>JASDDO010000019.1:579078331-579678331 GCA_030015575.1 Agapanthus africanus
GATGATGAAAACCTTTAACAAGTCTAGCTTTGAATGTCTCAACTTTTCCATCTACACCAAGTAATCTTCTCAAGATATACTTGTAGGGTTCCTAGGCACCCTAATGAGGTCTCACAAGGCATCAACCATGCCAATTTCAAATTTTACGGTGCCGAGAAACCCTAAACTACGGATCGTTGGCTAGAAATCTAGGCGAAAAGTAGACTAGTTAACACTTAACTACAAGAATAAGGAAATACAACCTTTGTAGATCCGGTGCTCCACCTCCATAGCTCCGCAACGAAGTCCCCTCGCTGTCCTAGTGAATTCCCGGGCTCTAGCGTCGGCTTCATCAGAGAATAGGCGAGCTAGGTCGTCGATGTCCATGCCGAAGATGATCTACGTCGAAGCATCGCAAGATCAAGCTCTCACTTCAC
Source organism: Agapanthus africanus (assembly GCA_030015575.1). Lineage (NCBI taxonomy): Eukaryota > Viridiplantae > Streptophyta > Magnoliopsida > Asparagales > Amaryllidaceae > Agapanthus > Agapanthus africanus. The sequence goes on from JASDDO010000019.1 coordinate 579,078,748, forward strand.
CAAGTCGTGAAACTTGTAAAGAAAACACACTCTACTACTTGGCAAGAGGTAGAGGATGAAGAAATAGGAAGTGGGTAGACTTTAGAATTGGATTTCTCACTCATTTCCATCAATCACCATTGATGGAGCTTGCTTTCTTCAAGTGAAGAAAGGAAGAAGAAGAAGAATTATGTCATGATCAGTTCATTAAAAATAGAATAGAAAATCAATACTTATCATAATATTAACTATAGTTATGTGTAGAGAATTGACCAAGGTTAAAGGAATGGTTAGGGTTAAGCATGAAGACAAGAATGGTTACAAAGTCAAAGCTTCATGAAGCTTCAACTAAACTCCAAAATTAGCAACCATTCTTTTCTCATCTATTAAAAATAAATAAATAAATAAATAAGTAAGAAAAGAAAACCCTAATCATTAGTTTAACCATGGCTTAATTCATTACACTTAACTATAGTTAAACATGTATCATCAAACATGATACAATCAAGTGCACAAAAGTATATCACATATACAATGTGAACAACCGAGTGAGAAAATCCATTTAAAGTGAACCAATACTAGTTAATGCAAAGTAATATATCAAATATATAATTATACATTAAATCATTAAATCAACACTTGATTTAACGATCCGGTCATATCACATATAACCGACTAGTATCCAATGTATCGGTTTATCGAATCAATCCTTGATTCGATAACTAGGGTATATCGCATATAACCTAATCGATACATTCATCGCGAGAATGGAATACGGTATCACATACACGCATTATTCTCGGTCCCGCACATATCTCATATGCGCTCCTATTTCGTTTTGCTTGAACCAGGAAACCTCTGTGTAGGACCCTAAAGACTCGTCAATACGCCGGCAGCAGATGATGATCATATCAAGCACCCACAAGCCGCAAGCGGTCTGCTAAACGTAACGGCCACCCGGGTATTGAGCGATCTGAAGATCGACGAGCAAGCCCGCTCACACTCCAGTGAATCCAACCAGTAACACTACCGTACAGTCCGGTCTGATCGTCTGATATGTCGCATATCTCGCCTAGGGGTGGTAAACGTCAGACCCCAATAGCTCGATAAGTCGTGTCGATATGAGGTCTATAACAATTTGAGAAACTACCGGTAACACTTACCAGTAAATCTCAGCAACCCTGGCGAGGGATTTCCGGTTATAGCCAATCGAACACAGCGCAACATCAACCCCCTATACCGGGAGAGACGAATCCCCTCCTATCGCTCATTGCCTCCATGTGACTCGGGACTGTACCCAAAAACCACCGTTTTGCACGCCCTCTTGGACGTGGTAAGATAGAAATCAAAGCACAGTGGGAACCACACAAGACTCTATGACGATCTCGGGTCAACAGACTACTCTGTACCAGTGTCACCAGAGAACTGCCATCTGACGTGAGGTATAATACCATCTGGGAGTTCTCGGCGAGTCCGTCCAGTGTACCCAGTCTCCACTGAGCACCCGTATATCATCTCTGATGTCAAACACCAATGGATATGGGATCATCCATCGCCCATCTGTATGGGTCGAGAAGTTATACGCTAGTCTACTCTGGTATATCGATGCCCCGTCTCGATACACCCACGACTAGGGACTTTGAAGGATGTACTTATAGACTATCTGTCCCCACTAGTATGATCTGCATCATAGTCCAGGTAGTCAAGTACACATCCTAAGGGCTTTACCAACATGTAGCAGAGAGACAATCAGTGTACACGTTAAGGTAAAGTGCAACCAGATAGCATATTATCATGTCGAGCAAGAAAGTCCTCCCTATATATGTCCCAGCATCCACTACAATATACATCCTATGTACAGTAATGGCCTCTAGGGCATACATATAACTAACAATCTCCCACTTGCACTAGGGCCATCTGATAGCAGTGGTTGTAGTATCTCATACTCAACCATCCCATAAAAATCTCTCTCTGGGAATAGGCCTTCGTGAGTGGATCCGCCGTGTTGTCCTCTGAGTCTACTCTCGTAACCTCGATCACCCTGGAGATCAACTATCTCCATGATCAGGTGACACTGCCTTAGAATATGTCTGGATCACTGATGGGACGGACGTTCCTTAGCATAAGCCACAACTCCATTGTCTCACAATGGTAGGAACGAAGTTCATCTCATGAACCTATATACACCCAAACGGCCTCTTTGGTAGCATCTTAAGTAGCGATGTATCCTGCCTTTATCGTCTAGTATGTCACGGTATTTAGCTTGGAACTCTTCCAACATACTGTCCCTTTACTGAGGATAAAGACAATGCCTGTGACTGACATTCAGTCATCTTTATCACCCTGGAACCCTTCCAGTGATTCTCCCCAGGATCGATTGATACCATCTCACTACAACTAGTGAGTATCCTAACATCCATTTAGATCTATCTCATAGATCCAAAACCCAGGATTTAGGAGGTATCATTTTGATCCTACACGGAGAATCTTTGTGATAAACGGAGATTGATCGAGTGTAGCATAAGAAACTCCTTTCTTATCAAGAGTATGTCATCCACGTACTCTACGAGGATCACCACCATACTCCCTACTACCTTTTTGTTTATACAAGGTTCATCTACCATTTTGATGATGTCAAACTCTTTGACTAATCCATCAAAACAGATGTTCTAACTCCGTGATGCCTGCTTTAATCCTATAAAGCATCTTGCACACGTTTCCGCTGCTCCCACTGTCTACGAAGCCCTCTGGCTGTGTACTTATAGACGCACTCTTATAAAACATCATTTAGAAAAGAAGTCATGACACACAACCACCAGATATCGTAGTCATGGTATGTAGCCGTGACAAGTAGGATCTGGATGGACTTAAGCATAGCTACTTGAAAAGGTTTCATCATTATCCACACCTGGTCAATGATGCAAACTTTTAACAAGTCTAGCTTTGAAAGTCTCAACTTTTCCATCTACACCAAGTAATCTTCTCAAGATATACTTGCTCCTGATGGGGATTTAACCCTTCAAATATAGCAACTAAAGTCCATACTTTGTTGGTGTATAAGGATTCCATCTCAGATCGATAAGCATCCAGCCATTCTTACAGAGTCACACTCCTGATGGCCAGCTCGAAACTAGTTGGGTCATCATCTCATGATGCAATCCTCGCTCCCACTGTCATAGAGAAACAGAAGTATCTCTCAGGTGGGTGAGGAACCCTACTAGATCGGCGGAGAGGCTGAGGTTCGTTGGAATCTACTGAATCCTTTGGTTCTATCAAATCATCAGCTGTAGTTTGTATAGCTGGAACCTTTCCAGTTCTACATTACAGACCTTGCCTAGAGCTTGTCCGGATTTTGCTTTCAGACATAGGCCGGTCAACCCCAAATCTTTAACTAGCTTAAGACATGGGCTCTTCCCTTTCCACATCACATATGAGATGGTAGGCAACTGATTTGATTGGAACCCTATTCAATAGGTATGCAGCTTCTCAAGTGCATAACTCCCAAAAGGAAATAGGTAACTCAGTAGTACTCATCATAGAACACATCATATCATATAGGGTGTGATTGCTCCGCCCCGATACACCATCGTGCTATGGTGTATTCGGAGGAGTAATGCCGAGAGAGAATCTCATTCTCCTTTAGAATAGTCCAGGAATTCCGTGCTCATGTATTCTCCTCCTTGATCTCATCATAGGACATAATACTTATACCCGTATTTTGGTTCTCTACTTTTAGCTTATATTCTGTGAATATCTCAAAAGGTTCGGACTTGTGTTTCAACAAGAACATATGTCTGAATCTAAAGAGATCATCAGAGAACGTAATGAAGTATAAAGAACCAGTCCTGGCATGTGTAGACAGGGGACCTTTCATACATCAACATGTATCAATCCCAAGAGTTCACTAACTCTTTCTCTGTTTCCAATAAACAGAGCTATGGTCATCTTATCTTTGTGACATGACTGGCGAGTTTCACAAGATGTAAATTCAAACTGATTTAAATATGCATCTAAATGTAACTCAGCCAGTCGGATCGCATTGATATGACCTAGTCTACAATACCTCAAGAAGGATTCGTTCATTTCTGAACTCTTCCTCTTGTGTGTGTTCTGTATACTAAGAACTGTAGTTTGATTTAGAACATAAATGCTTTTAGATAACGTGCCTGAACCGATCAACTTTTGATATAGGAAATGTCCAAAACATTATCCAACAATACAAAATTTTATCATTTCTTTACTAATAAAGAGAGTGATATGATTTTGTATATCAGGTTCGGTATCTAATAACCTTCGTTCAGAATCATTGTATTGGTAATACAGGGTGACAGTGACCAACAGACTTGGCTGCAACACTTGCCCCGATTTCTGCCTCATGAAACTTATCACCCGTTCTCAGTTCTCTACCTATCTGTAGCCCTATGTAACAGATTACATATCTGGGATCCTAATCTGGTATCACATACCCAGGACGTAGAGGATACAGAGAAACAGTTCTTTGTAATGAACACACCCGAAGATGATGCATCAGCATGCACTCTCTTCGTTTGGGCGGGCACGGGAATTCTGGTAATCCCCAATTTCCTGCTCTGTCTTATAACAATTATAAGTTGGAGCGGGACCAACGTTCCCCAGCTCAGTATAACAAGTGGGTTCGGTCAATATTCCGTATTATTATCTTGATTAAGGCGTGATATGGTCGCTACCTGGAGAGAGAGAGAAGAAAACACTCAGCGTGCGCTCTTGCAAGAATAGATTGGTTATTATTTTATCTAATCAGGATGGCTGCCACTACTTTTTATCAAATCTTCCTTCAAACCCTAAAAGGAAAGACTAGCCGAGATTAATTACACACTACAAGTTCGCCAATCTTTCAGCCAGGCCAGTGTCGGTACTTTGAGGGAGGTCCCCCGTGCTTTCGCACGAACCTAATTAATGTAAACCTCGTTTTCCCAGAGGCGTAACCCCGTTGATGTAAGTCGATGTACAACACCCCAATACTTGTGGGGAGGCGGAATTTTCAAAAACGAACTTGTTTAGTGAACAAACATCGACTAACCGCTTGAATCGAAGCTAAACAATAACTAACCAAACACATAGTTGTTCTAAACTACTATGCTTAGGGATTATACCTATCGAACCAAGTCCTTCGGCTTTACGATCTCCTCGTCCTCCTCGGCCTTCTCGATGTAGTAGATGATCCACCCGAGAGCAAAACTCCAAGCTTAGCCTCTAAACTTGAGGCAACTAACCTTCTTGGATTGCTAATCAAAGAAGATAGATGAGATAGAGTGAGGGTTATGGATTGTTTAGTCTAACTAATCCTTGTTCTCAACACATGAGAGGTGAGGATTAGGGTTTGAAGAGAGTGAGCTTGAGGAGAGAGAATGTGAATGATATTATCAAGTGAGAATAGTAAGTTATCATAATATATATGAAACTTTAAAATTCATCAATAAAAGAAAACAAGTGATGAATAATCAAGTTTCATAAATATCTAATGGTGATTCATAACCATGACTCATTAATCATTTATTGTGCATTAATGATATGGATGAATCACTCTCATGACTCACTAAACTCAATCAATGCATATGACACCTAAACCTCCTTAGTCACCATCTTCTAGAAGCTTCTCGCACAATTACGAGAACGCCCCTCCAATCCGCAAAAAATACGGAAAAACTTTAGACTGTATAAATCCAATAACCAGATACCAGTAACTGGCTTAAACCAAAGCCGACTGGTAAAAACTGTCCGAAAGTCGTACGTGCGTAAACACACGTATGCGTCCGAACCCTTTGTCGTAAAACCATACGACCTCTATATCGTTTCGCCTGGAGTAGAAAACTCTCTGTGTGGGACTCTAGAGACTCGACTACTATGCTGGCAGTGGGTTTAACCACAGACCGCAAGCGGCACTAACTGTACGTAACGGTCCCCAGGTAGTTGTCGATAAGAAGGCCGATGAGGAAACCCATCCGAACTCATACTGAGCCTGCTGTGACAATCTCCTTACAGTCCGGTCCGTTCGTCCAAGACTATCGCATATCGGGCCTAGGGGGCGGCAAGCGTCAGTCCCCTAATAGCGGTATAAGTCGTGTCGGAGCGAAACCCATTACACCCTGAGAAACTACTAGAACCTACCAGCAAATCTCGCTTGCCCTGGCCAGGGACTTTGCGTAATGGCTCTCTGACACAGCGCGATATCTACTTCCAATACCGGGAGGGACGAATCCTGTCTAACCGCCACTGCCTCCAAGTGCTCGGGATTGCACCCAACTGCTACCTGTTTGCACGACTCCTTTGAGCCGTGGTAGGGTAGCAATCTATGAACAGTGGGACACACTCGAGGCGAAGTAGCAGTGTCAAGTCTGCGGACTATGCTGTACTCATGTCACCTGGGAACTGTTCACTGACGACTGGTATAAAACCAACCAACAGTTCCCTGTGAGTCCTGTCCGGTGTACCCGTAACCCAACGAGCACCTATATACTATCTCCAGTACGACGTACTGACGGCTGTGGGACAGACCATCTCCCCAACTGGGATGAGAAGCGTACACACTAGTCTACTCCGGAGTATCGATGCTCTGTCTCGATAATCCAACGACCAGGGACCTGAATAAGGATGTGCTTGTAGACTACCCAGCCCCCACTAGTGTGACTGCCATCACAACGCTGGTAGACATGCAAGATCCTAAGAGCTCTATCAATACGTACACTCACATATTAAGATAGAAAAACCAAGTAGCATACTACCATGTTTAGCAAGACTGTTATATACATGTGAATATCCCAAGCTTTCATTAAGTAATATACAAACTAGTATGATACAGTAATGGCCTTCTAGGGCATAAACACTAACAATCTCCCACTTGCTCTAGGGCCATGTACTGGCATATCGTAGACCGATGATCTCGAGTAGCCTCTCGAACTGAATCTGAGGTAGGGCCTTCGTGAATGGATCAGCAATATTCTCTTCAGAAGCAACTCTCCGAACCTCGATCTCCTGACGATCAATGATCTTCCTGATCAGGTGATACCGCCTTAAGATGTGTCTGGACTTCTGATGGGATCTTGGTTCCTTCGCTAAAGCTATAGCTCCGTTGTTGTCGCAATACAGAGGTATTGGATCAACTATGGTAGGAACCACCTGAAGTTCTGTTAGGAACTTCTTCATCCAGACTGCTTCTTTTGCGGCATCGCAAGCAGCTATATACTCCGCTTCCATCGTCGAGTCAGCAACGGTGTCCTGCTTGGAGCTCTTCCAGCACACCGCCCCTCCATTGAGGGTAAAGACATAACCCGACATGGACTTGGAATCGTCCTTATCACTTTGGAAGCCTGAATCAGCAAAGGCCTCCAACCTGAGGTCTTTTCCGCCGTAAACCAAAAACATCTCCTTAGTCCTTCTCAGGTACTTGAGAATGTTCTTTACTGCTATCCAGTGCTTCTCCCCTGGGTCTGACTGATACCGGCTTACCACGCTCAGTGCGTAAGCTACATCTGGTCTGGTACACAACATCGCATACATTATAGAGCCTACCGCAGAAGCGTAGGGTATAATAGACATGCGTTCCCTTTCCAAATCAGTCTTGGGAGACATCTCTTTGGAGAGGGTGATTCCGTGACAAGCCGGTAGATTACCGCGCTTAGAATCTTCCATACTGAATCTTTTCAGTACAGTGTCGATATACCTGGACTGCGAAAGTCCCAACATCCTCTTGGATCTATCACGATAGATCCGGATCCCCAGAATGTACGAGGCTTCACCCAGGTCTTTCATGGAGAACCTGTGTGACAAGAATCCTTTGACAGATTGTAGCATAGGAATGTCATTTCCTATCAATAGAATGTCATCCACGTACAAGACGAGGAATACGACACTTCTGGCTACAACTTTACTATATATACACGGTTCATCTGGATTTTTGATAAAGTCATATTCTTTGACTGTCTCATCAAAACAGATGTTCCAACTCCGCGATGCCTGCTTTAGTCCATAAATGGACTTAAGCAGCTTGCATACTTTCCCGCTGCTCCCACTCTGATTGAAACCCTCTGGCTGATCCATATAGACACTTTCTTCTAAATTTCCATTCAGAAAAGCCGTCTTTACGTCCATCTGCCAGATTTCATAATCATGGAAGGCAGCAATAGCAAGAAGGACCCAAATGGATTTGAGCATAGCCACTGGAGAAAAAGTTTCGTCATAGTCCAAACCAGGTCTTTGACGAAAACCCTTTGCAACAAGTCTAGCCTTATAGGTTTCCACCTGTCCATCTACACCAATCTTTTTCTTGAAGATCCATTTGCATCCTATGGGTTTTACCCCATCTGGAGCAAAGTCCAAAGTCTATACTTTGTTGGTGTACATAGACTCCATTTCGGTCCGCATTGCATCTAGCCATCGTACCGAGTCGCCGCTCTGGATGGCCTGCTGGAAGTCAGTAGGTTCATCATCATCTATGATGCAATCCTCTCTATCCCCATCTATGAGAAAACCGTAGTATCTCTCAGGCGGATGAGACGGCCTACTACTCCTGCGGAGGGGTGCGGGAATGTCCTGTTCTTTTTGAACTTCTGGTTCTACCAAACTTTCAGTAACAGCTTGTGGTTCTGGAATTTCTTCCAGTTCTACTGCGCTCCCACTCTTCTGATTTTCCAAAAATTCAGTTTCTAAAAAGTGAGCATGACGAGAAACAAAAACCTTTTGTTCCTCTGCGTAATAGAAATAATATCCCTTGGAGTTCTTTAGATATCCCACAAGCTTACACTTTACTGATCGTGCCTCGAGCTTGTCCACATGCTGCTTTTTTACAAAAGCTGGACACCCCCATGTCCTAAAATGTTTTAGACAGGGTTTCTTCCCACTCCACATCTGATATGGTGTGGTAGGCACAGTCTTGGTTGGAACCTGGTTTAAAAGATATGCCGCTGATTCTAGCGCATAACCCCAGAAAGATCGCGGTAACTCAGCATTACTCATCATGGATCGTACCATATCCAATAGGGTTCGATTCCGTCTCTCCGATACACCGTTGTGCTGTGGAGTGTATGGAGGAGTAAGCTGAGAGAGAATTCCTTTCTCCTTTAGGTAACCTAGGAACTCGGCACTTAAGTATTCTCCACCTCGATCAGATCTCAGTGTCTTAATACTTTTGCCTGTTTGGTTTTCCGCTTCACTCTTGTATTCCAGGAATTTCTCAAAGGCTTCGGATTTATGCTTCATTAAGAAGACATGTCCAAACCTAGAGAAATCATCTGTAAAAGTAATGAAGTAGGAATAACCACCTCTCGTATATGTAGACATTGGACCGCATACATCGCTGTGCATGAGTCCTAAGAGCTCGCTCGCTCTTACTTCTTGTCCAGTAAATGGAGTCTTTGTCATCTTTCCTTTGAGACAGGATTGACAAGTGTCATAAGTTTGATATTCGAACGAGTCCAAATATCCTTCTCTATGCAACTTAGTCAACCTTCTCTCATTGATGTGACCCAGTCTACAATGCCATAAGAAAGCTTTATTTAAATCTGGAGACTTTCTTTTTAGTGTGTTCTGGACATTGAAAATTTGGAGTTGGTTTAAAACATATATACCGTTATTTAGGATACCGGACCCAATCAAACCATGATTAAGGTGGATGTTGACAACATCTCTTACAAACGTGAAATCATAACCTTTATTTGATAACAAGGAAACTGATATGATATTACACGTTAAGCTTGGTACAAAATAACAGTTATGTAAAACCAAAATGTGTCCACTCGTCAATCCTAGGTGATAATCCCCGACGGACGCAGCTCCCACGCTAGCTCCGTTAGCAACCTTTAGGGTCATATCACCTTCCTTCAGCACTCTACGGTTTCTCAGTGCTTGCAATGAATTGCAAATATGAGATCCTGATCCGGTATCCAATACCCAGGAAGTAGAGTTGATCGACAGACAATTCTCAATTACAAACACACCTGAAGTCGAAGCCACAGCTTGCTTCGGTTCCTGGTTCTTGGCGTTCCACGCCTTGCAATCCTTCTTCCAGTGCCCTTTCCTGTGACAATGGAAGCACTCATCCTGGCCCACTACCGGTACCGCAAACTTTTTCTTTCCCTTCCCTCTCACTTTACTAACACCTCCTCTAGGTCTGGGTGCGGCCTTCTTCTTCCTTTCTTTGGCCCTAGCCTTGGACCCGGAAGAAGATGCACCGCCAACAAACATAGCGGGTGTTTCCCTTGCCTTCTGCAAGGTGCCCTCTGCACTCCTTAACATGTTCAGGAGTTCCGCAAGTTCAACTTTTTTTTCCTTGAAGGTTGAAGTTGAGGATAAACTGGGCGTAGGTGGGAGGAAGGGACTGGAGAATAAGGTCTGTATAGAGCTCATTATCCAAAGTCATCCCAAGGTCTGCGAGCTCTTCAATATAGCCGATCATCTTTAGGACATGTTCTCCCACTGATGACCCGACAGCCAACCTCGCTCGAAACAAGTTCTTAGAGGTCTCGTATCTTGCTATACGAGATTGCTCTCCATAAAGTTCCTTTGTATGGAGAAATATGCCATCTAGGGTCATATCCTCGTGCCTCCTCTGATGTTCATTGTTCATTGAGGCAAGCATGATGCACTTGGCTTTCACGCAATCTAAATCCCAGGTTTTGCGGATTTCCTTATCCGCATTGCTGGATTTGGGACCAGGGTCAGCAGGTGCCGTAGCGGTGAGGATGTACCCCAATTTGTCATAGGTCAAAGCCATTTTGACATTCCGCAGCCAATCTTTATAGTTTGGCCCTGTCAGTATATTTTTCTCTAAAAGTAACTTAAGTCCAGTCATTTTCAGGGTCGCTGCAATTAGGAGAGAGAGAAGAAAACTCTTTAGCATGATACTCTTGCAAGTTTAGAGTGGTTTTTAGTTTATCTAAACTGGATGGCTCCCACTGTTTCTCGAATCCTTCCTCAAACCATAAAAGAAGAATTAGCCAGGACTATTCTCACCGTACAATACTTGCTTAACCGTTCAGCCAGGCCAGTGTCGATACTTCAAGGGAGGTTTACCAACGCTTTCGCGAAGTTCCTTAATTAAATAACCTCTTTTCTCTGGGGGCGTAACCCCGCTGACACTTTTCTGGACACCTACTTGGTTTATAGCATTGATCGTTAAGTGACGAATATCCTGATAAGTAGCATATACTCACAGTAGGATCGGGATCCAAATATCATCGTATGATAATGTTGAAGGAATCCTACCAACATTCATCAAACTCCAAATGGTATGCATCTCTTTGCAAATTTCAGTTTCTTTAGAAATTCCCGATATATATTTTTGCCCCATGTTCTTATGATCTTGACTGAGGGCCAACAAATCATAAGTCACATGTCAAGTTCTGCCCATCATTATCCTGTTGATTTGAACCCATCCGTATATACTCTTGACTAAGGGCCAAACAAAGTAATACGAGTGTCCCAAACCAACTCATCTATCTATGCAACAAATGAATACCCCAGCAGCTACCAATCACTATGTCTTGACTAAGGGCCAAACAAACATAGCTTGAATACTACTGACCATTCATAAGAAATGACGGAGGGCTACGACCGCTTTTGGCGAAACCGTGAACGTAGTGAACTTGATATAACCGAAGGAACCTGATAGCTTTTAAAAGGAGTGGTTAAAGCTCTGCATTTAAAAATATCTGTTTTTAAAATTAACCGAGTGGTTTCTTTTAAATTGTTCCAACGATTTAAACTTTGGTTTGTTTTTCTTTGCATTATAGATAATGCGTCCCATCATTAACCTATCATTGCAGAAAACAACGAAAATACAACGTCCTCTTATGCCATCCGCATTCGCCACGGGGTCCCGTCGTCACCCGTTAGGTTACTTAACTAACGACAGAGCGGGGGCTGAGCTAGCGCGGGTGTAAAACATAAGTGACGTCTAAATAGCTATCATATATATAGATATTTTACATTCGTCTGACGCAATGATATTCATTCCAGATCACAGATGAACTTAATTGGATTTGCAAGCAATCCGTGTTTGTTTTGAGCCTGCAACAAAAGACGGATTACACAGTTGTGATGAATAGCCATTACCCTACCCATGACCCCTACGGGTGCGGCAAACTACCCACCCGGCAGTTTGTGCACCCCACCTTGGGTCAGTCTTAGGAGCAAAAACAGTAAAATGAAATAATACAACGGTGGCTACAACCGCAACCTGGATGTGCCCCGCAAAATAATATTACAACAAATTACATTTACATCAAATGAATTAAATGATAACCCATCACATAACCCCGGCTATACATCACAACAGTCCAACACAGTTCATATGCACAAACAGATAAAATCCATTTCAGAAATGTGCAACCCCCTGCCAACTGACATACTAGCAGTTAGGGGAGGTTTACGAACACATTATACAATCACAGATATAATCCAATATGCAAATACTGTACAATTTCGATCGATTAAACGCATTTAATATTGCTCCAATACTGCTCTGTAAACTTGAAACCTGAGCAAAATTAAAAAATACCAGAAAATACCAAATATCACAGGGGACCCACACAAGAAATTTGGGTTCATGACTCGGCAACTCGGCGGCGGAACCGCGGCGGATCGTGTGGGATCCGCCGCGCTTCCGCGGCGCTTTAGCCGAGTCATGGGCCCAATTTTCTTGGGTGTTCTCCTGGATGCTTTTCAAGCTTTCTGAACATCCCTGAAAAATTTTTAGACTTCATTTAAATTTCGACAGAAACTTGACAGTTCGGGGTTTTCCGGTTTCGTTTTTTCCGTTCGAAATTCGTACAAATTTGCAATAAAGTTATTTATTGTTTAGCGAGGCTCTGATACCACTGTAAGTCGATGTACAACACCCCAATACTTGTGGGGAGGCGGAATTTTCAAAAACGAACTTGTTTAGTGAACAAACATCGACTAACCGCTTGAATCGAAGCTAAACGATAACTAACCAAACACATAGTTGTTCTAAACTACTATGCTTAGGGATTATACCTATCGAACCAAGTCCTTCGGCTTTACGATCTCCTCGTCCTCCTCGGCCTTCTCGATGTAGTAGATGATCCACCCGAGAGCAAAACTCCAAGCTTAGCCTCTAAACTTGAGGCAACTAACCTTCTTGGATTGCTAATCAAAGAAGATAGATGAGATAGAGTGAGGGTTATGGATTGTTTAGTCTAACTAATCCTTGTTCTCAACACATGAGAGGTGAGGATTAGGGTTTGAAGAGAGTGAACTTGAGGAGAGAGAATGTGAATGATATTATCAAGTGAGAATAGTAAGTTATCATAATATATATGAAACTTTAAAATTCATCAATAAAAGAAAACAAGTGATGAATAATCAAGTTTCATAAATATCTAATGGTGATTCATAACCATGACTCATTAATCATTTATTGTGCATTAATGATATGGATGAATCACTCTCATGACTCACTAAACTCAATCAATGCATATGACACCTAAACCTCCTTAGTCACCATCTTCTAGAAGCTTCTCGCACAATTACGAGAACGCCCCTCCAATCCGCAAAAAATACGGAAAAACTTTAGACTGTATAAATCCAATAACCGGATACCAGTAACTGGCTTAAACCAAAGCCGACTGGTAAAAACTATCCGAAAGTCGTACGTGCGTAAACACACGTATGCGTCCGAACCCTTTGTCGTAAAACCATACGACCTCTATATCGTTTCGCCTGGAGTAGGAAACTCTCTGTGTGGGACTCTAGAGACTCGACTACTACGCTGGTAGTGGGTTTAACCACAGACCGCAAGCGGCACTAGCTGTACGTAACGGTCCCCAGGTAGTTGTCGATAAGAAGGCCGATGAGGAAACCCATCCGAACTCCTACTGAGCCTGCTGTGACAATCTCCATACAGTCCGGTCCGTTCGTCCAAGACTATCGCATATCGGGCCTAGGGGGGCGGCAAGCGTCAGTCCCCTAATAGCGGTATAAGTCGTGTCGGAGCGAAGCCCATTACACCCTGAGAAACTACTGGAACCTACCAGCAAATCTCGCTTGCCCTGGCCAGGGACTTTGCGTAATGGCTCTCTGACACAGCGCGATATCTACTCCCAATACCGGGAGGGACGAATCCTGTCTAACCGCCACTGCCTCCAAGTGCTCGGGACTGCACCCAACTGCTACCTGTTTGCACGACTCCTTTGAGCCGTGGTAGGGTAGCAATCTAAGAACAGTGGGACACACTCGAGGCGAAGTAGCAGTGTCAAGTCTGCGGACTATGCTGTACTCATGTCACCTGGGAACTGTTCACTGACGACTAGTATAAAACCAACCAACAGTTCCCTTTGAGTCCTGTCCGGTGTACCCGTAACCCAACGAGTACCTGTAGACTATCTCCAGTACGACGTACTGACGGCTGTGGGACAGACCATCTCCCCAACTGGGATGAGAAGCGTACACACTAGTCTACTCCGGAGTATCGATGCTCTGTCTCGATAATCCAACGACCAGGGACCTGAATAAGGATGTGCTTGTAGACTACCCAGCCCCCACTAGTGTGACTGCCATCACAACGCTGGTAGACATGCAAGATCCTAAGAGCTCTATCAATACGTACACTCACATATTAAGATAGAAAAACCAAGTAGCATACTACCATGTTTAGCAAGACTGTTATATACATGTGAATATCCTAAGCTTCCATTAAGTAATATACAAACTAGTATGATACAGTAATTGCCTTCTAGGGCATAAACACTAACAGTTGACACCTTTGTAGACACCTACTTGATCGGCTAATTGTAATGTATAAAACTCTCCCAGGAGTAACAATTACTCACAGCGGGTATCGGGATCCAACTATCTCATAGAAGGTATGCAATCTCATTGCAAATTTCAACACTTGAAATTCCCGATAATATTTTGCCCCGAACGATCTATGACCTTGACAAGGTCAACAAACCATAGACCGCAAGTCAAGTTCAACCCGTCATTTCCCGATTGAATTAAACCCACCCGCACGACCCTTAACATAGTCAACAAAGTCGCACGACTACCCTAATCCAATCACATCATATGCTTATGCAGATAAGCACTAATTAGCTACCGCACACTACGCCTTAACATAGTCAACAAACGTAGCACGAATACTAACTAGAAATTATCTGAAATGACGGAGGGCTACAACAGGTTTTTCTGAAAACCTATTGCGTAATGAACTTGATATCGTTGTAGAATCAAATGATTTTAAAATGGAGTGCTTTTGAGGCTTTTCTAGTTTTGCTAAAGGAGTCACTCCCGGTGAAGGGATCGTCAGTCCTTTCCTCGTCGAATGAGGTGCGGGATATATCATATATATCCCTGTGCAAAGCAAAAACTCGTAAAAGCAATCAAAAGACAAACCGATTATGTAGCATCTGCCAGTTATTGCTAAAGGAGTCACTCCTGGTGAAGGGATCTCGGTCCTTTCCTCATCGAATAAGGTGCAGGATATATCACATATACCGCTGTGCAAAGCAAGAACTATAGCTACCTATTTTATTTTGAAATTCGATTCTACAACATCTTTAGGTTTCTTTTTCTTTCATTAATCACATTAATGAAGTCCCATCATTTAAGTACCTAAACATCACAGATAAATACGACGTACACTTATGCCATCCGCATTCGCCTCGATGTCCCCTCGTGCACCGTTAGGTTAGGTAACTAACGGCAGAGCAGGGCAGGGCTAGCACGGGTGTAAAACATAAGTAACGTCTATATAATATATCATATATACTATATACTGTATCTATCACAGAACATCACATGATCACATCACAGATAACGCAGCAGAAGAATCATATGAAATATTGGATATACTAGGACGTCCGTGTTTTCAATACGAGCCAGTATAAAACACGGATTCCACGGTCGTGATGAATAGCCAAACCCACACCCCTAGACCCCTACGAGAGCGGCAAGCAACCCTACCAATTCTAGAGTTAGGAGACCCGGACTCGACTCCTCGAGTTGGTCTCCCACTGGACTCCAGAACCCGGTTACTTGTGCCCTCCTCCTTGGGTCTATCCTAGTGCGGAAAAGTAAATAATATACAAAGGGTGACAACTTCCGCAACCTGGAAGCGCCCCAATAAAAGAATATTACATACAAGATTTTACATGAAAGAAAATGAAAAACACTCATCTCACATAAAAAACCCCGGCTATTCAAAGACGACGATCCAATATAACATATCCAGCAACACATAACATCACATGTCATCAACGTAAGTAAACTTGCGTATCCCAATTGTCGTTGACATATAGCAACGAAACCGGCGATATCACATATTACACTTACGGTCACAGAAAAGAAAGTGTAAAACTACAACAGTTGGTATCCGCAATCACCTCAGACATCGCATGCCTGACCAAATGAATTCTTTAGACATCGCATGCCTAACAATTATAAACCCCGCATTTTAGTCTCAAAATCGAAAACACTTTTCAATATCAAGTCGCGCAATTCAACAAGATTCCCGAAAAACTGATCGAATGCTCGTCGCAAACTTTAGTAGGCGGCCGCACCCCTGATACCGTCGACGAAGTGCACCAAGGCGGAACACCGCTACCGCGAGCACCCGAACGGATGCTTTCGGCGACGGGGTTCTCCTACAGTCACTTGGTCGGGGCTATGGAGTGAGGCTGTCTATTAAGTTTACACGGCGAGTATCCGCGTACACTACGTGATTGCAACGGACTTTTGATCACATCAAAATTCCGTGGCAACCGATCAATGTGAGACTAAACTGCTATGTTTATAACATTCATTCAGTTATCTCATAACTCTTTGTGAATTCCAATTATTGTATCCCATTCCGGATAAATAGAAAATGTCAAACTTTCCGATCGAACAATCGAACACCCAATTTTTCCCGATACAGATCAACACATGAAATAAGTCTAACAACATTCAGTTCGTGCCTCAGTACCGACGGTCCAGCCGTAGAAGGGTCAAGCCAACGCCTCACATGTGGCACGCCGTACTGCCCCAAACCCGAAGGTTCAAAGGGCAGTTCAAGACGGTCACATAATCGAGTTAAGGTTTGTTGTCTTCTAGAGGGTCCATCGCGTTACTTGCACTACTTAGAACGTCGTTAAACTACGGAAAAATCCAACACTTGGAAATTTCCCGATAGGGGAAAAGTTGGGTATTTATATCCGGTCGAACTTTTTAACATATTCTAAAATTTATCCGGAAAGCCACTTAGACAAAATCTGATACTCCGATCGAAACACCGAATCCCCAAAACAATCCCAGAAAATTCAACTCTTGAATAAATATTAAAAATTCCCAGAAAATCCAACTCCAGAAAATAGGAATTACTGTGCAAACAAGGGAAGCTGACGTCATCAATCGGCCGCGGAACCGCCGCAGAAGATAGGCTTCTGCCGCGGTTCCGCCGCAGTTTGGACTGTTCATGAGAAAATTTTTGCGCCGTAATTCTTATATTTCCCTGCTGAATTTTTTAGCAATTTTTAATTTGGAAAAATCCCAGTTTTTGAAAAAAAGACAGAGAGCTATTTTGGGTTCTAAATTTCGGTTCGATCGGACTTCAAATTGCGTCTAGACTTCGCCTAAGGCTCTAGCTAGGCTCTGATACCACTGTAGGGTTCCTAGGCACCCTAATGAGGTCTCACAAGGCATCAACCATGCCAATTTCAAATTTTACGGTGCCGAGAAACCCTAAACTACGGATCGTTGGCTAGAAATCTAGGCGAAAAGTAGACTAGTTAACACTTAACTACAAGAATAAGAAAATACAACCTTTGTAGATCCGGTGCTCCACCTCCATAGCTCCGCAACGAAGTCCCCTCGCTGTCCTAGTGAATTCCCGGGCTCTAGCGTCGGCTTCATCGGAGAATAGGCGAGCTAGGTCGTCGATGTCCATGCCGAAGATGATCTACGTCGAAGCATCGCAAGATCAAGCTCTCACTTCACCAAGTCATGAAACTTATGAAGAAAACACACTCTACTACTTGGCAAGAGTTGGAGGATGAAGAAATAGGAAGTGGGTAGACTTTAGAATTGGATTTCTCACTCATTTCCATCAATCACCATTGATGGAGCTTGCTTTCTTCAAGTGAAGAAAGGAAGAAGAAGAAGAATTATGTCATGATCAGTTCATTAAAAATAGAATAGAAAATCAATACTTATCATAATATTAACTATAGTTATGTGTAGAGAATTGACCAAGGTTAAAGGAATGGTTAGGGTTAAGCATGAAGACAAGAATGGTTACAAAGTCAAAGCTTCATGAAGCTTCAACTAAACTCCAAAATTAGCAACCATTCTTTTCTCATCTATTCAAAATAAATAAATAAATAAATAAGTAAGAAAAGAAAACCCTAATCATTAGTTTAACCATGGCGTAATTCATTACACTTAACTATAGTTAAACATGTATCATCAAACATGATACAATCAAGTGCACAAAAGTATATCACATATACAATGTGAACAACCGAGTGAGAAAATCCATTTAAAGTGAACCAATACTAGTTAATGCAAAGTAATATATCAAATATATAATTATACATTAAATCATTAAATCAACACTTGATTTAACGATCCGGTCATATCACATATAATCGACTAGTATCCAATGTATCGGTTTATCGAATCAATCCTTGATTCGATAACTAGGGTATATCGCATATAACCTAATCGATACATTCATCGCGAGAATGGAATACGGTATCACATACACGCATTATTCTCGGTCCCGCACATATCTCATATGCGCTCCTATTTCGTTTCGCTTGAACCAGGAAACCTCTGTGCAGGACTCTAAAGACTCGTCAATACGCCGGCAGCAGATGATGATCATATCAAGCACCCACAAGCCGCAAGCGGTCTGCTAAACGTAACGGCCACCCGGGTATTGAGCGATCTGAAGATCGACGAGCAAGCCAGCTCACACTCCAGTGAATCCAACCAGTAACACTACCGTACAGTCCGGTCTGATCGTCTGATATGTCGCATATCTCGCATAGGGTTGGTAAACGTCAAACCCCAATAGCTCGATAAGTCGTGTCGATATGAGGTCTATAACAATTTGAGAAACTATCGGTAACACTTACCAGTAAATCTCAGCAACCCTGGCCAGGGATTTCCGGTTATAGCCAATCGAACACAGCGCAACATCAACCCCTATACCGGGAGAGACGAATCCCCTCCTATCGCTCATTGCCTCCATGTGACTCGGGACTGTACCCAAAAACCACCGTTTTGCACGCCCTCTTGGACGTGGTAAGATGGAAATCAAAGCACAGTGGGAACCACACAAGACTCTATGACGATCTCGGGTCAACAGACTACTCTGTACCAGTATCACCAGAGAACTGCCATCTGACGTGAGGTATAATACCATCTGGGAGTTCTCGGCGAGTCCGTCCAGTGTACCCAGTCTCCACTGAGCACCCGTATATCATCTCTGATGTCAAACACCAATGGATATGGGATCATCCATCGCCCATCTGTATGGGTCGAGAAGGTATACGCTAGTCTACTCTGGTATATCGATGCCCCGTCTCGATACACCCACGACTAGGGACTTTGAAGGATGTACTTATAGACTATCTGTCCCCACTAGTACGATCTGCATCATAGTCCAGGTAGTCAAGTACACATCCTAAGGGCTTTACCAACATGTAGCAGAGAGACAATCAGTGTACACGTTAAGGTAAAGTGCAACCAGATAGCATACTATCATGTCGAGCAAGAAAGTCCTCCCTATATATGTCCCAGCATCCACTACAATATACATCCTATGTACAGTAATGGCCTCTAGGGCATACATATAACTAACAATACTTGCTCCTGATGGGGATTTAACCCTTTAGATATAGCAACCAAAGTCCATATTTTGTTGGTGTACACGTATTCCATCTCAGATCGCTAAGCATCCAGCCATTCTTACAGAGTCCCTGCTCTCGATGGCCTGCTCGAAACTAGTTGGGTTATCATCTCATGATGCATTCCCCGCTCCCACTGTTATCGAGAAACCGAAGTATCTCTCAGGCGGATGAGGAACCCTACCAGATCGGCGGAGAGGCTGAGGTTCGTCGGGGACTATTGAATCCTTTGGTTCTATCAAATCATCAGCTGTAGTTTGTATAGCTGGAAATCCTTCCAGTTCTACAGAACTGACCTTGCCTCGATCTTGTCCGGATTTTGCTTTAGACATAGGCCGGACAACCGCAAATCTTAACTTGCTTAAGAGATGGGCTCTTCCCATACCATATCTTATATGGAGTGGTAGGCACTGATTTGATTCGAACCCAATTCAATAGGTATGCAGCTTCTTAAGTGCATAACACCCAAAAGGAAACAGGTAACTCAGTAATACTCATCATATAGCATACCATATCTAATATGGTGTGATTGCTCCGCCCCGATACACCTACGTACTGTGGTGTATACGGAGGAGTAATGCTGAGAGAGAATCTTATTCTCGTTTGGAATAGTCCAAGAATTCCATGCACAAGTATTTTCCTCCCTGATCTCATTATAGGACATAATACTTATACCTGTATTGGTTCTCTACTTCTTTCTTATATTCTTTGAAGTTCTCAAAAGCTTCAGACATGTGTTTCAACAGGAACATGCGTCCGATTCTTGAAAGATCATCAGTGAATGTAAGAAAGTACAAAGAACCATTCATGGCATATGTAGACTGGGGACCGACATACATCACTATGTATCATTCCCAAGGGTTCACTGACCCTTCCTCTGTTTCCAGTAAACGGAATTATGGTCATCTTATCTTTGTGACATGACTGGCAAGTTTCACAAGATGTAAATTCAAACTGATTTAAATATGCATCTAAATGTAACTTAGCTAGTCGGGTCGCATAGATATGCCCTAGTCTACAATGCCTCAAGAAGGATTCGTTCATTTCTGAACTCTTCCTCTTGTGTGTGTTCTGTACGTTTAAGAACTGTGGTTTGATTTAGAAAGTATATGCCTTTAGATAACGTGCCTGAACCGATCAACTCTTGATATAGGAAATGTTCAAATCATTATCCAACAGAACAAAATTATATCTTTTCTTTAGTAAATAAAGAGACTGATATGATGTTGTATATCAGGTACGGTATCTAATAACATTCGTTCAGAATCAATGTATTTAGTAATACAGGGTGATAACTGCCAACACTTTGGCTACAACAATTGCACCATTTTCAACTGTTGAAACTTATCACCCGTTCTCAGTTCTCTACCTGTTTGTAGCCCATGTAACGGATTACATATTTGGGATCCTGATCCGGTATCAAATACCCAGGACGTAGAGGATACTGAGAAACAGTTCTATGTAATGAACACACCCGAAGGAGATGCATCAACATGCATTTTCTTCGTTTGGACGGCATGGGAATCCTGGTATTCCCCTAATTCCTGCTCGGTCTTATAACAATTATAAGTTGGAGTGGGACCAACGTTCCCCAGCTCAGTATAACAAGCGGGTTCGGTCAATACATCCATATTATTATCTTGATTAAGGCGTGACATGGTCGCTACCTGGAGAGAGAGAGAGAAGAAAACACTCTGCGTGCGCTCTTGCAAGATTAGATTGGTTATATATTTTATCTAAACATGATGGCTCCCACTGTTTTTATCAAATCTTCCTTCAAACCATAAAAGGAAAAACTAGCCGGGATTAATTACACTCTCAAGTTCGCCAATCTTTCAGCCAGGCTAGTGCCGGTAATTTGAGAGAGGTTCCCCGTGCTTTCGCACGGACCTAATTAAAATAATCCTCATTTTCCCAGGGGTGTAACCCCGTTGACACCTTTCTAGACACCTATTTGATCGGCTAATTGCAAAGTGCAATACTCTCCCAGGAGTAACAATTACTCACAGTGGGCATCGGGATCTCACTATCTCATAGAAGGTATGCAATCTCATTGCAAATTTCAACACTTGAAACTCCCGATAAAGGTTTTTACCCCTAACACTTATGACCTTAACTATGGTCAACAAATCATAAGCACTAGTCAAGCTCTACCCGTCATTTCGTGATTAATTAAACCCACCCATATGACCCTTAACTAAGGTCAACAAAGTCACATGACCGTCCTAACTAATCCCATCATATACTGTGTTGGAAGACATCACTTAGCTACCGTACATTGTGCCTTGACTATGGTTAACAAACACAGCACGAATACTAAGTACTCTACTTCCTAAAATGACGGAGGGTTGCGGATGGTTTTTAAGAAACCCTTTAACGCTTTGAACTTGATCTCGTTGCAGAATCAAATGGTTTTAAATGGAGTTTTTTTAGGCTTCTGCTAGTTTCGCTAAAGAGGTCACTCCCGGTGAAGGGATCTCGGCTCTTTCCTCGTCGAATGAGGTGCAGGATATTCACAATACCAGTATGCAATGCAAGAACTAGAAAAGAAATCAAAAGACAAACCGAAGGTTGTAGCATCTGCTAGTTATTGCTAAAGAGGTCACTCCCGGTGAAGGGATCTCGGCTCTTTCCTTATCGAATAAGGTGTTGGATGTTCTACAAGGAACACCGCTATGCAAAGCAACAACTAGAGCTACCTAATTTCTGAAATTCGATTCCACAACATCTTTTAGGTTTATTTTCTTTCATTAATCTCATTAATGAATGTCCCATCATTTAAGTCACCTAATCATCACAGATAAATACAACGTACGCTTATGCCATCTGCATTCGCCTCGATGTCTCGTCATGCACTGTTAGGTTAGGTAACTAACGGCATAGCGGGGCATGGCTAGTGCGGGTGTAAAACATAAGCAACGTCTATATAATATATCATATATACTATATACAGTATCTATCTGAACATATTACATGATCACATCACAGATAACGCAGCAGAAAACAACATATGAAATATTGGATATACTAGGACGTCCGTGTTTTATTTTGAGCCTGTATAAAACACGGATTCCACGGTCGTGATGAATAGCCAATCCCGCACCCCTAGACCCCTACGAGAGCGGCAAGCAACCCTACCAATTCTAGAGTTAGGAGACCCGGACTCGACTCCTCGAGATGGTCTCCTACTGGACTCTAGAACCCGGTTACTTGTGCTCCCCTCCTTGGGTCTATCATAATGCGGAAAAGTAAATAATATACAATGGTGACATCATCCTCAGCCCGGAAGTGCATCAATAAAAGAATATTACATACAAATGAATTTTACATGAATGAAAAAGAAAAACTCTCATATCACATAAAAAAAAACCGGCTATTCAAACACGACGATCCAATATAACATATCCGGCAACACATAACATCACATATCATCAACGTACGTAAATATGAGTATCCCAATTGTCGTTGATGTATAGCAACGAAACTGGCGATTCACCACATATTACACTTACGGTCACAGAAAAGAAAGTGTAAAACTACAACAGTTGGAATCCGCAACTTACTTAGACATCGCATGCCTAACCAAATGAATTCTTTAGACATCGCATGCCTAACAATTACAAACCCCACATTTTAGTCTCATCATCGAAAACACTTTTCAATATCAAGTCGGGCAATTCAACAAGATTCCCGACATCCTAATCGAATGCTCGTCGCAAACTTTAGTAGACGGCCGCACCCCCGGATGGCGTCGATGAAGTGCACTAAGACGGAACACCGCTGCCGCGAGCACCCGAACGGATGCTTTTGGCGACGGGGTTCTCCTACAGTCACTTGGTCGGGGCTATGGGGCGTGGCTATCTATTAATTTTACCCGGCGAGTATCCGCGTACGCTAGGTGATTGCGACGGACTTTTGATCGCATCAAAATCCCGTGGCAACCGATCATTTGAGACTGAACTGATAGATTTATAACATTCAAATTAGTTATCTCATAACTACTTGTTGATTCCAAATATTGTATCACATTCCAGATAAATAGACAATGTTAAACTTTCCGATCGAATAAACAAACACCCAAGATTTCCCAAATAGCTCAACACTTGAGATTAGTTTAAATACATCCATCACATGCCACAATACCAATGGTCCAGCCGTAAAAGGGTCAAGCCAACGCCTCACATGTGGCAACGCCGTACTGCCCCAAACCCTAAGGTTTAGAGGCGGCTCAGACGGTCACATAACCGAGTTAAGGTTTGTTGTCTTCTAGAGGGTCCACCGAATTACTTGCACGAATTAGAACGTTCTTAAACTACGGAAAAATCCAACACTTGGAAATTTTCCGGGTCGGGAAAAAGTGAGTTATTGATATCCGTTCGAACTTTTTAACAGGTTCTAAATTATCCGGAAAACACTTAAACGAAGTTAAACTTTCCGATCGAATCAACGAGCTCCCAATACAATCCAGAAAACTCAACACTTGAGAAAGAATTAAAAATTCCCAGAAGAATCAGGAAACACATACGGATGTTACTGTGAAAATAGTGAAACATGAATCTACTGTTTGGCCGCGGAACCGCCGCCCAAGCCATGGTACGGCCGCGGTTCCGCGGTGCTTTAATGGTATTGGTGTCACGTGTTTCACGGTGACTCTTGTATTTCCCTGCAGATTTTTTTGAGCATTTTTAATACAGAAAAAATCACAATTTTAAAAAATTTCCAGAGAAGGGTAAAATATGGGGTTTCGGGGTTCGATCGGACTTCTAACTTCGTCTAGACTTCGCCTAAAGCTCTAGCTTGGCTCTGATACCACTGTAGGGTTACTAGGCACTGTCACAAGGGTCTACAAGGCATCAACCATGCCCGATTCAAAAATTAGACATGCCGAACAACCCTAACCAAGATCGTATAATAGAAATTATGCGAAAACTATAAGCAAGTAAACAACTTTACTTTTATGAGTTTGGGATTACAGCCTTCGCAGTCCGGTCCTTCACTTCTAAAGCTCCGTGTTGACGTCCCTTCACTGCGATCATCGAGATCTCGGACTCTTGTGATGGTTTCCTCGGAGAAATGAACGGGCTAGCTCGTTAACTTCGAGGCCGAAGATGATCTACGTCGAGGAGACTCAAACTCAAGCTCCATCTTCACTAGGTCATGAACTTTGTGAAGAGAACACCCTAAACTAAATGGCAAGTAGTAGAGGATGATGAAATAGGAAGTGGGTTCACTTTGGATTTGGATTTCTCACTCTATCTCTTCACTTGAAAATTTCTAGCAAGCTTTTCTTCTTCTTGAAGAAGAAGAAGATGAAAGAAAAATGAATTATCGAAAAAAAAGAATAATCAAGTGAAGTCTATCATAATGCAACCATGGGTGAGTAAACCTTTGTAGAGACTAAACCATAGTTTGAGTTAATGGTTTGGTTAATAAAAATGTTATGCAAAACAAAATAAGTGGACTTTGTCAAAGATGCTTAAAAGATTCATGAAGCTTCAAGCCAAGACAAAGAAAGCCACCATTTTGTTTTACCAAAATAAATAAAAACCCAAAACATTATCTAAAATATGGTGTAAGTCATACACACACCCAAGTTTTAATGTATCATCAATCATGATACAAACTGGTGCACAAACATATATCACATATACAACTTGTGCACATCAAGTGAGAAAATCAATCTTAAGTGAACCAATACTAGTTAATGTAAAGTAATATATCAAATATATAATTATACATTAAATCATTAAATCAACACTTGATTTAATGATCCGGTCATATCGCATATAACCGACTAATATCTAGTGTATCAATATATCTAATCAACACTTGATTCGGTAACCCGGCTATATCTCATTTAACCGACCGATGATACAAATCGTGAGAATAAAATACAGTATCACATACTGGTATTATTCTCGGTCCCGCACATATCTCATATGCGCTCCTATTTCATTTCGCTTGAGCCAGGAAACCTCTGTGTAGAACTCTAAAGACCCGTCAATACGCCGGCAGTAGGTGGTGATCATATCAATCACCCATAAGCCACAAGCGGTCTGCTAAACGTAACGGCCACCCGGGTATTGAGCGATCAGAAGATCAACGAGCAAGCCTGCTTATACTCCTGCGAATCCAATCAGTAACACTTACCGCACAGTCCGGTCTGTTCGTCTGATATGTCGCATATCTCGCCTAGGGGTGGTAAACGTCAGACACCGGTAGCTTGATAAGTCATGCCGATGTAAGGTCCATAACAAGCGTGATATTACTGATAACACTTACCAGTAAATCACTGCAACCCTGGCCAGGGATTTCCAGTTATGGCCAGTCAAGCATAGCGCAACATCAACCCCCAATACCGGGAGAGACGAATCCCCTCATATCGCTCATTGCCTCCATGTGAATCGGGACTGTACCCAAAATCCACCTGTTTGCACGACTCAGTGGAGCCACGGTAGGGTGAAAATCAAAGCACAGT
The DNA here is from genome assembly GCA_030015575.1 of Agapanthus africanus. Taxonomy (NCBI): domain Eukaryota; kingdom Viridiplantae; phylum Streptophyta; class Magnoliopsida; order Asparagales; family Amaryllidaceae; genus Agapanthus; species Agapanthus africanus. The sequence continues at coordinate 579,105,088 of JASDDO010000019.1, forward strand.
GGGAGACACACAAGTCTCTATGACGATCTCGGGTCAACAGACTAAGCTGTACCGGTATCACCAGAGAACTGCCATCTGACGTGAGGTATAATACCATCTGGGAGTTCTCGGCGAGTCCGTTATGTGTACCCAGTCTCCACTGAGCACCCGCATACCGTCTCTGATGTCAAACACCAATGGATATGGGATCATCCATCGCCCATCACATGGGTCGAGAAGATATACGCTAGTCTACTCTGGAATATCGATGCCCTGTCTCGATATTCCCACGACTAGGAACATTGAAGGATGTATTCTTGGACTACCCAGGCCCCACTAGTATGATCTGCATCATAGTCCTGGAAGTCGAGTACACATCCTAAGGGCTTTATCAACATTTAACAGAGAGACAATAAGCGTACATGTTAAGATAAAGAGCAACCATATAGCGTACTATCATGTCGAGCAAGAAAGTCCTCCTTATATATGTCCCAGCATCCACTACAATATACATCTCATGTACAGTAATGGCCTCTAGGGCATACATATAACTAACAGGTTTGGCAAGGGTGAAATGGATGGGGAATTAGCTTTGAATTTGTGAGAAAATTTGTGGATTAGAGATGGATTTTTAGATGGAGATGAGTGGGGAAAGTGAGGAGGCTGCAGAATGGGGCTCGGCCAGCAGTGATGAGGAGGGGGTGTGTGGGTATATGGAGATATTTCAAAGTCAAACCCCCCCATACCTCACTGGTACATCACACTTCAATTACTCTATTTTATTCTTTTCACTTTATTTCCTTTTTCTTTTCTTGTCAGGAAATGAAGTGAGGGAAATGTGGCTGCAGATTTTTGGTCGGCCAGCAGGGAATGGTGGGTTTGTATGGGTGATGTGTGGAGTTTCCAAGTCCAAGAAAACCTCTCTAAGCTCATTAATGCAACATACAACATCATTCTATTTTCATTTTATTTCTAACTCTTTTTTTTAACCTAGAATTGACTAGAACCTTGCAAACAAAAAGAGATAAAGAAAACATGTTACAAACTTGTTTTAAAGTTGTCATGGTTCACATTTGAGTAACTAACCCATTCTCATTTGTAATTATCACTAATTAAATGTATTAGTGAAAGCTTAAAATAATATTAATATAATTGATTAAGGAGAATATTTACGTAAACTAGAAATTTACAAGTGACCAACTAAATACCAAATACTAGCAATTACATAGCTAGAATAGGTATATTTAAGTTTATGTCGGAAAATAATTATATCCTGATTTTTACGGAAAATACCAGTTATTTTACAGATAATCGGAAATTTCACCTAAACGATTTTCAAAACGTTACAGTCTTCCCCTCTTAAAAAAATTCGGTCCCCGAATTTAAATTAAAACTCCCCCAAATTCTAAAACATTTCAGCAAAACACTCAAATCGGCGGGGCTTCGAAATCTTAAATACTTAAGACACATCTTAGCGCAATGCATGCACATGAAAAACGAGTATACAACTCAAAATCAAAACTCCGTCAAGCATCACGCAATAATCGGAGTCATGGTGAAGATACCGAAGTCAAAGTCTAATACGAAATCCAACATGATATACATCAAAACTATAACATATACATAGTACGCATCGTTGTAAACTCGTCAAAACATCTGAAAAGAAATGCATGCCAAACCCCTTTTTTAAGTTGTTGTGCGATGCGCGTATCACGGCACAAGTAGCGGACGTTTATTGTAAGAAAATAACTATATATATATACGTCCCGGCGTTTTGAAAATAATTTAGAAGGGTTTTCTTTGTAAAAATTTTCGTGTCGTCTCGGACGCGTAGGTAAATACTGAGACTATAGCTCCTTTTTTTGGAAATCCCTTCGGTAACTATCGATGCATGCAAAAACATATTCAGATACTGTCCTCTGACTAGTCCTGCTCGGTTACTATACCAAATAGTAAATGTCGTAAAAACGTATTGCTCAAAGGAAATCATACTCAATAGTATATGTCATAATGCCACGTGCGTCTGGTGAGCACAGAAATCGAAATCCATAAATGTGCCATACATGTGCACAGAAACAAAATCTAAGTGCAACGGGTGTGCACGAAAACACCTGTCAAGGGCAAGGAGTGTGCCAGACAACAATATCAGGTGCATCTGATATGCACGAAGATTCCCGATTTAGTGCATCTGGTGTGCACCAAAATCACATCAAGCGCGCCAAGTTGCGCAAGAATCCAAATCACGTGCACAAGGTGCACGAAAACAATTATCGAATATTACAATCGAAATCGACGGTAACACACCTCAATCTAAATCAGGTATATCGTGGTATATAATCTCACAACCACGTGCATCAGTGTGCACAAAATGGAATCAAGGTACTAAAAGTGCATGAAAACTACACCGAAGGCACAAGTCAAATCACACACATATCATATGCATGAAATCAAAATCGAACATCTTAAACGACATCAATCAAAGTCGAGTGCAAATGTGGTGCACAAAATCTCAATCATGCAAATAAATCGCCCAAATACCGAAATCCAGTATGACGGATACGTGATATTCGAATCACCAAGTCGCAAATCGTGAACACTGTCGTCGATATGTCCTTCCTTCAAAGTCGAGAAGGTGTTGGTGCATCCAAACCTAGCAGAGCAAGCTATCTATATGCCTCTTGTTCATGGTCTGGTGCCTTGTGCCCTTAGGCTCTCGTCTCTCATTACGAATTTCCAGTTACATAACTGCTCGGCTCAACGGCCAATATGGAAATGACGACGGAAACAGTTCCGCTCTGGTACATCCTCTAAAGATCTCTGGCCAACTATCATGGTCACTCATAACATGTCTCCTCGGTGATGCCGAACTCTGGCCTACTGGGCGTGCGTAGTACGACCGATCCTGGGTCCAATTGTTCTCATGTAATTTTCCAGAAAGATTCTATCGAGTCTCTCCCAAATCTCGTTTCTGCCGAACTGCCCAAAATTTATCACCCTTTACTAGATCCGTTTCTTGTTCTAGAACAGCTATATACTCATCATGACTTCTTCTAGAAGATATATCTATATTCAACGCGTCTGCATGCGTATCACATCTCTGATGTCAACGGAGTGGAACGCCATCTCGTCAAGATCTCGTACGAACCTTTTACTCCACTTTTCTCTAACGTGTACTGATTCAGACTCATCTCTTCGTAGCTGTATTGACTGTGCTACTAACGGCTATACTCATATCTGGAGTCTCCCTTCCGAAGCTACGTAAGGCATCATGCCAATTACCTTCTCGGAACTCGTTCAAATTATCGGAGTGATGTGCTTACGCTCGTCTTCCCTCGATCGACTCACAACGTGCCTGTGTGAAGTCTTCTCTAGCTGAAATAAATCAATCCGATGACCTCGCATCGGGGTATGCAAACGAAACACATGTCCTAGTCATTCATCCATGGGTGACTAGCGATCTTCTATCACATCCCTAAGTACAACTCGTGCTGCAATAGCTTCAAACATCTGGGGCGATATCTTGTCAGTTGCAGCAACAACTAGCTCATTCGTCCGCATGCTAAACAATGTCTCAATCCTCAAGAATAGACGATACATTAACGGTCATCACATTCTAGCTGGCCTCTAGCAGTGGCCCAATCCTCTGGTGCTGATCTGAACGTTCGAGAAGTCTTAGTAAAAACAATCCATTAAAACGTTCATATCACGAAAAATACAATAAAAGGACACATCTATAGAATCGTGTGTCACCGGAGTTACGCCCTGGTCAGTCCTCATCCAAGGAGAGCTCATGCTGACCGCAACTCTTGCCGCGGCTCTCTCTGCCCGTCCAACCGTGGTGGCAGAAACCACAAACCGATATCGATGAGGATAGATCAAAAGAACGAATAGAATACTGTGCAAGGAAATGTAAATCCTAAGGCTCCTTAAGCGGAGTAGCGTATCGTATGTATGCCGTGGAACATACACACAGTACCTCACTCTACTTAAGTCACCTACTCCATCAACCAAGGTCAACCTATGCGACGAAAGTTCGGGTCTAATACCCCATCGACCAAGTCTATGTTCTGTAAGGTCAAGCCTAGGTTCTGAATATATATATATACACCTTAGACTCGGCATAGTCAAACATAGACTCGAACCAAGGTTGAACCTAGCGCTCTGATACCAACTTCGTCACGACCCGAAATAGCACGTGACTGGCACTTGAATCATGTGAAGTCTATAGGACCCCACCTAATTGTCACAACCCGAAATAGCACGTGACTGGCACTTGAATCATATGATGTCTATAGTAGCACATCTAATTCAAGTTAGCCAAAAAGCCCAGAAATCTAAAACCATTTTAAATAATAAATGAAGGAAAACTTGTTTAAAAGCAAGTGGTTTTAATAGCATAAGCCGAATTATGCGTTTTTAAAACATCAAGTGTTTTCTGAAAATTTCGGCCGAGTTTCCTTTGTAAATACTGGTCCTGACCTGGGTACAACATGAATAATATATATATGAATGATAAAAGGCATCCCCAAGCTGGAGCTAGCTCTTCGTCAATCGACGGCCACAACCACGCAAGCAATATAATATACAACGCCGATGGACGAGGATCAAACTCAAAAAAGAAACTCAAACCATCAAGAAACCATAATAATACAAGCGCGACTCTAAAGTCAAAATAATATACACTGGCCTTCTAAGGTTATCAAAAAAATAATACAAGTCTGGCTGATGGAGTTCTAGATACAACAATGTATAAATAAAGGTACAATGGTGGTCATGATGCGAGTGAACCCACTTAACAAAGCTATCACCCGAAATGAAGTAGTGTGCCAGCAAAGCCGCCAAGGAAAACCTGTACGGCAAACCTGCAAGAAACTGTGGCACAACGGGGGTGAGTTGCCAACTCGTGAGTAGAAAATATCACAGAGCATAAATTGTATGTATGACTCAATCCTAGGTCAATACGATCAGTAATATAAATCCTCAATATGATAAGGTCTGAAGCAATAAAAGGTGGCAAGGGTAAACATCTATACCAAAGTGTAATCCCATGTGCTCGTGTCAGTGCCTCAGGTAGCAAAATATCATATGTATGAGGTATGAATGCAAGAAAACAAAATACATCTAAATGATAGAACTGTTTTCTTGTTTTAGTGAGATATCTGTATATAGATTGAAATGTCCTCAATGAAATCAACATAAATCAGTGTCTAGCATCGACACAAAATATATCTCAATATCTCAGTATCTGGGACTCCAGCTATCCGGACTGGCCCCTGGGCTCCGGCTATCCGGACTGGCCCAAACTCCGATCGGTATCCTCCGGATATACGACGAGTCACAATAACATCACCGGTCATTAGTACTCCCCTGTCACAGGCTCAACGCCATCATCTGCGATCTTCTTACCCCGGGGTACCGCACCAGGTCCACCATGCACCCACATACAGTTCCTCCTCCTCCTCGAATTGGGTGTATGATATCGCTCAAGAGCCGAGAAAACTCATGTTGGACATATCTCAAAATCATATCATGAGAAAACCGTAACTTTCATTTTAAAATAATCATTAGTTTTATAAAATCTTGCGGTTTCTCCAAATCCATAAATCTCATGGAAAAGCTAAATCTCGAGAATAAATAATAATGAATGTAAAATGTATTGGGCTCTGGCAATCCGGACTGGCCCTAAAACGCATGACAATCAAAATGTAAATATGCATGTAAAACACGGTAATAAATGCAATGTCTAAGCTATCAAATAAAAGGAAGTACACTAATACCATGTCGAAACTATCAGCTAACCATTTATACAGATAAATAGTAATTTCTAATGTGTATGTGACATGGCAATTACCGATGATGATGTGTGTGAGCCGGCAAGCAAGTGTACGTGGAACATACGCATCAACAAGAATGGTGCTGGTGTCCTGACAACAAGTTTTCATAGTAACAATAAAAGCACAGTATAAGCATACAATGCGATATAAGCAATCATGAATGTGGAGGAATGAATAATAAACACAACAATAAGGAATATGCATTTAAATAAACGAGTCTTCAAATAAACCACAGGTCTAAACTAACAAACTGATCAAAAGGGTAAGGAAATCCACCTAAGTCTGAGTCGATATATATATATATATATATATATATATATATATATATATATATATATATATATATATATATATATATATATATATATATATATGTAAGTCGGTGATCCCGCCTCAATAGTATCACATATGATACAATATATAACATGACATCCTCAAGTCAGGAGTGCGGATCTATCATCAATATACAGCTCGTACGGTAAATCCGTCGTACGGCCTCCCAAATCTGGGTACGGGTCAAATATCACATTTATCTCTTTATTCACTTGGTATCCTTGTCATCCTATATCATGATCAGGGGGTACTGATCTACGTCTATATCACGACCCGAAATATAGCATGTGACGGCCCTTAAACTACGCAACGTCTACAGGCGTAACGCAATTTAAGAAAGCCAAAACCCCAGAAATCTAAACCATCAAAAGTAGTAAATGATAAGAAACATTGTTTAAACTTTTCAAAATCTCAAGTATAAATTCTTTAAGTCCAATTTACTTTCTTGAAAATTTTGGCAGCACCTCCTTTGTAAAAACTAGCCCCAAAAATGGGTACATACAAAGATAAAAGTAAAGCATCCCTAACGGGAGCAAATCCACGCCAAACCGCAGAAATCAACCACCACAAGCAAATATACGACGCTGTAGCGAAGAAAAAGACGATAAAATAAATCTGTATAAAAGACATCCCAAGTCACAAAATAATATACAATCGTCCTCACATCAAGTCTTTAAGTCATACATGATAGTAGTAGATGGAGAGTACAAGGTACAAGATAACAATAACAAATAGCCGCAAAACCCACCTATATCAAAACCGTGCACAGTCAGCCGTAGCGGTATCTGCAACAAAGGATGATACGAAAGATGGAAAGCCTGCCGTGACTGCCCTGGTGAAACACCTGCAAACACTGTGGAACAACGGGGGTGAGTTGCCAACTCGTGAATAGTAAATAACATATGCAGGTAATCGCAAGAATGCATGTACAGCGCGAATCTAAAACATGCAAGCTGATAGAAATAAAATTCATATGTATGCAATAGTCATGAATGATGCTCTAGCAGGTACATCTAATACATAAAGCAATAATATGAAAATCTGTATGCAACAATCATGTAAGGTACTCTATCAGGTACAACTAATACATGAAGCGATGATATGACAATGTATATATGGAACAGTCATGAAAGGTACTCTAGCAGGTACAACTAATACATGAAGCAATGCATATAAAATAAATGCGAAGTATGGGATGAAACAAGTCATTTCCACGGAATCCTGACATCGTGGTAGGACCAAAGTCCATCAAGACAGTCCAAATCCCAATTTCCTCAAATCAGCCCCCAAATTGGCTCTTATATCATGTAAGTATTATAAATCCTGAATGTACAATATCAAGTAAATCTCGTATATCCTGAATGTACAATATCAAGTCAATCTCATATATATCATGTATCCAATTATCAAGTAAATCTCGTATATCCTAAGTGTCAAATATCAAGTAAATTTCATATATCCTGTAAGTCTCACAGAATCCTAAATGATCCAAAACAGCGAATCCTAAGTGCCAAACACCGACACTTATGATCCAAAACATATTTATACGTGCTTTGAATCTTAAGTGCCAAACACCGACACACTCGATCCCATATCGATATTATACGTCCTTCGAATCTTAAGTGCCAAACACCAACACTCTCGATCCCGTATCGGTATTATACTTCCTTGAATCTTAAGTGCCAAACACCGACACTATCGATCCCATATCGGTATTATACGTCCTTCGAATCTTAAGTGCCAAACACCGACACTCTCGATCCCGTTGTAGGGTGTTTTTCGTCACCCCATTGAGATGGGAATACGCACGCGCTTGTCAGGCGTACTACAGATTCCCCCTGCCTAGAGTAGGCCGGGGTTTATTGATTGTGCGCATCCGAATCTCCGGCAGCCGCGGACTAAGCTGCTGTTAATTACCCCTCGCCTTTAGGGCGAGAGAACCTCCGATTAACGGGTTAAACTGGTCATGCGAACTCAAAGTGCGGTGTACGTGTATTGTGTTTTGAAATGGGGTTTTGGATATATCGGGAGCCACGCAGAGTTTTTACGAGGGTCCCGCTACCCGGATAGCGGGCTGGGGATCAAGGGGGCTAGCAGCCCCCTTGCGGGGTGCGGGGCAGCGCCCTGTTAGAAATTTTTTTCTAACAGGGGAAGTGTCCTCGCGTATGTGTGTATGTACATATGTATACATATGTGTAGATATACATGTATATATATATAAAGGGAAAATACATCCAAAGGATGCGTGGGGGCAGCACCTTGGGCGCTGTGCGCCTAGGTACTGTGTGCTTAGGCGCTAGAGTGCCACGTGTCGGCACGTGGGCGCTCTGCGCTTGAGCGCAAGCGTGCCACGTGTCGGCACGTGAGCGTTTTGCGCTTCATCGCCCGACGCTCGAGGGCAAGCGCGCCACGTGTCGGCACGGGGGCGACTTGCGCTGGAGCGCTGGGCGCTCGAGCGCAAGCGCGCCACGTATCGGCACGGGGGCGACTTGCGCTCGAGCGCTTGCGCTGGAGCGCAAGCGCGCCACGTGTCGGCACCGGGGCGACTTGCACTCTAGCGCTTGCTTTTGAGCGTAAGCGCGCCACGTGTCGGCACGTGGGCGCTGTGCGCTCGAGCGCTGAGCGCTGGAGCGCAAGCGCGCCACGTGTCGGCACGCTGGCGCTCTGCGCTTGAGCGCCGGCGAGAAAAAGAGGCTTTGAGCCTAAAAAAATTTCTCGAAAGAGAAATCAGAGAGGAGTTGGACTCCTGAGTGTGTTTTTTTTGGGTATAGTGAAAGATGCTCTTCTTCTTTCTCCTCTGTTAGCTGGATCTTGAAGATCAAGAGATATGGGATTTTTAAAAATCTCTTCGTTTTGAGATCTAATGGAAGATCTGAGTTCCCCTTTATGGGTTTTGTGTTGAAAAACTAATTTGTTTTATAAAAAGAAGAGTAAAACTTTTGATTTAATTCAAAAGAAAAAAGAAGGTTTTGGAACCTTGAAGAAGGAGAACAGATCTCAGATCTGAAAAATTTTGAGAGAGAGAGAAAAGTTGTGAGATTTTTTCATTATCTTTGCCTTTATAGGCCATACACTTTACACATAGCCCCTTCGGCTTCATAAAATGGCATTTTGCTTATCCCATGGCTCATGTGCCATTTCTTTTTGCACATAAGCCATGGGCTTTACAAAAATTTGGCTTTATGCCTATTTTTCTTACATTTATCCATAAAACAAAATTAAAGAAATACAACAAAATTATTTATTACAAAATTTTTATCTTGGCATGAGGGAAGGCAGGCCGCTTCTTGTTCGGGCTCGACCCGGGCATGGGCCCACTGGATCTGGGCTTAGGCCCACTTGGCTTGGGGTTGACTTTGATTTTGACTTGGTCAACCGGGGTGTAAATTTTTACCCCAACAAATCTCCCCCCATCAATAAATGCACACCACATATGTGGGTCGTGTGCATGAAATTGATGGATCTTCTTTCACGTGGAGGCTTCTTGATTCGGTTCCCGCCTTTTGGGAAGCTGGCACTGCCCTTTTTACGACATGGACGGTCGATGCTGCCCTTTTTGCGACTTGGACGGTCGGTTCTTCCTTTTTGGCGACGTAGACGGTCGGTGCTACCCTTTTAGCGACGTGGACGGTCTTTGCTGCCCTTTTAGCGACGTGGACGGTCGATGCTGCCATTTTTACGACTTGGACGGTCGGTTCTGCCCTTTTTGCGACTTAGACGGTCGATGCTGCCCTTTTAGCGACGTGGATGGTCGGTGCTGCCATTTTAGTGACGTGGACGGTCGATGCTGCCCTTTTTGCGACTTGGACGGCCGGTGCTGCCATTTTACCGACGTGGACGGTCGATGCTGCCCTTTTTGCGACGTGGATGGTCGATGCTGCCCTTTTTGCGACGTGGACGGTCGGTGCTGCCCTTTTTGGGACGTGGACAGTCGATACTTCCCTTTTTGCGACGTGGACGGTCGATGCTGGATTGGACTTGCCCCGCTTCTTGCAGAGTCAGGGATGAAGTTGACTTGTTTCCGAGGTGGAATTTGGTTCTGCTAGGGAGGTCATTGGTTGTTTTGCCGACCTGATGTGATTTGGGTTGACATCAGTATCGCTACGCTGGAATATGGTACCAGGAGCGAATCATCATTTGTCATGACAGGGCTTGGGGATTTTGGTTTTGGTTTGGCATCAGCATCGCTGCACTGGAATATGGTACCAGGAACGAATCATCATCTGCCATGAGGAGATTTCCCTCGTTCCCAGTTTAACGACTTAGGGGTCATCTGTTCCCAGTTTAATGACTTAGGGGTCATCTGTTCCCAGTTTAGCGACTTGGGGGTCATCTGTTCCCAGTTAAACTACTTAGGGGTCATCTGTTCCTAGTTTAAAGACATAGGGGTCTATTAGATTGGAGTTTGGGATTTTGGGGTTATGGTAGGCATCAGCGTTCCTAAGACTGAAGCACACGTGCCAGGAGCAATTCATCATTTGCCTATTCCTGTTGGGGGAGCGATGGCTTAGGAGACAGGTTTAGGTCCCAATCACCTAAGGCTTTTCAATTTTATGGGCCGTGAGGGTCCCATAAAAGCATTTTCTCCCTACGAGTCGTAAGGATCCCGCAGGTGTATTTTCTCCTTAGGAGTCATGAGGACTCCTAAGTGTATTTTTCCTTTATGGGTCGTAAGGATCCCACAAAGGTTTGTTCTCCTCATGTATCGTGAGGACACATGAGTGGGTCTTCTCAATGGAGCATAATTCCAAAAGCGGAGACCAGCCGCGCAACTGGTGATTATGGTGGGGCATGGGTATGACGACAATTATTTGAGCCCGTCGATTGTATACAGCAGTCAATTTGGGGACTGGCCGTAAGGCTGGAGAATTTTGAGAAATTGGATTTTGGTTGGCGTCTGCATCGCTACACTGGAATATGGTACCAGGAGTGACTCATCATTCGCCGTTTGGGGACTTGGAATTTGGATCTTGTTTGGCATCAGCATTGCTGCACTAGAATGATGCCAGGAGCAACTCATCATTTACCTTGGGAGGACTTGGGATTTGGGTTTTTGGCCGGCATCAGCATCGCTAACACTGAAGCGAAATTCCAGGAGCGACTCATCATTTGCCGTTGTCCGTTGGGGAATGATGGCTTAGGAGAAAGGTTTGGGTCCATATCACCTAAGGCTTTTCAATTTTATGAGCCGTGAGGGTCTCATAAAAGCATTTTCTCCCTACGAGTCGAGAGGATCTCGCAGGTATATGTTCTCCTTAGGAATCGTGAGGATTCCTAAGTGTGTTGCTTCTTTGTGAGTTGTAAGGATATCACGCAGGGGTTTTCTCCTCACAAGGTCGAGAGGACTTTGCGAGTGTATTCATCTCTTTTCACGAGTTTGGGCCCTTTCGGGTTTTCACAAACTCGCCGGTAGTCCAACTGTTTTTACTCACGGAGCCCTTTCGGGTTTTCATCCGTGCCTATTTTGCTTGTGGACATACCTTTTTTTCGTTTTTTTCTTCTTTCTTTTTTTTTTCTTTTTTGTTTCCGCTGGTGGAACTTTAAAAGTAGTCTCACCGGCAGGATTTTGGAGAGATTGGGGTCATTTTACGCCCGTGGATTGTATACGGTTTTGCAGGATGTATGATCCAGACCGTATGGCTGATGTGCTCAATTCGCCAGCGACTTGGAGCATTCACGTGTACTATTTCTTGAGATATCGGTCATTGATGGGTGGCATGGGCCTTTCTCCCTCGGCACTTATTAGTTGGTAGGATCCTCCGTCGAACACTTTCTCGATGACGTATGGTCCTTCCCAGTTTGGCTCGAATTTTCCCTTGGCATGTCGATTGAGGACGATCGGTCTTTTGAGGACCAACAATAATTCACCTTTCTTGAAAGCGTGGAGACGGGTTATCTTGTCATAGGCCCATGACATTTGGGCTCGGTATAGCTCCAGTTTTTGCTGCACCGCGAGCCTCTTTTCTTCGAGGCCATCGAGCTCTTCAAGTCGAAGGAGGACGTTTTCCTCCTCCGTCAACTCGTGCTGAACGGCCATTCTTAAGCTTGGAACTTCGACTTCGAGGGGGAGAACCACCTCCACTCCGAAGAGCAATGAGTATGGAGTGGACTGAGTTGGAGTACGGTGCGTGGTACGATATGCCCACAATGCCTCGTGAAGTTTGAGATTCCAGTCTCTCTTGTTGGCTGAAGCATTTTTCCTCAGGAGCTTGCATAGAGTCTTATTGAAGGCTTCGGCTAGCCTATTGGCTCTTGGATTATAGATGGAGGAATATCTCCAGTCTATCTTGTGCTGAGTAGCGAACCTTGAGACATTGAAGCTCTTGAAAGAAAGGCCATTATCAGAAATGATTGTTCTTGGTGTACCGAAGAGGTATAGAATATTATGCTGGAAGAATGTCAGAATATCTTTTGTCTTGACTTCTTTTAGCGGGACAGTTTCAGCCCATCTGGAGAAGTAGTCTGTCGCGGCCAGTATGAACCGGTGGCCTTTGGATGACGGAGGATCAATTGGGCCAACAATGTCGGTGCCCCAGACTTCGAAGGGCCACGACGCCACCGTAGGATGCAACGGATTGGGATGCTTGTGAATGAAATCACCATGGATTTGGCAGATCTGACATTTCTTTGCATGCTCTCCGCAATCCCGTATCATGGTGGGCCAGTAATACCCAAGCCGTTTGATCTGAAGTCGCATCTTGGGGCCAGATTGGTGAGCACCGCAAACGCCCGAGTGAACATCTTTCATGACTTTTTGGGCTTCGGCCAATGACAAACACCTGAGCCAGAGTTGGTCATATGACCTACAATATAACGTATCATTTACAAACACGTATCGGAGAGCTCTTTTCTTCAGCTGAATCCTCGCAGATTTTTCTTCAGGCAGCTTGTCGTATCGGAGGTACTCTATGAAGGGTTCTCTCCAATCGAGCTCATCTTGGATGATCGAAGCTTCTTCGGCAGGACTGCTCTTCTGTTCCGCACTTTCCTCTTCTCGTAGAGAGACTGGGGGTAGAATTTGTCGGCTCCTGACTGTGATCAGAATTTCGTCCATGTCAGGATCAGCCAGCTCCATGGCTAAGCGAGCGAGTACGTCAGCCTTTCCATTCAACGCTCTAGGGACTCTCATTAGTTCAATATGAGTGAACCGTTTCATGAGTTCCACCACACGGCCTCTGTACCGAGCTAATTCGGGTTTGTATATCTTATAATTGCCGCTTACTTGGTTGACGACAAGCTGGGAGTCACCGTAAACCCGTAGCCGAAGGATTTCCATTTCTATGGCGAGCTCCAAACCAGCTATCAGAGCTTCATACTCAGCTTCGTTGTTCGTTCGAGGCTCAGAGAGAGTGAAAGAATGCCGTAGGGTTCCCATTAATGGCCTGATGAACACCAATCCTATCCCTTCTTTTACCTCCGGGACCCTTGATCTGCCGGAGCTCCTTATTGATGAGGCTCCATCGAAGTAGAGCTCCCAACATTACCCATCTTCCTCGAGGTGCAGCACTTGTTCGTCGGGTAACTCACAATTTAGCGGTGACCCTTCTGGTATGGGATGAGCAGCGAGAAAGTCTGCAAGAGCTTGCCCTTTTACTTCTTTCTGAGGAGTATAAACTATGTCAAACTCAAGTAGCATGACAGCCCATCTTGCCGTTCTGCCGGCTAGGCTTGCTTTGGTCATCAAGTGTTTGAGCGGGTCGACCTTGGAGATCAGCATAACCCGATGAGCCAGAAGATAGTGCATCAGCTTCTTCACAGCAAATATAAGAGCCAGGCATTGCTTTTCGATTGGGGAATATTTGTGTTCCGTCACGACTAGAGTTCGACTGAGGTACTAGAGGGCATTTTCCTTTCCCTCCTCGTTATTCTGGGCGAGGAGCGCACCGAGTGATTCATCTAGCGCGGCAGTGTAGAGAATCAACGGTTTATTTAGAATGGGAGCGGCCAGCACTGGAGGGTGCAACAAGTATTGTATGATGCTTTCGAACGCTGCTTGACATTCGGCATCCCAGATAAAAGGAGCTCCTTTCTTCATGAGTTTTGAGAAGGGCCTACATCTCCCCGATAAATTTGAGATAAACCTCCGTATATAAGCAAGCTTGCCTTGAAAAGATCGTAGCTGCGTGAGACTCTTCGGCGGGGGCATCTCTATGATGGCCTTTATCTTTGATGGGTCAACTTCGATCCCTCGATGTCGGACTATGAAGCCCAGGAATTTTCCCGACAACACGCCAAAAGCGCATTTCATAGGATTCATCTTCAGGTCAAATTCCCTCAGTCTGGTGAGAACGGTCCTAAGATCCTGGATATGATCGGCCTTGGTTTTAGTCTTAACGACCAAATCATCAACATAACATTCGACGACTTTATGAATTAGGTCATCGAAGATATTGGTCATTTCCCTTTGATATGTGGCACCTGCGTTCTTCAGTCCGAACGGCATCACCTTGTAGCAATATATTTCGATCGGGGTTCGAAATACTGTGTGCTTCTCATCCTCAGGCGACATCTTGATCTGATTGTATCCATAAAGGTGAACAGCTCGTAATTTGAGGTGTCATCGACCATCATTTCCATGACTGGTAGCGGAAAGTCGTCTTTAGGACATGCCTTATTGAGGTCCCTGAAATCGACACAAACTCGGATCTGCCCATTTTTCTTCTTCACTGGGACTATGCATGCGATCCAGTCCGCATATTTCTCTTCCCAGATGAAGCCGGCATCGATGAGCTTCTTAGTTTCCTCGATAACCTTTTCTTCTAGTTCCCTTCTCATTTTTCGAGGAGCTTGTTTGACTGGCTTAGCATCATGAGATATAGCCAACTTATGTACGGCCACTTCAGGGGAAAGGCCAGGAATTTCTTTATATGTCCACGCAAAGCAGTCGACGAACTCATGCAGCAGGGCAATTATCTGCGCTTTAATTTCCTCTGACAAGAGCGAGCTGATGTAGGTCGGCCTTAGATTATCGGGCGTTCCTAAGTCAATCTCGGTTAGCTCGTCAAAGGTTGCTTGTCCACCATCTCAAGCTCTTGAGGAGCTTCTTCTGGCTTGGCTATCTCGTCATCATCATTTGATCTTTCGCAGGCATCATCAACATGGATCATGTAGCACGCTTTGGAATCAGGTTGAATGTAGCCTATGCCCCGTCTATCTGGAATTCGTCCATCGATGAGTGCTCGGACCAGGGGCGGATACCATAGCCCTTCGTAAAACTTTGCTTCGGACTCCGTTTGATATAACCGGCATCCACACTTCTTAAATTATTCCCGCATCTCGGTCGCATAGTATCTGGGATTGAGTACGGCTCTTATACCTCTCTCATAGGGAAGGCACGCGACAGAAAGATCGTCCGGATGCACAACGGGGTTTGACCTGTAAAACAGGATGCCCTTCTGTCCATTTTTCCTCCCGGGAACGTAGAAAGTTTTCAGCTGGTCCACGGTCGAGACTGACAATGCGTTGAGCTCTTTGCACATCCGTTCCGGCACCCTTGTGATGGCCAGGGACCCTTCTGTGACTTCGAAGGTCTCTCGTAGTTTCGCTTGCTGCATGGGGGGCCAATCTGCACAGCTGTTGCACGGCAGGTCCTCTTCTTCTGACTCTTCAGTGTCACTGCTAAGATGAGGGCGGACTTTGCTGCTAGATGGGACTTCAGTAACAGATTCATCCATATCGCTGCCGAAATGAGGGCGAGTTTTACGGAAGGACGGGCTTCCACCGTCGGACTCATCAGTGTCGCTGCCGAAATGCGGGCGCACTTGGGTATTTTTGCTTTTGAAAGTGACAGCCGGCGCAGATTTGCTTTTGAGTCTTGGGGCCGGTCTATCCTCAGTCAGTTGTGGCTTAGTATTTTGGTGGTTCATAAAGTACTGAGAATCTTCATATCGGACTTCATGCACACCGAACGGCAGGATGTCTCCGTCAATGCGTCTTTCTTCGCCATTTTTAGTATACTTCATGCATTGATGGAGAGTTGACGGAATAATGCCGTAATCGTGGAGCCACGGCCGCCCCAAGAGAATCTTATAAGACGTGTCGGCATCGATCACGTATATCTTAGCTTCAGTTTTCAGATCCCCGAATTTGATTGGCAAAGCTATAGACCCCAGAACTTGCTGGCAATTTTGGTTCAAGCCTTGAATGACAATCCTTTCCCTTGACAGGTGTCGGACGTCCATTGACAAACTCTTCAGAGTTTGCAAGTTCATGATGTTCACTGAGGACCCCGGATCAATCAATATGCGATTAATTCGATCTCCGTCACTTTACCCGGTCACGTAAAGCGGTCGATTATGCTCAGCCGTTCCCAGTAGCAAGTCTTCATCCTTAAATGTGACTGCGGCGGCATGCAAAGCGTGCTGGGCTTCTTTCATATTAATTTCCGCAAAGTGAGCCTGATACCGCTGTAGGGTTACTAGGCACACTAACAAGGCTCTACAAGGCATCGACCATGCCAAAATTAAATTTTTTTTATTTGCCGAACAACCCTAAGCAAGATCGTATACTAGAGTTTAGGCGAAACTAATAGTAAGTAAACAACTTTACTTCTAAGGGATCATGATATACAACCTTTGTAGATCGGTCCTTCACTTCTCTAGCTCCTTGTTGAAGTCCCTTCGCTGCAATCGTGGTTCTCCCGGGCTCTTGAATGGCTCCACGAGGTGAAAGATGCGACCTTGCTTGAAGTCTCCGAGGCCGAAGATGATCTACGTCGAGGGAATTCCGACTCAAGCTACTACTTCACTAATTTGAGAATTAGTAAAGCAAACACCCTATACTAAAGAGCTAGTCTAGTAGAGGATGGAGAAATAGGAAGTGGGTTCTCTTTGGATTTTTATTTCTCACTTTAGTTCTCACTTTTGATCAAACCCTAGCAAGCTTTTTCTTTCTTAACAATGAAGAAGAAGAAGAAGAAAAGAAAGAGATGAGGATAATGATCAAGTGAGAAGGCTAACCATGGTGAGTGAGTATCATATACTAACTCTTGTAGAGACTTAACCCTAGGCTAATTGTTATGGTTGGGTTAATAAAAATCCATAGTAAAAACAAACTCAAGTTGAATTAGTCAATGCATCCACAAGCTTCATGCATTTTCTAATCCTCTACTTTATTTTGTAATTACTTTAGATATTAAAAACCCAAACTAAAAATTAGCATAGTGTAAGTCTCATACACCCATGGATGATGTATCATCAACCATGATAAAAAAAATATAACACATTTTAATATATATCATATATATAGTAAAGATGTGTACATGTGAGAAAAAACCCTAAGTGAACATGTGTTAGTTAATGTAAACTAGTATATCAAATATACAATTATACAATAAATTATTAAATCAACACTTGACTTAATAATCCGGTCATATCACATATAACCGACTAACATTCAATGTATCGACTTATCGAATCAACACTTGATTCGATAACCCGGCTATATCATATATAACCGACCGATACAAAAAGTCGCGAGAATAGAATACGGTATCACATATACGCATTATTCTCGGTCCCGCACATATCACATATGCACCCCTATTTCGTTTTGCCTGAGCCAGTAAAACCTCTATGTAGGACTCTAAAGACTCGTCAATATGCCGGTAGTAGGTGATGATCACATCACGCACCCACAAGCCGTCAGCGGTACTAGCTGTACGTAACGGCTACCCGGGTATTGAGCGATCAGAAGATCAGCAAGCAAGCCCACTCCAACTCCTGTAAAAGCCTGCCGGTAACACTTCCCGTACAGTCCGGTCTCCTCGTCTGATATGTCACATATCAAGTCTATGGATGATATACGTCAGACCCTAATAACCGATAAGTCGTGCCGATGTGAGGCTCATAACGGGTCGAGAAACTACTGGAAACACTTACCAGTAAATCTCTAAATCAGCCCTGGCCAGGGACTTCCCTGTTACGGCCAATCGAGCACAGCGCAACTGTTAGTTGTATGTATGCCCTAGAGGCCAGTATTGTACAGATGATGTATATTATATTGGATGCTTGGACATATATAGAGATGACTTTCTTGCTCGATATGATAGTATGCTATCTGGTTGCACTTTATCTTAACATGTATACTAGTCTCTTTATACTGTCTTATAGTTACATGTTGATAAAGCCCTTATGATGTGTACTTGACTACCTGGACTATGATGCAGATCATACTAATGGGGACATGGTAGTCCATAGGTACATCCTTCAAGGTCCCTAGTCGTGGGTGTATCGAGACGGGGCATCGATATACCAGTGTAGACTACCGTATACGTTTCTCGACCCATGAGATGGGCGATGGATGATCCCATATCCATTGGTGTTTGACATCAGAGATGGTATACGGGTGCTCAGTAGAGACTGGGTACACTGGACGGACTCGCCGAGAACTCCCAGATGGTATTATACCTCACGTCAGATGGCAGTTCTCAGGTGACACTTGTGAAGGTTAGTCTGTAGACCCGAGATAGTCATAGAGTCTTGTGTGATTCCCACTGTGCTTTGATCTCCACCTTACCACGTCCATGAGGGCGTGCAAAACGGTGGTCTTTGGGTACAGTCCCGAGTCACATGGAGGCAATGAGCGATAGGATGGGTTTCGTCTCTCCCGGTATTGGGGGTTGATGTTGCGCAGTGCTCGATTGGCCGTAACAGGGAAGTCCCTGGCCAGGGCTGATCAGAGATTTGCTGGTAAGTGTTACCAGTAGTTTCTCGACCCGTTATGAGCCTCACATTGGCACGACTTATCGGTTATTGGGGTCTGACGTTTACCACCCCTAGACTTGATATGCGACATATCAGACGAACATACCGGACTGTACGGTAAGTGTTACTGGTTGGATTCACAGGAGTGTGAGCGGGCTAGCTCGTCGATCTTCTGATCGCTCAATACCCGGGTGGCCGTTACGTTTAGCAGACCGCTTGCGGCTTGTGGGTGCTTGATATGATCATCATCTGCTACCGGCGTATTGACGAGTCTTTAGAGTCCTACACAGAGGTTTCCTGGCTCAAGCGAAACGAAATAGGAGCGCATATGAGATATGTGCAGGACCGAGAATAATGCGTGTATGTGATACCATATTCCATTCTCGCGATGAATGTATGGATTGGTTATATGCGATATAACCTAGATATCGAATCAAGGATTGATTCGATAAGCCGATACATAGGATACTAGTCAGTTATATGCGATATGACCGGATCGTTAAATCAAGTGTTGATTTAATGATTTAATGTATAATTATATATTTGATATATTACTTTGCATTAACTAGTATTGGTTCACTTTAAATGGATTTTCTCACTTGATGTGCAAATTGTATATGTGATATACTTTTGTGCACATGTTTGTATCATGTTTGATGATACTTGCTCATTTGGTTAAGTGTAAAGAATTAAACCTTGGTTAAGTAAATGGTTAGGGTTTTTATTTATTCATTCATTTATCTTTCTAATTTGGATTAAAAAGAAATTGCAAAAGAAAACAAAATGGTTGCTATCATTCTTGAAGCTTGTTGAAGCTTCATGAAGCTTTGACCAAAGTGACCATTTTGTCTTCATTCCTAACCCTAACCATTCATCTAACCTTAGTCAATTCTCTACACCTAACCATGGTTCATATTATGATAAGTATTCATTTCTTTTGCATTTTAAAGTAATACTCATCATATTCTATCTTCTTCATTATCTTCTTCTTCAAGAAAAAGCTTGCCACCTTTAATGGCATCTTGAGCAAAAGTGTGAGAAATCCAATTCTAATGTGAACCCACCTCCTATTTATTCACCCTCTACCTCTTGCCAAGTAATATAGGGTGTTTTCTTCACAAGTTTCACAACTTGGTGAAGTTGGAGCTTGATCTTGTGTAACCTCGACGTAGATCATCTTTGGCATCGTAGCCGACGACTAGTCCGCTCATTTCTCCGATGAAGCCGATGCTAGAGTCCGAGATCCGACTTGGACAGCGAGAGGACGTCTACGTGGAGCTAAGGAAGTGGAGAACCGGATCTACAAAGGTTGTAGCTTCTTACTTTTAGTTAAGTTGTTAACTAGCTTCTCTTTTCGCCTAAATTCTAGTTAACGATCCGTATTAGAGTTTCTCGGCACTCGTAAAATTTGAAATTGGCATGGTTGATGCCTTGTAAGACCTCTTGAGAGTGCCTAGGAACCCTACAGCAACATCAACCCCCAATACCGGGAGAGACGAAACCCCTCCTATCGCTCATTGCCTCCATGTGACTCGGGACTGTACCCAAAAACCACCGTTTTGCACGCCCTCATGGACGTGGTAAGGTGGAAATCAAATCACACAAGACTATATGACGATCTCGGGTCTGCAGACTAACCTGCACAAGTCTCACCAGGGAACTGCCATCTGACGTGAGGTATAATACCGTCTAGGAGTTCTCGGCAAGTCCGTCCAGTGTGCCCAGTCTCCACTGAGCACCCGTATACCATCTCTGATGTCAAACACCGATGGATATGGGATCATCCATTGCCCATCTCATGGGTCAAGAAGCGTATACGCTAGTCTATACTGGTATATCGATACCCCGTCTCGATACACCCACGACTAAGGACCTTGAAAGATGTACTTATGGACTACCATGTCCCCACTAGTATGATCCGCATCATAGTCCAGGTAGTCAAGTATACATCCTAAGGGCTTTACCAACATGTAACTATAAGACAGTATAAAGAGACAAGTATACATGTTAAAGTAAAGAGCAACCAGATAGCATACTATCATATCGAGCAAGAAAGCCCTCTCTATATATGTCCAAGCATCCAATATAATATACATCATCTGTACAATACTGGCCTCTAGGGCATACATACAACTAACAATCTCCCACTTGCACTAGGGCCAACTGCTGTAGTATCGCATACCGAGCATCCCGAAGAGTCTCTCAAACTGTATCTGGGGAATGGCCTTCGTGAGTGGATCCGCAGTGTTATTCTTCGTGTCAACCCTCCTGACCTCGATCTCCCGGCGATCAACCATCTCCCGGATCAGGTGATACCGTCTCAGAATATGCCTGGATCGCTGATAGGACCTGGGTTCCTTGGCCAAAGCCACCGCTCCATTGTTATCGCAATACAAAGGTATTAGATGCTTAATGGATGGAACCACTCCGAGTTCAGTAATGAACTTCTTGATCCAGACAGCCTCTTTGGCAGCATTGTTGGCAGCGATGTATTCAGCCTCCATCGTCGAGTCTGCCACGGTTTCCTGATTGGAACTCTTCCAGCTAACCGTCCCTCCGTAAAGGGTAACGACAAATCCCGACTGCGACTTAGAGTCGTCCTTATCACTCTGGAAGCTTGAATCGGTAAAGGACTCCACTTGGAGTTCTCCGTTACCATATACCAAGAGCATCTCTTTAGTCCTTCGTAAGTACAAGAGAATGCTCTTCACAGCTGTCCAGTGACTCTCTCCACGATCAGCTTGATACCTACTCACTACACTTAGTGAGTATGCTACATCGGGCCTGGTACATAGCATCGCGTACATGATAGAGCCTACTGTCGAAGCATAGGGTATCCCTTGCATGCGAGCTCTCTCCAAATCAGTCTTGGGAGACATCTCTTTGGAGAGAGTGAGCCCTGAGATTGTTGGTAAAAACCCACGTTTGGACTCTTCCATACTAAACCTCTTTAGTGTGGTGTCAATGTACCTGGATTAGGACAATCCCAATATCCTTTTAGATCTATCTCTATAGATCATAATTACCAATATGCAGGAGGCATCACCAAGATCATTCATTAAGAATCTTTGCGATAAGAAGAGCTTGACCGATTGCAGCATAGGAATGTCATTTCCTATCAAGAGTATGTCGTCCACGTACAATACGAGGAAGACAACCTTACTCTCTGCCACCTTCTTGTAGATACAAGGTTCATGTACGTTTTTGATGAAATCAAACTCTTTGATAACGACGTCAAAGCAGATGTTCCAACTCCGCGATGCTTGCTTTAATCCATAAATGGATTTAAGCAGCTTGCACACCTTCCCGCTACTCCCACTATCTACGAAGCCCTCTGGCTGAGTCATGTACACGCACTCTTCTAAATCATCGTTTAGAAAGGCGGTCTAACATCCATTTGCCTGATTTCGTAGTCATGATATGCAGCGATGGCAAGCATGATCCGGATGGATTTAAGCATAGCCACTGGAGAAAAGGTTTCGTCATAGTCCATACCTGGTCTTTGACGAAAACCCATTGCAACAAGTCTAGCTTTGAAAGTCTCCACTTTCCCATCTACACCAAGTTTTTTCTTGAAGATCCACTTGCTCCCAATGGGTTTTACCCCTTCAGGAGCAACTTCCAAAGTCCATACTTTGTTGGTGTACATGGATTCCATCTCGGACCGCATTGCATCCAGCCATTTCACTGAGTCCCCACTCGTGATGGCCTGCTCGAAGCTAGTTGGGTCATCATCAACCATGATGCAATCCTCGCTCCTACCGTCCATGAGAAAACCGTAGTATCTCTCGGGTGGGTGAGGAACCCTACTAGATCGGCGGAGTGGCTGGGGTTCATCAGGAACTACCGAATCTTCTGGTTCTACCAAATCTTCTGTTGTGGTTTGTACAGCTGGAACCTCTTCCAGTTCTACCTCAGAGCCACTAATCTCTTTTGCAAGAAATTCCTTTTCTAAAAAGGTGGCGTGTTGAGCAACAAACACCCTTTGTTACTCACTGTGGTAGAAGATATACCCTCGCGAATGCTTGGCATATCCAACAAACTTACACAAAACAGACCTTGCCTCGAGTTTGTCCGGTTTTTGTCTTTTGACATAGGCCGGGCAACCCCATATCTTAATAAAATTAAGATATGGTCTCTTCCCCTCCCATATGTCATATGGGGTGGTAGGCACAGATTTGTTAGGAACCCTATTCAGTAGGTATGTTGCTGTCTCCAGTGCATATCCCCAGAAGGAAATAGGTAACTCAGTTATACTCATCATAGAGCGCACCATATCTAATAGGGTGCGGTTCCTCCGTTCCGATACACCGTTGTGCTGTGGTGTATATGGAGGAGTTAGCTGAGAGAGAATCCCATTCTCTTTTAGGAAGTCCAGGAATTCATTGCTCAAGTATTCACCTCCTCGATCAGATCGAAGAATTTTAATACTTTTCCCGGTTTGGTTCTCGACTTCTTGTTTATATTCTCTAAATTTCTCAAAAGCTTCTGATTTGTGTTTCATCAGGAACACATATCTGAATCTAGAGAGATCGTCAGTGAATGTAATGAAGTACGAAGAACCATCCCTGGCATGTGTAGACATGGGACCGCATACATCACTATGTATCAGTCCCAAGAGTTCGGTAACTCTCTCTCTGTGTCCCCTAAACGGAGTTTTGGTCATCTTGCCTTTGAGACATGACTGACAAGTGTCATAAGATGAAAATTCAAACGGATTTAAATATCCATCCTTATGAAACTTAGCTAGTCGTGTCTCATTGATGTGACCCAGTCTACAATGCCACAAAAAGGATTCGTTCATTTCTGAACTCTTCCTCTTGTGTGTGTTTGTTATTCTCAGAACTGTTGATTGATTTAGAACATAAATGTCATTGTACAACGTGCCTGATCCAACCAACTTTTGGTTAAGGAAAATGTTCATAACATTATCCTGTAATACAAAATTATATCCCTCTTTACTCAACAAAGAAACCGATATAATGTTGCATATCAGGTTCGGCATGAAATAACATTCGTTCAGAATCAATGTATTACCATTTGGCAATACAAGGTGATATTCCACGACGGTTTTAGCTGCAACAATTGCACGATTTCCAACCCTTATGTCTTTATCACCTTCTCCAAGTTCTCTACCTTTCCTAAGCCCATGTAACTGATTACATATATAGGATCCAGATCCGGTATCCAATACCCAGGACGTAAAGCAAATGGAGAAACAGTTCTCTGTAACGAACACACCTGAAGAAAATGCATCAACATGTACTTTCTTCATTCGGGTGGCATGGGAATCCTGGTATTCCCCTATATCCTGTTCAGTCTTATAACTCTTATAAGAAAGAACGGAACCAACGTTCCCCAGCACAGTATAACATGCGGGTTCGGTCAATACATCCATATTATAATCTTGATTAAGGCATGATATGGTCGCTACCTGGAGAGAGAGAGAAGAAAACACTTTAGCGTATGCTCTTGCAAGATCAGATTGGTTATTATTTTATCTAATCAGGATGGCTCCCACTGTTTTTATCAAATCTTCCTTCAAACCCTAAAAGGAAAGACTAGCCGGGATTAATTACACCCTACAATTTCGCCAATCTTTCAGCCAGGCCAGTGTTGGTACTTTGAGAGAAGTTCCCCATGCTTTCGCACGGACCTAATTAAAGTAAACATCGTTTTCCCAGAGGCATAACCCCGTTGACACCTTTCTAGACACCTACTTGATCGGCTAATTGTCCTGATTAAACCTCTCCCAGGAGTGACAATTACTCGCAGTGGGTATCGGGATTCAACTATCTCATAGAAGGTATGCAATCTCATTGCAAATCTCAACACTTGAAATTCCCGATAATATTTTGCCCCAAGCATCCCATGACCTTGACGGAGGTCAACAAACCATAGGGTGCAAGTCAAGTTCAACCCGTCATTTCTTGATTGAATCAAACCCACCCGCACGACCCTTGACGGAGGTGAACAAGGTCGTACGACTACCCTAATCCAATCTGCATCATATGCATAAGCAGATAAATACTAGTTAGCTACCGCACACTACGCCTTGACGGAAGTCAACAAACGTAGCACGAATACTAAGTAGGACTTATCTCAAATGACGGAAGGCTACGACAGGTTTTTCTGAAAACCTATTGCGTAATGAACTTGATATCGTTGTAGAATCGAGTGAATTTTGAAATGGAGTGATTTTGAGGCTTTTATTAGTTTTGCTAAAGAGGTCACTCCCGGTGAAGGGATCTCGGCTCTTTCCTTATGGAATAAGGTGCAGGATATATCATATACATCACTATGCAAAGGAAAACTCCAAAAGCAGTCAAAAGCAAACCGAGTATTGTAGCATCTGCTAGTTTTGCCAAAGAGGTCACTCCCGGTGAAGGGATCTCGGCTCTTTCCTTATCGAATAAGGTGCGGGATATATCATATATATCACTATGCAAAGCAAAACTATAGCTAACCTTTTTGAAAAATTTGATTCTACAACATCTTTTAGGTTTCTTTTCTTTCATTAATCACATTAATGAAGTCCCATCATTTAAGTCACCTAAACATCACAGATAAATACGACGTACACTTATGTCATCCGCATTCGCCTCGATGTCCCCTCGTGCACCGTTAGGTTAGGTAACTAACGGCAGAGCGGGGCAGGGCTAGCGCGGGTATAAAAAATAAGTAACGCCTATATAATATATCATATATACTATATACAGTATTTATCACAGCACATCAAATGATCACATCACAGATATCGCAACAGAAGAAACATATGATACATTGGATATACTTGGACGTCCGTGTTTTATTTTGAGCCGATATAAAACACGGATTCCACGGTCACGATGAATAGCCAAACCCACACCCCTAGACCCCTATGAGAGCGGCAAGCAACCCTACCAATTCTAGAGTTAGGAGACCCGGACTCGACTCCTCGAGTTGGTCTCCCACTGAACTTCAGAACCCGGTTACTTGTTCTCTCCTCCTTGGGTCTATCCTAGTGCGGAAAAGTAAATAATATACAAAAGGTGACATCAACCTCATCCCGGAAGTGACCCAATAAAAGAATATTACATACATTTTATTTTACATGAATGAAAATAAAAACTCTCATCTCACATAAAAAAAACCCGGCTATTCAGAACGTGACGATCCAATATAACATACCCACCAACACATAACATCACATGCCATCAACGTAAGTAAATATGCGCATCCCAATTGTCGTTGACATATAGCAACGAAATCGGCGATATCACATATTACACTTACGGTCACAGAAAAGAAAGTGTAAAACTACAACATTTGGAATCCACAATCTCTTTAGACATCGTAAATCCGAAATATCGCATATTCCGCATTTCATGCCTAACTGTATGAATTTCAGATATTGTATCACATTACAGATAAATAGACAGTATTAAACTTTCCGATCGAATAATCAAATACCCAAGATTTCCAAAATAGCTCAACACTTGAGCGGAGTTCAAACATTCCAGAATACGTCACAGTAGCAACGGTCCAGCCGTAGAAGGGTTAAGCCAACGCCTCACATGTGGCACACCGTACTGCCCCAAACCCTAAGGTTCAAAGGGCAGTTTAAGACGGTCACATAATCGAGTTAAGGTTTGTTGTCTTCTAGAGGGTCCATCGCGTCACATGCACGTATTTCCGAAAGATTTAAACCCGAGAAAAATTCAACACTTGAATGTTTTTCGTGCCGGGAAAAATCGAGTTAATGATATCCATTCGAACATTTTAATACTTTCTAAATTATCCGAAATACACAATAAACCAAGTTAAATAATCCGATCGAATCATCGAGTCCCCAATACAACCCAGAAAACTCAACTCTTGAGTATAAATTAAAAATTCCCAGAAAACACAGGAACTACAGAAAGAAATTACTGTGCAAATCACGTGCCATGATTCATCATTATGGCCGCGGAACAGCCGCGCAATCCAGGGTGGGGCTATGGTTCCGCGGCGCAATTGTCGACTTGGGGTCACGTGCTCCACAGTAACTCCTAGAAAACCCTGCTCAATTTTTTTGATATTTTTAATTTGGAAAAATCCACAGTTTCAGAAAAAGTACAGAGAAGGGTATCGATTAGGGTTTCCGGGTTCGATCGGGTTTCTAACTTCGTCTACACTTCGCCTAATGCTCTAACTATGCTCTGATACCACTGTAGGGTTACTAGGCACACAAACAAGGCTCTACAAGGCATCAACCATGCCAAAATTAAATTTTTTTATGTGCCGAACAACCCTAAGCAAGATCGTATACTAGAGTTTAGGCGAAACTAATAGTAAGTAAACAACCTTACTTCTAAGGGATCACGATATACAACCTTTGTAGATCGGTCCTTCACTTCTCTAGCTCCTTGTTGAAGTCCCTTCGCTGTGATCGTGGTTCTCCCGGGCTCTTGCATGGCTCCACGAGGTGAAAGATGCGACCTTGCTTGAAGTCTCCGAGGCCGAAGATGATCTACGTCATGGGAATTCCGACTCAAGCTACTACTTCACTAATTTGAGAATTAGTAAAGCAAACACCCTATACTAAAGTGCTAGTCTAGTAGAGGATGGAGAAATAGGAAGTGGGTTCTCTTTGGATTTTTATTTCTCACTTTAGTTCTCACTTTTGATCAAACCCTAGCAAGCTTTTTCTTTCTTAACAATGAAGAAGAAGAAGAAAAGAAAGAGATGAGGATAATGATCAAGTGAGAAGGCTAACCATGGTGAGTGAGTATCATATACTAACCCTTGTAGAGACTTAACCCTAGGCTAATTGTTATTGTTGGGTTAATAAAAATCCATAGTAAAAACAAACTCAAGTTGAATTAGTCAATGCTTCCACAAGCTTCCACAAGCTTCCACAAGCTTCATGCATTTTCTAATCCTCCACTTGATTTTGTAATTACTTTAGATATTAAAAACCTAAATTAAAAATTAGCATAGTGTACGTCTCACACACCCATGGATAATGTATCATCAAGCATGATACAAAAATATAACACATTTTAATATATATCATATATATAGTAAAGATGTGTACATGTGAGAAAAAACCCTAAGTGAACATGTGTTAGTTAATGTAAACTAGTATATCAAATATATAATTATACAATAAATTATTAAATCAACACTTGACTTAATAATCCGGTCATATCACATATAACCGACTAACATTCAATGTATCGACTTATCGAATCACCACTTGATTCGATAACCCGGCTATATCATATATAACCGACCGATACAAAAAGTCGTGAGAATAGAATACGGTATCACATACACGCATTATTCTCGGTCCCGCACATATCACATATGCGCCCCTATTTCGTTTTGCCTGAGCCAGTAAAACCTCTATGTAGGACTCTAAAGACTCGTCAATACGCCGGTAGTAGGTGATGATCACA
The DNA here is from genome assembly GCA_030015575.1 of Agapanthus africanus. Taxonomy (NCBI): domain Eukaryota; kingdom Viridiplantae; phylum Streptophyta; class Magnoliopsida; order Asparagales; family Amaryllidaceae; genus Agapanthus; species Agapanthus africanus. The sequence continues at coordinate 579,133,360 of JASDDO010000019.1, forward strand.
TCACGAACCCACAAGCCGTCAGCGGTACTAGCTGGACGTAAGGGCTACCTGGGTATTGAGCGATCAGAAGATCAGCAAGCAAGCCCGCTCCAACTCCCGTAAAATCTTGCCGGTAACACTTCCCGTACAGTCCGGTCTCCTCGTCTGATATGTCGCATATCAAGTCTAGGGGTGGTATACGTCAGACCCCAATAACCGATAAGTCATGCCGATGTGAGGCTAATAACGGGTCGAGAAACTACTGGTAACACTTACCAGTAAATCTCTAAATCAGCCCTGGCCAGGGACTTCCCTGTTACGGCCAATCGAGCACAGCGCAACATTAACCCCCAATACCGGGAGAGACGAAACCCTTCCTATCGCTCATTGCCTCCATGTGACTCGGGACTGTACCCAAAAATCACCGTTTTGCACGCCCTCATGGACGTGGTAAGGTGGAAATCAAAGCACAGTGGGAATCACACAAAACTCTATGATGATCTCGGGTCTACAGACTAACCTGCACATGTGTCACTAGAGAAATGCCATCTGACGAGAGGAATAATACCATCTGGGAGTTCTCGGCGAGTCCGTCCAGTGTACCCAGTCTCCACTGAGCACCCGTATACCATCTCTGATGTCAAACACCAATGGATATGGGATCATCCATCGCCCATCTCATGGGTTGAGAAGCGTATACGCTAGTCTACACTGGTATATCGATGCCCCGTCTCGATACACCCAAGACTAGGGACCTTGAAGGATGTACTTATGGACTACCATGTCCCCACTAGTATGATCCGCATCATACTCCAGGTAGTCAAGTACACATCCTATGGGCTTTACCAACATGTAACTATAAGACAGTATAAAGAGACAAGTATACATGTTAAAGTAAAGAGCAACTAGATAGCTTACTATCATATCGAGCAAGAAAGTCCTCTCTATATATGTCCAAGCATCCAATATAATATACATCATCTGTACAATACTGGCCTCTAGGGCATACATACAACTAACAACTGCTCGGGGTTTTGTAGAGCGTGAATGAGAACATCTCTAAGTTCCTTAGATAGGACCAAGGCGTCGTAGATGCTCAGGAGAGACGGAAGCTTCCGGAGATGTGCCAAGAAATTATAGTCCACCGAGGAAGGACTTATGTTTTCATCAGCCGGTTCTCTTCCATCTTCTTCATTAGCGACTTGTTTTTCCTTCCCTTTTGGGGCGTTGCCCTGATTTTGCGGTAGAGCCCTGCCGCTTCTAAGCTGGATTTGATCGGCCTTTGTGGTGAGCTCCTCGTCCTTTTCTGGAAAACAGAGCTCATCCTCGGCGTCGCTGCCAAGATGGATGGCGTAGCAGGTCACTACTGGGATCTCTTCATTGGAGTCTTCTTCTAACTCCTCCAGAATTTCAGCCGCTTGTACAGGGAAGAACTCCTTCAATTGAATCAATGTTCTTTCCTTTTGTTCATATTCTTCGAGGGAATCGATATATTTTTGAATGGTCGGTCTCCTTGCAGACTCTTTTTCACGACGAGCTGCACTTTTCTTCTTTTTGAGCTTCTTGGATTTTGAGCCTGATGGAGCCGCATTGGCAGCTGGACTGGTAGGCTTCTTCTGCCCTTCCCATTCCGTCCTGGGTTCTTTCAGAAGTAGCTTTATCATCTTCTTCGTCTTATTAGATATGTGCGTACTCCACGGAGGCCGCGATGAGTCCGTTTCATTTCTCAGGGCAGCGGGTTCGGCTGTCTGCTCCCAGAAGGCTTCAGTTTCTGTCTGTATAAAGTTGGTGGTTGCAAAATGATTGTTCACCAACACAATTTTGGACAGCTTGATCTCTCCAGCCTTGTACTGCTTCTCGACCCAGTCTTTGAAGATATAGCAATCCTCGATCACATGGCTCACTACTCGGTGGTACGGGCAATACAGAGGATTGTTGGTCATTTTTTCTTCTTGGGGTCTTTTCGACTCCGGCAATTGTAGGCCGTTGTTCAAGGCATCTTTAAATATCTTGCGGACCTTGTCCCTTCTGAAAGAGTAAACCTTGTTCTTTTTCTCCTCTAGGGAAGGCCCATCTCCTCCCAGCAATGGCTTTCGAGACCGGTTGGTTTTGGATTCGCCCGCCCTTCGCTTTTCTTCATTGTCGGAGGCATTGAAGACATTGGTACTGCTGGAACTCCTGCTTCTACGGTTGTCGTCCCGCTTGCTTTTCCAAGTTTTGTCTTTCTGAGAATCCGGCGGGGACTCTTGCTTCGAGCGTTCCAGCATTTGGACTTTCTTAGTTAGCTCCTGAAACGTCTTGAGGCCTGCTGTACACAAGAATGGAACCATCCAATTGCTGAGGTTCCCAATAAGAAGGCTGACGGACTGGTCCTGCTCCAGCGGCAGTTCGCACTTGACCGTGAGATTACGCCATCGGGCGATAAAGTCAGTGTTGCTTTCATTCTTCCCCGGCTTGGTCCTCACAAGGTCGGCAATGGAGATTTTATCACTGACACTCATGAACCTTTGCTGGAACAGAGACTCCATTTGGGCAAAGGTAATGACGGACCCGTCTGGTATGCTCGCGTACCAGTCGAAAGCGACACCGGTCAGGCTGTTGACAAACTGACGAAGAAGGAGTGCGTCATTGCCCCCTGTATTTCCGCACGATGCTTTGAAGTGGGCGACGTGCTGATTTGCATTCCCCATTCCATCAAATCTTCCGAACTTAGGAATGACGTAGCCGCTTGGGAACTCAATCAGATCGTACTGCGCGGGGTATGGCCGCCCACTACTGCCGATTTCTTTCTGAGCTTCAGCTTCGGCCACCAATGTTTTAACCTTGCTGGTGAACAAATCCATTATCCAATCCTGTGTTGTGGGATAGTGCTATCTGGGGCCAAGGCGTCCCCAGAAGCGGAGTGTGGCTGGCTTTCATGTAGATCGACCAGTCTTGGACCCGAAGGAACAGGCATTGGCTGCCTCGGATCGTCATCGCCCGGCTGATTAGTAGCGGCTTGTGCTTGTTTGGGAGGCGCTCGAGCAATTTTAGCCGTAAGCTGCATCACCACGTTCGTTAAGTCGTCAATCTTCGAATAGAGCTTGGCCATCTCTTTATCTTTGCTCCTGAGCTATTTTCGAAGCTCTTGAAGTAGCTCTTGCTCCGCAGTCCTGGGGTGGAAAGTCGGCTCTTCCTCGCTGTCCGAGCTTGACTCTGCATGGACCCAGGGGTCTTTCTGCCTATCATCCTCATCGAGAGGGTTCTCTTCATCCAGCGGGGGCGGCTGTTCTTGGGCAGCGGCAACCACATTCAGGCTAGATTGGGCTTGGGATGTGGTGGCTCCATCCTTGTTTTTGCTACGAAGGTTGTCGCTGGGGAGCCCGCCCGCCATATAGACCGTATAGATGATATATCCGGCCGTCTTTCTATCATTGGCAGCTAATTTCACGGATCGCTGTCTTGACCCCCTTGTTTCGGTTGCTCGTAGTCGATTGAAGGCGGCTGGCCTAACCAGGTTCTTGAATGGTGCTGGCGCTTCTTTTCTGGGTTTGCCCCGCTGCTTTCGTGCGGCACAGAGTGCTTGATAGACTCTTGAAGAGACAGTGTCATACTTTTTCTGTTGGGGTCAGGACACGTCTCTTTGTGGCACTGTTCGGACCACTGTCTTCTTGATTCTGGCGGCCATGGCATTTTTCTGAACCCACTTCAGAGGCTCGAAGGAATTGCTGGTTCTTACGTCCGACTCAGCCGTCGTCGCGGGACAACCCAGCACTTGGAACTTCACACGATTCCATTTGGCCGAAGCCTTGGCCCTCTTGTTGGCTCGATACCTGAGCCGCTTCTGCCTTAACTTTTCTGTTCTAAGCACCTGACAGACTTCGGCTCTTTGGGAAGACGCCGCAGACCGGGCGATGGAGGGCCTTGGAGATACGCTCGATTGTGCATTTTTTGGAGTCATCGCCTGAGCTCGTCCGCAACATTTGATGTTGCCTTTTGTACTTGAGTTCTTGCCCCCTGCTGGAGCACCAGAGAATCGTTCAGACACCGTATTAAGTTTCGGTTGTGGTGCCTTGGCGATCACGACATTCGGCCTCTTGCCCCTTGAGACCGGCTTGGCCACCTGTTCCGCCGGGATCTCCGCCAGATGAGCTCTTTCGGCAGGGTAGATGATGACGGAGCCAAACTGGCGGGGCGGTTCCTCCCATTGTCGACTGAGGCTTGCGGGGAGAACCACACGAGCGTTGATCTTGACCACGTACGGAATCGGTGTCGCTTTGGAAGTTAAATTCGTCTTGGGAGACATTGTCGTTGAAAGTTGATTGCTGCACGAAAAGAAAACATCATTTCAGTATAGGCAATTGATAAGTATATTGATTGAGTTCGCATGAACGTTTAACCCGAAATATGGGAGGAAAGAAGGGTCCCACAGGGCGTGCCAGAATCTGTAGGGTGTTTTTCGTCACCCCATTGAGATGGGAATACGTGCGCGCTTGTTAGGCGTACTACAGATTCCCCCTGCCTAGAGTAGGCCGGGCTTTATTGATTTTGGGGATCCGAATCTCCAGCAGCCGCGGACTAAGCTGCCGTTAATTACCCCTCGCCTTTGGGGCGAGAGAACCTCCGATTAACGGGTTAAACTGGTCATGCGAACTCAATGTGCGGTGTACGTGTGTTGTGTTTTGAAAGGGGGTTTTGGATATATCGGGAGCCACGCAGAGTTTTTACTGGGGGTCAAGGGGGCTAGCAGGGGCAGTGTCGTGGAGTATGTGTGTATGTACATATGTATACATATGTGTAGATATACATGTATATATATAAAAAGGGGAAAAGACATCCAAAAGATGCGTGGGGGGCAGCACCTTGGGCGCTGTGCGCCTAGGTGCTGTGCGCTTAGGCGCTAGAGTGCCACGTGTCGGCACGTGGGCGCTCTGCGCTTGAGTGCAAGCCCGCCACGTGTCGGCACGTGAGCATTTTGCGCTTCAGTGCCTGACGCTCGAGCGCAAGCGCGCCACGTGTCGGCACGGGGGCGACTTGCGCTTGAGCGCTGGGCGCTTGAGCGCAAGCGCGCCACGTGTCGGCACCGGGGCGACCTGCGCTCTAGCGCTTGCGCTTGAACGCAAGCACGCCACGTGTCGGCACCAGAGCGACTTGCGCTTGAGCGCTTGAGCTCGAGCGCAAGCGTGCCACGTGTCGACACGCAGGCGCTCTGCGCGTGAGCGCCGGCGAGAAAAAGAGGCTTTGAGCTTAAAAAAATTTCTCGGAAGAGAAATCAGAGAGGAGTTGGACTCCTGAGTGTTTTTTTTTTTGGTTCAGTGAATGATACTCTTCTTCTTCCTACTCTGTTAGCTGGATCTAGAAGAACAAGAGATATGGGATTTTTAAAAATCTCTTCTTTTTGAGATCTAATGAAAGATCTGAGTTCCCCTTTATGGGTTTTGTGGTGAAAAACTAATTTGTTTTATAAAAAGAAGAGTAAAACTCTTGATTTAATTCAAGAGAAAAAGAAGATTTTGGAACCTTGGAGAAGGAGAAACGATCTCAGATCTGAAAATTTTTGAGAGAGAGAGAAAAGTTGTGAGATTTTTTCATTATCTTTGCCTTTATAGGCCATACACTTTACACATATCCCCTTGGGCTTCACAAAATGGCATTTTGCCTATCCCATGGCTCATGTGCCATTTCTTTTTGCACATAAGCCATGGGCTTTACAAAAATTTGGCTTTATGCCTATTTTTCTTACATTTATCCATAAAACAAAATAAAAGAAATACAACAAAATTATTTATTACAAAATTTTTATCTTGGCATGGGGGAAGGCCGGCCGCTTCATGTTCGGGCTCGACCCGGGCATAGGACCACTGGATCTGGGCTTGGGCCCACTTGGCTTGGGGTTGACTTTGATTTTGACTTGGTCAACCGGGGTGTAAATTTTTACCCCAACACCCGTATCGGTATTAAAACAAATCTCAGAGTGGATGCATCCAAATATCAAGTAAGAATAAGAATACTTGCATGATTTTATGAAACCACCACAGTCCTCAACTCCAGAAAACATCAAGTAATGAATAAGTATAAATGCATGAATCAATACACATATATTAGCGTCCCATTCCACAAATATATGTATATAGGCATATATAACAGCGTCCCATTCTACTATTATATCAAAGAACATCATATGAAATCCATGAATGTAATATATGCAACATGAAACAGTAATATGAGCATATAAAGGAAGAACCGCTATTTAACTGCAACAAGTTAATATATATATCATGCAGTTCCTAATTTCTCCAAGTCTATATTGTTAGTTATATGTGTGCCCTAGAGGCTATTACTGTACATACGATGTATATTGTAGTGGATGCTTGGACATATATAGGGAGGACTTTCTTGCTCGACATGATAGTACGCTATCTGGTTGTACTTTATCTTAACATGTACTCTGATTGTCTCTTTTGTTACATGTTGATAAAGCCCTTAGGATTTGTACTCGACTACTGGGACTATGATGAGATCATACTAGTGGGGCCACGGTAGTCTATGAGTACATCCTACAACTGTTCCTAGTCGAGGGTGTGTCGAGACAGGGCATCGATACACCAGAGTAGACTAGCGTATACGCATCTTGACCCATTTGATGGGCGATTGATGATCCCATATCCATCGGTGTGTGACATCAAGGATGGTGTACGGGTGCTCAGTGGAGACTGGGTACACTGGATGGACTCGCCGAGAACTCCTAGATGGTATATATACCTATTGTCAGATAGCAGTTCTCTGGTGACACTTGTACATGTTAGTCTGTAGACCCGAGATCGTCATAGAGTCTTGTGTGATTCCCACTGTACTTTGATTTCCTCCCTACCACGGCTCTACTGAGTTGTGCAAACAGGTGGATTTTGGGTACAGTCCCGAATCATATGGAGACAGTGAGCGATAGGAGGGGTTTCGTCTCTCCCGGTATAGGGAGTTGATGTCGCGCTATGTTTTGATCGGCTATAACACCTAAATCCCTGGCCAGGGTTCTCGAAGTTTACTGATAAGTGTTATCAGTAGTTCATCGACCTGTTATGAGCCATAAATCAACATGACTTATAAAGTTACCGAGGTCTGACATTTACCACCCTTGGACTTCATATGCGACGTATCAGACGAAGAGACCGGACTCTACGGTAAGTGTTGCTTACAGGCTCGTAAGGGTTGTGATGAGTTCGCTCGTCGGCCACCTTTTCGTCATGTACCTGGGTAGCCGTTACGCACAGCTAGTGCCGCTAACGTTCTTGTGGTTAAACCCATTGCCAGCGTACTGACGAGTCTTTAGAGTCCCACACAGAGGGTTCACTCGTTCAGGCGAAAGATGTAGAGACCGTAAGTTGTTACGGCAGCCGTAAGGTGTTGCGGCAGGTTTTCGATTATGTTCGTGTAATTGTTACAGGAATAATAATCGGAAGAATAATACTGGCCGGATACCGGTATTATATTATTGGAATAATGGTATTCATATTTTTCGGAATTCGGATGCAGGTATACAGTATACGGTATACGGTATACGGAGGAGGGGTATTTTTGTAATTGTTACAAGAATACCTTCTAGAAGGTGCCACCTCATAATGACATAATTATGACATCATTTATTTTGTGAAAATAAATTAGTGAGGTGTAAATTAAAAGGTATAAGCATGATAATGTGGTTGTTGAAGTGGATGTACTATTAAACCATGATACTTCTTTCATAATACATGCTTTAGTTAGTGCTATTTTCTTTTTCATCATGCTTAAACTTTTTAATTATGAAATGCACTTATTCTCTCCTCCACTCCTTCTTATAAATACCTTCACATGAGATGTGAAATCAAGGCATTCCAATCCTACACAAAATTATGATAAGTGTATCATAACAAGTGTATAAGAAGAAAGAAAGAAAATGATGGTTATCATTCTTCCTAGCTTAAACCCTCACATGAGATGTGAATCCAAAGCTTAGGATTTCAAGTTAATCCAATACGCTTATCTCTACATCATCCTAGTGACCTCTTCTAGCAAATTTGGTCTCTAGGTTAAACTCTTGAGAAGAGTTTCTAGCTTGCACGAAAACTCTCGGGTGGATCATCTAGGTCTTCGGTGGCCGGAGATCGAAAACATCGGCAACATCTAAAGGAGCCAAGGAGTTCACCAAAAGAGGAGAAAGGAGCAAAGGAGTTGCATCCAAGAGAAGACCCGAAGGACCGTATCATCAAGGTTTAATCCCTAACATAGTAGATAAGATCTCTAGTTAGGATTACTAGTTGTGGTTTAGACAAGATCTTCGGTTAAGTGCGTGTTGTAGGCAAAGAAAATTTTCGTTCATCGCTTCCGCCGCGCCACAAGAGTTGTGGGAGCATGCAGCACTCACCAACATGGTATCAGAGCCTAACTAAACCACAATTAGATATTAGCCAAAAGTTAGAAGCTCGATCGACAGTTTTTTCTCCCGAAAACTCGTATTCTGCCCTTGCTGCTGTCAGTTTTTGATAGTGTTCAAAAATTGTTTTGACATGTCTTAAAAATACAACCAGGGTTTTACAAGAACACTGTAGAAATTTGGAGTCCTAACTCGACTAAAGCGCCGCGGATCGGCAGCCAAACCCATGGTTTGGCCGCGGATCCGCCGCCGAGTTGAGGCCGCGTCGACTCAGTTTTCTACAGTGATCTTATATTAAAGAATTAGGGTTTTGGGGATATGCAGAAATTTACAAAGGTGTTTGTACAGGGACATGTCAAGTGTTGGCAAGGTTTAAAATTATTGATCGAAATTCTAATAGTATTTGGCTAATCGGGTTTTCATTTTTGTTATATGTGTTTGAAACGCCCGCTAATTGCTATATGACGATTAGTGGGGGTTGCACATATGGATATCATGAGATGGTATGTGTATATGAATGTGTTGGATCGTTGTGATGAATGGCCGGGGGGTGTGAAAAGAGTGTTTTTCCTTTTCTATCATTCTATGTAATTTGTAAAAAGCAATGTTATATTGTATAATTTCTTTTTACTGTTTTTGCTCTTAGGATAGACCCAAGGTGGGGTGCACAAACTACCGGGTTCTCCAAGTGCCGAGTGGCCTACTCAATTGTTGAGGGAGGTTGCTACACTTCGGGAATTTGGCGGGTAGTTTGCCGCACCCGTAGGGGTCTAGGGGGGTTTTTGGCTATTTATCACGACCGTGGAACCCGTCTTTCATTGAGGGCTTGAATGAAATACAGAATTCCTAACATATCCAATGCATTCATCTGTGATCTGAAATGGTTATATTTATATATGAGATATATATAATAAATGTTGCTTATGTTTTGCACCCGCACTAGTCCAGCCCCCGCCCTGCCGTTAGTTAAGTAACCTAACGGTGCATGACGGGGCCCAGTGGCAAATGCGGATGGCATAAGCGTACGTTCTATTTGCGTTTCTTTTCTGTGATGTTTAGGAAACGTAAATGATGGGACGACATTAATGTGATTAATGTTAAGAGAAAGAAAACTAATGATGTTGTAGAATCAAAATTTTTGAAAAAGGGTAACTCTAGCTTTTGTTTTGCATAGTGGTATTCTTGAATATCCTGCACCTCATTCGATGAGGAAAGGGCCGAGATCCCTTCACCGGGAGTGACCCCATTAGCGAAACTGGAAAATGTTACAAAGAACTCGATTTGATTTTATAGTTGATCTATTGTTGCTTTGTATCGTAGTATTTACATATCCAGCACCTTATTCGATAAGGAAAGAGCCGAGATCCCTTCACCGGGAGTGACCTCTTTAGCAAAATTAGAAAGATACTACAAAACCATTCGATTTTTAAAACTGGAGCTTAAACCACTCCTTCCCACTTGATCCTACAACGATATCAAGTTCAAAACGTTAAAGGTTTTCATAAAAACCATCCATTGCCCTCCGTCATTTTAGGAAGCAGAGTACTTAGTATTCGTGCTACGTATGTCGACCATAGCCGAGGCGTAGTGTACGGTAGCTAAGTGATGTATTCCTACAAAGCATATGATGCGATTAGTTAGGACATTCATATGATTATGTTGATCATAGTCAAGGGTCATATGGGTGGGTCTGGCTAATCACGAAATGACGGGTAGAACTTGGCTAGTACTTATGATATGTTGACCATAGCCAAGGTCATAAGTGACTAGGGGTAAAAACCATATTGGGAATTTCAAGAGTTGAAATTTGCAATGAGATTGCATACCTTCTATATGATAGTTGGATCCTGATCTCACTGCGAGTAAGAGTTACTCCTGGGAAAGTTTTACACAAGACAATTTGACGAAATTATAGGTTGTAATTATTCCCGGCTAATCTTACCTTTTAGGGTTTGAAGGAAGATTTGATAAAAACAGTGGGAGACATCCCGATTAGATAATAACCAATCTAATCTTGCAAGAGCATACGCTAAAGTGTTTTCTTCTCTCTCTCTCTCCAGATAGTGACCATATCATGCCTTAATCAAGATAATAAATATGGATATATTGACTGAACCCGCTTGTTATACCGAGCTGGGGAACGTTGGTCCCGCTCTAACCTATAATTGTTATAAGACAGAGCAGGAAATTAGGGATTACCAGAATCCCATGCTACCCAAACGAAGATAGTACATGTTGATGCATGATCTTTGGGTGTGTCTATTACAAAGAACTGTTTCTCAATATCTTTTACGTCCTGGGTATAATGATACCGGATCAGGATCCCACAAATGTAATCTGTTACATGGGCTACAGAAAGGTAAATGACTGAGAACGGGTGATAAGTTTCAAGAGTTGGAAATGGTGCAATTGTTGCAAGGCAAGAAGTTGGCAGTTATCACCCTGTATTAACAAACATATTGATTCTGAACGAATGTTATTAGATACCGAACCTGATATACAACATCATATCAGTCTCTTTATTAGTAAAGAAGGATATAATTTTGTATTGATGGATAATGTTTTGAACATTTCCTATATCAAGTGTTGATCGGTTCAGGCACGTTATCTAAAAGCATAGACGTTCTAAATCAAACTACAGTTCTCAGTATACAGAACACACACAAGAGGATAAGTTCAGAAATGAACGAATCCTTCTTGAGGCATTGTAGACTAGGTCATATCAATGTGACCCGACTAGCTGAAGTTACATCTAGATGCATATTTAAATTAGTTTAAATTTACATCTTGTGAAACTTGCCGATCATGTCACATAGATAAGATGACCATAGCTCTGTTTATTGGAAACAGATAAAGAGTTAGTGAACTCTTGGGATTGATACATGATGATGTATGAGAGGTCCCCTGTCTACACATGCCGTGACTGGTTCTTTGTACTTCATTGCATTCTTTGATGATCTCTCAAGATTCAGACAAATGTTCCTGTTGAAACACAAGTCCGAAACTTTTGAGATATTCACAGAATATAAGTTAGAAGTAGAGAACCAAAAACGGGTATAAGTATTATGTCCTTTGATGAGATCAAGGAGGAGAATACTTGAGCATGGAAATCCTGGACTATTCTAAAGGTGAATGAGATTCTCTCTCAGCATTACTCCTCCGTGTACACTATAGCACGATGGTATATCGGGGCGGAACGAATGCACCCTATGTGATATGGTGTGCTCCATGATGAGTACTACTGAGTTTCCTATTTTCCTTTTGGGAGTTATGCACTTGTGAAGCTGCATACCTATTGAATAGGGTTCTAATCAAATCAGGTGCCTACTACTCTATATGTGATATGGTATGGGAAGAGCCCATATCTTAAAGATGTTAAGATTTGGGGTTGTCAGGCCTATGTCTAAAAACCAAAATCCGGACAAGCTCGAGGCAAAGTCAAAACTGTGGAAGTTTGTTGGATATCCCAAGCATTAGCAAGGGAATATCTTCTACCTAACCGAGGTACAAATGTTGTTTTGTTTCTCAGCATGCCACCTTTATGAAAGGGAATTTCTTGTGAAGAAATTAGTGGTCATAAGGTAGAACTGGAAGGCGTTCCAGCTATACAAACTACAACAGATGACCTAACCGAGGAACAAAAGTTTTTTTGTTTCTCAGCATGCCACCTTTGTGAAAGGGAATTTCTTGTGAAGAAATTAGTGGTCATGAGGTAGAACTGGAAGGAGTTCCAGCTACAGCAGATGATTTGGTAGAACCAATGGATTCAATAGACTCTAACGAACCTCAGCCTCTGACCCGATCTAGTAAGGTTCCTCACCCACCTAAGAGATACTTCGGTTTCTCTATGACAGTGGGAGCGAGGATTTCATATTACCCCAGCGTGTCCCGAGACTGGAAGGTGTTCCGGCGGGTTGTAGTCCTCGCAAGGGGGCATGCGTAGAAAGTAGCTGCTGAGGGACCTTTTGGTGCCACGGTGACCCTATGGGATGGGGTTGTTGCCTGACCAAAGTGGTATAACCTAACTAGTTTTGAGCAGGCCATCAGGAGTGGGACTCTGTGAGAATTGCTGGATGCTTAGCGATCTGAGATGGAATCCTTATACACCAACAAAGTATGGACTTTGGTTGCTTTGTCTGAAGGGTTAAATCCCCATCAGGAGCAAGTGTATCTTGAGAAGATTACTTGGTGTACATGGAAAAGTTGAGACTTTCAAAGCTATGCTTAAGTCCATTTAGATCCTACTTACCACCGCTACATACCTTGACTACGATATCTGGTGGTTGGATGTCATGACAGCTTTTCTAAATGAAGTTTTAGAAGAGAGCGTCTATAAGTACACAGCCAGAGGGCTTCGTAGACAGTGGGAGCAGCGAAAAAGTGTGCAAGATGTTTTATGCGATAAAACAGGCATCGCGGAGTTGGAACATCTGTTTTGATGTGGTAGTCAAAGAGTTTGACTTCATCAAAATATTAGATGAACCGTGTATATACATAAAGGATGGTAGGGAGTATGGTGGTGATCCTCGCAGAGTACGTGGATGACATACTCTTGATAGAGAAGGAGTTTCCTATGCTACGCTCAGTCAATCTCCTCTTATTATAAAGATTCTCCATATAGGATCAAAAGGTGATACCTCCTAAATCCTGGATTTTGGATCTATGAGATAAATCTAAATGGATATTAGGGTACTCACTAGTTGTAGTGAGATAGTATCAATCGATCCTGGGGAGAATCACAGCGGAGTTGGAACATTTGTTTTGATGTGGTAGTCAAAGCGTTTGACTTCATCAAAATGGTTGAACCTCGTGGTATGGAGTACGGTGGTGATCCTCGTAGAGTACGTGGATGACATACTCTTGATAGGAAAGAGTTTCCTATTATACACTCGGTCAATCTCCACTTATCACAAGGATTCTCCATATAAGATCAATGTGATACCTCCTAAATCCTGGGTTTTGGATCTATGAGATAGATCTAAATGGATGTTAGGATACTCACTAGTTGTAGTGAGATAGTATCAATCGATCCTGGGGAGAATCACTGGAAAGGTTCCAGGGTGATAAGGACGACTGAATGTCAGTCGCAGGCATTGTCTTTACCCTTAGTAGAGGGACGGTATGTTGGAAGAGTTCCAAGCTAGATACCGTGACATACTAGAAAGGCAAGATACGTCATTACTAAGGATGCTACCAAAGATAAAGTCTGGTTATATATAAAAGTTCATAAGATGAACTTCGTTCCTACCATTGTGTGACAATGGAGTTGTGGCTTTAGCCAAGGAACTACCGTCCCATCAGAAATCCAGATATAATTCTTAGGCAGCACCACCTGATCATGGAGATGGTTGATCTCCAGGGAGATCGAGGTTAGGAGAGTAGATACAGAGGACAACAGAGCGGATCCACTCACTAAGGCTTTTTCCCAGTAGAGGCTTTTATGGGATGGTTGAGTAAGAGATACTTAAACCACAGCTGATTGTTTGGTATGTGATACCACAACAGATGGCCCTAGTGTAAGTGGGAGATTGTTAGTTATATGTGTGCCCTAGAGGCCATTACTGTACATACGATGTATATTGTAGTGGATGCTTGGACATATATAGGGAGGACTTTCTTGCTCGACATGATAGTACGCTATCTGGTTGTACTTTATCTTAACATGTACTATGATTGTCTCTTTTGTTACATGTTGATAAAGCCCTTAGGATTTGTACTCGACTACTGGGACTATGATGAGATCATACTAGTGGGGCCACGGTAGTCTATGAGTACATCCTACAACTGTTCCTAGTCGAGGGTGTGTCGAGACAGGGCATCGATACACCAGAGTAGACTAGCGTATACGCATCTTGACCCATATGATGGGCGATGGATGATCCCATATCCATCGGTGTGTGACATCAAGGATGGTGTACGGGTGCTCAGTGGAGACTGGGTACACTGGACGGACTCGCCGAGAACTCCTAGATGGTATATATACCTATTGTCAGATAGCAGTTCTCTGGTGACACTTGTACATGTTAGTCTGTAGACCCGAGATCGTCATAGAGTCTTGTGTGATTCCCACTGTACTTTGATTTCCTCCCTACCACGGCTCTGCTGAGTTGTGCAAACAGGTGGATTTTGGGGACAGTCCCGAATCATATGGAGACAGTGAGCGATAGGAGGGGTTTCGTCTCTCCCGGTATAGGGAGTTGATGTCGCGCTATGTTTTGATCGGCTATAACACCTAAATCCCTGGCCAGGGTTCTCGAGGTTTACTGATAAGTGTTATCAGTAGTTCATCGACCTGTTATGAGCCATAAATCAACATGACTTATAAAGTTACCGAGGTCTGACATTTACCACCCTTGGACTTCATATGCGACGTATCAGACGAAGAGACCGGACTGTACGGTAAGTGTTGCTTACAGGCTCGTAAGGGTTGTGATGAGTTCGCTCGTCGGCCACCTTTTCGTCATGTACCTGGGTAGCCGTTACGCACAGCTAGTGCCGCTAACGTGCTTGTGGTTAAACCCATTGCCAGCGTACTGACGAGTCTTTAGAGTCCCACACAGAGGGTTCACTCGTTCAGGCGAAAGATGTAGAGACCGTAAGTTGTTACGGCAGCCGTAAGGTGTTGCGGCAGGTTTTCGATTATGTTCGTGTAATTGTTACAGGAATAATAATCGGAAGAATAATACTGGCCGGATACCGGTATTATATTATTGGATTAATGGTATTCGTATTTTTCGGAATTCGGATGCAGGTATACAGTATACGGTATACGGTATACGGAGGAGGGGTATTTTTGTAATTGTTACAAGAATACCTTCTAGAAGGTGCCACCTCATAATGACATAATTATGACATCATTTATTTTGTGAAAATAAATTAGTGAGGTGTAAATTAAAAGGTATAAGCATGATAATGTGGTTGTTGAAGTGGATGTACTATTAAACCATGATACTTCTTTCATAATACATGCTTTAGTTAGTGCTATTTTCTTTTTCATCATGCTTAAACTTTTTAATTATGAAATGCACTTATTCTCTCCTCCACTCCTTCTTATAAATACCTTCACATGAGATGTGAAATCAAGGCATTCCAATCCTACACAAAATTATGATAAGTGTATCATAACAAGTGTATAAGAAGAAAGAAAGAAAATGATGGTTATCATTCTTCCTAGCTTAAACCCTCACATGAGATGTGAATCCAAAGCTTAGGATTTCAAGTTAATCCAATACACTTATCTCTACATCATCCTAGTGACCTCTTCTAGCAAATTTGGTCTCTAGGTTAAACTCTTGAGAAGAGTTTCTAGCTTGCACGAAAACTCTCGGGTGGATCATCTAGGTCTTCGGTGGCCGGAGATCGAAAACATCGGCAACATCTAAAGGAGCCAAGGAGTTCACCAAAAGAGGAGAAAGGAGCAAAGGAGTTGCATCCAAGAGAAGACCCGAAGGACCGTATCATCAAGGTATAATCCCTAACATAGTAGATAAGATCTCTAGTTAGGATTTACTAGTTGTGTTTAGACAAGATCTTCGGTTAAGTGCGTGTTGTATGCAAAGAAAATTTTCGTTCATCGCTTCCGCCGCGCCACAAGAGTTGTGGGAGCATGCAGCACTCACCAACATATATAACATTAAATAAAGGTAGACATGTAGCTACAACCAGATATGTGTGTAAACATGAAGGTATAGCAAGGTATATGTATCTACCTATCAATAATGATGTAATATACCCTCCAGATATAAGTGAAGTTTGTACGCATGGTATACATATAGCTATGTCATTATCGAATTTGACTTTGAAAATGATCAGAAAAGTTTCTATGTACCTATCGCCAATGGTATAATACCCTATAGGTGTACAGTTAACTAGCATGTAAGCATGTCAAAGCATATGTGTAAGCCTGTTGGTATACAGGTATGCTATATGTCATATGTATAAAGAAATATGAATCAATGTCACAGTGTCCCTAACCCAAAAACATCATATCAATATGTGAGTTCTGCGTGTCATGGCAATTTTTGACGGTGTGTGTGGCATACAATCAGTGCTCGTGCAACATGAGTCGTTAATAATAGTGCAGTGTCCTAAGGGTACAAGTCCAAGCACAACAAATAACTAGGCAATAAGGTGTATGCGCAACTCTATATATGAAATAACATAGGCGACAATATCATGTCATCTCTAGCCCAGACGCATAACGCCATGCGGGCGATTCCTCTGTAGATGTTAAATCTACTCACCAACCATCCTGGCTAAGTAAAGCCAATAACTCGCTTTCCCCTGTTCGCAGCGCCCGAAGTCTCCGCCTGCGATCCTGAACACATATAACAATAAAGCAAGCGTATATAAGCAATCGACCAAAAAATACGTTTAACTACGTTTGACCGACGCACCAGCTCCAAACATACTCCCATCTGTCCGTTTAATGGCTAACGCGCGTAGCGACACTACGAAACGAACTAAAGAGAAAAAGCTACACAAAGACATGAACGACATCGGCACGACCTTAGCTAGGAACGCAAAGCGACACAACTACCAAGCCTAGACCCTGATCGTACCGATCGCGCATTCAAAACACAATAATAAACGTGGAATCAATATAATTAACGTCGCAACGTCAAAAGAAACCCACGTCTAAAATATCCGTAAATCTAGTTAGCAACATTTATCATTTTAGCACAAAACTACAAGTTTTACCAAAACTAGACTTTGCAAACATCACAAAATAGTAAGGTTAAACCATTTAAACCTTTACTAAAATTTTAGATTTCACTAATTAGGATTAGCAAAAGTTAAGTTTGTTAATTAGCTTAATTATCCGATTAGGAAAATATCATTTAACAAATTAGCAACTTGATTAAGTTTTCATCAAGCTTAACAAATTAATTAACCATTTCACTAACCAAAATCCTAACTTGATTATCAAAAAGATATCTTGAATTTCAAAATATGAATTTAAAAGCTTAAATTCAACATCTAATTAAGCTAATTAAAGGTATTAAGCAACAAAAAGAGATTAGGGTTAAGGTTTTATACATTCCAAGAACACAACTTGAAACAAGAACAATCCACACTTTTGCCTCCAAAATCCTCACTAGAATGAAGATCCAAGCAAATTTTGTGAAGAAGAATGAAGGTTTTGGATTATATTTGAATTTCTATGAATTAATTTGGATTTTTCATGATTTTTGAAGCTTTAAAAATGAAGAAATGAGTTTAGAAAAATAGAGGGCGGCAAGGGAAGAGAGAGATTTCGGCCATGGAGGAAGAACTAGGGTTTGTGTGGAGTTGTGTGGAATTTTCTAGAAGAAAAATGCAATAATTGGATAATAAAACAAAAGGCTTTATATTTACATTATCTTTTCTTTTACAAAAATCATTTAATTCCACCAAAAATCGAGATATTTTGGAGAGAAGGTTCTAAACATAATTCTAGTGATTAACTTACCATAGAATCCTATTTGTAGTAATTAACCCGCATAAAAAAAATAATTACCACTAATAAAGTGCGCAAATAAAGCATGAAAATAATATTTTATTAGGGAAAAATTCTATGTGAACCAAAACTTCCCATTGACCCCCAAAACTCGCGCACTAGCTTTATTTTAGCTAAACTAGGTGCAGACAAGTTTTTACGGAAGTTTGATCACGATCGGGTTAAAAGGGAAAACACCGACTATTTTATCCTTAAACAGAAAAATTCGCAAAATGATTTCTAAAACGTTACAATCTCCCCCCTTAAAGAAATTCGGTCCCCGAATTAAAATTCATCTACGCGTACCTTCAAAGAGATGAGTACAAAACTCCCAAATCTCGCTCGCAGCCTGCCTAGTGATCAGCTCACTATACAGCTACGCCAAAGAACCCTCACAGACGGCAAGACCCTTGCCCGATGTTTCTTCACCTGCCGATCCACTATAACTATCGGTTGCTGGTGAACAAAAGATCGCGTCCAAGCTAAATGGTCTTATGCTGAATCATGTGAAAAAGGTCATGAAGGTAATTGCGAAGTATCGACACATGGAATACGGGGTGAATACTCAAAAATCTGGGCGGAAGTGCCAAATTATAGGCAACGGTACTAACTCACTTCAAGGATCTCAAAAGGACCTACAATTTTGAGACTATGCTTCCCAAAACTCAACACGCCATTTCATCAGAAAAATCCGTAGGAATACATGATCTCCCACTGCGAACTCAAGTCTGGGACCACCACGGTCGGCAAAGACTTCAGTCTGCACTGGGCTACTGTCATCCTGACCTGAACCAACTGGATCTTCTCCGTACTCTCATGACTAGCTGGGGTCCAAAATCCTAAACTCGCAGAGTTAGTAAAAAAGACTGGAGATCGACACAATCTACCACACAAGGCCAGAAAGGTTGCCAATTGGAAAGTGTCCTGATAACAGCGATCGAAGGAGAACCCTAACAATGGCAAGTGACGATCACAACAGCCAACAACCGCTTAGTACGTACGCAAAAGCATATCCTCCAGAGTCTGTATAGTCCACTCTATCTAACCATCGTCCAGCAGATGGAAAAGCGGAGCTAAAGCTCAACTATTACCCAAGGCTTCCTGAAGCTTCAGCCAAAGATGGCTAGCGAACTGGGTGCCTCTATTGGATACAACACAAGAAGGAACTCCATGCAAACGTACAACTCACCGAAGAACAACAGAGCAACTGAGTAAAACCGGCAACAAACATCCAAATGGAGTCACACCCTGTCTAATCCTGGGTAGACACCACAACGAAAATTCATGGAGATCTGCCTCCATTCCCACTCTAGAACGGTTAAAGGTTACAACTCTCTAGCCGGTCTCAAATGCTCAACCTTAGCACGGAACAAGTCAGACACCTCGAAACGAAACCTGAAATTTCACCCATCATCCCTGCCCACCGTAACTAACTCTCAAGTCACGTTACATCTTGGTGGCACTTGGATGAATACAGAAGGCTGACTGATTTGCCTGCTCTGGGACCTCGCGTCTCTACCTATCAGTATCAGGTACACACCAACGAGTCCGGAACATAGCACATCCTGGTCACAATTCAGAACTCCGAATCTTTACCCAGCCGTACATGCTTAGAATGTCTAACAAACGAGCATCGGCGAGCTGTGCCTCACGAACGATTCAAGAAAAGTGGACGGGCGCGGACATGAGCAAGTTGTCCTCTCAGTAGAGGAGAACTTAAGCTATACTGCACGATCGCACAAAACTGTAAATCTGCAGAAGACTGTCTCAGTAATCTAAACCCGCTGCAGGAAGATGTACACAAAGCTCTAGTGGTTCATGAAAATCTGACACGACTTTCCACACAAGTAGTGTCCCCAATCTTCAACGCAAAACCACCGCGGTCATCTCCAGATCATGAGTAGGATATCCTGGTCGTACTTCCCCCAACTGTCAGGAAGCATAAGCGATAACTCTATAGTGCTATATTAATACACAATCGGGCCCCACTCTCGAAACATCACAGTAAACAACAAAGTCGCCCGATCCAGAAGCAAAGAAAGAACTGGTGCAGTTGTCAATCGAGTCTTCAACTGCCGAAAACTCCGCACGCATGACTCAGTCCAAAGAAAAGAACCTCCTTTTCAGTCAGTTTAGTCAACGGTGCAGCGATGCACTAGCAATCCTGCACGAAACGGCGGCAAAAACCCGCTAAGCCCAAAAATCTGCGGACCTCCGTCCCGGATATAAGTCTGGGCCAAAGCTGTACGGCCTCGATCTCCCTCGGGTCCGTACGAAAACCGTTTCCCATAACCACATGACCTTAGGAAGTCAACACAATCAAGCCTGAAGGAACACTCCGAGAATTTAGCAAACCGCTGGGGCTCTCCAAATGTCTGCAAGGCAAATCCTCAAGTGCTGCTCCTGTTCCTCACGACACATTGGAATAGACCAGAATGTCATCAATAACACAACAATAAACTGGTCGAGGAACGGCTAGAAGAAATCTGGTTCATCACATCCACGAATGCTGCTAGGACATTGGTGAGTCCAACGACACCACCAAAACACATACTGCCTGTAGCACGTATAAAAGCAGTCTTTGGAATGTCATCATTCCGAACCCGCAACCAGTGATGACCTGATCCCAAAGCAAACTTAGAAAAATGTCTTGCACCCTGGAGCTGATCGAACAAATCGTCAATGCGAGGTAAGGGACACCAATCCGCACCGTAACTCGGTCCAATTGACGACCAATCGATACACAACCTCAAACTGCCGTCCTTCCCTTGACGAACATAATAGGAGCTCCTCAAAGCGAAACACTTGGACGACAAGTCCCTCAATAAACAACTCTGCAGCTGATCCTCAAGCTCCCTAAACTCTGCCGGCTCATCTGGAACACGTCGGAAAACTCTCGCACGATAGGAATCCGGTCCAACAATCCACTGTGGCTGCAGCATCCCTAACGAAAGCCAAGAATCCTCGACATCCTCTCCTCAAAAGTCGACTAGCGAAAAAGGCTGAATTCAAGCTGTCAGAGGCGGCACCACTGTCCCCCTGCACAACGAGAACTGACTCGACGGGAAAAAAAAACATGACTGTTTTCTCGTGGCAGTCCACAGATGCCTAGCACGTAGCTAACCAATCTGTGCCCAGGAGAACGTCAAATCTAACATCTCTAGAAGGATCAAAACGACGGACGAATCACAAGGATATGTATCATCAAGGAAGGAATTTCAAGCAATTTGTACTTAGGTCACTTTAGGCGGAGTACCGTGATCGTGAGTATGCCGCGGAACATACACACGCTACGTTACACTGCTTTAGCTACCTACTCCATCATACCAAGGTCATCCTACACTCCGAAAGGTAAAATCTAGCGCTCTGATACCAACTTTGTCATGACTTAAAATATGGCATGTGACGGCCCTTAAACTACGCAACGTCTACAGGCGTAACGCAATTTAAGAAAGCCAAAACCCCAGAAATCTAAACCATCAAAAGTAGTAAATGATAAGAAATATTGTTTAAACTTTTGAAAATCTCAAGTATAAATTCTTTAAGTCCAATTTACTTTCTTGAAAATTTTGGCAGCACCTCCTTTGTAAAAACTAGCCCCAAAAATGGGTACATACAAAGATAAAAGTAAAGCATCCCTAACGGGAGCAAATCCACGCAAAACGGCGGAAAACAACCACCACAAGCAAATATACGACGCCTTAGCGAAGAAAAAGACGATAAAATAAATCTGTATAAATGACATCCCAAGTCACAAAATAATATACAATCGTTCTCACATCAAGTCTCTAAGTCATACATGATAGTGGTAGATGGAGAGTACAAGGTATAAGATAACAATAACAAATAGCCGCAAAACCCACCTATTGCAAAACCGTGCACAGTCAGCCGTAGCGGTATCTGCAGCAAAGGATGATACGAAAGATGGAAAGCCTGCCGCGACTGCCTTGGGGAAACACCTGCAAACACTTTGGCACAACGGGGGTGAGTTGTGCTGGAGATAGTGCCCTCAGAGTCAATTATTGGATCACAGGCACGTGATTGCGATGATTGAGGGAGGACCTATCCCGGTAGGACAGTCTTACTCAAGATGATAGTATGCTATCTGGTTTACCTTTATCATCGTGTACTGCTTTAGGTGACCTTACAGGTCAATATTGCACGTTGATAGAGCCCCTTGGATTCTTGCTTGACTACCGGCAGTATGAGGGCGATCATATACGTGGGAGCTGGGGTCTATAAGCACATCCTTAAAAGGTCCCTAGTCGAGGGAGTTTCGAGACAGGGCATCGATACTCTAGAGTAGACTAGTGTATACAGTCGAGACCCCGACGAGGTGCGGTGGCCGGTCTCACAAGCCACTGGTGCTAGTTGGTTCACCTAAGATGTATACAGGTGCTCATTGGGTTATGAGTACACCGGACAGGACTCACCGGGAACATGCTAGTTGGTCTTATACCTGACGTCAGATAGCAGTTCCCTGGTGACATGTGTACAGGTTAGTTCATCGACCTGAGATCGTCATTTGTCTCGTATGAGTTCCCACTGTGCTTTGATTACTACCCTACCAAGCTCAAAGGAGACGTGCAAACAGGTTTTAGTTGGGTACAGTCCCGAGCCACATGGAGGCAGTGAGCGGATCTGCAGGGGTTCGTCTCTCCCGGTATTGCGGGTGAGGTCGCGCTGTGTCTAGGAGAGCCATTATACGAAGTCCTTGGCCAAGGCAGGAGATTTACTGGTAGGTATTCCAGTAGTATCTCAGGGTGTTCTGGGCTACACTCCGACACGACTTGTACCGCTTTTGGGGGTCTGACTTTTACCAACCCCCTAGGCCCGCCATGCGATGCTCATAGATGAACGGACCGGACTGTACGGATATTGTCACTGACAGGCTCAGTAGGGTGTCAGGATGAGTTCGCTCATCGACGTCCCTTTTGGTCAATAGCTGGTAGCCCGTCATGTATAGCTAATACCTCTGACGTGCTAGTGGTTAAATCCACAGCCATAGTATTGACGAGTCTTTAGAGTCCACCACACACAGTTACTCAAGTTTCGGGCGAAACGTTGTAGAGGCCGTATGGAGATATGGCAGGGTTCGATCAGATACGTGCGGTATTGCACGGATCGTGATCGGACAGATTTTACAAGCGAGCTTTGGTTTAAGCCAGATCCTAGTATTGTATAGTGTAGATTTTGTCTCATTGCATTTGTATTCACTGGGAATACAAATGCGGGCATGTATTTGCAGTCGCGGGGTTTTCCTGTAATTTATTACAGGATCAGTTTTCTGAAGTTGCTTGTTTGCATTCTGTTCCGGCCAGTTTTCCTTTGTTCCTTCACGGCCAGACTTTTCCGATGGAGGGGGTTATTTGCCGTTGTGCAAATTATCTTTTGTGGAAGGTTTCTTTGTGAAATGGTAGCATCATGATGGTTCTTGCATGATGAGATTCTTTTTCCATCACTTGCTTGCATTAATTGAGATTAGAATGGATTAGAAGTTGATGTGAGGCTTGCTTTTGGATGTGGTCACCTCTCTTGATTCCTACTCTCACCTCCCTTCTTAGTTTTGGTATTTTTCCCTCCACCATTTGACATTAGGGGCTGGCCACTTTTTTTAGGGAGAAAATGAGAGAGTTCATTTTTGATGAGGGGAATTATTCATATCTCATTTGCATGCTTGCTAAATTCTCAACCTCTCTCCAAAGTTCTTTCATTCCTCCATCATGGCAACTTCACTACCCCAAATGAGACAATGGTTTCTACACTACACCTAGAGCATCTCTTGGACACGTCGGCCTGCCAACTTCGCGCCCGAGTTGCCTCGGTCCAGAGGTGGGAGCCCGTAAAAGAACCCGGCGTTGTGGTGCCCGTTTCGACGAGGAGGCGACAACCGGAGATTCCACGAGGAGATCGGAGTGGAGGCGAAGACCGAAGGACACGAATCGCTTGGTTTAGCCTTCTATCCCATCTTATAGTTTGCTAGAGTTAGATTAATGGCCCGATCCGGGTTTCTAGTGCGCGGTGGTGCCGGTTTTCTAGTTTGAAAAGTTTTTCGTTTCCGCATTCCGGCGTCGGATTGACGGCCGGGGCGCCGCCGTGCACTTACAGTGGTATCAGAGCCAAGCCATTAACCTAGTCTAGCTTGATCTAACGTGTTTACAAGTTCGATCGAACGAATTTCCAAAAACCGTATTTCCATGTCGTACTTTCTGTCGAATTTTTCTGTGCTCTAAAAATTATTTGGTACATTGGAAAATTACGTGCAGTGTTTTTTATGAATTCTCGGAAAATTTGGTATGCTGATGTTACTGTAGCGCGGCGGTTTAGCGGCCAAAACATGAACCGCCGCCGTTTTGTGGCCAAACCGTACCAAATTTTCACAGTAGGCTTCTGACATGGAAATAGGGTTTCTGGTATATTCTTTTTGGGCCCAGATGTTTTTGAGTGCTGCAGTTGTGCTTGGGGGCCCACTTCGGAAAATTCAGTCGATCGAAAATTTTAAACATGTTAGTTCACAGTATTTACATTATATCTACGACCGTGAATGTCACTCGATCGGTAAATCCCGTCTATCTGCTATAGCCCTTTTAGAATGATTTGCGAACGTGACATTCACGTTGATGTTCTGTGTTGTGCTGTGATGTTGCGGATTGGTCGTGGAGGATAGCCTGGATGCAATGTTAGTACAGTTTTGTTTTATATGTACATTTGATATTACGGGGAGAGCGTCCGACATGTGGACTGCCGTTACTGCCTGTTTGTATATTATTCTATTGGGGCACGACCGGGATGAGGTCGATGTACCCGTTGTATATTTTACTTTCTGTACAAGGATTACCCCACGGAGGGGTGCACGGATAGCCGGGTTCTAGAGGGCAATGGGCCCGCATCTCATGGCGTTGAGATGGAGGGGGCTTTAGTCTAGAATTGCCAGGCTATTCGCCGCACTCGTAGGGGGTACAGGTTGACCCAGGAGGGGTGCCCAAGTTACCGGATTCCGTGAAGTGCTGGGTGGTCCATTCACGTTGTTGAAGGGGGCTGCCTCGCTTCAGGTTTTGGTGGGTAACTTGCCATGCCCGTAGGGGTCTAGGATTAAATTGCACAGGCTATCCACACGACCAGGGGAACGTCGGGTTTCAGTAGCGGCTCTATGAAACCCGGGGATCCCAGATATCTGTATTGTTCTGTGATGCTTATTACATTTCTGTGATGTTGCATTTTATCACGCCTTGAGCGAATATTATATATTGATATATATACTAGTAGATGTTGTATATCTTTTGCATCCGCGCTAGTCCAGTCCCCGCTCTGTCGTTAGTTAAGTAATCTAACGGGTGATGACGGGACCCAGTGGCGAATGCGGATGGCATATACGTACATCATTATTTTCGTTCTTTATTGGTGTGATCAATTGATGGGACTGCGTTGATTCGGATCAATGCAAGCTATACAAACCTATTCTGATGTTGTTGGAACACTTTTCAAAAATCTGTTATTGCGAGGACGTTCTCTTCTGTTTTGCATCGTGGTATTCAGTTGGAATATCCTGCTCCTCAGTCGACGAGGCAAGGGCCTAGATCCCTTCACCGGGAGTGACCCCTTGGACAGAAGTTTGCGTCAGGGCAATAACTTCACTATAGCCGATTACTTTTGCTTTGCATCGTGGTATTCAGTTGGAATATCCTGCACCTCATTCAACGGGGAAAGAGCCGAGATCCCTTCACCGGGAGTGACCTCTTTAACAAAGGTTTTCATCACTATATTTTTAAAAAGCTATCCGGTTCCTTCAACGATATCAAGTTCATTACGTTAAAGGTTTTCACCAGAAACCATTCGTAGCCCTCCGTCGTTTCATATGGATAGTCAATAAGTATTCAAGATGTGTTTGTTGGCCAAAGTCAAGGCACAGTGATTGGTAGCTATTGGGTATTCATATACAGCATAGATAGATGCGTTGGTTTGGGGCAGTCGTATAGCCTTGTTGGTAAAATTCAAGGGCTTGTACGGGTGGGCTCAAATTAACCTGGAGAATGACGGGTAGAACTTGACATGTGACTTATGATTTGTTGGCCAAAGTTAAGGTCGTAAGAGCATGGGGCAGAAATCACATCGGGAGTTTCTAAAGAAACTGAAACTTGCCAGATATGCGCAAACCTTCTGGAGTGTGATAACGTGAGCGGATTCCGTCAGGTTATCATGCGATGATAGTTGGATCCCGATTCCCACTGATGAGTTGGTTTACTCCTCGGGTGATCCCGACTAATTCTTCTTTCAGGATTGGAGGAGAATTTGACGGTACAGTGGGAGGTTTCCAGATTAGATAAATTGGTAACCATTCTGATCTAGGTTAGAGTGCACGCTGAGTGTTTCTTTTCTATCTCTCTTTGGCAGCGACCATTGACTCGACCCTAGACTATGACTCAGTGACCAAGTTGACCGAACCTTCTTAACACTGGCTTTTGGATTGTCAGAGTTGCAAACCCCATTGCCGCTCCTACTTTTACCCTTTTCTCCAGGACACCCCGTATTACTACGAACGTCCACTTACATTGGACAAAACCATCGTATGGTTATATACGAACTCGAAGGAATTTATTTGAGGATGGTTTCCGGTTCTAGAGAAAACGAATAGGACTATTCAGTTGTCTTTTCCTTTTTCCTTCTCTCAGGTTGCGAGTACTCCTTGGTTTAGGAGATAGTACACCTATTACGCAAATTGGATTGTCTTCTTCCAAACCATAGGCATGTGCCGACCGGTAGGGAATGAAGAAAACCAATTAGCCTAACGATGGTGTACAGAAGGTATTAAGCAAAGACATATAAAGGGATTAGTAAGAGGGTAAAGTAAATTGCGACTGCTATTCACGACCAAACCAAGTATTTCTTCGCCAATCCTAAATCACCTTTGTATTTCTCCAGGACACTCCGTATCACTATGAAGATCCACAGTTTATTGGATACTCCATCGTATGGTTATATACGAACTCGAAAGGAACTTGTTCCAGTTCGGGGATGGATTCTGGTTTAGGAGAAATAGGAATAAGGTTTATTCGGTTGTCTTTTATCTTCACCTTCTCTCGCATTACGAGTGCTCCTAGGATTAGGACAGTACACCCATTATGCTTATTGGATAATCTTCTTCCAAACCATAGGCTGGTGCCGAACGGTAGGGAAGGAAGAAAACCATTTAGCCTAAGAGGGTGTACAGTAGGTAATGACTAAAGACATATAAAGGGATTTGGAGAGATGGCAAAGAAATATACGGTTACAGTTGTGAATCGGATAATGGAAGAGGCATTACTAGGAATACCCGGATACCCCATCGAAACATTTCAATGTTTCAGTTTCACTATGTACTGTTAAAAGAAAACTGATTTCCTAATTACCCCTTGCTCCAGGGTATGTATTTACCAGGTATGAATCTCACATCTGTATGGTTTTACAGATGATGAGTGGGAGTAAGTTATTGGGAATTAGGTGATCATCCTCATTATATCGGAATTCGTTGTAATTGGTGATATTTGAGGAAGTCACCTGGGTTGTTTGCCAGACGGCAAATATTTGGTTTTGAATATCTGTTGCTATGCACCAATTTCAAATTGATATATCTGTACGTCTATTTTCATAGAGTGAGATATACCTTTTTGAAATTATGTCTATGACATTTACCTATATCAGTGGATGGTTAGGTAAGGAGCATTAAACAGCGGTGTAATTCTTCATAACCATAGTACAGTTTTTAACCTACGACACGCAGGGATTGAGTTATTAGACTCAAGTGACTTATACAAAGTATTGTATGTTATCCAGCGTCCATGAGGACAAAGGGGTTGGTTCTCATACTATATTCGGTTTACTTATGACTTCTCTAGTTTTTAGACAGGTGTTTCGTAGAAACGCAATGTCCGAATTTTGAGAAGTTATAGGTATATGAATAAAGTAGAGAACCAAGTATTGCAAGTATCAGGATTCTATAAGGTGATCGAAGATGTAGATACTTGTGTGTGGTATTCAGTTGATAGTAATGATTAAGAGAACTTGCTTCTCTTTCAGGTTACTCATAATTGGAAGCATTTCTAAGTTGAGTAACACTGATAGGCCTCCTTCCATTTAGTTGAAATGCACTAGAGACAGCTGCATGATTTGAATCTGGTTCAATTAAATCAGTGCCTCTGTTTCTGTATTGGATATAGAACAGTTCATATCTTGACATTGTTAAGGTACGGGGAGTTGTCCGGCTTATGCTTAAAACCAGACTCCGGATAACTCAAGGCACGTTTCTATAATGGCTGTTTGTGGGTTGACCCAGGCTATGACGAGGGTTGACTTTCTAACATCTGGAAGATCAATAGTGATATTGTTCTTGACTCGCCACAGTTTTAATAAAAATGGATTTTTTCAGAAAACAGTAGTGGGAGTATGGTAGAACTGGAAGTGATTTCAGAACCGCAAACGATTACTGAAGATTTGATAAGAATCTAAAGATTCAATCTGGTTTGACATTCCATTAGCCACTCCGCAGATATGGTGGGTAACCTCAGGCGCTCGAGAGGTACTTCGGTATGCTCAAGGACGGTGGCAGGGAGATTCTTGTTTACCCAGACTTGCCATTGTTGTTGTTCCAGACTGTGAGACCCGGCAGGAGGATGAGTATAGCGTCGTTCTAAACTAGCTTTAGAAGTGCACGTGTATATGACTCCGCCAGAGGGTTGTCGTAGTCAGTGGGAGCAGCGGAAGCATTGGTGGATGATTGGTAGGGATTCTGCGTGTTCAAGTTTAGTAAATTACCGCAATCAAGACGGTATCGCTTGTAGCTAGCCGGTTGAGTATGGGTCGTCCGCAGGGAGATGGAATCTTTTTCTAAGTGCTTTAACGAGTTAAGTCCAATCTTTCAGATTTGTTTGTGATTAGCTAAGTGTTAAAATGATATGTAAAGAGAGCTTGTTAGGGTTAGGATTAGGTTAGTTTGAGTTTAGGAGTCGCTCACTTCTTTCGTTGCCACTCTTAATATCGGTGTTACGGTAATCGGCAACAACGGGGATTAGCACGACTAGGAAGGAACTTGCGAGTATAAGCTAGGCTTTCCAACGCTTAAGTTCTTCCTTTTGGTGCTTGTCCGTCCGTTCTTGGCTCTTAGCCATAACCTCCGGTTAATTCAGCCACAACCGGTCTTACTACGGAATCACTGCTATCATGTAGGATAGGGTGCCGTAGGGAGCGGATTGTAGTTTACTTAACGGGAGTTGATTTAAGATGTTGGGCAAGGAAAGAGTGAGGGAGATTTCCTTCTCTCAAACTTCCCTTCTCCTACCCTAACAAGTATGAAACTACTCACCCATAATTCGGAAAAGGAAATAAAACAAAAGAGGAAGATAGAAAGAAAGAGATTAGAAAGCTATTTGCGACCTCACCTTGGCAAGGATCAAGCGTAAGCATCATGGCTGTTTTAAAGATAACGGAAAAGAGAAAAGAAAGAAACAAACACAAATAACAACGACTAAGTTAACAAATGAAAATTACAGGAAATAATAAAAGAACAATTACAACAAGATAAGCATGGTAAGAACAAGAACTACTTTATTCATTCTTCACTCACAAAAGCTCACTACAAGTTTTTAATGGAGAAGAGATGAGAGGAGGAAGAAGAACAATATCTATCCTAATCTAAATACAAGAATTAAGCATACACACACACACCCCTTGGCTTCAGAAGGTTCTGGACTATTTATAGGCAGGGAAAAAGAGATTTAGGGCAATAATCAGGCTCCATATAAAATTACAAAGCATCCCCTGAAAACCGGGCACCTACCGCCACCATACGGCCGCGGAACCGCGGCCTAGACCCTCTTTTGGCCGCGGTTCCGCGGCCATGCAGTGGAGTTAGGTGCTCCGGTTTTTTAGGCTTCCCTGGTTTTCTGTCCCCTGTTGTCTGGTACATGCTCTTTCTGATAATCATTTAACATTTCTTCCAGAATTCTAGTGGGTCCAAAGGTGTGAAAGTGGATCTTTTTGTAATGGTTTCTTGGGCCCCATGTAGATTTCTTTGGATCTTGTGTTTGCCATCATGGATTTGCCATTTTGTCTTCTTAAACTGGTGTGTGGCAACAGACGGATAAAGAGCAGAGACCCGTGTTTTATCTGTGGTTGGCAGAAATCTGGAATTGTCGTGCTTTTTCCATGAATTTCATTGTTTAGAGCCGAGAACCTGTATCCTGCAATTGACTAACAAACACGGCTCAAGAGTGCCTACCGATATGCAATGTGATAAAAATTGGGCGGTATAAAAATGCAAAAATCTGATATGAACAAATACCCCCAAACTTATCATTTGCTCGTCCCGAGCAAAGCCAAATTATTCACAAAAAACTTCCTAACCTCACTTTCGCAGGGAACGCGATTGCACTGAGCATGTGCAACAAGCCGTTAAACCTCTAGGTGTCCCTAGTAGGAGGAGTGTTGTCTCCTGAGGGTTTTCAGCGGATACTACCAACAAAATCCGGTCAGGCTAGTTTTGTAAAATAACTATGATTCAAACCCCTAAAGTTTTGTTTCAGAAAATAACAATTCTATGATCCTAAGTCTAGACTATCGAACCTTTATTTTTCACACCTCGCTTCTTATTTAACTACAGATTTTATATGTCTTTACGTGCAGTGCAAATAGTGTCGTTAAGTTTCCAGAAGGGTCGAATAAAGTCCTCCTGTCACACAATAAAGTCCAGATAAGAATTTTGAAAGGATCACATAAGTTTTATAAAGAGTTAAGCATTTTTCAAGTTTCGTTTTCCAGTAAAGTTTCAACTTCAGAATTTCTATCTTCCTTAACAGGAAACTAGGTCTTATTTTTCACTCCACCTTTTTCTTGTTTTTATTTCATACACACCTCTGTGAACGTGCAATAGTCTTTATCATAGAATAAAACCTTCATATCTCCGCTAAAATTTTTATAAAAGCCTGTCTTTTATCAAGATTATTCTCACACAAAGAACCGTTAGGAATTTTAACTCGGAGAGAACACTTGTTTGACTTTGTTTTAATCTGGACTTTCTAGGCTTCTTAGCGAGCTTTGGGCCAATACTCCCAAACCAGTTAGTTTTAGGGCATTAGGTGTAGAAACACCCCGGCGAACTTAATTACTCAAGTTACCTAGGTCCAAAAACAAAAGACAGTTTGGCGTGAAAATCATGATGATTTAATACGAACGGAGATATAACTGGCAGTTCAATTAATTTTTTTTTTAATGAAAGACGTGTTTAGTGGTTTCGGTGTGTAATCATTCCAATCAAGTTCCAGATGGATTATTTTTCAGACTTAGTTCCAATTAAGGTATCAATAACATTCCTTCATATTCACTTACTTCATAAACTATTCTTGATATTACTTATTTCAGAACAAACCTATTTGATCCTCAGAAAATCATTTATCTATTTAAAAGTTTTTAAATATAAAAGACTTGTCATCTAATTTCCAAAAACTCACGACACGTGTAGTGTGATGTAAAGACGTATATCAGCTATAGTTAACTTCAAAGGAGAGTTATTTTTCAGGTTTTCAAAATCTAATCATAAGATTTAGTTATTTTTATTTTATCAAACAAAACCGTTGAAATGTTGAATCAGAGTCCTCCCACTAGCTAACTTGACAGAAAAGTTTTTATGTTTTTCGAAAATTTTCTGATTTTTATGGATTTTATGGATTTAGTATGCAGATGCAAAATATACATATGAATGCGAAGGTTAGAAATGCGTACCGAGCGTACCCCCAAACTTAAACTGGACAGTGTCCTCACTGTCTTTGCATGAAGAGATCATTTGAAGGGTAAAAATTGTCGGTTAGCGATACACAAATTTATTTTTTATTTTTTTTGTTTTTGTTTTTAAAGAAAAGAAAAAGAA
Source organism: Agapanthus africanus (assembly GCA_030015575.1). NCBI lineage: Eukaryota > Viridiplantae > Streptophyta > Magnoliopsida > Asparagales > Amaryllidaceae > Agapanthus > Agapanthus africanus. Next base: position 579,165,097 of record JASDDO010000019.1, read on the forward strand.
AAAGAATATCCACAAATATGTACAAAATGGTATATACATACCCCCAAACTTATTTGGAACAGTGTCCACTGTTCTTGGCTGGATAACCGAAGTTTGGTGGTAGGTAGTGGAAGATTATGCAGGGTAAACCGGCTCCTGTAAGACCAGGAGCTCCTCAGTTGGTTTGGCGCTAAGGTACGGTTTTAGTCGGTGTCCGTTCACTTTGAAAAATGAACCGTCCTTTGGATTCTCCAAATCCACAGCGCCATGCGGGTACACATTCCGCACACAATACAGCCCTTTCCAGCGAGATCTGAGCTTTCCTGGATGGAAGTGTAGTCTGGTGTCGTAAAGCAGTACCTGTTGACCAGGTACGAAAGTTTTGCGCAAAAGGTGTTTATCGTGAAACACCTTCGTTCGATTCTTAACGACAACCGCGTTATCGTTAGCCTCATCCCTAAGCTCGCTCAGTTCGTTCAACTGCAGCTTCCGATGGCTGCCCGCATCGTCGAGAGACAGATTCAGCTCCTTTATCGCCCAAAATGCGCGATGCTCTATTTCGATAGGTAGGTGGCAGGCTTTTCCGTATACAAGCCGATAGGGAGACATACCAAGGTCGGTTTTATAAGCGGTTCGAAATGCCCAAAGGGCATTAGTGAGTTTCAGCGACCAATCCTTACGGTTCTTTGAAACCGTCTTCTCCAGTATCTGCTTGATTTGCCGATTTGAAACTTCGGCCTGCCCGCAGGTTTGGGGGTGGTAGGGCGTAGACAGCTTATGATTAATGTAATATTTCCGCATCAAGGCCTCGAAAGTCTTATTGCAGAAATGAGTTCCATTGTCGCTAATGATCGCATGGGGGTGCCCAAAACGGGAGAAAATGTTTTCTTTAAGAAACCTAACGACAACCTTGTTGTCGTTAGTCCGGCTGGGCACAGCCTCGACCCATTTAGAGACGTAATCAACAGCGAGAAGGATGTACAAGTTCCCAAAAGAGCTGGGAAACGGCCCCATGAAATCTATCCCCCAAACATCGAAAATCTCCATAACCAAGATCGGTTGGAGCGGCATCTCATTCCTCCGGAATATCCGGCCCATGTGTTGGCACCGGGAGCAAGTCTTGCAATAGTCATGAGCGTCTTTGAAAAGTTGTGGCCAGTAGAAACCACATTGCAAGATCTTCTCAGCTGTCTTTCTGGGGCCAAAATGCCCACCACATGCTTGATCATGGCAAAACGACAGCACACTCTTGAATTCCTCGTTAGGGACACACCGACGAATAATCTGGTCTGGACAGTACTTGAACAAATTGGGTTCGTCCAAGTAAAAGTGTTTTACTTGGGATAAGAAGAGAAGTCTGTCCTGACTCGACCATTCAGTCGGTAGCAATCCCGTTGCCAAATAGTTCACAATATCTGCGAACCAGGGTTCGCAAGATACTGTCAAGAGCTGTTCATCCGGGAAAACGTCGTTGATCGGAATTTGAAGCGAAGGCGAAGAAGGAAGTCATGAGAGATGGTCGGCAACTACGTTTTCACATCCTCGTTTGTCCTTAATGACAAGGTCAAACTCTTGAAGCAAGAGGATCCAACGTATTAACCGAGATTTTGCATCTTTCTTCGCAAAAAGATGGCGCAGAGCAGAATGGTCTGTGTAGACAATGACTGGAGAGCCGATTAGGTAGGGCCTGAACTTTTCTAAAGCAAATACAACAGCCAAGAATTCCTTCTCAGTTGTTGTATAATTGAGTTGGGCGTCGTTCAGGGTTCGGCTTGCATAATCGATTACGTGCGGCATCTTGTTGATGTGTTGTCCAAGGACAACACCAATGGCAAAGTCGGATGCATCGCATATAATTTCAAATGGGTGAGTCCAGTCAGGCGAAGAAAGAACGGGAGCAGAAGTGAGTGAGCTTTTTAATGACTCGAATGCAATCAACAGCTCGAGTTGAAGTCGAATGTCGTATCCTTGGCCAGCAAAAGAGTCACGGGCCTAGCAATCTTGCTAAAGTCCTTGATGAACCGTCTATAGAAACCGGCATGGCCAAGGAAGGCTCGGATATCTCTGACGCATCGGGGAGGAGGTAGATTGGAAATCACCTCAATCTTTGCTTTGTCAACCTCTATGCCATTTTGCGAGATGATATTTCCTAAGACAATACCTTCGCGCACCATGAAGTGGCACTTCTCCCAATTCAAAGTGAGATTCTTGTCCTTACATCGGGTAAGGACAGCGTCAAGATGCAGCAAACACTCGCTGAAGGAATCGCCGAAGATGGAGAAATCATCCATGAAGATCTCCAGAAATTTTTCCACCATGTCTGAGAAGATTCCCATCATACACCGATGGAAGGTAGCGGGCGCATTGCATAACCCAAAGGGCATGCGACGATATGCAAACGTGCCGAAAGGACAAGTGAATGTGGTCTTGTCCTGGTCTTTTTCGGCGATGGGAATTTGATTATAGCCGGAGTAGCCATCAAGAAAGCAGTAGTACTCGTGTCCGGCCAATCGTTCAAGCATTTGGTCAATGAAAGGTAGCGGAAAGTGGTCTTTCCGCTTTGCGGCGTTGAGTTTTCTGTAATCAATGCATACGCGCCACCCAGTTTGGATGCGAGTAGGGATTAACTCGTTCGCCTCGTTAGTGATGACCGTTATACCTGATTTCTTGGGGACAACGTGGATGGGGCTAACCCACTGGCTATCAGAGATAGGGTAAATGATACCACTATTTAGACATTTTACGATCTCCTTCTTCACAGCCTCTTTCATGACTGGATTGAGACGTCTTTGTGGATCCCGGGCTGGCTTGGCATCGTCCATCAGATGAATGTGATGCTCAACGATCAGGGGACTAATCCCCTTGATGTCCGCCATGGACCAGCCAAAAGCTTGCCTGTTGCTGTGCAAGACCGCGAGAAGGGCTTTCTCTTGCTCTGGAGCTAGAGAAACCGAAATGATGATAGGGAGGGTCTCGTTCTCACTTAAGTAAGCGTACTTAAGGTGAGACGGCAAAGGCTTGAGTTCGAGCATTGGAGGTGAAACGATTGAAGGCAAGATTGGTGCAGAGGTCTCGAACTCAAAGGACTCCAGCAAAGGTTCAAAACGAGTGTAGGCGACCGAGTGGGATGGTTCAGGTAACTCATCCGGAAATTCGAAAGATTCAAACTCGGGTTGTGCGCGGCTAAGATCGTTTGAGAACGTGAAACACTCATAGTCGTTGTCGGGCGCAGAAACAGCAGCAGGTTCAAAGAGGAACGCACTAGTGGCGTCAATATTATCGTGATCAAACAGAAACTCCTCGAATTCACACTCTTCAGGGGTGATCTCCTGGATCGAGAAAACGTCCAGTATATGAGCATTAGGTTTGGCGGGCTGATTCCCCAACCTAAAAATGTTGAGTTCAATCGTCATGTTTCCGAAAGAGAGGTTCATCGAACCATTGCGACAATTGATCACAGCATTTGAGGTTGCAAGGAATAGGCGACCGAGTATCACCGGAATTTGATTCCGGGGGTTAGCTACAGGCTGTGTGTCTAATACAATGAAGTCAACGGGGAATATGAAGTCCCCGACTTTGATTAACACATCCTCAAGCTCACCCCTAGGATGGGTGATCGATCGGTCGGCCATTTGGAGAGTGCAGTGCGTGGGTTTCAGCTCTCCTACGCCTAATTGCTCGTATACTGAGTACGGAAGCAGGTTAACACTGGCACTAAGATCTAATAGTGCGCGGTTGATGTTCTTATCCACAATGGTAATTGAAATCGTAGGACAGCAAGGGTCCTTCTGTTTTTGTGGTAAAGATTGGGTAAGGGCATCACTCACAGCACTAGCCAAGAAAACTTTCTTTGGTACCTGAGATTTCCTCTTTTTCGTACACAAGTCCTTTAAGATTTTCGCGTAGGATGGTACTTGTTGGACAATATCTAAAAGAGGAATGTTAATGTTAACATGCTTAAATAACTCCAGAATCTTCTCCATTTGAGGATTTTGTTTATTAGACCTCAACCGGTTTGGAAATGGGACGTTTTTAAAATTGGTTGAGTCTAATGCTTGTGGAGGAGATTGTGGAGTTGGAACGGACCCCAGAACAGGTGTTTTCGTGGAGTGAGAAGTGGGTCCGTCCAGAGCAGAAGGAGAAGAAGAAGAAGGAGAGCCTTTTGAAGAATGGAGAATAGGCTCAGAAGACAAAGAGGCAGGAGAAGAAAAAGAAGAAGTAGAAGCGGCCGGGGTGTCATCGTGGATCCGTGTGCCAATGTTGTTATGCAGCAACCTTCCCGATCTCAATGTGGTCACGGCACTCACATTATGGTTCTGTTGTTCAAGAGCAACATGTACATTATGTGGGTGACCGGGATTTGGGAGTGGCTGGGACGGGAGCTTCCCCTTCTCTCGCTCGCTTAAGGCCGCATTCATTTGTGCAATCTGGGCCTCGATGGTCTTGATGCTTTGCCCGTGAGCGGCAGTGTGTTGCACTAAGGACTGAATTGAAGACTGGATGTTGGCAGTGGATTGTGTCGATTGTTTTACGAACGCCTCCAGACTTCGTTCGAGCGAAGAAACCTTATCGTTGTTTGACGGAACAAAGTTGTTTGGTAGGAAAGAATTGTTGGGTGCAAAGTTGTTCGTCTGATTTTGGAAAGGTTGGGGCTGGAAGGGTTGCTGAAACTGCTGTTGAGTTTGTTGTTGCGCTTGTTGTTGCAGAGGAGGGGGCCTCTGGAAATTGTTGCCTTGTAATTGATTCTGATTCTGATTCCAGGAGAAATTAGGGTGGTTCCTCCAACCGGGATTGTAGGTGGACGAGTATGGATCATTTCTCGGTCTTTGCTGAAATGCAGCATTAACCTGATCCTGTCCTCGAGATGGTGGATTGTAAGGACACTCTTCGGTCAAGTGAGAAGGATCGGAACAACAAGCGCAAATGGTACGAAGGGGGAGAACAGGGGCAGGAGAAGAAAATTTGCTCTCTATTGCTTCTAGCTTTCTTGTTTTTGCAGCCATTTCAGCTTTCATTGCAATAGAGACATCAAGTTGGTGAATTCCTACCCTAGACTGACCAGTAGAAGTGGAAGTAGAAGAAGAAGAAGTCGGTCTGGTGCTCTCCCATTGGAGCGTTTGTTCCACAAGGTCGTCAAAGAATTGCCACGCTTCCTCGTCAGATTTCGAAAGGAAGTGGCCCTGACAGATGGTTTCCAACAACTGCTTGGTTGCTGGGTTCAGGCCCTCATATAAGGTTTGGCAAAGTTGCCATTTCTCTATACCGTGGTGAGGACACTGAACAAGAAGATCTTTGTACCGGTCAAAACACTTCCAGAAGGGTTCAGAAGGAAGCTGAGAGAATTGGTTGATTTCATTTCTCATCCTTGCGGCTTTATGATTCGGATAAAATTTCTTTAGAAACGTTTTAACAAACTCGTCCCAACTGGTTATGGAGTGGGAAGCGGTGCTATACAGCCATTTTTCAGCAAGATCGCATAAAGTGAACGGAATGACTTGTAGACGTATAGCATCGTCCGACAGTTGGGTAGTTTTCATCATGGCACAAACGTTTTGAAATTTATTGATGAAGATATAGGCATCTTCAGATTCAAGCCCATGAAATCGTGGAAGCATGTTGATGAAGTGGGGCTTAATTTCAAAATTATCCCCATTGGCCGGTGGAAGAGAAAGGCATGTGGGGAGTGCAGAACGAGTGGGATAGAAACGATCCTGGAGCGCGATTCGCTGCGGCGCTACAACAGGCGGTGGTGGTAGGATATTGGTCTCCGTAGGAGGTGGAGCCAATCCAGGGGTAGTCAAAGAGATGTTCGGATTAAATCCTGACATCGCGGAAGAAGAGGTTGGTGATGGTGAAGGTGAATGAACAGAATTCCGGTCAACGTCGGTGTTGTCCGGCAAAGGTAAGGGTGAAAGAGGAGTGGACGGAGTTTCGACGTCTGAGTCGATCGCGTAGTCGGTAGCGACTAACGTAACGCGGACTAGGCGGGCGCTAGTGTCCCGAGTCCAAGCGGACATATACTAAACAAGTTTAGTATAGTCAAAGCGGAGAAGGTGAGGGTAAGAAAACGTCAATGGAGAAAGGCGATGGGTGGTGGAGTGAAAAATGGAGTGGCGACAAAGGGCAAGTTTTTATAAAAGTTTTTTTGATATTTTCTTTTTTTTGTTTTTTTAGAAAGAGATTTACAGAAATATGTACGGACTTACGGCTTTAAGCAATCACAAACAAGATATGCACACTCACACCTAGATCTGAGGTCACCTAGGTCTGCTAGACAGCTCCTAACTGTTCCAGAGGGCTAGAAATAGGACCTCAAACCGCCTCTTCTCCGTCAATTACGGCCAGGTAAGTGCTAGGTAAGTGGGAGGTTGTCCAACGCTTTCGCGAAGTTCCTTAATTTAAGAACCACCTGCCTTCGACACACTTGCCTGGACACCGCAAAAGTCAGATAGGATAAACGGCCGATGCCTGTAACTAGTCCTCTGTCCTATTGAGCGCGAAGTCCTTAGGGCTGAGTCTAGTATTTTTTTAATTAACAATGGTCAATGCATATGCTTTTGTGATTTCTGGGGTCCTGGGAAGGGTGATGAAATCCCCACCCAATCTGAATTTGTTTCAAGCCCCTTAAAGTCAGTATTAATAAATGCAAAGCAGTAACAAATCAACTGCAAACAATATTTTTTTTTTTTAGCGCGGCGCAAAGAATGCTGCAGAAAAGAACAGTTCAGTGGAGTTAAAGGAGTTGAGAAGAGGGTTGGGATACTCACAGAGGATTTTGGGTTTCGCCTTGATCCGCCGCGGTGTAGCCGCGAGATTTGGGTCTAACTCCCCACGCCTTTGGCACTGAACTTGAACTTCTACCTTTCCTGCACTCTTGCATAAAGAATAACAAGATGATTTTGTACAGTATATTTTTTTTTTGTTTTTGGTTATATTTATATTCACAAATTAACCCGAAATTACACAAAGAAATAAACTACAGTCTCCCCGGCAACGGCGCCATTTGATTGGTAGGGATTCTGCGTGTTCAAGTTTAGTAAATTACCGCAATCAAGACGGTATCGCTTGTAGCTAGCCGGTTGAGTACGGGTCGTCCGCAGGGAGATAGAATCTTTTTCTATGTGCTTTAACGAGTTAAGTCCAATCTTTCAGATTTGTTTGTGATTAGCTAAGTGTTAAAATGATATGTAAAGAGAGCTTGTTAGGGTTAGGATTAGGTTAGTTTGAGTTTAGGAGTCGCTCACTTCTTTCGTTGCCACTCTTAATATCGGTGTTACGGTAATCGGCAACAATGGGGATTAGCACGACTAGGAAGGAACTTGCGAGTATAAGCTAGGCTTTCCAACGCTTAAATTCTTCCTTTTGGTGCTTGTCCGTCCGTTCTTGGCTCTTAGCCATAACCTCCGGTTAATTCAGCCACAACCGGTCTTACTACGGAATCACTGCTATCATGTAGGATAGGGTATCGTAGGGAGCGGATTGTGGTTTACTTAACGGGGGTTGATTTAAGATGTTGGGCAAGGAAAGAATGAGGGAGATTTCCTTCTCTCAAATATCCCTTCTCCTACCCTAACAAGTATGAAACTACTCACCCATAATTCGGAAAAGGAAATAAAACAAAAGAGGAAGATAGAAAGAAAGAGATTAGAAGATAACAACTAGCTATTTGCGACCTCACCTTGGCAAGGATCAAACGTAAGCATCATGGTTGTTTTAAAGATAACGGAAAAGAGAAAAGAAAGAAACAAACACAAATAACAACGACTAAGTTAACAAATGAAAATTACAGGCAATAATAAAAGAACAATTACAACAAGAATGGTAAGAACAAGAACTCCTTTATTCATTCTTCACTCACAAAAGCTCACTACAAGTTTTTAATGGAGAAGAGATGAGAGGAGGAAGAAGAACAATATCTATCCTAATCTAAATACAAGAATTAAGCATACACACACACCCCACTTGGCTTCACAAGGTTCTGGACTATTTATAGGCAGGGAAAAAGAGATCTAGGGTAATAATCAGGTTCCATATAAAATTACAAAGCATCCCCTGAAAACCGGGCACCTACCGCCACCATACGGCCGCGGAACCGCGGCCTAGACCCCCTTTTGGCCGCGGTTCCGCGGCCATGTAGTGGAGTTAGGTGCTCCGGTTTTTTAGGCTTCCCTGGTTTTCTGTCCCCTGTTGTCTGGTACATGCTCTTTCTGATAATCATTTAACATTTCTTCCAGAATTCTAGTGGGTCCAAAGGTGTGAAAGTGGATCTTTTTGTAATGGTTTCTTGGGCCCCATGTAGATTTCTTTGGATCTTGTGTTTGCCATCATGGATTTGCCATTTTGTCTTCTTAAACTGGTGTGTGGCAACAGACGGATAAAGAGCAGAGACCCGTGTTTTATCTGTGGTTGGCAGGAATCCGGAATTGTCGTGCTTTTTCCATGAATTTCACTGTTTAGAGCTGAGAACCTGTATCCTGCAATTGACTAACAAACACGGCTCAAGAGTACCTACCGATATGCAATGTGATAAAAATTGGGCGGTATAAAAATGCAAAAATCTGATATGAACAGTGTACAAGTGGCTTATGTCTATTTATAGACTAAAGCAGATACAGCGGAGATAGATCATCTATTTCTGATATGATAGTCATAGGTTTGACTTCATCAGAATAGGGGATGGATCCGTTAAGAAGGTAGTAGGGTGTGATGTCCTGGTATTTGGATGACATACACAGAGTAGGAAGTGAAATTCCTATACTACGGTCGGTTAAACTTTGGTTGTCACACGATCATTTCTCCACATAGGAATTGGATATTATATCAGGCATTCTGGTTACTAGATCTATGGTTTTAGATCTAGATTTGGGAAGTGTCCCAATCTGGGTACTTAGACGGCATTCTAAAGGTGTTTTAGAATGGACGACTCCTGGCACGGTAGCATACCTGCAGGTAATGGAGTCACCCTCTCTAAAGGTGTCTTACAGACTAAAGGGGAGAGGGATGTGCATGATTGGCAGATCACTTGCTTAGGCAATTGAGTCAATCATGAGATGTCAAGTACCACACCAGATGTTGTTCTTGCAGTAGATGCAATAAGCTGATATTAATCCAATCCTGGAGAAATAATCGGAAGCAGTTTTAGAACATAAGTGGATGTTCTAGGGATATGATAACGGCATCCTCCTTCGGGAGACAATTATCATTCCAGGCTTCCAAGGTGACCTGGACGGCAGAGTGGCTGTCAGAGTTGTAGTTTTCCCTCTGACAAGGGGCAGTATTTTGGACAGGTGGTCCAGATGGAGACTAAGGGAAGGATGGCGCAAGATACTGATTATGTTCAGTTGACGATACAGTCTAAGTAGTTTGGATTTGGAGTTCATTTATGAGCTAGGTCCCATCAGATATCCAGACATATTCTAAGACAGGTATTGCTCATTTCGGGAGATGGGTTTCTCCGCGAATTTGAGATAAAGTGAGACATAGAAAGAAACATCAGAGCGGATCCACTCACTGAGGCTATTCCTCGAACGCAATAGTTTCACAAACGAGCTTTGTGAGACTGACTAGTAGAGGAGTTGGGTGTTCGGTATCACACAGGCTGTGAGTATGCGACATCGCAATAATTAGCCATGATGCAAGTGGGAGATTGTTGGAGATAGTGCCCTCAGAGTCAATTATTGGATCACATGCACGTGATTGCGATGATTGAGGGAGGACCTATCCCGGTAGGACAGTCTTACTCAAGATGATAGTATGCTATCTGGTTTACCTTTATCATCGTGTACTGCTTTAGGTGACCTTACAGGTCACTATTGCACGTTGATAGAGCCCCTAGGATTCTTGCTTGACTACCAGCAGTATGAGGGCGATCATATACGTAGGAGCTGGGGTCTATAAGCACATCCTTAAAAGGTCCCTAGTCGAGGGAGTTTCGAGACAGGGCATCGATACTCCAGAGTAGACTAGTGTATACAGTCGAGACCCCGACGAGGGGCGGTGGCCGGTCTCACAAGCTACTGGTGCTAGTTGGTTCACCTAAGATGTATATAGGTGCTCATTGGGTTATGAGTACACCGGACATGACTCACCGGGAACATGCTAGTTGGTCTTATACCTGACGTCAGATAGCAGTTCCCTGGTGACATGTGTACAGGTTAGTTCATCGACCTGAGATAGTCATTTGTCTCGTGTGAGTTCCTACCGTGCTTTGATTACTACCCTACCACGCTCAAAGGAGACGTGCAAACAGGTTTTAGTTGGGTACAGTCCCGAGCCACATGGAGGCAGTGAGCGGATCTGCAGGGGTTCGTCTCTCCCGGTATTGGGGGTGAGGTCACGCTGTGTCTAGGAGAGCCATTACACGAAGTCCTTGGCTAAGGCAGGAGATTTACTGGTAGGTATTCCAGTAGTATCTCAGGGTGTTCTGGGCTACACTCCGACACGACTTGTACCTCTTTTGGGGTCTGACTTTTACCAACCCCCTAGGCCCGCCATGCGATGCTCATAGAAGAACGGACCGGACTGTACGGATATTGTCACTGACAGGCTCAGTAGGGTGTCAGGATGAGTTCGCTCATCGACGTCCCTTTTGGTCAATAGCTGGTAGCCCGTCACGTATGGCTAATACCTCTGACGTGCTAGTTGTTAAATCCACAGCCATAGTATTGATGAGTCTTTAGAGTCCACCACACACAGTTACTCAAGTTTCGGGCGAAACGTTGTAGAGGCCGTATGGAGATATGGCAAGGTTCGATCAGATACGTGCGGTATTGCACGGATCGTGATCGGACAGATTTTACTAGCGGGTTTTGGTTTAAGCCAGATCCTAGTATTGTATAGTGTAGATTTTGTCTCATTGCATTTGTATTCAGAGGGAATACAAATGCGGGCATGTATTTGCAGTCGCGGGGTTTTCCTGTAATTTTTTACGGGATCAGTTTTCTGAAGTTGCTAGTTTGCATTCTGTTCCGGCCAGTTTTCCTTTGTTCCTTCACGGCCGGACTTTTCCGATGGAGGGGGTTATTTGCCGTTGTGCAAATTATCTTTTGTGGAGGGTTTCTTTGTGAAATGGTGGCATCATGATGGTTCTTGCATGATGAGATTCTTTTTCCATCACTTGCTTGCATTAATTGAGATTAGAATGGATTAGAAGTTGATGTGAGGCTTGCTTTTGGATGTGGTCACCTCTCTTGATTCCTACTCTCACCTCCCTTCTTGGTTTTGGTATTTTTCCCTCCACCATTTGACATTAGGGGCCGGCCACTTTTTTGAGGGAGAGAATGAAAGAGTTCATTTTTGATGAGGGGAATTATTCATATCTCATTTGCATGCTTGCTAAATTCTCAACCTCTCTCCAAAGTTCTTTCATTCCTCCATCATAGCAACTTCACTACCCCAAATGAGACAATGGTTTATACACTACACCTACAACATCTCTTGGACGCGTCGGCTTGCCAACTTCGCGCTCGAGTTGCCTCGGTCCAGAGGTGGGAGCCCGTAAAAGAACCCGGCGTTGTGGTGCCCGTTTCGACGAGGAGGCGACAACCGGAGATTCCTCGAGGAGATCGGAGTGGAGGCAAAGACCGAAGGACACGGATCGCTTGGTATAGCCTTCTATCCCATCTTGTAGTTTGCTAGAGTTAGATTAATGGCCCGATCCGGGTTTCTAGTGCGCGGTGGTGCCGGTTTTCTAGTTTGAAAAGTTTTTCGTTTCCGCATTCCGGCGTCGGATTGACGGCCGGGGCGCCGCCGTGCACTTATAAGTTGCCAACTCGTGAATAGTAAATAACATATGCAGGTAATCGCAAGAATGCACGTATAGCGCGAATCTAAAACATGCAAGCTGATAGCAATAAAAGTCATATGTGTGCAATAGTCATGAATGATACTCTAGCAGGTACATCAAATACATGAAGCAATAATATGACAATCTGTATGCAACAATCATGTAAGGTACTCTATCAGGTACACCTAATACATGAAGTGATGATATGACAATATATATATATGCAACAGTCATGAAAGGTACTCTAGCAGGTACAACTAATACATGAAGAAATGCATATAAAATAAATGCGAGGTATGGGATGAAACATGCCATTTCCACGGAATGCTGACATCGTGGTAGGACCAAAGTCCATCAAGACAATCCAAATCCCAATTTCCACAAATCAGCCCCCAAATTGGCTCTCATATCATGTAAGTCTCATAAATCCTGAATGTACAATATCAAGTAAATCTCGTATATCCTGAATGTACAATATCAAGTCAATCTCATATATATCCTATATCCAATTATCAAGTAAATCTCGTATATCCTAAGTGTCCAATATCAAGTAAATTTCATATATCCCGTAAGTCTCAGCGAATCCTAAATGATCCAAAACAACGAATCCAAAGTGACAAACACCGACACTTATGATACAAAACATATTTATACGTCCTTCGAATCTTAAGTGCCAAACACCGACTCTCTCAATCCCGTATCGGTATTATACGTCCTTCGAATCTTAAGTGCCAAACACCGACACTCTCGATCCCGTATAGGTATTATACATCCTTCGAATCGAATCTTAAGTGCCAAACACCGACACTCTCGATCCCGTATCGGTATTATACGTCCTTCGAATCTTAAGTGCCAAACACCGACACTCTCGATCCCGTATCGGTATTATACGTCCTTCGAATCTTAAGTGCTAAACATCGACACTCTCGATCCCGTATCGGTATTAAAACAAATCTCAGAGTGGATGCATCCAAATATTAAGTAAGAATAAGAATACTTGCATAATTTTATGAAACCACCACAGTCCTCAAATCCAAAAAACATCAAGTAATGAATAAGTATAAATGCATGAATCAATACACATATATTAGCGTCCCATTCCACTAATATATGTATATAGGCATATATAACAGCGTCCCATTCCACTGTTATATATTCTTAGGAGTAAAAATATCAGAGAACATCATATGAAATCCATGAATGTAATATATGCAACATGAAACAGAAATAAGAGCATATAAAGGAAAAACCGCTATTTAACTTCAACAGGTTAATATATATATCATGCGGTTCCTAATTTCTCCAAGTCTATATAACATCAAATAAAGGTAGACATGTAGCTACAACCAGATATGTATGTAAACATGAATGTATAGCAAGATATATATATCTACCTATCAATAATGATGTAATATACCCTCCAGGTATAAGTGAAGTATGTACTCAAGGTATACATGTAGCTATGTCATTATTTGTGTATGTACCTATCGCCAATGGTACAATACCCTATAGGTATACAGGTAACTAGCATGTAATCCTGTCAAAGCATATGTGTAAGCCTGTAGATATACAGGTATGTTATATGTCATATGCATAAAGAATTATGAATCAATGTCACAATGTTCCTAACCCAACAATATCATATCTATTTGTGTGTTGTGTGTGTCATGGCAATTTTTGACGGTGTGTGTGGCATACAATCAGTGCACGTGCAACATGAGCCGTTAATAATAGTGCAGTGTCCTAAGGGTACAAGTCCAAGCACAACAAATAACTAGGCATTACGGTGTATGCGCAACTCTATATATGAAATAGCATATGCGACAATATCATGTCATCTCTAGCCCAGACGCATAACGCCATGCGAGAGATTCCCCTGTAAATGTTAAATCTACTCACCAACCATCCTGGCAAAGTAAACCCAACAACTCGCTTTCCCCTATTCGCAACGCCCGAAGTCCCCGCCTGCGATCCTGAACACATATAACAATAAAGCAAGCGTATATAAGCAATCGACCAAAAAATACGTTTAACTACGTTTGACCGACGCACCAACTCCAAACATACCCACGAGTGTCCGTTTAGTGGCTAATGCGCGTAGCGACACTACGAAACAAACTCAAGAGTAAAAGCTACATAAAGACACGAACGACATCGGCACGACCCTAGCTAGGAATGCAAAGCGAGACAAGTACCAAGCCTAGACCCTGATCGTACCGATCGCGCATTCAAAACACAATAATAAACGTGGAATTAATATAATTAACGTCGCAACGTCAAAAGAAACCCACGTCTAAAATATCCGTAAATCTAGTAAGCAGCATTTATCATTTTAGCATAAAACTATAAGTTTTACCAAAATTAGAGTTTGCAAACATCACAAAATAGCAAGGTTAAACCATTTAAATCTTTATTAAAATTTTAGATTTCACTAATTAGGATTAGCAAAAGTTATGTTTTTTAATTAGCTTAATTATCCGATTAGGAAAATATCATTTAACAAATTAGCAACTTGATTAAGTTTTCAACAAGCTCAACATATTAATTAACCATTTCACTAAACAAAATCCTAACTTGATTATCAAAAAGATATCTTGAATTTCAAAATATGAATTTAAAAGCTTAAATTCAACATCTAATTAAGCTAATTAAATGTATTAGGCAGCAAAAAGAGATTAGGGTTAAAGTTTTATACCTTCCAAGAACACAGCTTGAAACAAGAACAATCCACACTTTTACCTCCCAAATCCTTACTAGAATGAAGATCCAAGAAAGTTTTGTAAAGAAGAATGAAGGTTTTGGATTATATTTGAATTTCTATGAATTAATTTGGATTTTTCATGATTTTTGAAGCTTTAAAAATGAAGAAATGAGTTTAGAAAAAGAGAGGGCAGCAAGGGGAGAGAGATTTCGGCCAAGGAGGAAGAACTAGGGTTTGTGTGGAGTTGTGTGGAATTTTCTAGAAGAAAAATGCAATAATTGGATAATAAAACAAAAGGCTTTATGTTTACATTATCTTTTCTTTTACAAAAATCATTTAATTTCACCAAAAATCAAGATATTTTGGAGAGAAGGTTCTAAACATAATTCTAGTGATTAACTTACCATAGAATCCCATTTGTAGTAATTAACCCGCATAAAAAAAATAATTACCACTAATAAAGTGCGCAAATAAAGTATTAAAATAATATTTTATTAGGGAAAAATTCTATGTGAACCAAAACTTCCCATTGACACCCAAAACTCGCGCACTAGACTTATTTTAGCTAAACTAAGTGCCGGCAAGTTTCTACGGATGTTTGATCACGATCGGGTTAAAAGGGAAAACACCGACTATTTTACCCTAAAACGGAAAAATTCGCAAAACGATTTCTAAAACGTTACAGTCTAGTACATACTGATACCATCTATATATATGTATGCGTGTGTATGGAATCACCACGCCTAAAGAACCCGCGAAAACATCGTGTCATATCTCATAATACGAACCACGTCATATCACCGATCTCGTGGCATCCAGCCCAAACTCATCGACTCATCTCCAATATCATCTACTATCCTCATCATCCAAGTATACGTATATGTATATATATATATATATATATATATATATATATATATATGCATAGTCCCATACCTATGTGTGTGTATATATATACATATCCCCATATACGCACAATAATAAAAAGTAAGCAAGTGTGTGTGTGTGTGTGGGTGTAACAACTATTCTAGCGTTTCGCAACTAACACTAAATGTCACGACCCGAAAGTACGGAACATGACCGGCACTTAAACTACGAAACGTCTCGAGGCGTACGTAATCTAAGTAAGCCGAAAGCCCAGAAATCCAAACCAAGAAAAGTAGTAGAGTGAAGGAAAACCATTTTAAATCAAATAGTTTGCAACATATGCCGAAATGTACATTTTAAAATCACAAGTTTTTTCTAAAAATTTCGGCAGAATTTCCTTTGTAAAAACTGACCCCAAACAGGTACAAAACCTGATGAAGCATATATAATGAAATAAGGCATCCCCAAGCGGGAGCTAGCTCTTTGTCAATCGACGGTAACAACCATGCAAGCAATATAATATACAACGCCGAAGGGCGAGGATCACAACAGAAAACGAAACTCAAAACAGCATGAAATCCATAGAAATATAACGCGCGACTCTAAGATCGAAAGAATAAACATCACCGGTCTCTATCTCTGAAATAAATACATGTTTGGTTGATGGAACTTCTAGATACAACATAATAATAATATACAAGGTATAATGATGGTCACGATACAAGTGAACCCGTCTACTAGCAAATCACCCAGAAATGGAAATAGTGCAAGCAAAACCGTAATGAAACCTGTATGGCAAAACCTGCAAGAAATTATGGAACAACGGGGGTGAGTTGCCAACTCGTGAGTAGAAAATATCTACGAACAGAAATCTCATGAACAACGCAATCCTAGGTCATACGATCATAATATACCCTCAAATACATAACCTGCAGCCTATAACAATGGCTAGGGTATACCTCTAAACTACTGTAATACGAAGTGCTCGTGTCCGTGCCTCAGGTAGCAATATATCATATAGATGAGGTATGAATGCATGAATACAGAATTCATGAAAACGAAGAAACTGCTTTCATAACTTAGTGAGATTTTTTGTATATTTAAAAACGAGGTATCAAAATTAAATCAGCATAAACAGTGTCTAGCATCGACACAAAACATAAATCTCAATCTCAATGACTCAGGCTCGGTACCTCAATATCTCAAAAATCTCAGTGTCTCAATATCACTATCTAGGGTGCCGTCAGTCAAGACTGGCCCCTAATATCCATCACAAGACCACGACGGTATCCTCCGGATATCCGACACGTCGGGTAAAATCACCGGTCAGTAGTGCTCCCCTGCCAGGCTCAACGCCATCATCTGCGACCTTCTCGCCCCGGGGTACCGCACCGGGCCCACCATTTACCCGAAACGGTTAATCCAACTCCTCGAATCGGGTCTCGAAATCCATCAGCAAACTCATGGTGGACGACTCATACATCATGGGAAAACCGCACTTTTCATTTAAAAAGAGAGAGAAAAAAAGTTTATAAATGTTTTTGCGGTTTTCCCCCAAATCCAGGAAATCTCATGAAAATCCGAATCCAAATCATCAATAGCACGTAAACAATGAATATAGGCATAAAAATCCATGAATGCGGCATAACAGTGAATAACAGTACGCATGAAGTAGCAAGTAATAACTGATGATGTCTAAACTGGTATATAAGGCAAGTACACTAATATCATGTCGAAGTTATTAGCTAACAAGCTATGTCAATGTAATAGTATTCTCTAAAGTGTATGTGACATGGCAATTACCGATGAAGATGTGTGTGAGCCGGCAATTAAGTGTACGTGGAACATACGCATCATCAGTAATGGTGGTGGTATCCTAACAGTATAATATCAATAATGGTATATGAAATCACAACATACGTATGCTATGCGGAGCGAACAGTAATAATGTGCGGGAGCTGAATACTAAACACAATGATAACCAATCTAGTCTAACAACTACACTAAACTATACGACTGAACTAACAAGCTGAATGAAAGGTGAGGAAACGCCTAACATCTAAGTCGATACATATATATATATATATATGTATATATATTAGTCGGTGATCCCGCTTCAATAATATCACATCCGATACAATATCTATAATCAGACATCCCAAGTCGAGAGTGTGGATCAATCATCAATATATAGCTCGTACGTAAATCCGTCGTACGGCATCCCAAATCTGGGTACGGGTCAATATCACATTCATCATATTATTCATCTGGTATCCTCTTTATCAAAGATCATAATCCGGGGTACTGATCTACGTCTAGTACAATACTAATATCATCAATATAATCATGATCTGACTACTGATCGACAGTCTCGTACAAACCGATATCATCAGCCCATATCATCATAAAGAAGTATACATTGCCCAATGCGACCCATTATAGCTATCTTAATATATCTTATCTCATGTCTCGGTTACAAGTCAACTATTCTATATACATCACCATTCACATGACATCGTCGTCCAAAGATCCGCTATAACATCATGACGTATGGAAATATGAATCCTGCCATATCACCGATCTCACGTTCTCAAATCAAATCTCATCAACTCACCTCAAATCCCAAATACTATCGTCAAATCTAGTATATGAACACATAGTCCCATACCCATGTGAACACATAAATATATATTCCCATATACGCACATATAAAAGGAAGGATGTATGCAAGTATGGGTGTGTGTGTTTATGTGTGGTGCGACCACTACTCTAGGGTTTCGCAACACTAAACCAATCCAATCCCACCTAGAATCCATCTTTATCATCAATAATCTCAAACAATATATAATCAATATATGTGTGTATATGTATCCGTATACATCACCACGAACTGCGTGAGCGCTATACGCCATCCACCCGACTTCTCCCCATAGTTATAAATCGACTCAACTTGCTTCTTGTGTGCCGATGCCGATGTCGCCATCTTCTTCTTCAACGCCTCGACGTCACGTGGGGTACCTGCAAGGATATCACAAATGCTAAAGTACATGAAAATCACATCGGAATCCAAAACGGCATACGCTACGCCCATAGGTAAAAACCTATAGTCTCGCATGCAAACACGACCAATAACCCTTTTCCGTTGACGATCAAACGCCACCCGACGGAAACGAATCACAAAATACCAAAATCCATGCTAAAACAAGTCATAAACCATGTGCCAACACAAGATAACTACCCCAGATTCTATCCAAGATGGAATCAGTCAAAATTGTATATACCAAAGGTCAAATTTACTGGAGATAGGGCCCTGAAGCAAAAACGAGGGGTTCCAACCTGCTCTGGCCGCAATTTGCGGCCAGAAAGAGTTAATTGGCGGCCTGGAAGAGAGGGTAGGGGCTAGGGTTTTGTGTGGTAGTTCCTAGTTGCCTGCACATCTCACTGTCAAACCAAAATTATTTTCAGGTGGCTCGGGTGTTAGCAGATTTCCAAAAACACTCACAGAATTATAGTTTTTGCCGATACCGTTTCTATAAATCCGTATTCTGGGTTCTGGTTTCTGGTTTGGTCGAATGTAACATCACACCAGGGGTTGTAGTCCCTAATTACACCTCAATTCATCTTTTATTTCAAATCAAACCCTAAACCCTAACTTGGAATTTCCAAAGTCCTCAAAACGACACAATATCGACATGAAACAAGTATAGATGCACAAGGAATTGAAATACTACTCTAAGGGTACAGAATTTACCTCCTTTGGCAACTCAAGAATTTTCTTGAGTTGCTCAATGTCCTCAAAATCCATTCTTTCTAGGTCCAATGTGTAGCTAGTGAGCTTGGGAACAATTTTTGTGAAGTGGGAATGAGGTTTTAGGGTTGGATCCATGGCGTTTTGGGGGATTGAAGGTGGAGGAAGAAGATAGGGAGGGCAGCAACAGCTCAAGGGGAAAAGGGAGAGAGAATGGTGTGTAGAAATGATGGGGGATGGTTCAAAAAAGGGTTGACTTACTCTTTCTCTCTCTTCATCATACCTTACTTTTTCTTTTCTGTTCTTTTTTTTTCCTTTATTCCTTCTCATCCAATGGTAACCCTAGGAAACCACACACCCACAACATGTAAGAAAATGTTACAAGTGTGGAAAAATGATATGTGCATGTTTTGCACCAAAAATGCTAAAATCCAATTAGCGATTTTTAATCGCGATTAGCACTAAATTAGCATATAATTAACCATAAAAACTTTAAAATGGCATAATTCCACGAAATACCCTATTTTAGAATTTTCCATAATTTTTCCAAATTTTTTCCCATTTATCAGTATTTAATTATACCGAAATATTAAAATATTCAATAAAATAATATTAAATTATAAAAATTCCCAAAAATAATATTTTATTTTTTTGAAATGTTACAATCTTCCCCCCTTAAAGAAATTCGGTCCCCGAATTTAAATTTAAACCCCCAAATTCTAAAACATTTCAAAGGAAAGTCCAAGTCATCGGAGCTCCGAAATCATCAATACATAAAACGCATCATAGCGCAATACATGCGCATGAGTAATGAGCAAATAACTCAAAATCGAAACTCCGTCAAGCGTCCCGCAATCATCGGAGTCAAGGTAAAGACACGAATGCCAAATCCAAAGCAAAACCAATATAATATAAATCAGAACTATGCATGTAAATATCAAATCTATACATGTAATTATTAGAAGGGAATGCATGCCAAACCTTTTAAAGTCGATGTGCAATGCGCATAACACTGCACAGTGGCGGACGTCTATCATAAGAAAATAACCATATACATATATACCTTTTGTTTAATGTGTACGTTCCGCCGTTTTGGAAACAATTTAGAAGGGTTTCCTTATTTTAAATGTTTCGTGTCATATCGGACACGTAGGTAAATGCTGAGACTATAGCTCGCTTTTGGAAATCCCTTCGACAACTATCAATGCATGCAAAATATACTCAGGTACCGTCATCTGACTAGTCCTGCTTAGTACAAAACTCATAGCAATTATCATAAAAACGTACCGCTCCATAAGAAATCAATCCCAAAATATGCATATATATATACTATGTGCGTCTGGTGCGCACGGAAATCAAAATCCATATATGTGCCATACATGTGCACAGAAACAATATCTAAGTGCATCGGGTGTGCACGAAACATCTATCAAGGGCAACAGGTGTGCCTGATAGCAAAAACAGGTGCATCTGACATGCATGAAGAATCTCGATTTAGTGCATCTGATGTGCACCAAAATCGCATCTCATAACATGCGCAAAAACCCAAATCAGGTGCATCCATCATGCACGAAATCATGAAATCCAATATCAAGTGCCGAACATGCGCAAAATCCAATCAGGTGCACAAGGTGCACAAAACAAATATCGAACATCATAATCGAAATAGAAGTCCAGTGCAACTGTGGTGCACAAAATGCGTATCACTGCACTGCAAGCATATGTGAACTATACCGAGTGCAAAAACCCAATCGTGTGCGTACATATGCACAAAATCAACTCAACTGTATGAAACCCATAAAATCATAAACATGAGAAGCCAAGGCACGAAAACGATAACAAGTGCAACAACTGTGCAAAAGTCGTAAATACTCAGTGGGTGCAACCATCGTGCACGAAAGCAAATATCAAGATATTCAATCATCAAAATCAATCATGCGAATAGATCGCCCAAAATACCGAAATCAAGTATGGCGGAATAGTCCCGCTCAAGCACATCCTCCAAGAATCTCTGGCCAACTGTCGTGGTCACTCATAGCATGTCTCGTCGACGATCCTGAAATCTGGCCTGCTGGTGTGCGTAACATGACCACTCCTGGGTCCAAGTCTTCTCGTAATTTATTCCAGAAAGGTCCTGTCGAGGTCTCTCCCAAATCTCGTCTCTGCTTAACTGTCCGGAAGTCATCGTCCTTTACTAAATCTGTTTCTTGTTCCGGAACGGTTGCATACTCATCGCGACTCCTCCTGGAAGGTATATCCAATTACAATGCCTCAGCATGCGTATCACATCTCTGATGTCGGTTGAGTGGAACGTAATCTTATCCAGATCTTGTACGAACCTCTTACTCCACTTTTCACTAATGTCGACTGCTTCGGACTCGTCTCGTCTTGGCTGCATGGACTGAGCTCTAACGGCTATCCTCGCATCTGGAGTCTCCCAAGAAGTGCATCTCACCACATAGCATCCGAATGAAGTCGAACCATTTGATCGATTCGTCAAAACCTCATAATCCCCCAAGAGCTCAACATCTTGGGTACAGTTTAATAGTATAGTGTACATACCACAGCATCGGTGGTCCAGCCGTAGAAGGGCAAACCCAAGCCTCTCTAATGGCGCCGCGGAACTGCCGTAAACCCTAAGGTTCAAAGGCTTTCACACGGTCATTATATCGAGTTAGGGTTTCATTCTTCTAGAGGGTCCATAGAATTGCCTGCATGTATTTCTGAATACTTTAAACGTGGAATAATAGGTTTCTGACATTCGATCGCCTCTGTCGACTCTCGACGTCTCCGCGTGAAGTCGTATCTAGCTGGAATCAATCTATCTGATGACTTCACATCGGGGTAGGCGAACGAACCACATGTCCTAGTCATTCATCCTCGATGACTAGCGACCTTCTATCATCTCTTAGTACAACTCGTACCGCAATAGCTCCAACATATGGGGCGATATCTCGTCGCTCGCAATAACAACTGGCTCACTCGTCTGCACGCTGAACCGTGCCTCAATCATCATGAATAAGCAATACATCAACGGTCATCAAAATCTGGCTGGCCTCTATCAGTGGCTCAATCCTCTGGTGTTGATCAGCACGTCCGAGTAATCTCATACAGCGATCCATCAAACGTTCGTGGCGCAAAACACCATAAAAAGGCACATCTCTGCAATCATGTGTCGCCTGAATTACGCCCTGGTCAGTCCTCGTTCGTAACGAGCTTGTGCTGACCGCAACTCTAGCCTTAGCTCTCCCTACCCGTAATCGTGGTAGCAAAACCATAACTGGTACTGATGAGGCTAGATCCTAGGAATGAATATGATACTGAACAAAGAATTGTACATCCTAAGACTTCTTAAGTGGAGTAGCGTATCGTAAATATGCCGCAGAACATACGTACTTTACGTCACTCTACTAATGTTACCTACTCCATCAACCAAGCGTCATCCTACGCTCCGAAGGTAAAACCTAACGCTCTGATACCAACTTTGTCACGACCCGAAAGTACGGAACATGACCGACACTTAAACTACGAAATGTCTCGAGGCGTACGTAATCTAAGTAAGCCGAAAGCCCAGAAATCTAAACCAAGAAAAGTAGTAGAGTGAAGTCAAACCATTTTAAATAAAATAGTTTGCAACATACGCCGAAATGTGCATTTTAAAATCACAAGATTTTTCTAAAAATTTCGGCAGAGTTTCCTTTGTAAAAACTGACCCCAAATGGGTACAAAACCTGATGAAGCATATATAATGAAATAAGGCATCCCCTAGCGGGAGCTAGCTCTTCGTCAATCGACGGTCACAACCGCGCAAGCAATATAATGTACAACGCCGAAGGGCGAGGATCACAACAGAAAACGAAACTCAAAACAACATGAAATCCATAGAAAATATAACGCGCAACTCTAAGGTCGAAAGAATAAACATCGCTGGTCTCTATCTCTGAAATAAATACATGTTTGGTTGAAGGAACTTCTAGATACAACAGAATAATAATATACAAGGTATAATGATGGTCACGATACAAGTGAACCCACCTACTAGCAAATCACCCGGAAATGGAAGTAGTGCCAGCAAAACCGTAATGAAACCTGTACGGCAAAACCTGCAAGAAACTGTGGCACAACGAGAGGGGGTTGCCAACTCGTGAGTAGAAAACATCTACGAAAAGAAATCGCATGAACAACGCAATCCTAGGTCATACGATCATAATATATCCTCAAATACATAACCTGCAGCCTATAACAATGGCTAGGGTATACCTCTAAACAACTGTAATACCAAGTGCTCGTGTCCGTGCCTCAGGTAGCAATATATCATTTAGATGAGGTATGAATGCTTGAATACAGAATTCATGAAAACGAAGAAACTGCTTTCATAACTTAGTGAGATTTTTTGTATATTTAAAAACGAGGTATCATAATGAAATCAGCATAAACAGTGTCTAGCGTCGACACAAAACATAAATCTCAATCTCAATGTCTCAGGCTCGGTACCTCAATATCTAAAAAATCTAAGTGTCTCAATATCACTATCTAGGGCGCCGTCAGTCCAGACCGGCCCTTAATATCCATCACAAGACAACGACGGTATCCTCCGGATATCCGACGCGTCGGGTAAAATCACTGGTCGGTAGTGCTCCCCTGCCAGGCTCAACGCCATCATCTGCGACCATCTCGCCCCGGGGTTCCGCACTGGGCCCACCATGTACCCGAAACGGTTTATCCAACTCCTCGAATCGGATCTCGAAATCCATCAGCAAACTCATGGTGGACGACTTATACATCAGGGGAAAACCGCACTTTTCATTTAAAAAGAGAGAAAAGAAGTTTATAAATGTTTTTGCGGTTTTCCCCCAAATCCAGGAAATCTCATGAAAATCCGAATCCAAATCATCAATAGCAAGTAGACAATGAATATAGGCATAAAAATCCATGAATGCGGCATAACAGTGAATAACAATACACATGAAGTAGCAAGTAATAACTGATGATGTCTAAACTGGCATATAAGGCAAGTACACTAATATCATGTCGAAGTTATTAGCTAACAAGCTATGTCAATGTAATAGTGTTCTCTAAAGTGTATGTGACATGGCAATTACCGATGAAGATGTGTGTGAGCCGGCAAGTAAGTGTACGTGGAACATGCGCATCATCGGTAATGGTGCTAGTGTCCTAACAGTATGATATTAAAAATGGTATATGAAATCACAACATAGGTATGCGATGCGGAGAGAACAACAATAATGTGCGAGAGCTGAATACTAAACACAATGATAACCAATCTTGTCTAACAACAACATTAAACTATACGGCTGAACTAACAAGCTGAATGAAAGGTGAGGAAACCGCCTAACATCTAAGTCGATACATATATATATGTATATATATTAGTCGGTGATCCCGCTTCAATTATATCACATCCGATACAATATCTACAATCATACATCCCAAGTCGAGAATGCGGATCAATCATCAATATATAGCTCGTACGTAAATCCGTCGTACGGCATCCCAAGTCTGGGTACGGGTCAATATCACATTCATCATAATATTCATCTGGTATCCTCTTTATCAAAGATCATAATCCGGGGTACTGATCTACGTCTAGTACAGTACTAATATCATCAATATAATCATGATCTGGCTACTGATCGACAGTTTCGTACAAACCGATATCATCAGCCCATACCATCATAAAGAAGTATACATCACCTAATGCGACCCATTATAGCTATCTTAACATATCTTATCTCATGTCCCGATCACAAGTCAACTATTCTATATACATAACCATTCACATGACATCGTCGTCCAAAGATCCGCTATTACATCATGGCGTATGGAAATACGAATCCTGCCATATCACCGATCTCACGGTCTCAAATCAAATCTCATCGACTCACCTCAAATCCTAAATACTATCCTCAAATCAAGTATATGAACACATAGTCCCATACCCATGTGAACACATAAATATATATTCTCATATACGCACATATAAAAGGAAGGATGTATGCAAGTATGGGTGTGTGTGTAGGGTTTCGCGACACTAAACCAATCCAATCCCACCTAGAATCCATCTTTATCATCAATAATCTCAAACAATATATAATCAATATATGTGTGTATACGTATCCGTATACATCACCACGAACTGCGTGGGTGCTATACGCCATCCACCCGAATTCTCCCCGGAGATATAAATCTACTCACCTTGCTTCTTGTGTGACGATGCCGATGTCGCCATCTTCATCTTCAACGCCTCGACGTCACGTGGGCTACCTACAAGGAAATCACAAACACTAAAGCACATGAAAATCACATCGGAAACCAAAACGGCACACGCTACGCCCATTGGTAAAAACCTATAGTCTCGCATGCAAACACGACCAATAACCCTTTGCCGTTGACATTCAAACGCCACCCGACAGAAACGAATCACCAAATACTAAAATCCATGCTAAAACAAGTCATAAACCATGCGCCAACACAAGAAAACTACCCCAGATTCTATCCTAGATGGAATCAGTCAAAATTGTATATACCAAAGGTCAAATTTACTTGAGATAGGGCCCTGAAGCAAAAACGATGGGTTTCCAACCTGCTCTGGCCGCAATTTGCGGCCAGAAAGAGTTCATTGGCGGCCTAGAAGAGGGGGTAGGGCTAGGATTTTGTGTGGTGGTTCCTAGTTGCCTGCACATCTCACTCTCAAACCAAAATTATTTTCAGGTGGCTCGGGTGTTAGCAGATTTCCAAAAACAGCCACAGATTTACAGTTTTTTCCGATACCGTTTCTATTAATCCGTATTCTGGGTTTTGGTTTCTGGTTTGGTCCAATGTAACATCACACCAGGGGTTGTAGTCCCTAATTACACCTCAATTCATCTTTGATTTCAAATCAAACCCTAAACCCTAACTTGGAATTTCCAAAGTCCTCAAAACGACACGATATCGATATGAAACAAGTATAGATGCACTAGGAATTGAAATACAACTCTAAGGGTGCAGAGTTTACCTTCTTTGGCGACTCAAGAATTTTCTTGAGTTGCTCAAAGTCCTCAAAATCCATTCTTTCTAGGTCCAATGTGTAGTTAGTGAGCTTGGGAACAATTTTTGTGAAGTGGGAATGAGGTTTTGAGGTTGGATCCATGGTGTTTTGGGCGATTGAAGGTGGAGGAAGAAGAGGGGGGGCAACAGCAGCTCAAGGGGAAAAGGGAGTGAGAATGGTGTGAAGAAACGATGGGGGATGGTTCAAAAAAGGGATGACTTACTCTTTCTCTCTCTTCATCATACCTTACTTTTTCTTTTCTTTTCTTTTTTCTTTTTCCATTATTCCTTCTCACCCAATGGTAACCCTAGGCAACCATGCACCCACAACATGTAAGAAAATATGACAAGTGTGGAAAAATGATATGTGCATGTTTTGCACCAAAAATGCTAAAATCCAATTAGCGTTTTTTAATCCCGATTAGCACTAAATTACCATATAATTAACCATAAAAACTTAAAAATTGCATAATTCCACAAAATACCCTATTTTAGAATTTTCCATAAATTTTCCAAAATTTTTCCCATTTATCGGTATTTAATTATACCGAAATATTAAAATATTCAATGAAATAATATTAAATTACAAAAATTCCCAAAAATAATATTTTATTTTTTTTACACTAAACTATAACATAAACTTCTAAATACACTAAACTAACCCGTGATCTTCTACAATCCTACTTACTAAACTATCCATGTTTCATATAGCACAAAAATCATATATATATCATATATATAACGAATATCATATTCTATACTACGAACTGCAGGGGTGCTATACGTCATCCACCAGACTTCCCCCATAGATATATATCTACTCACATTGCTCTTGATTGCCGATGTCGATGTCACCATCCTTTTCTTCATCGTCTCGACATCCACGTGGGGGTACCTACATATAAAACACAACGCAATGCGTATTAAAATCAAGTCGGAAAACGGAAACGGCACACGTTTCTCTCGTAGGTCAAAACCTATAGCCTCGCATCCAAACACGACCAATAAACCTAGTCGTTGACGTTCAAACGCCACACGACGAAAACACAATATCAAAAACCAAAACCAAATTCATTAAAAGCCGCAAAATGAATTCAGAAACTTCGTAAAACACTTCTAGATTTTACCCTAGGTGAAATTAGGCAATTTTGCACATGTAAAGGGTCTAGTTTACTGGAAATGGAGACATGAAACAAACAAGAACCAAAAAGCACCAGGTCTGGCCGCAATTTGCGGCCAGAATGTATTATTTACGGCCATGGTAGGAGGTTAGGGGCTCGGGTCTTTAGGGTATGCTCTATATCACCTGCACATCTCCATGTGTTTGCTAAATAATTTTATAGGTCTCTGGGTGTTAGCAGATATCCAAAAACCATCACAATTTCCACAATTTTCAGTATCGGCAGAATTTCAAAGATCGTATTTGGGGTTAAGTCTCGGGTTTTGGGTCCAATATGATATCACTAAAGGGGTTTTAAGGTCACTATAAGCCTCAATTACACATCACAACTCAAGAATTCCTCAAACCCTAACTAGAAATTTCCAAACCTCACTAAAGGACACTAAATCGGTTCTAAACAAACATGTATGTAAAATCAATGGAAATACTATGCTAATGGTTAAGAGAATAACTCATTTGGCAACTCAAGAATTTTCTTGCGTTGCCCCAAGTGTCCAAAATCCTTGCTTTCTTGGTCCAATGTGTTTGTTATGAGCTTGTGCACATTTTTTGTGAAATGGAGATGATGTTTTGATGAAGAATTGAGGGTGTTGATGAGGGTTGAAGAGGAGGTGGAGGGAGTGCTGCCATGGTGAGGGAAAGAGGAGGGAAAGATGAAGGAAATGAAGAGAGAAACAATGAGCCATGACTATGGTTGACCCCTCACCCTCTCTCTCTCTCATGCCCATACCCCTTTCTTTATTGTTTTCTTTTTCATTTCTTTTCTTTTCTTTTGTTATCTATTCTCTTTTAAAACAACAACCATTCATGATAAAAGAAAAGCCATGATAAAAATGTAACAAGTTCTAAAATGTGACATGGTGCATGTCATTTGCACAAATCCGGCTTTATGCACGATTAGTGATATATAATCGCGATTAGCATTAAGATTGTATATAATTAATTATAAAATTTCATATTTTGCATAAATCACATAAAACACCCTCTTTTCAGTAATTTCTATTATTTTCCAAATTTTTCTCAATTTATCGATATTTAATTATACCGCACTAATAAAATATTCATAATATTTATCATTTAATTATAAAATTTTTAAAAAATAATATTTTATTTTTCTGAAATGTTACAGTCTTCCCCCCTTAAAGAAATTCGGTCCCCGAATTTAAATTTAAACTCCCCCAATTTCTAAAACATTTAAGTAAAAAGATCAAGTCGTCGGGGTTCCGAAATCGTAGATACATAAAACACATCGTAGCGCAATGCATGCACATGAAAAATGAGTATATAAACCAAAATCCAAACTCCGTCAAGCATCCCACCATCATCGGAGTTATGGCGAAGACACCAATGTCAAGCCCAAAATGAAAACCAACATGATATACATCATTAAAACATCTGAATGAAATGCATGCTAAACCTTTCATGTTGTTGTGCGATGCGCGTATCGCGGCACAGTGGCGGACGTTTATTATAAGAAAATAACTATATATATATATCCTTTGTTCAATATACACGTCTCGCCATTTTGAAAATAATTTAGAAGGGTTTCCCTGTTTTAAACGTTTTGTGTCATCTTAGACACGTAGGTAAATACTGAGACTATAGCTCCTTTTTGGAAATCCCTTCGATAACTATCAATACATGCAAAATATGTTCAGGTACTGTTCTCGGACTAGTCCTGTTCAACTACTATCCAAATAGTAAATATCATAAAGAAATACTACTCCAACAGAAATCAATCCCAAATGTGCATAAGAATGCCACGTGTGTCTGGTGCGCACGGAAATCGAAATCCATGAATGTGCCATACATGAGCACAGAAACAAAATCTATGTGCAACGGGTGTGCCTGAATGCAATAACAGGTGCATCTGATATGCATAAAGAATCTCAATTTAGTGCATCTGGCGTGCACCAAAATCACATCTCATATCATGCGCCCAACATGCGCAAAAACCCAAATCGAGTGCATCCATCATGCACGAAAAAAATCTAATTCATGTACTGAACATGCACAAATCCAATCCAAGCACGTCATATATGCGCAAGAATCCAATCAAGTGCACAAGGTGCACGAAAACAAATATCGAGTATCGCAATCGAAATCGACGGTATACAACACATCTCAAATCCAAATCCAAATCAGGTATACCATGGTATATAAATTCACAACCATGTGCATCTGCGTGCACGAAGTCGAATCAAAAATACTAAAAGTGCATGAAAACTATGCTGAAAACACAAGTCAAATCATATGCATACCATAAGCATGAAATCAAAATCAGCATCTCGAATGACATCAAAATGAAGACAAGTGCAACTGTGGTGCACAAAAATACGTATCAATGCACTGCAAGCATATGTGAACTATATCGAGTGCAAAAACCGAGTCGAGTGCATGCCATATGCACAAAATAAACCCAACTGTATGAAATCCATGAAATCATAACCATGTGCAGCCAAGGCATAAAAACGATATCAAGTGCAATAACTGTGCACAAATCATAAATCAACACAACGGTGTATAAAGCATACCTCAAGTGTAATAATTTTGCACCAAGTATAAATACCCAGTGGGTGCAACCATGGTGCACGAAAACAATATCATGAAACTCAGTCATCAAAACTCAATCATGCGAATAGATCGCCCAAAATACCGAAATCAAAAAATGGCGGAAACCGTCCCACTCAAGCACATCCTCTAAAGATCTCTGGCCAACTGTCATGGTCGCTCATAACATGTCTCGTCGATGATGCCGAACTCTGGCCCGCTGGGTGTGCACAATATGACCGCACTTGGGTCCAAGTCTTCTCGTTTAGTGTTCCAGAAAGGTCCTGTCGAAGTCTCCCCCAAATCTCATTTCTGCCGAACTGCCCGGAAGTCATCGTCCTTTACTAAATCTGTTTCTTGTTCCGGAATGGCTGCATACTCATCGCGACTCCTTCTGGAAGATATATCCATATACAACGCCTCTGCATGTGTATCGCATCTCTGATGTCAACGGAGTGGAATGTCATCTCGTCGAAATCTCGTGCGAACCTCTTACTCTGCTTTTCTCTAATGTCGACTGCTTAGGACTCGTCTCTTCGTGGCTGCATGGACTGCGCTCCAACGGCTATACTCGTATCTGGAGTCTCACAAACAATGCATCCCATCACAAGATGTCCGAATGAAGCCGAACCATCCGATCGATTCGTTAAAACCTCATAATCCCCCAAGAGCTCAACATCTTGAGTACAATTTAATAATATCGAGTACATGCCACAACACCTGTGGACCAACCGTAGAAGGGCAAATCCAAGCCTCATCAATGGTACCGCTGAACTGCTGCAAACCCTAAGGTTTCAGAGCGTTCTCATGGCCATTATATCGAGTTAGGGTTTCATTCTTCTAGAGGGTCCACGGAATTACTTGCATGTTTCTCCGAATACTTTAAACTTGGAAAATGGGTTTTCTGACATTCGATCGTCTCTATTGACTCTCAACGTACCTGCGTGAAGTCGTCTCTTGCTGGAATCAATCAATCTGATGACCTCGCATCGGGGTAAGCAACGGATCACATGTCCTAGTCATTCCTCCTTGGGTGACTAGTGATCTTCTATCATATCTGTAAGTTCAACTCGTGCGGCAATAGCTCCAACATCTAGGGCGATATCTCGTCATTCGCAGCACAACTGGCTCATTTGTCCGCACGCTGAACAGTGCCTCAATCATCAAATAATCGGTGCATCGACGGTCATCATATTCTGGCTGGCCTCTAGCATTAGCCTGATCCTGTCATGACCCAAAGTTTGGATATGACCGGCACTTAGATTGTATAATATCTAAAGATATTTACACAACCCGAGTAAGCCGAAAAACCAAGATCAAAATGCTTTTTGCGGAATTTTTTTTATAAAAAATTATTTTTTAAATAAAAATCACAGTTTTATGTAATTAAGATCTTATCAGTAACTCACTAGTGAATTCATAATAAAAACAATTATAAAGTGTTAAGTTTGGTTGCATCCCTAGTTGGGATCAACAATATCAACAACGGAAATAAATATCCAAGTATATAGGATATCAATGAGAATCGCAGACATAAATAAAAGAAATATCTTCTAACATAACAACGATCTCACCTGTCAAATAATATACATATAACCATCTGTCATTCTAAGTCATAATACAAGGTCGATGGAGATTTTCTAGATCCAAAATACAATACCAAAAGAGAAGATTACTACATAGGTAACCCACCTATCAAAAGATGCGATAAAAGCTGAAAAAATGGATCTGCACTGCAGCTAACTATCAACTCTACTCCTACAAGGAACTGTGGCACAACGGGGGTGAGTTGCCAACTCAGTGAATAAAACTAACATATAACGTCTGATAATGTAAATATGACGAACTGTAACTAACTGCGTTAAGGATAATTATGATGCATGATAACATTTGGAAAACATGAATCTGTACTACTAACATATAACTAAAACTGAAATATCATCATTTATTTACAAATAAAGTTCATCTTTCTGTGTCCATCATCGACACAAATCTTCCATTTCCCTCAGGCATCATTACTCGAACGATCATGTAATCAATAACACCGGTCGGTATCATCTAGATATCCGCCGAGTTTCACAACTATCTCTAGTATCGAGTATCCTCGCTAGGCTCCCACGCCTCAAATGCGGCTATCCTGCCCCTCGGTCTCGACCGGGTCCACCATGTATCCAACTGTATATCTCCCCCACTCAGTCTGGATAACGTAAAAATCCGCGACCGTATATCTCCCCCACTCGGTCCGGAATAAAACCAAATCATAAAAGTAGTATCTCATGGTGGACATCTCACATCAATAAAAAAATCACTAACTTTATACGATAATATGAAAAAGAACTCAAAACCCATAAATCCTCAATAATAAAAAAGCCTCTTATATCAACTTAGAATACTCGGATACTAAACATAATGTCATTGATGCAAGTTACTACTGTTATTAATAATTAAGGTATGATAGAAGTCATATTTAACAGGATAATTATTTAGTGTAAAAGTGACATGTTATTATCAACGAGGTGTAGTGTAACATGTAAAGATATGCACGTGCGGCATAACTCGTCGATAATTGTGCAGTGTTCTAACATCTATTAACATAGTGATGTATAGGTATATATATGAATGCATATTATTTACTTCGCATACAAAGCCAATCTTTCAATTTAACAAAATACGGGCGTATCACGCCATCATTACACAATCCCCCGGTAGATGTTTAGTCTACTCACCGGAATACGTCGTAACTACTCAGAAATCGCCAATCCCTTTCCTTCCGTTGTGGCTTCTGAAGTTCCCGTTTTTTGAGTCTAACATAGAAATTAACTTGCATAAGGAAACGGCTAACTTCGATACGGCGAAATATGGAAATACGAGTTTCACGTACTAACAATACTACTTACGACTAATTTAGACTATCTAACACCTATACTAACTGAGTTTTAAACCTTCGCTGTTTGCAACAGAAAACTTAAACGCGTTACGAATTAACCGTGTCGTATCTTAGATTTTTGATTCCTTTTCCGATATTAGTTTCCAGATTTCAAATACAGTTAAACTAACTTAATTAAACAATACCAAAATATCCCAAAATCTATACAGAGACCTACCCTAAAACCAAAAACACCTAACCTTCTCAAAAATCCGGCGACGCCGGATATGGCCTCTGTCTCGCCGGCCCAATTCTGACCATAGGGGTTCGTACTCCTAGGGTTTGTTCTAGGTCCAACATACAGTATTAAAGAACTGTTTGGTCACTTTAGTTATCATCTAAGCTACTGCAGATTAACACAAAGCTACGTTTTACCTAGAAAACGATATTAGATTTCTAAATTCTACAATTACAGAACAAAAATCTACTGAATTAAGAATTATA
Source organism: Agapanthus africanus (assembly GCA_030015575.1). Classification (NCBI taxonomy): domain Eukaryota; kingdom Viridiplantae; phylum Streptophyta; class Magnoliopsida; order Asparagales; family Amaryllidaceae; genus Agapanthus; species Agapanthus africanus. The sequence goes on from JASDDO010000019.1 coordinate 579,198,327, forward strand.
CCTACTGAAGATGGGGGAAAAACTTCCTCCAAGAAGCCTAAATCCTTAGCTTCTAGCTTGATGGTGGAACTCCTTAGCTTAGTTCTTCTTCTTTACTTCTCTTTTCTTTTCTTTCTTTTTGTGATTTCTAAGTGTTTTCCCTTCTTTTCATTTGAATTTTCAGAACTTTAAATTGTTAATATGATCTGAACATATGATATATATGTGATAAAAGGAAGAGTGGGGTGTAGGAGGAGGTGTCAATGACCTAGGTGTGCCATCCTCATGCAAGGAGGAGGTGTTGTGTGTGTGTTGTGCATTTAAGAAGGATGTGGCAATGACTTATCTTTCCATTTTGATTTATCTTAAGATACAATTCTGAACCAAAACTTATTTAACCTCTTTTCCACCTACACCCTTAATCAATTCCCATTTACAAAAATCCCTAAACTTTATATAATAACTTCTCACTACCTATGTTATTATATAACACCATTTTTAATTAAAATGAAGTTAAATTTAACATTAAACCCCTAATAATTTATTTATGTTACATATTAAAATTTTAGTTTAATTTGTTTTACATACTACTTATGAAAATGTCTTATTTGGTTTTAATAACTTTTTAATCTAACATTTTATTATTTAATTAATAAATTTTATTTATTTCTAAATTTTCAGAATGTTACAATATTCCCCCCTTAAGAAAATTCGGTCCCCGAATTTAAACTTACCTAGACATACCTTCGAAAAGATGTGGAAATTTCTTTCGCATCACATCTTCGGTCTCCCAAGTGATCTCCTCGTGATTCGTTCCTCACCAAAGAACCTTTACAGATGGAAGTACCCCTGATCTCATTTTCTTTGCCTGCCAGTCTAGAATAGCTACAGGCTGCACTGTGTAAGATAAATCCGGCACAAGCTGTAAGGTCTGATGCTGGATCGCATGAGAAGGATCGTGAAGATACTTGGGAAGCATAGATACGTGAAATACTGTATACACATCAGGAAAATTCGGTGGAAGTGCTAAACGATAAGCTACATCACCCACTCTCTCCAAAATCTCTTAGGGTCCGACATATCTGGGGCTGAGTCTTTCCCGTTATTCTAAATTACATCACACCCTTCATCGGAAATACACGAAGGAACACATGATCTCCTGTTGGTGAATGTTGCATGCTCCCACATCTCTTATGAGGCGGTGGAAGCGATAAACGAAAATTTTCTTTACATACAACAGGCACTTTTCTAAAAATATTGTCTAAACCATAACTAGAAAACCCTAACTAGAGATCTTATCTACTATGTTAGGGATTATACCTTGATGATACGGTCCTTCGGGTCGTCTTTTTGGTGCAACTCCTTTTCTCCTTGTCTTCTCTTTTGATGAACTCCTTAGCTCCTTTGGATGTTGCCGATGTCCTCGATCTCTGGTCACCTCAAGACCTAGACGATCCATGCGAGCGCTATCATGCAAGCTACAAACTCTTCACAAGAGTTAAACCTAGAAATCAAGTTTGCTAGAAGAGATCACTAGGATGATGTAAAGATCAGTGTATTGGATTATCTTTGATCCTTGGCTTTTGATTCACATCTCATGTGAGTGTTAAAGCTGTTAGTTATATGTATGCCCTAGAGGCCATTACTATACATGAGATGTATATTGTAGTGGTTGCTTGGACATATATAGGGAGGACTTTCTTGCTCGACATGATAGTATGCTATCTGGTCACTCTTTACCTTAACGTGTACACTGATTGTCTCTCTGTTACATGTTGGTAAAGCCCTTGGGATATGTACTTGACTACCTGGACTATGATGCGGATCATACTAGTGGGGACATAGTAGTCCATAAGTACATCCTTCAAGGTCCCTAGTCGTGGGTGTATCGAGACGGGGCATCGATATACCAGTGTAGACTAGCGTATAGCTTCTCTACCCATATAGATGGGCGATGGATGATCCCATATCCATTGGTGTTTGACATCAGAGATGATATACGGGTGCTCAGTGGAGACTGGGTACACTGGACGGACTCGCCGAGAACTCCCAGATGGTATTATACCTTAAGTCAGATGGCAGTTCTCTGGTGACACTGGTACAGGTTAGTCTGTAGACCCGAGATCGTCATAGAGTCTTGAGTGATTCCCACTGTGCTTTGATTTCCACCTTACCACGTCCAAGAGGGCGTGCAAAACGGTGGTTTTTGGGTACAGTCCCGAGTCACATGGAGGCAATGAGCGATAGGAGGGGTTTCGTCTCTCCCGGTATTGGGGGTTGATGATGCGCTATGCTCGATTGGCCGTAACAGGGAAGTCCCTGGCCAGGGCTGGTTTAGATATTTACTGGTAAGTGTTACCAATAGTTTCTCGACCCGTTATGAGCCTCGTATCGGCATGACTTATCGGTTATTGCGGTCTGACGTTTACCACCCCTAGACTTGATATGTGACATATCTGACGAGGAGACCGGACTGTACGGTAGTGTCACTGTCAGGCTTTTTGCAGGAGTTGGAGCGGGCTTGCTTGATGATCTTCTGATCGCTCAATACCCGGGTAGCCGTTACGTCCAGCTAGTACCGCTGATGGCTTGTGGGTGCTTGATATGATCATCACCTACTGCCGGCGTATTGACGAGTCTTTAGAGTCCTACATAGTGGTTTTACTGGCTCAGGAAAAACGAAATAGAAGCGCATATGAGATATGTGCGGGACCGAGAATAATGCGTGTATGTGATACCGTATTATATTCTCGCGATGTTTGTATCGATCGGTTATATGCGATATAACCAGGTTATCGAATCAGGGGTTGATTCGATAAGACGATACATTGGATGTTAGTCGGTTATATGTGATATAACCGGATTATTAAGTCAAGTGTTGATTTAATAATTTAGTGTATAATTGTATATGTGATATACTAATTTACGTTAACTAACGTTGGTTCACTTAAGCATTTGTTTTTCTCACTTGTGCACAACTTAATATATATGTGATATATATTTATTTGTGTTCATTTTGTATCATGGTTGTTGATACACTCTACATGGGTGTATGAGACATACACCATTATAATTATATTGGTGGGGTTTTAATATACAAAGTAAATAAAAAATTAGTGGATAATTGTTCAAGTGCATGAAGCTTCATGAAGCTTGTGAGTGCATTGACCAAAGTCCACTAGTTTTGTTTTACTTAGCATATTTATAAACCTAACCACTATAATTAGCCATGGTTATGTCTCTACATGAGTTAGTATATGATACCCATTCACCCATGGTTAGCTTTCTCTCTCTCTTGATTAGTTTTCATTCTCATTTTGAGCTCATCTTCTTCCTCCTTCAATTTTTTTCTGGGGTTTGATAAAGACAGAGAAACATTGTGAGAAAAGAAATTCTAAAGTGTACCCATTACTATTTCATCATCCTCTACTAGACTAGCACTTTAGTTTAGGGTGTTTGCTTCACTAATTCTTTGGTTAGTGAAGTAGAAGCTTGAGTTCGTATTCCCTCGACGTAGATCATCTTCGGCCTCGAAGACTTCAAGCAAAACCGTTGCCCTCTTCTCATGGAGCCTTCCGAGAGTCCGGGAGTTCGATGATCACAGCGAATTGACTACAACAAGGAGATTTAGAAGTGAAGGACCGATCTACAAAGGTTGTATTTTGTATTCACTTAGTGATAATTGTTATTTACTTGCATGTGTTACCTTAATTATCTAGCAAAGATCTTGTTAAGGGTTATTCGGCACGGCTAAAATTTTAATCAGGCATGGTTGATGCCTTGTAGAACCTTGTTAGAGTGCCAAGTAACCCTAAACTGGTATCAGAGCCTAGCTAGAGCATTAGGCGACGTGTATACGAAGTTAAAACCCCGATCGAACCCCGAAATGTCATTTTAACCCCCTCTCTGGACATTTTTTTAATATGTGGTTTTTTCTGTATTAAAAATACCTAAAAAAATCAGCAGGGAAATATAAGGAACACTGTGAAAAACGAGGAAATAAGACGTACATACCGCCGCGGAACCGCGGCAATTCCATGCTCCTGCCGCGGATCCGCGGCCGTACGGATGACCTATTGACTCGTTTTGCCACAGTAATACCCGTATCTGTTATTGCTAATTTCTGGGTATTTTTAATTTGACTCAAGTGTTGAGTGTTCTGGGGATTATTTTGTACTCGTTGATTCGATCTAAAAATTTAATTTCGTTATATTTTCCGGATAATTTAGAAAGTGTTAAAAAGTTCGAACGGATATCAATAACTCACTTTTTCGCCTGCCGGAAAATTTCCAAGTGTTGGATTTTTCCGTTGTTTAAGAATATCTAAATCGTGCAAGTTACGCAATGGACCCTCTAGAAGACAACAAACCTTAACTCGATTATGTGACCGTCTTGAACTGCCTTTTGAACCTTAGGGTTTGGGGCAGTACGACGTTGCCATATGTGAGGCGTTTGCTTGACCCTTCTATGGCTGGACCATTGGTACTGTGGCATGTGATGGATATTTTTAAACTCCCCTCAAGTGTTGAGAACTATTTGGGAAAACTTGGGTGTTTGATCATTCGTTCAGAAAGTTTAACATTGTCTATTTATCTGGAATGTGATACAATATTTGGAATCCACAAGTGGTTATGAGATAACTAATTTGAATGTTATAAACATAGCAGTTTAGTCTCAGTTGGTCGGTTGCCACGGGATTTTGATGCGAACAAAAGTCTGTTGCAATCACGTAGCGTACGCGGATACTCGTCGGGTAAATTTAATAGACAGCCACGCCCTAAAGCCCCGACCAAGTGACTGTAGGAGAACCCCGTCGCCAAAAGCATCCGTTTGGGTGCTCGCGGCAGCGGTGTTCCGCCTTAGTTCACTTCGTCGACGGCATTCGGGGGTGCGGCCGTCTACTAAAGTCTGCAACGAGCATTCGATCACATATCGGGAATCTTGTTGAATTGCCCGACTAGATATTGAAAAGTGTTTTCGATATAGAGATTAAAATGCGGGGTTTATAATTGTTAGTCATGTGATGTCTAAGGAGGTTGCGGATTCCAACTGTTATAGTTTTACACTTTCTTTTCTGCGACCGTAAGTGTAATATGTGTTATCGCCGGTTTCGTTGCTATATGTCAACGACAATTGGGATGCGCATATTTACTTAAGTTGATGACATGTGATGTTATGTGTTGCTGAATATGTTATATTGGATCGTCGCGTTTTTGAATAGCCAGGGGTTTTATGTGAGATGAGGGTTTTTATTTTCATTCATGTAAAATTCAATGTATGTAATATTCTTTTATTGGGGCACTTCCGGGATGAGGATGTTGTCACCATTGTATATTATTTACTTATCCGCACTAGGATAGACCCAAGGAGGAGAGCATAAGTAACCGGGTTCTAAAGTCCAGTGGGAGACCAACTCGAGGAGTCGAGTCCGGGTCTCCTAACTCTAGAATTGGTAGGGTTGCTTGTCGCTCTCGTAGGGGTCTAGGGGTGTGGGTTTGACTATTCATCGCGACCGTGGAATCCGTGTTTTATAGAGGCTCAAAATAAAACACGGACGTCCTAATATATCCAATGTTTCATATGTTTCTTCTGCTGCGATATCTGTGATGTGATCATTTGATATGTTGTGATAGATACTGTATATAGTATATATGATATATTATATAGACGTTACTTATGTTTTACACCCGCGCTAGCCCTGCCCCGCTCTGTCGTTAGTTACATAACTTAACGGTGCATGAGGGGACATCGAGGCGAATGCGGATGGCATAAGTGTACGTCGTATTTATCTGTAATGTTTAGGTGCTTAAATGATGGGACTTCATTAATGTGATTAATGAAAGAAAAGAAACCTAAAACATGTTGTGGAATCGAATTTTCAAAAACAGGTAGCTACAGTTCTTGCTTTGCATCGTGGTGTTCCTTGTAGAACATCCTCCACCTTATTCGATAAGGAAAAGGCCGAGATCTCTTCACCGGGAGTGACCCCTTTAGCAATAACTGGCAGATACTACAACACTCGGTTTGTATTTTGATTGCTTTTGGAGTTTTTGCTTTGCATAGCGATATATATGATATATCCTGCACCTTATTCCATAAGGAAAGAGCCGAGATCCCTTCACCGGGAGTGACCTCTTTAGCGAAACTAGTAAAAGCCTAAAAACACTCCATTTTAAAATCATTTGATTCTACAACGATATCAAGTTCATTACGCAATAGGTTTTCAGAAAAACCTGTCGTAGCCCTCCGTCATTTCAGATAAGTCCTACTTAGTATTCGTGCTACGTTTGCTGACCTCCGTCAAGACGTAGTGTGCGGTAGCTAACTAGTATTTATCTGTTTATGCATATGATGCAGATTGGATTAGGGTAGTCGTACGACCTTGTTGACCTCCATCAAAGGTCGTGCGGGTGGGTTTGATTCAATCAAGAAATGACGGGTTGAACTTGACTTGCACCCTGTGGTTTGTTGACCTCTGTCAAGGTCATAGGATGCTTGGGGCAAAATTATCGGGAATTTCAAGTGTTAAAATTTGCAATGAGATTGCATAACTTCTATGAGATAGTTGGATCCCGATACCCACTGCGAGTAATTGTTACTCATGGGAGAGTTTTACACATTACAATTAACCGATCAAGTAGGTGTCTAGAAAGGTGTTAACGGGGTTACGCCCCTGGGAAAACGAGGTTTACTTTAATTAGGTCCGTGCGAAAGCACGGGAAACCTCCCTCAAAGTACCGACACTGGCCTGGCTGAAAATTGACGAAATTGTAGGTTGTAATTAATCCTTGCTAGTCTTTCCTTTTAGGGTTTGAAGGAAGATTTGATAAAAACAATGGGAGACATCCTGATTAGATAAAATAATAGCCAATCTGATCTGGCAAGAGCGCACGCAGAGTGTTTTCTTCTCTCTTTCTCTCCAGGTAGCGACCATGTCACGCCTTAATCAAGATAATAATACGGATGTATTGACCGAACCCGCTTGTTATACTGAGCTGGGGAACGTTGGTCCCGCTCCAACTTATGAATGTTATAAGACAGAGCAGGAAATAGGGGATTGCCAGAATTCCCGTGCCGCCCAAATGAAGAAAGTGCATGATGATGCATCTTCTTCGGGTGTGTTCATTACAGAGAACTGTTTCTCAGTATCCTTTACGTCCTGGGTATGAGATACCGGATCAGGATCCCACATATGTAATTTGTTACATGGGCTACAGGTAGGTAGAGAACCGAGAACGGGTGATAAGTTTCATGAGATAGAAACGGTGCAAGTGTTGCAGCCAAGTCTGTTGGTAGTTATCACCCAGTATTACCAGAATACAGTGATTCTGAACAAATGTCATTAGATACCGAACCAAATATACAATATCATATCAGTCTCTTTATTAGTAAAGAAGGATATAATTTTATATTGTTGGATAATGTTTTGAACATTTCCTATATCAAGAGTTGATCGGTTCAGGCACATTATCTAAAAGCAAAGACGTTCTAAATAAAACCACAGTTCTTAACGTACAGAACACGCACAAGAGGAAGAGTTCAGAAATGAACGAATCCTTCTTGAGGTATTATAGACTAGGTCATATCAATATGACCCGACTAGCTGAAGTTACATATAGATGCATATTTAAATTAGTTTGAATTTACAGCTTGTGAAACTTGCCGGTTATGTCACAGAGATAAGATGACCATAGCTCTGTTTATAGGAAACAGAGAAAGAGTTAGTGAACTCTTGGGATGATACATGTTGATGTATGAAGGTCCCCAGTCTACACATGCCAAGACCGGTTCTTTGTACTTCATTACATTCTCTGATGATCTCTAAAGATTCAGACATATGCTCCTGTTGAAACACAAGTCTGAAGCTTTTGAGATATTCACAGAATATAAGTTAGAAAGTAAAGAACCAAAAATGGGTATAAGTATTATGTTCTTTGATGTGATCAAGGAGGAGAATACTTGAGCACGGAATTCCTGGATTATTCTAAAGGAAAATGAGATTCTCTCTCAGCATTACTCCTCCGTATACACCACAGCACGTCGGTGTATCGGGGTGGAGCAATCACACCCTATATGATAAGGTGTGCTCTATGATGAGTACTACTGAGTTACCTATTTCCTTTTGGGAGTTATGCACTGGAGGAGTTGCATATCTATTGAATAGGGTTCCGATCAAATCAGTTGCCTACCACTTCATATGAGATATGGAAAGGGAAGAGCCCATATCTTAAGTTTGTTAAGATTTGGGGTTGTCCAGCCTATGTCTAAAAGAATAATCCGGACAAGATCGAGGCAAAGTCAGTTCTGTAGAAGTTTGTTTGATATCCCAAGCATTCGCAAGGGAATATCTTCTACCAAACCGAGGAACAAAAGATGTTTTGTTTCTCAGCATGCCACCTTTGTGAAAGGGAATTTCTTGTGAAGAAATTAGTGGACATGAGGTAGAACTGGAAGGAGTTCCATCTATACAAACTGCAGCTGATGATTTGATAGAACCAAGGGATTCAATAGTTTCTAACGAACCTCAGTCTCTCCACCGATCTAGAAGGGTTTCTCACCCACCTGAGAGATACTTCGGTTTCTCTATGACAGTGGGAGCGAAGAATGCATCATGAGATGATGACCCAACTAGTTTCGAGCTGGCCATCAGGAGTGAGACTCTATAAGAATGGCTGGATGCTTAACGATCTGAGATGGGATCCTTATACTCCAACAAAGTATGGACTTTGGTTGCCTTATCTGAAGGGTTAAATCCCCATCAGGAGAAAGTATATTTTGAGAAGATTACTTGGTGTACATGGAAAGGTTGAGACTTTCAAAGCTAGACTTGTTAAAGGTTGGCATCATTGACCAGGTATGAATTATGATGAAACCTTTTCTAAGTAGTTATGCTTAAGTCTATCCAGATCCTACTTGCCACGGCTACATACCATGACTAAGATATCTGGCGGTTGGGTGTCATGACTGCTTTTCTAAATGTTGATTTGGAAGAGAGCGTCTATAAGTACACAGCCAGAGGGCCTCGTAGACAGTGGGAGCAGCGGAAACGTATACAAGATGTTTTATGCGATAAAGAAGGCATCGCGGAGTTGGAAAGTCTGTTTTGATGTGTTAGTCAAAGAGTTTGACATCATCAAAATGGTAGATGAACCTTGTATATACAAAAAGGTAGTAGAAAGTATGGTGGTGATCCTCGTAGAGTACGTGGATGACATACTCTTGATAGGAAAGGAGTTTCCTATGCTACGCTCGGTCAATCTCCGCTTATCACAAGGATTCTACATAAAGGATCAAATTGATACCTACTAAATCCTGGGTTTTGGATCTATGAGATAGATCTAATTGGATGTTAGGATACTCACTAGTTGTAGTGAGATGGTATTAATTGATCCTGGGGAGAATCACTGGAATGGTTCCAGGGTGATAATGACGACTGAATGTCAGTCGCAGGCATTGTCTTTACCCTCAGTAAATGGACGGTATGTTGGAAGAGTTCCAAGCTAGATACCGTGGCATACTAGACGATTAAAGTCAAGACACATCGTTACCAAAGATGCTACCAAAGAGGCAGTCTGGGTGTATATTAGTTCATGAGATGAACTTCGTTCCTACCATTGTGTGACAATGGAGTTGTGGCTTATGCCTAGGAAGACCCGTCCCATCAGTGATCCAGACATATTCTAAAGCAGTGTCACCTGATCATAGAGATGGTTGATCTCCAGGGGATCGAGGTTAGGAGAGTAGACTCAGAGGGCAACACAGCGGATCCACTCACAAAGGCATTTTCCCAGAGAGAGACTTTTATGGGATGGTTGAGTATGAGATACTTCAACCACTGTTATCAGATGGCCCTAGTGCAAGTGGGAGATTGTTAGTTATATGTATGCCCTAGAGGCCATTACTATACGTGAGATGTATATTGTAGTGGATGCTTGGACATATATAGGGAGGACTTTCTTGCTCGACATGATAGTATGCTATCTGGTCACTCTTTACCTTAACGTGTACACTGATTGTCTCTCTGTTACATGTTGGTAAAGCCCTTAGGATGTGTACTTGACTACCTGGACTATGATGCGGATCATACTAGTGGGGACATGGTAGTCCATAAGTACATCCTTCAAGGTCCTTAGTCGTGGGTGTATCGAGACAGGGCATCGATATACCAGTGTAGACTAGCGTATAGCTTCTTGACCTATATAGATGGGCGATGGATGATCCCATATCCATTGGTGTTTGACATCAGAGATGATATACGGGTGCTCAGTGGAGATTGGGTACACTGGACGGACTCGCCGAGAACTCCCAGCTGGTATTATACCTTACGTCAGATGGCAGTTCTCTGGTGACACTGGTACAGGTTAGTCTGTAGACCCGAGATCGTCATAGAGTCTTGTGTGATTCCCACTGTGCTTTGATTTCCACCTTACCACGTCCAAGAGGGCATACAAAACGGTGGTTTTTAGGTACAGTCCCGAGTCACATGGAGGCAATGAGCGATAGGAGGGGTTTCGTCTCTCCCGGTATTGGGGGTTGATGATGCGCTATGCTCGATTGGCCGTAACAGGGAAGTCCCTGGCCAGGGCTGGTTTAGATATTTACTGGTAAGTGTTACCAGTAGTTTCTCGACCCGTTATGAGCCTCGTATCGGCATGACTTATCGGTTATTGCGGTCTGACGTTTACCACCCCTAGACTTGATATGCGACATATCTGACGAAGAGACCGGACTGTACGGTAGTGTCACTGTCAGGCTTTTTGCAGGAGTTGGAGCGGGCTTGCTTGCTGATCTTCTGATCGCTCAATACCCGGTTAGCCGTTACGTCCAGCTAGTACCGCTGACGACTTGTGGTGCTTGATATGATCATCATCTACTGCCGGCGTATTGACGAGTCTTTAGAGTCCTACATAGTGGTTTTACTGGCTCGGGAAAAACGAAATAGTAGCGCATATGAGATATGTACGGGACCGAGAATAATGCGTGTATGTGATACCGTATTATATTCTCGCGATGTTTGTATCGATCGGTTATATGCGATATAACTAGGTTATCGAATCAAGGGTTGATTCGATAAGACGATACATTGGATGTTAGTCGGTTATATGTGATATAACCGGATTATTAAGTCAAGTGTAGATTTAATAATTTAGTGTATAATTGTATATGTGATATACTAATTTACATTAACTAACGTTGGTTCACTTAAGCATTTGTTTTTCTCACTTGTGCACAACTTAATATATATGTGATATATATTTATTTGTGTTCATTTTGTATCATGGTTGTTGATACACTCTACATGGGTGTATGAGACATACACCATTATAATTATATTGGTGGGGTTTTAATATACAAAGTAAATAAAAAATTAGTGGATAATTGTTCAAGTGCATGAAGCTTCATGAAGCTTGTGAGTGCATTGACCAAAGTCCACTAGTTTTGTTTTACTTAGCATATTTATAAACCTAACCACTATAATTAGCCATGGTTATGTCTCTACATGAGTTAGTATATGATACCCATTCACCCATGGTTAGCTCTCTCTCTCTCTCTTGATTAGTTTTCATTCTCATTTTGAGCTCATCTTCTTCCTCCTTCAAATTTTTTCTAGGGTTTGATAAAGAGAGAAAAACATTGTGAGAAAAGAAATTCTAAAGTGTACCCATTACTATTTCATCATCCTCTACTAGACTAGCACTTTAGTTTAGGGTGTTTGCTTCACTAATTCTTTGGTTAGTGAAGTAGAAGCCTGAGTGCGTATTCCCTCGACGTAAATCATCTTCGGCCTCGAAGACTTCAAGCAAAACCGTTGCCCTCTTCTCATGGAGCCTTCCGAGAGTCCGGGAGTTCGATGATCACAGCGAATGGACTACAACAAGGAGCTTTAGAAGTGAAGGACCGATCTACAAAGGTTGTATTTCGTATTCACTTAGTGATAATTGTTATTTACATGCATGTGTTACCTTAATTATCTAGCAAAGATCTTGTTAAGGGTTATTCGGCACGGCTAAAATTTTAATCAGGCATGGTTGATGCCTTGTAGAACCCTGTTAGAGTGCCAAGTAACCCTAAAGTGGTATCAGAGCCTAGCTAGAGCATTAGGCGACGTGTATACGAAGTTAAAACCCCGATTGAACCCCGAAATGTCATTTTAACCCCCTCTCTGGACATTTTTTAAAAATGTGGTTTTTTCTGTATTAAAAATACCTAAAAAAATCAGTAGGGAAATATAAGGAACACTGTGAAAAATGAGGAAATAAGACGTACATACCACCGCGGAACTCCCAGATGGTATTATACCTTACGTCAGATGGCAGTTCTCTGGTCACACTGGTACAGGTTAGTCTGTAGACCCGAGATCGTCATAAAGTCTTGTGTGATTCCTACTGTGCTTTGATTTCCACCTTACCACATCCAAGAGGGCATGAAAAATGGTGGTTTTTGGGTACAGTCCCGAGTCACATGGAGGCAATGAGCGATAAGAGGGGTTTCGTCTCTCCCGGTATTGGGGGTTGATGATGCGCTATGCTCGATTGGCCGTAACAGGGAAGTCCCTGGCCAGGGCTGGTTTAGATATTTACTGGTAAGTGTTACCAGTAGTTTCTCGACCCGTTATGAGCCTCGTATCGGCATGACTTATCGGTTATTGCGGTCTGACGTTTACCACCCCTAGACTTGATATGCGACATATCTGACGAGGAGACCGGACTTTACGGTAGTGTCACTGTCAGGCTTTTTGCAGGAGTTGGAGCGGGCTTGCTTGCTGATCTTCTGATCACTCAATACCCGGGTAGCCGTTACGTCTAGCTAGTACCGCTGACGGCTTGTGGGTGCTTGATATGATCATCACCTACTGCCGGCGTATTGACGAGTCTTTAGAGTCCTACATAGTGGTTTTACTGGCTCAGGAAAAACGAAATAGGAGCGCATATGAGATATGTGCGGGACCGAGAATAATGCGTGTATGTGACACCGTATTATATTCTCGCGATGTTTGTATCGATCGGTTATATGCGATATAACCAGGTTATCGAATCAAGGGTTGATTCGATAAGACGATACATTGGATGTTAGTCGGTTATATGTGATATAACCGGATTATTAAGTCAAGTGTTGATTTAATAAGTTAGTGTATAATTGTATATGTGATATACTAATTTACGTTAACTAACGTTGGTTCACTTAAGCATTTGTTTTTCTCACTTGTGCACAACTTAATATATATGTGATATATATTTATTTGTGTTCATTTTGTATCATGGTTGTTGATACACTCTACATGGGTGTATGAGACATACACCATTATAATTATATTGGTAGGGTTTTAATATACAAAGTAAATACAAAATTAGTGGATAATTGTTCGAGTGCATGAAGCTTCATGAAGCTTGTGAGTGCATTGACCAAAGTCCACTAGTTTTGTTTTACTTAGCATATTTATAAACCTAACTACTATAATTAGCCATGGTTATGTCTCTACATGAGTTAGTATATGATACCCACTCACCCATGGTTAGCTCTCTCTCTCTCTCTATTGATTAGTTTTCATTCTCATTTTGAGCTCATCTTCTTCCTCCTTCAAATTCTTTCTAGGGTTTGATAAAGAGAGAGAAACATTGTGAGAAAAGAAATTCTAAAGTGTACCCATTTCCTATTTCATCGTCCTCTACTAGACTAGCACTTTAGTTTAGGGTGTTTGCTTCACTAATTCTTTGGTTAGTGAAGTAGAAGCTTGAGTTCGTATTCCCTTGACGTAGATCATCTTCGTCCTCGAAGACTTCAAGCAAAACCGTTGCCCTCTTCTCATGGAGCCGTCCGAGAGTCCGGGAGTTCGATGATCGCAGCGAAGGGACTACAACAAGGAGCTTTAGAAGTTAAGGACCGATCTACAAAGGTTGTATTTCGTATTCACTTAGTGATAATTTTTATTTACTTGCATGTGTTACCCTAATTATCTAGCAAAGATCTTGTTATGGGTTATTCGGCACAGCGAAAATTTTAATCGGGCATGGTTGTTGCCTTGTAGAACCTTGTTAAAGTGCCTAGTAACCCTATAAAAGCAAGGAAGAAGAAGGAGGAGAGAAGAAGGAGAGAGAAAGTGTTTTTTGATAATCATAAGAAAATCAAGCATGATGAAGGATATGGCACAAATAAAATAATTGAAGCATACATTATAAAATTAGCACCATGCTTCTATAGTAACTCCAAAACAATAAAATATAATACAAGCCATTCTTACAACCATGCTTAGACTTTCTTAATTTCCACCTCATTTATTCATTTTCATAAAATAAATAATGTATTATGAGGTGGCATCTTCTAGAAGGTATTCTTGTAACAATTACAAGAATACCCCTCCTCCGTATACCGTATCCCGTATACCGTATACCCGTATCCAAATTCCGAAAAATACGTATACCAATAATCCAATAATATAATACCGGTATCCGTCTTAAACCAAAGCCTTCCAGTATTATCGTTTCGATTATTATTCCTGTAACAATTACACGAACATAATCGAAACCCTGCCGCAACACCTTACGGCTGCCGTAACAACTTACGGCCTCTACATCTTTCACCTGAACGAGGGAACCCTCTGTGTGGGACTCTAAAGACTCGACAGTACGCTGGCAGGGGGTTTAACCACAAGCACGCCAGCGGCACTAGCTGTGCGTAACGGCTACCCAGGTACTTGACGAAAAGGTGGCCGACGAGCGAACTCATCACAACCCTAAAGAACCTGCAAGCAACACTTACCGTACAGTCCGGTCTCTTCGTCTGATACGTCGCATATGAAGTCTAGGGGTTTTATATATCAGACCCCAGTAACTTTATAAGTCATGCTGATTTGAGGCTCATAACAGGTCGAGAAACTACTGATAACACTTATCAGTAGATCTCCATATCAGCCCTGGCCAGGGACATCCAGTTATTGCCAATCGAGCATAGAGCAACATCAACCCCCAATACCGGGAGAGACGAAACCCCTCCTATCGCTCATTGCCTCCATACGACTCGGGACTGTACCCAAAATCCACCTGTTTGCACGACTCCTCTTAAGTGCGGTAGGGAGGAAATCAAACCAAAGTGGGAGTCGCATATGACTCTTTGACGATCTCGGGTCTACAGACTAACCTGTACCAGTGTCACCAAAGGACTGCTATCTGACGATAGGTATACTACGACATAGGAGTCCTCGGTGAGTCCTGTTCAGTGTACCCAGTCTCCACTGAGCACCCGTATACCATCTCTGGTGTCAAACACCAATGGATATGGGATCATCCATCGCCCATCATATGGGTCAAGAGGCGTATACGCTAGTCTACTCTGGAATATCGATGCCCTGTCTCGATATTCCCTCGACTAAGAAAAATTGAAGGATGCACTTGTCAACTACCTTGGCCCCACTAGTATGATCTCCATCATATTCCTGGTAGTCAAGTACATATCCTAAAGGCTTTATCAATACATGAGATAAAGGTAACTAGATAGCCTACTATCATGTCGAGCAAGAAAGTCTTCTCTGTATATAAATATCCAAGTATCCACTATAATATACATCATATGTACAATAATGGCCTCTAGGGTATACACATAACTAACAATCTCCGACTTGCACTAAGGCCATGTGTTGTAGTATCTCATACCCAACATCCCAAAAAGTCTCTCAAATTGCGTCTGAGGAAGGGTCTTCGTGAGTTGATCCGCTACGTTGTCCTTCGTGTCAACTATCCTGACCTCGATCTCCCGGCGATCTACTATCTCCCGGATCAGGTGATACCGCCTCAGGATATGTCTGGATTTCTAATGGGACTGGGGTTCCTTGGTTAAAGCCACCGCTCCATTGTTATCACCATACACAGGTATTGGATGCTCAATGGATTGAACCACACCAAGCTCAGCAATGAACTTCTTCATCCAGACAGCTTCTTTGGCAGCATCGTTGGCAGCGATGTATTCAGCCTCCATCGTCGAGTCTGCAACGGTGTCTTGCCTGGAACTCTTCCAACACACCGCCCCTCCGTTAAGTGTAAAGACAAAACCCGAGACCGACTTACTGTCTTCCTTATCACTTTGGAAGCTCGAGTCGGTAATGGACTCCACTTGGAGTTCACCGTTACCGTACACCAAGAACATCTCTTTAGTCCTTCTCAAGTACTTGAGAATGTTCTTTATAGCTGTCGTGATTCTCTCCTGGATCTGATTGATACCTACTCACTACACTTAGTGAGTATGCTACATCGGGTCTGGTACATAACATTGCATACATGATAGAGCCCACCGCTGAATCATAGGGTATCCCTTGAATGCGAGTTCTCTCCAAATCAGTCTTGGGAGACATCTCTTTAGAGAGAGTGAGTCCAGAGATCATGGGTACATTCCCACGCTTGGACTCTTCCATACTAAACCTCTTTAGTACGGTGTCTATGTACCTGGATTGGGACAATCCCAGTATCCGTTTGGAACTATCTCTATAGATCTTAATCCCTATGATGTAGGAGGCATCACCTAGATCTTTCATTGAGAATCTATGTGATAAGAAGAGCTTGACCGACTGCAGCATAGGAACATCATTTCCTATCAAGACTATGTCATCCACGTACAATACGAGGAAGATGACCATACTCTCTGCAACCTTCTTGTATATACAAGGTTCATCTATATTTCTGATGAAGTCAAACTTCTTGACTACCTCATCAAAACAGATGTTCCAACTCCGTGATGCCTGCTTTAACCCGTAGATGGATTTAAGCAGCTTGCACACCTTTCCACTGCTCCCACTGTCTACGAAGCCCTCCGGCTGAGTCATGTATACGCTCTCTTCTTAATCACCATTTAGAAAGGCGGTCTTAACATCCATTTGCCAGATTTCGTAGTCATGGTATGCAGCGATGGCAAGTAGGATCCGGATGGACTTAAGCATAGCCACAGGAGAAAAGGTTTCATCATAATCCAAACCTGGTCGTTGACGAAAACCTTTTGCAACAAGTCTAGCTTTGAAAGTCTCAACTTTTCCATCTACACCAAGTTTCTTCTTAAAGATCCATTTGCTCCCAATGGGTTTTACCCCTTCAGGAGCAACTTTCAAAGTCCATACTTTGTTGGCGTACATGGATTCCATCTCAGATCTCATTGCATCCATCCATTTCACAGAGTCCCCACTCGTGATGGCCTGCTCGAAGCTAGTTGGGTCTCATCTTCCATTATGCAATCCTCGCTTCCACCATCAACGAGAAAACCGTAGTATCTCTCAGGTGGATTAGGAACCCTACTAGAATGGCGGAGAGACTGGGGTTCGTCGGGAACTACTGATCCTCTGGCTCCACCAAATCTTTTGTTGCAGTTTGTGCAGCTGGAACTTCTTCCAGTTCTACTTCCTTGCCACTAATTTCTTTCGCAAGAAATTCCTTTTCTAAAAAGGTGGCATGCAGAGAAACAAATACCTTTTGTTCTTCGGTGTGGTAGAAGATATACCATTGTGAATTTTTGGGATATCCTACAAACTTGCATAGAACAGACCTTGCCTCGAGCTTGTCCGGATTGTGCCTTTTGACATAGGTCGGACAACCCCATATCTTCACATAGTTAAGATGTGGTCTCTTCCCCTTCCATATCTCATATGGAGTAGTAGGCACTGATTTGGTAGAAACCATATTCAATTGATGTATGGTTGTCTCAAGCGCATACCCCCAAAAGGAAACAAGTAACTCAGCGGTGCTCATCATAGAGCGCACCATATCTAATAGGGTGCGATTCCTCCGCTCCGATACACCGTTGTGCTATGGTGTATATGGAGGAGTAAGCTGAGAGAGAATCCCATTCTCTTTTAAATATTCAAGGAATTCTGTGCTCAGGTATTCTCCTCCCCGATCTGATCGAAGGATTTTAATACTTCTACCCGTTTGGTTCTCGACTTCGGATTTATATTCCTTGAATTTCTCAAAAGCTTCAGATTTGTGTTTCAACAGGAACACATGTCTGTATCTTGAGAGATCGTCAGTGAACGTAATGAAGTACGGGGAACCATTCCTGGCATGTGTAGACATGGGACCACATACATCACTATGTATCAGTCCCAAGAGTTCCGTAACTCTTTCTCCGTGTCCACTAAACGGAGTTTTGGTCATTTTGCCTTTGAGACATGACTGGCAAGTGTCACAAGATGAAAACTCGAACGGATTCAAATATCCATCTTTATGCAACTTAGCTAGTCGTGTCACATTAATATGACCTAGTCTACAATGCCACAAGAAAGATTCGTTCATTTTTGAACTCTTCCTCTTGTGTGTGTTTTGTACGTTAAGAACTGCGTTTTGATTTAGAACGTACAATCCATTACACAACGGACCAAACCCAATCAACGCTTGATTTAGGTAAATGTTCATAACATTATTCTCTAATACAAAGTTATATCCTTCTTTATCTAATAAAGAGATTGATATTAAATTGCATATCATAGAGGGTACGTAGTAACAGTCGTTCAGGATCAATGTATTGCCTTTTGGTAATACAAAGTGATATTCACCAACTGCTTTGGCTGCAATATTTGCACCATTTCCTACTTTTAGGGAATGATCACCTTTTCCCAGTTCTCTGCCTTTCCTTAGCCCATGCAACATATTGCATATGTGGGATCCCGATCCGGTATCTAATACCAGGACGTAGATTGTACTGAGAAACAGTTCTCTGTAACTAACACACCTGAAGAAGTTGCATCAACATGTTTATTCTTAGTTTGGGTGGCGTGGGAATCCGTATATGTTCTTATCTCCTCCTCGGACTTATAACACTTATAAGTTTGAGCGGGAATAACGTTCCCCTGCTCAGTATAACAAGCGGGTTCAGTCAATACATCCCTATTATTATCTTGATTAAGGCATGACATTGGTTGCTGCATGGAGAAAAATGGAAGGAAACGCGTTAGCGTGCGCTCTTTGCAAGATCGGATTGGTTATTATCTTATCTAATCAGGACGTCTCCCACTGTTTTTATCAAATCTTCCTTCAAATCGTAAAAGGTAAGATTAGCCGGGATTAATTACACCTTACAAGTTCGCCAATCTTTTAGCCAGGCCAGTGTTGGTACTTTGAGGAAGGTTCCCCGTGCTTTCACACGGACCTAATTAAAGTAAACCTCGGTTTCCTAGGGGCGTAACCCCGTTAACACCTTTCTAGAAACCTACTTGATTGGCTAATTTGTTATATGTAAAACTCTTACAGGAGTAACTCTTACTCGCAGTGGGTATCGGGATCCAACTATCTCATAGAAGATATGTAATCTCATTGCAAATTTCATCACTTGAAATTCCCGATAATACTTTTACCCCCAGCATCCTATAATCTTGACGAAAGCCAACAAACCAAAGGACGCTAGTCAAGCTCAACCCGTACATTTCTTGATTGAATTTAAACCCACCCGTACGACCCTTGACGAAAGACAACAAAGTCGTACGACTACCCTAATCCAATCGCATCTCATGCTTTAGCAGATAAGCACCAATTAGCTACCGCACACTACGCCTTGATGAAAGCCAACAAACGTAGCACGAATACTAAATAGTACCTATCTGAAATGACGGAGGGCTATGCAGGTTTTCCAGAAAAACCATGAGCGTAATGAACTTGATATCATTGTATAAACTAGTGATTTTGAATAGGAGTGTTTTTGAGGCTTTTCTAGTTTCGCTAAAAAGGTCACTCCCGGTGAAGGGATCTCGGCTCTTTCCTTATCGAATAAGGTGCTGGATATTCTACAAGGAATACCGCTATGCAAAGCAAGAACTATAGAAGCAATCAAAAACTAAACCGAGTGATTTGTAGCATTTGCTAGTTTCGCTAAAGAGGTCACTCCCGGTGAAGGGATCTCGGCTCTTTCCTTATCGAATAAGGTGCTGGATATTCTACAAGGAATACCGCTATGCAAAGCAAAAACTAGAGGTACCCTTTTTGAAAATTTGATTCTACAACAACTTTAGGTTTCTTTTTCTTGACATTAATCACATTAATGTTGTCCCATCATTTACGTTTCCTAAACATCACAGAAAAGAAACGAAAATAGAACGTACGCTTATGCCATCCGCATTCACCACGGGGCCCCGTCATGCACCGTTAGGTTACTTAACTAATGGCAGAGCGGGGGCTGGACTAGCGCAGGTGCAAAACATAAGCAACGTTTATTATATATCTCATATATAAATATAGCCATTTCAGATCACAGATGAATACATTGGATATAGTAGGAATTCCGCATTTCATTCAAGGCTTAATGAAAGACGGGTTCCACGGTCGTGATGAATAGCCAAAAGCCCACCCTAGACCGCTACGGGTGCGGCAAACTACCTGCCAAATTCCCGAAGTGGAGCAACCTCCCTTAACAAAGTGAGTAGGCCACTCGGCACTTCGAAAACCCGGTAGTTTGTGCACCCCACCTTGGGTCTATCCTAAGAGCAAAAACAGTAAAAAGAAATTATACAACAGTGGCTACAACCTCATCCCGGATGTGCTCCGCAAAATAATATTACATGGCTTTTTACAAATTACATTGAATGAAAGAAAAGAAAAACGATCTTCTCACATCCACCGGCCATTCATCACGATGATCCAACATATTCATAGACACATATCATCTCATGATATCATTACAGAAGTGTGCAACCTCGACTAATCGACTTATAGAAATTAGTCGACGTTTCAAACACACATAAGAAAAAATTGAAAACCCGATTAGCCAAGCACTTTAGAATTTCGATCGATAATTTTAAACCATGACAACAATTGTCATTTTCCAGTGCACAAACAACTTTGTGAAAATTCCAGATGTCCCTAAAACACTATTTCCTCAATCTAAGCAAACAGCTCAAAAACGAGTCAACTCGGCCAGGACTCGGCCGCGGATCGGCAGCCAAACACTGAGTTTGGCCGTGGATCCGCGGCGTTCTTGGCGAGTTAGAGTCTCGTTTTTCTACAGTGTGCTTAGAAAACCCTGCATGTATTTTTAAGGCCACTGAAATGATTTTTTGAACACTTTAAAAAATTGACAGCAGCATGGGCAGAAAACATGTTTTCGGGAGAAAAAAATGTCGATCGAGGTTCTAACTTTTGGCTAACAATCTAATTATGGTTTAGTTGGGCTCTAATACCATGTTGGTGAATGTTGCATGCTCCCACAACTCTTGTGAGGCGGCGGAAGCGATAAACGAAAATTTTCTTTGCATACAACACGAACTTTTCCAAAAATCTTGTTTAAACCATAACTAGAAAACCCTAACTAGAGATCTTATCTACTATGTTAGGGATTATACCTTGATGATACCGTCCTTCGGGTCTTCTCTTTGGTGCAACTCCTTTGCTTCTTGTCTTCTCTTTTGATGAACTCCTTAGCTCCTTTGGATGTTGCCGATGTCCTCGATCTCCGGTCACCTCAAGACCTAGATGATCCACACGAGCACTATCATGCAAGCTTCAAACTCTTCACAAGAGTTAAACCAAGAGATCATGTTTGCTAGAAGAGATCACTAGGATGATGTAGAGATTAGTGTATTGGATTATCCTTGATCCTTGGCTTTTGATTCACATCTCATGTGAGTGTTAAAGCAAGGAAGAAGAAGGAAGAGAGAAGAAGGGGAGAGAAAGTGTTTCTTGATAATCATAAGAAAATCAAGCATGATGAAGGATATGGCACAAATGAAATAATTGAAGCATACATTATAAAATTAGCACCATGCTTAAATAGTAACTCCAAAACAATAAAATATAATACAAGCCATTCTTACAACCATGCTTAGACTTTCGTAATTTCCACCTCATTTATTCATTTTCATAAAATAAATAATGTATTACGAGGTGGCATCTTCTAGAAGGTATTCTTATAACAATTAAAGAATACCCCTCCTCCGTATGCCGTATCCCGTATACCGTATACCCGTATCCAAATTCCGAAAATATGAATACCAATAATCCAATAATATAATACCGGTATCCGGCTTAAACCAAAGCCTTCCAGTATTATCGTTCCGATTATTATTCCTGTTACAATTACACGAACATAATCGAAACCCTGCCGCAACACCTTACGGCTGCCGTAACAACTTACGGCCTCTACATCTTTCGCCTGAACGAGGGAACCTTCTGTGTGGGACTCTAAAGACTCGACAGTACGCTAGAAGTGGGTTTAACCACAGGCACGTCAGCGGCACTAGCTGTGCGTAACGGCTACCCAGGTACATGATGAAAAGGTAGCCGACGAGCGAACTCATCACAACCCCAACGAGCCTGCAAGCAACACTTACCGTACAGTCCGGTCTCTTCGTCTAATACGTCGTATATGAAGTCTAGGGGTGGTATATATCAGACCCCAGTCAATTTATAACACATGCTGATTTGAGGCTCATAACAGGTCGAGAAACTACTGATAACACTTATCAGTAGATCTCCATATCAGCCCTGGCCAGGGACTTCCAGATATTGCCAATCGAGCATAGCGCAACATCAACCCCTAATACTGGGAGAGAGGAAACCCGTCCACTCGCTCATTGCCTCCATACGACTCGGGACTGTACCCAAAATCCACCTGTTTGTACGACTCCTCTTGAGCGTGGTAGGGAGGAAATTAAAGCACGGTGGGAGTTGCATAAGACTCTATGACGATCTCGGGTCTACAGACTAACATGTACCAGTGTCACAAAGGACTGCTATCTGACGATAGGTATACTACCACATAGGAGTCTTCGGTGAGTCCTGTTCAGTGTACCCAGTCTCCACTGAGCACCCGTATACCATCTCTGATGTCAAACACCAATGGATGTGGGATCATCCATCGCCCATTATATGGGTCAAGAGGTGTATACGCTAGTCTACTCTGGAATATCGATGCCCTGTTTCGATATTCCCTCGACTAGGAACAATTGAAGGATGTACTTGTGAACTAACCTGGCCCCACTAGTATGATCTCCATCATATTCCTGGTAGTCAACTACATATCCTAAGAGCTTTATTAATACATAAGATAAAGGTAACAAGATAGCATACTATCATGTCGAGCAAGAAAGTCTTCTCTGTATATAAATATCCAAGTATCCACTATAATATACATCATATGTATAATAATGGCCTCTAGGGCAAACACATAACTAACATCTCCCACATCAAACTCGAGTCTATGACGTTGTCGACCCGCATAAGATTTCTGTATGCAATGGGCCGCTCTCATTCTGTCTCGTATCAACTGAATCTTTTCCGTAGTCTCCTGTACTATCTGCGGTCCCAAAATGCTACTCTCGCTCAATTCCGTCTAGAAAACGGGTGGTCGACATTTCCTCCCATACAAAGCTTCAAAGGGTGCCATCTGGATCGTCTCCTGAAAACTATTGTTGTAAAAGAATTCTATCAAAAGTAGGTGACGATCCCAACTATTACCCAACTCAATCTCATCGATATAAATCTGAGAATACTGTGCAAACCAATACGTCGTCTTCACCAGAAGAAAGTGAGCTGCCTTTGTCAATCTATCTACAATCACCCAAATGGAATCATACCCTCTGCTAGTCCTAGGTAGACCCATATTGAAATCCATGGAAATCTGTTCCCATTTCCACTCCGGAATGGGCAAGGGCTGCAACTCCCCTGCCGGCCTCTGGTGCTCTGTTAGTGTATATGCCCTAGGGGCCATTATTGTATCATACTAGCTTGTATATTACTAATTGGAAGCTTGGGATATTCACAGTTATATTAACAGTCTTGCTCAACATAGTAGTATGCTACTTGGTTTATATCTATCTTAATATGTGTATATGTTTCTTTTAGCATATCACGAATACATATTGATAGAGCCGTTAGGATCTTGCTTGACTACCAGCGTTGTGATGGCAGTCACACTAGTGGGGGCTGGGTAGTCGACAAGCACATCCTTTTTCAGGTCCCTAGTCATAGGATTATCGAGACAGGGCATCGATACTCAAGAGTAGACTAGTGTATACGCTTCTTGTCCCAGCAGGGGAGATGGTCTGTCCCACAACCATCAGTACGTTGTACTGGAGATAGTATGCAGGTGCTCGTTAGGTTACGGGTACACCCGACATGACTCGCAGGGAACTGTTGGTTGGTATTATACCCGTCGTTAGTTAACAGTTCCCAGGTGACATGAGTACAACATAGTCCGTTGACTTGACACTGCTGCTTCGCCTCGAGTGTGTTACCACTGTTCTTAGATTGCTACCCTACCACGGCTCGACTGAATCGTGCAAACAGGTAGCAGTTGGGTGCAGTCCCGAAGCACTTGGAGGCAGTGGCGGTTAGATAGGATTCGTTTCTCGCGGTATTGGGGGTTGATATCGCACTGTGTTTGGAGAGCCATTACGCAATGTCCCTGGCCAGGGTAAGCGAGATTTTCTAGTAAATGTTCTGGTAGTTTCTCAAGGTGTAATGGGCTTCACTCCGACATGACTTATACCGCTTTTAGGGGATTGACGCTTGCCGCCACCCTAGGACCGATATGCGATAGTCTTAGAAGAACAGACCGGACTGTCCAGAGATCGTCACATTAGGCTCAGTAGGAGTTTGGATGGGTTTCCTCATCGGCCTTCTTTTCGACATCTACCTGGGGACCATTACGTACAGCTAGTACCGCTTGCGGCCTGTGGTTAAACCCACTGTCAGCGTAGTGTCGAGTCTTTAGAGTCCCACACAGAGGGTTTCCCTGCTTCAGGCAAAACGATATAGAGATCGTATGGTTTTACGACAGGGTTCAGACAAATACGTGTATTTATGGACGTATGATATTCAGACAGATTATACCAGCGGGCTTTGGTTTAAGCCAGATTCTAGTATTAGATTATTGGATTTGATTTAGTCTCAGTATATCCGTGTTTTTCGTAAATACGGATGGGAGGGGCATTCTCGTAATTTTTCGGGAAGCTTTTATAAGGGGATGCCTCATTTGTGTTTTAATCTTTATGATTTAAACTAAATGAGGTGGAGGAGATGAGGTGTAATTATCATTAAATGACCCATT
Organism: Agapanthus africanus; assembly: GCA_030015575.1. NCBI lineage: Eukaryota > Viridiplantae > Streptophyta > Magnoliopsida > Asparagales > Amaryllidaceae > Agapanthus > Agapanthus africanus. The sequence goes on from JASDDO010000019.1 coordinate 579,223,314, forward strand.
ACTCATGAGTTGATTCATCTCAAGTATTAAATGAAGCATGGTTGCTAGATATTTGATGAGATATTTTTCATGCTTCATATTATCCAAATGAGTGAAGATTCATTTCATAATAAAAAACACTTCTCTCTCCTCAAGCTCTCTCTTCTTCAACCTAACCCTAATCCTCTCATGAGTTGAGAACCCTAGGGTTAGAAAGACTAATCAATCCTTAATCCATCTTTATATCATCTAGGTTACTTGGATTAGCACTCTAAGTCACATAGTTACCTCATGTTGGAGGTGTAAGCATGTAGTAGGAACTTTCGGGTGGATCTTCTATTACTTCGAGGAGCCGACGAGGAGGTGCCTTCCATTCTCACTACAAGGAGCTTAAAAAGAGGAAGAGGACAACAAGAACAAGAAGGACTAGTATCTTGAGGTATAACAATTCTTGCTTAGTAGTGAAACCTCAAAGATTAGTGCTAGCTAAGGTTTATGAATGATCTGTGGTTTTAGTCGATGTTGCGAAGTCCGTAAAAATCATTTTTTGCTCATTCCGCCTCCCCGCGAACACATGGGGTGCGCAACATAGACTTACAGTGGTATTAGAGCCTCTCATAAACCTTAGATAGCTTGTACCGATATTAGAATTACGCCGTTTTTGTCGGACAAAAACTGTCGACAAAAACAGTTTTCAAAAGTGATGATTTGAGTTGTTTGCACACCCCGCGGGCTTACGGTTTGAACCGAGAAGCTGCGGGGTGGATAGTGCGCACCCCGGGGACAGCTTGGGGGGGACCAAAGGCCGGGACCCCCCCCAAGACCACCATTTGGTGGCATTGGGAGGTGGTGACCCGAGAGCACCATCATTTGGTGCGCTCGGGTCTTCCCACTTGTGGGGCCACCTCGAGGTGGCCCTGCAGGATGGATACCCCCTCGTGGCCCCATGTTCGATGTATTTTCATGTGCCTTTGCCTCTGTGAAGATTCGGGCGCATTTCAAGTTCGTTTTGACTCCCGGATTGGCTCAAAACTATCACTTTTGAATGTTTAGCTCACTGGATTTTCATGTGTTGGAAAATTGGATGTGTTTGCTAATTGCGTGCGCAATTCTAATGTCGTATTTACTTTACAAGCTTTGTGATTGTATTATGTGTTCGTAAACCTCCCCTAATTGCTATATGTCGGTTAGCAGGGGGTTGCACATATCTGTAATGTTGGAATATATCGGTTTGTATATATGAACTTGTTGGATTGTCGTGAATGGATAGCCGGGGATGTGAGACGAGTGTTTCTTTTATTCATTTATAAATTGTAAATTATTGTAATATTCTTTTGCGGGGCACATCCGGGTTGAGGTTGTAGCCGCCGTTGTATTATTTCATTTACTGTTTTTTGCTCCTAGGATAGACCCAAGGTGGGGTGCACAAACTACCGGGTACTTGAAGTGTTTAGTGTCCTACTCACGTTGTTGAGGGAGGCCACTTCACTTCGGGTATTTGGCGGGTAGTTTGCTGTACCCGTAGGGGTCTAGGGGTGTTGGCTATTCATCACGACTATGTAATCCGTCTTTCATTGCAGGCTCAAAGGAAATGTGGATTCCTAGAATATCCAATATGTTCATCTGTGATCTGGAATGCCTATTATTGCGTCTGGCGAATGTACAATATCTATATATGATATCTAGTAGGCGTTGCTTATGTTTTGCATCCACGCTAGCCCAGCCCCTGCTCTGTCGTTAGTTAAGTAACCTAACGGGTGAATGACGGGGCCTAGTGGCGAATGCGGATGGCATAAGCGGACGTTGTATTTTTGTTGTTTTCTGCAATGATAGGTTAATTGATGGGACACATTATATTAATGCAAAGAAAATAAACCAAAGTTGAATCGTTGGAACAATTTAAAAGAAACCACTCGGTTATTTTAAAACAGCAGATTTTTAATTACGGAGCTTAAACCACTCCTTTTAAAAGCTATCAGGTTCCTTCGATTATATCAAGCTCACTACGTTCACGGTTTCGCCAAAACCATTTGTAGCCCTCTGTCATTTCATTTTGGTATTCAGTAGTATTCAAGCTATGTATTTTGACCAACGCCAAGGCATAGTGTTTGGTAGCTGCTGGGTATTCATCTGTTGCATAGATAGATGAGTTGGTTTGGGACAGTCGTACTGCCATTTGGCCAACATCAGGGGTATGTACGGGTGTGTTCAAATTAACAAGATAATGATGCGTAGAACTTGACATGTGACTTATGATATTTTGGCCAACGTCAAGGTCATAAGAGCATGGGGCAAAAATCTATATCGGGAGTTTCTAATAAAACTGAAACTTGCTAGAGTTGCATACCATTTGGAGTGTGATAATTTTGGTAGGATTCCTTCAGCTTTATCACACGATGATATTTGGATCCCGATCCTACTGTGAATATATGCTACTCATCGAGAGATTCTTTCACTTAACGATCAATGCTATAAACCAAGTAGGTGTCGAGAAAGGTGTTAACAGGGCTATGCCCCCAGGGAAAAGAGGTTATTTAATTAAGGAACCTCGCGAAAGCGTCGTAAAACCTCCCTCGAAGTACCGACACTTGCTTGGCTGAACGGTTAAGCAAGTATTGTACGGTGAGAATAGTCCTGACTAGTTCTTCTTTTATGGTTTGAGGAAGGATTCGAGAAACAGTGGGAGCCATCCTGTTTAGATAAACTAAAAACCACTCTAAACTTGCAGTAGCATCATACTAAAGTGTTTTCTCCTCTCTCTCCTAATTGCAGCGGCCAAGAACATGACGGGCCTTAAGTTATTATTAGATAAAAATATTTTGACAGGGCCAAACTATAAAGATTGGTTCCGGAATGTCAGGATGGCAATCACTTATGACAAATTAGGGTATGTCCTTACGGCTAAGGCCCCTGCCGTGCCAGGCCTAGAATCCAGTGTTGTGGATAAGGAAATCCACAAGACCTGGGAGATTGACTACGCGAAGGCCAAATGCATCGTGCTTGCCTCTATGAATAATGAACATCAGAGGTGGCACGAGAATATATATCTTGAATCCATATTTCTCCACACCAAGGAACTGTATGGAGAGCAATCTCGTATAGCTAGATACGAGACCTCGAAGAACTTGTTTCAGTCGAGGCTGGCCATCGGATCATCTGTAGGGGAACCTGTCCTTAAGATGATTGGCTACATTGAGGAGCTCGCGGACCTTGGGACAACATTAGAGAACGAGCTGTATACAGACTTGATTCTCCAGTCCCTTCCTTCCACCTACGCCCAGTTTATCTTGAATTTCAACATTCAAGGTAAAGAAGTTGAACTTCCAGAACTTCTTAACATGTTAAGGAGTGCAGAGGGCACCTTGCAAAAAGCAAGGGAAATACCCGCTCTGTTTGTTCGTGGTGCTTCCTCTTCCAGGTCCAAGGCGAAATCCAAAGAAAGGAAGAAGAAGGCTGCTACCAAACCGAGAGGTGGTATTGGTAAGGTGGGAGTCAAGGGAAAGGCAAAGGTTGCGGTGCCGGTAGTGGCAAAGGATGAGTGCTTCCACTGTCGTAGGAAAGGCCATTGGAAAAAGGATTGAAAAGCTTGGAATGCCAAGAACCAGGACCCGAGGCAATTTGTGGCTTCGGCTTCATGTGTGTTTGTAATTGATAATTGTCTGTCAATCAACTCTACTTCCTGGGTATTGGATACCGGATCAGGATCTCATATATGCAATTCATTATAGGCACATAGAAGCCGTAGAGTACTGAAGGTTGGAGATATGACCCTCCATATTGCTAACGGAGCGAGCGTAGATGCTGTGTCCGTAGGGGATTATCACCTTGGATTGACGAGTAGACATATTTTGGTTTTGCGCAACTGTTTTTGTGTATCTAGTTTAACGTGTAATATCATATCAGTATCGTTGTTATCAAAAGAAGGTTATGATTTCACGTTTGTAAGCGATGTTGTTAACATCCACCTTAATCATGGTTTGATTGGGTCCGGTACACTAGATAACGGTATATACGTGTTAAACCAATTGCAGATTTTCAATGTCCAGAACACACTAAAACGAAAATCTCCAGATATTAATCAGGCTTTCTTATGGCATTGTAGACTGGGTCACATCAATGAGACAAGGTTAACTAAGTTACATAGAGAAGGATATTTGGATCCGTTCGAATATCAATCTTATGCCACTTGTCAATCATGTCTCAAAGGAAAGATGACAAAGAATCCATTCACTGGACATGGAGTATGAGCGAGCGAGCTCTTAGGACTAATACACAGCGATGTATGTGGTCCAATGTCTACCCATGCAAGAAGCAGTTTTTCATATTTCATTACTTTTACAGATGATTTCTCTAAGTATGGATTCATTTTCTTGATGAAACATAAATCCGAGGCCTTTGAGAAATTCTGGGAATATAAGAATGAAGTAGAAAACCAAACCGACAAAAGTATCAAGACACTGAGATTTGATCGAGGTGGTGAATACTTAAGTGCCGAGTTCCTGGGTTACCTAAAAGAGAATGGAATTCTCTCTCAGCTTACTCCTCCATACACTCCACAACACAACAGTGTATCGGAGAGACGGAACCGAACTCTATTGGATAAGGTACGTTCCATGATGAGTAATGCTGAGTTATCGCGATCTTTCTGGGGTTATGCACTAGAATCAGCTGCATATCTTTTGAACAGGGTTCCTACCAAGACTATGCCTACCACACTATATAAGATGTGGAGTGGGAAGAAACCCTATATTCAGTATCTGAAGATACGAGGATGTCCAGCTTTTGTTAAAAAGCAGCATGCAGACAAACTCGAGGCACACTCAGTACAGTTTAAGTTTGTGGCATATCCAAAGAACTCCAAGGGGTATTTTTTCTATTACGCAGAGGAACAAAAGGTTTTTGTTTCTCGTAATGCCTATTTTCTAGAATAGCAGTTTTTAGAAAAGGAAACAAGTGGGAGCGCAATAGAACTGGAAGAAATTCCAGAACCATAAGCTACTACTGAAAGCTTGGTAGAACCAGAAGTTCCAGAAGAACATGACATTCCCGCACCCCTCCGCAGGAGTAGTAGGCCGTCTCATCCGCCTGAGAGATACTACGGTTTTCTCATAGACGGGGATAAAGAGGCTTGCATCATTGATAATGATGAACCTACTAGCTTCCAGCAAGCCATTCAGAGCGGCGACTCGGTAAGATGGCTGGATGCAATGCGGACCGAGATGGAGTCCATGTACACCAACAAAGTATGGACTTTGTACTCTGCTCCAGATGGGGTAAAACCCATAGGATGCAAGTGGATCTTCAGAAAGAAGATTGGTGTAGATGGACAGGTGGAAACCTATAAGGCTAGACATGTTGCAAAGGGTTTTCGTCAGAGGCCCGGTTTGGACTATGACGAAACTTTTTCTCAAGTGGCTATGCTCAAATCCATTCGGATCCTTCTTGCCATTGCTGCCTTCCATGATTATGAGATCTGGTAGATGGGCGTAAAGACGTCTTTTCTAAATGGAAATTTGGACGAGTGCGTCTATATGGATCAGCCAGAAGGTTTCATTCAGAGTGGGAGCAGCGGGAAAGTGTGCAAGTTGCTTAAGTCCATCTATAGGCTAAAGCAGGCATCGTGGAGTTGGAACATCTGTTTTGATGAAACGGTCAAAGAATATGACTTTATCAAAAATCCAGATGAGCCATGTATTTATAGCAAGATTATAGCACGAACTGTCGTATTCCTCGTCTTGTACGTGGATGGCATTCTCTTGATAGGAAATGACATTCCTATGCTACAATCTGTCAAAGGATTCTTTTCACACAGGTTCTCCATGAAAGACCTGGGTGATGCCTCTTACATTCTGGGGATCCAGTGATAGATCTAAGAGGATGTTGAGACATTCCCAGTCCAGGTATATCAACACTATACTGAAAAGATACAGTATGGAAGATTCTAAGCGCAGTAATTAACCGGCTTGTCATGGAATCACCCACTCCAAAGAGATGTCTCCCAAGACTGGTTTGGAAAGGGATCGCATGTCGATTATACCCTACACTTCTGCGGTAGGCTCTATAATGTATGCGATGTTGTGCACCAGACCAGAAGTAGCTTACGCACAAAGCGTGGTAAGCCGGGATCAGTAAGACCAAGGGGAGAAGCACTGGATAGCAGTAAAGAACATTCTCAAGTACCTGAGAAGGACTAAGGATATGCTCTTGGTTTACGGCGGGAAAGACTTCCAGATCGAGGCTTTTGCTGACTCCAGCTTCCAGAGTGACAAGGATGACTCCAAATCCATGTCAGGTTATGTCTTTACCCTCAATGGAGGGGCGGTGTGCTGGAAGAGTTCCAAGCAGGACACCGTTGCTGACTCGACGATAGAAGCGGAGTATATCGCTGCTTGCAATGCCGCAAAAGAAGCTGTTTGGATGAAGAAGTTCCTCACAGAACTTCAGGTGGTTCTTACCATTGTTGATCCAATACCGCTGTATTGCGATAACAACGGCACTATAGCTTTAGCGATGGAACCCAGGTCCCAACAAAAGCCCAGACACATCTTAAGGCGGTATCACCTGATCAGGGAGATCATAGATCGCCTGGAGATCGAGGTATGGAGAGTTGCTACAGAGGAGAACACTGCAGATCCATTCACAAAGGCCTTACGTCAGACACAGTTCGAGAGGCTATTCGAGATGATAGGTCTGCGATACGCCAGTACATGGCCCTAGTGCAAGTGGGAGATTGTTAGTGTATATGCCCTAAGGGACATTATTGTATCATACTAGCTTGTATATTACTTAATGGAAGCTTGGGATATTCACAGTTATATTAACAGTCTTGGTCAACATAGTAGTATGCTACTTGGTTTATATCTACCTTAATATGTGTATATGTTTCTTTTAGCATATCACGAATACATATTGATAAAGCCCTTAGGATCTTGCTTGACTACCAGCGTTGTGATGGCAGTCACACTAGTGTATACGCTTCTCGTCCCAGCAGGGGAGATGGTCTGTCCCACAGCCATCAGTACGTTGTACTGGAGATACTATGCAGGTGCTCGTTGGGTTACGGGTACACCGGACAGGACTCGCAAGGAACTGTTGGATGGTATTATACCCGTCGTCAGTTAACAGTTCCCAGGTGACATGAGTACAGCATAGTCCTTTGACTTGGTTAGTGTATATGCCCTAGAGGCCATTACTGTATCATACTAGTTTGTATATTACTTAATGGAAGCTTGGGATATTCACCTTGTATAAACAATCTTGCTCAATATAGTAGTATGCTACTTGGTTTGTTTCTACTTCAATGTGTACATGTGTTTATTTTGCGATATCACCTATACGCATTAGTGGAGCCCTTAGGATCTTTGCTTGATTACCAGCGTTGTGATGGCAGTCACACTAGTGGGGGCTGGGTAATCTATAAGCACATCCTTATACAGGTCCCTAGTCGCAGGACTATCGAGACAGGGCATCGATACTCCGAAGTAGACTAGCGTATGCTCTTCTCATCCCAGTGTGGGAGATGGTCTGTCCCACAGCCATCAGTACGTCGTACTGGAGATAGTATACGGGTGCTCGTTAGGTTACGGGTACACTGGACAGGACTCGTCGGGAACTGAAAGGTTGGTATTATACCTATCGTCAGTTATCAGTTCCCAGGTGACATGAGTACAGCTTAGTCCGCTGACTTGATACTGGCACTTCGCCTCGAGTGTGTTCCCACTATACTTTGATCGCTACCCTACCACGGCTCAAAGGAGTCGTGCAAACAGGTAGTGGTTGGGTGCAGTCCCGAAGCACTTGGAGGCAGTGACGGTTAGACAGGATTCGTCTCTCCCGGTATTGGGGGTTGACATCGCGCTGTGTCTAGGAGAGCCATTACACGAGTAGTCCCTGGCCAGGGCAAGCGAGATATACTGGTAGGCTTCCAGTGTTATCTCAGGGTGTTTTGGGCTTCACTCCGACACGACTTGTACCGCTATTGGGGGACTGACGTTTTACCGCCCCCTAGGCCCGACATGCGATGTATCAGACGAACAGACCGGACTGTACGGAGAATGTCACATTCAGACTCAGTAGGAGTTCAGATGGGGTTCACCTCGTCAGCCTTCTTGTCGGCATCTACCTGGGGACCGTTACGCACAGCTAGTGCCGCTTGCGGTCTGTGGTTAAACCCACTGCCAGCGTAGTGTCGAGTCTTTAGAGTCCCACACAGAGGGTATTCGCCTCTGGGCAAAACAGAGTAGAGGTCGCATGGTTTTGCGACAGGGTTCGTTCTCATCCGCGCACTTGTGCACGTTTTGGAGTCCGGACGGATTATACTGGCAGGCTCTGGTTTGAGCCAGATACTGGTATATGTTTTGGGGTTGCTTTTATATCTCGGTATTCTTGTTCCTCGGAACGAGAATGCAGGTGTGTATGCACAGTTGCTTGAGGCGGAGGATGAGGTTTTTCATTAGGGTTTCGGAACGGGTGCGTATGCACAGTTGACAGTCGTCTTTTTCCAAACCCTAATAGATTTATGAAATATCAATTAATAATAGTAATTAAATGAAATATTGTTATGGTTGATTTTGTTGACTTGTTGACCATGGTTGACTTGTTGACCATGGTTGAATGTTGACCACCATCATGCTTTGCAAAGATACTCCTTGATTCATGCTTACATTCATTTAATGAAGTATGATAGTGGTCATTCCAAATACAACCATCAACTATTTCATTTTTTGATTTATTATTATTAATTTGATAATTCCTTTTCTTTTAGTTATGGTTGCAAAAGAAAAGAGCTCATTCTATCATAATCATTCTCTCTCCTCACTTCATCTTCTTCTTCCTCAAGCTCAAGGTGATTCCTTCTCATGTGTTGAGAATCCCTCACCTTGAAAAGAAAACAACCCCTAGACACTCTCTACTCACTCTAGGATCAAGGGTTTAGCAAGCCGGAGATTCTAGTTCTCTCCAAGTTCGAGAAAGAGCCCGAAGGTTGAACCCTCAGGTGGATCCATCTTCGACGGAAGAAGGCGACGAGAAGAGAACCATCAACCTCTACAAGGTTTCAAGAAGAAGGAGTTCAAGTTTAGGTATAACTCTTCATCCGAGTAGCTAACGCTCCTTTGTATGCTTGCTAGTTTAGTTTAGACACGATCCCGACCTTGTTTAGTCCATGTTGCCCCTTGCGATAAAAATTTGTTTTTTATACCGTTTCCGCCTCCCCGTAAGCACCGGGGGTCGCAACGTGGACTTACAGTGGTATCAGAGCCTAACTAAACTTAAACTAGCTAAGTAGTGAAGTGTAACGAAGTTCGGAAACGAAAAATCGCAAAACCGGAAAAACCAAAACCCTAAGTTTCTGTTAAAAATTTTTCTGGTCAAAACAAGATTTGTTATACACCTAAATTCGGCTCAGGGTTTTGTGTGAACACCCAAGAAAAACGATCCCCTGATTCATTCAAACCGCCGCGGTTCCGCGGCATGAGGTAGGTATTTGCCGCAGAACCGCCGCCGTTTGTTGTCCTCTCGTCATCGTTTTTCGTGCAGTGTGTCTCTGTGTTGGTTTTGGGATTTTTAAGATATATTATATGTGCCCAGATTTTCCAGAACAGAAATTTATCTTTGGGGTCCTATAATTCCGTATTTTTCCGAACTTCACTGCACTTTGGCTATGTTGGTTATATCTGTGTTGTTTGCATGTATTGAACGTCGGCTAATCGCTATAAGTCGATTGGTCGGGGTTATACATGATCTGTGTTTGATATTGGATTGTGTATATGAATCTGTTGGACTATCGCGGGTGAATAGCCGGGGTGGATGTGAGATGAGCTTTTGTTTTTCTTTCATTCATTGTAAATGTAAATTGATGTAATTTTATTATTTGTATGGCCGCACAACCGGGTCGGGGTTGTAGCCATCATTGTATAATTCTTTTTACTGTTTTTGCTCCTAGGATAGACCCATGGAGGGGTGCACAAACTGCCGAGTACTTGGCGGGTAGTTTTCCGCACCCGTAGGGGTCTTGGGTGGGGTATTTGCTATTCACCGCGACCGTGTAATCCGCTTTTCATTGCAGGCTCGAAAGGATTGCGGATTGCTAGTATATCCAATGTATTCATCTGTGATCTGTAATGTCTATCATTGCTTTCTATTTAGGCGTTGCTTATGTTTTACAGCCGCGCTAGCCCAGCCCCCGCTCTGTCGTTAGTTAAGTAACCTAACGAGTGATGACGGGACCCCGTGGCGAATGCGAATGGCATAAGCGTACGTCATATTTTGGTTGTTTTCTGCAATGGTAGGATTAAATGATGGGACGCATTAAAAGAACTAATGCAAGAATATCACGCATTAAAAGAACTAATGCAAGATAATAAACCAAGTTAAAGTCGTTGGAACACTTTCGAAAAACCACTCGGTTCTTTTCAAAACTAACTTTTAAATGCGGAGCTTGAGCCACTCCTTCTAAAAGCTATCTCGTTCCATCGATTATATCAAGTTCACTACGTTCACGGTTTTACCAAAACCATTCGTAGCCCTCCGTCGTTTCGCATGAATAGGCAATAGTATTCAAGCTGTGTATTTTGGCCAAAGTCAAGGCACAGTGATTGGTAGCTATTGGGTGTTCATGTGTAGCATAGATAGATGCGTTGGTTTGGGACAGTCGTGCTGCCATTTTGGCCAAAGTCAAGGGTATGTACGGATGGATCCAAATTAACCTGGAAAGTGACGGGTAGAACTTGACATGTGACTTATGATATTTTGGCCAAAGTCAAGGTCATAAGAGCATGGGGCAAAAATCCACATCGGGAGTTTCATAAGTACTGAAACTTGCTAGATTTGCATACCATTTGGAGTGTGATGATTATGGTAGGATTCCTTCATTTTCGTCACGCGATGATATTTGGATCCCGATCCTACTGTGAGTATAAGCTACTCCTCGGGAAATTTCTCACTAAACGATCAATGCTATAAACCTAGTAGGTGCCTAGAAAGGTGTTAGCGGGGCTACGCCCCCAGGGAAAAGAGGTTCTTAAATTAAGGAACTTCGCGAAAGCGTTGGAAAACCTCCCTCGAAGTACCGACACTGGCCTGGCTGAACGGTTAAGCAAGTATTGTACGGTGGGATTGATCCCGGCTAATTCTTCCTTTGTGGTTTGAGGAGGGATTCGAGAGACAGTGGGAGCCATCCTGTTTAGATAAATTAAAAACCATTCTAAACTTGCAAGAGCATCGTGCTAAAGTGTTTCTTCTCTCCCCCCCTGCAGCGACCAAATTCGAAATGACTGGACTTAAGTTACTTCTAGATAAAAACATACTGACAGGGCCAAACTACAAAGATTGGCTCAGGAATGTCAAATTGGCAATCACTTACGACAAGCTGGGGTATCTTCTTACCACCAAAGCTCCCCCCGTCCCAGGTCCCACCTCCAGCGTCGCGGATAAGGAAATCCGTAAGACTTAGGAGATTGATTGCGCGAAGGCCAGGTGCCTCGTGCTTGCCTCTATGGACAACGAACATCAGAGGAGGCATGAGAATATGGACCTCGAGTCCATATTTCTCCATACAAAAGAATTGTATGGAGTGCAGTCTCGTATCGCAAGATACGAAGTGTCGAAGAAGTTGTTTTCGACAAAGTTGGCCGTCGGATCATCGGTAGCGGACCACGTGCTTAAGATGATTGGCTACACTGAGGAGCTCGCAGAACTTGGGACCACGTTGGATAGTGAACTCTATACAGATTTAATTCTCCAGTCCCTTCCATCCACTTACGCCCAGTTTATACTGAACTTCAACTTACAAGAAAAGGAAGTTGAACTTTCAGAACTCCTCAACCTGCAGAGGAGCGCAGAGGGCACCCTACAGAAGGGTAGGGAAACACCCGCTTTGTTTGTAGGAGGATCTTCTTCCTCTAGGTCCAAGGCGAAAGCCAAGGGAAAGAGGAAGAAAGCCCCCACCAAACCAAGAGGCGGTGTTAGTAAAGTGGGTACGAAGGGAAAGGAAAAGGCAACAAAGATTGCGGGGAAGCTTGTTAGAAAGGAAGAGTGCTTCTATTGTCATAAGAGTGGACACTGGAAGAAAGATTGCAGGGCTTGGAAAGCCAGGACACAGGAACTGAAGCAGGTTGCGGCTTCAGCTTCAGGTGTGTATGTTATTGAAAACTGTCATTCTATAAACTCTACTTCCTGGGTATTGGATACCGGATCAGGATCTCATATCTGTAATTCTTTGCAGGCGTTGAGAAACCGTAGGGTTTTGAAGGCAGGTGACATGACCCTCGGAGTTGCGAACGGAGCTAGCATGGATGCTAAAGCCGTGGGGGACTATCACCTGGGAATGTCAGATGGGCATGTTTTGGTTTTGCGTAATTGCTTTTTTGTACCCAACGCAACTTGTAATATCATTTCTGTATCTTTGGTTTCTAAAGAAGGTTATGAATTTGCGTTTGTAAGTAATGTTGTAAACATTCACCTTAATCAAGTTCTGATTGGGTCAGGTACATTGAGCAATGGTATATATGTAAGTCCACGTTGCGACCCCCGGTTCTTACGGGGAGTCGGAAACGGTATAAAATCAAAATTTTAACGCAAGAGGCAACATGGACTAAGCTAGGTCGGGATCTTTACCTAAACTAAAACTAGCATACTAAGCTAAAGATATTTAGCTACTCGGATGAAGATGGTTATACCTAAACTTGAACTCCTTCTCTTCAAGCTCCGATGGTGGTTCGATGGCTCCTTCTCGTTGTCTCCGTACGCCGAAGATAGATCCACTTGAAAGCTCCAACCTTTAGCTCCTTCTTCGTTCTTTGAAGAAACTAGTTCACTTGGTTTGCTAAACCTAGTGAACTAGAATGAGTAGAGAAGATTTAGAATGGGATTTTATCTATGGTTCTTGATTCTCAACTCATGAGACAAGAGAACCATAGATCAAGAGAGGGAGCAAGAGGTTGAGGGTGAGAGCAAGAGGAGAGCTCAAGAACAAGAGAGAGAATGAGCAAGAAAGAAATGAGCAAGTATTTTGTCTCTCACCCTCTCATAATCTAAAGTGATCATAACTCATCATATCAAAAAAGTCTTATGTGATGGTTAGAAGCAACCATAACCTTATCATGTCATGCACTCATTTTACTCAAATGAGCAAGCAAGAAAAAGTCTTTGGCATGAAATGATAACCATGGTTATCATGATGGTCAACTAGTCAAGCCTAGTCAACCGGTCAACAAGTCAACAAAAGTCAACAAGTCACCAAAGTCAACAAGTCAACAAAAGTCAACAAGTCAACAACCATATCACCATAATACGTAATTAATATAATAGTTAATCACATATCATATTCTCATTAGGGTTGAGCATAAAGTCAAAAAGTCAACGGTCAACTGTCAACAACCCTAATGAGAATCCGCTGCCTCTGCCTCCCTGTCAACTGTGCATACACACCCGCATCCGCGTTCCGAGGAACACGAATGCAAACTGGATAAATCCAATCCCATAAGGTACACTAGGATCTGGCTTAAACCAAAGCCCGCTAGTGTAAACTGTCTGGACACTGTACGTGCACAAGTGCACGGATGTGACCGAACCCTGTCGCAAAACCATGCGACCTGTCGCAATACCATGCAACCTCTACTCTTTTGCCTAAAGGCGAAAAGCTTTCTGTGTGGGACTCTAAAGACTCGACACTACGCTGGCAGTGGGTTTAACCACAGACCGCAAGCGGCACTAGCTGTGCGTAACGGTCCCCAGGTAATGCCGACAAGAAGACCGACGAGGCGAAACCCATCTGAACTCCTACTGAGCCTGAGTGTGACATTCTCCATACAGTCCGGTCTGTTCGTCTGATACATCGCATGGCGGGCCTAAAGGGGCGGTAAACGTCAGTCCCCCAATAGCGGTACAAGTCGTGCCGGAGTGAAGCCCAATACACCCTGAGATAACACTGGAAACCTACCAGTATATCTCGTTTGCCCTGGCCAGGGACTACTCGTGTAATGGCTCTCCTAGACACAGCGCGATGTCAACCCCCAATACCGGGAGAGACGAATCCTGTCTAACCGTCACTGCCTCCAAGTGCTTCGGGACTGCACCCAACCACCACCTGTTTGCACGACTCCTTTGAGCCGTGGTAGGGTAGTGATCAAAGTACAGTGGGAACACACCCGAGGCGAAGTGACAGTGTCAAGTCAGCGGACTAAGCTGTACTCATGTCACCTGGGAACTGATAACTGACGATAGGTATAATACCAACTAGTCAGATCCCGACGAGTCCTGTCCAGTGTACCCGTAACCTAACGAGCACCCGCATACTATCTCAAGTACGACGTACTGACGGCTGTGGGACAGACCGTCTCCCACACTGGGATGAGAAGCGCATGCGCTGGTCTACTCCGGAGTATCGATGCCCTGTCTCGATAGTCCTGCGACCAGGGACCTGAATAAGGATGTGCTTATAGATTACCCAGCCCCCACTAGTGTGACTGCCATCACAACGCTGGTAATCAAGCAAAGATCCTAAGGGCTCCACTAATGCGTATAAGTGATATACTGAAATAAACACAAGTACACATTGAAGTAGAAACAAACCAAGTAGCATACTACTATTTTGAGCAAGATTGTATATACAAGGTGAATATCCCAAGCACAAACTAGTATGATACAGTAATGGCCTCTAGGGCATATACACTAACAATCTCCCACTTGCACTAAGGCCATGTACTGGCGTATCGAAGACCTATCATCTCGATCAGCCGCTCGAACTGAGTCTGGGGCAAGGCCTTGGTGAATGGATCTGCAGTGTTGTCTTCTGAAGCGACTCTCCGAACCTCGATCTCCTGGCGATCCACGATCTCCCTGATCAGGTGATACCGCCTCAAGATGTGCCTGGATCTCTGATGGGACCTGGGTTCCTTTGCTAAAGCTATAGCCCCGTTGTTGTCGCAATACAGAGGTATTGGATCAACAATGGACGGAACCACCTGAAGTTCTTTCAAGAACTTCCTCATCCAGACAGCTTCTTTTGCGGCATCAGATGCAGCGATGTATTCCGCTTCCATCGTCGAGTCTGCAACGGTTTCCTGTTTGGAACTCTTCCAACACACCGCCCCTCCATTGAGGGTAAAGACAAAACCCGACATGGACTTGGAATCATCCTTGTCACTCTGGAAGCTGGAGTCAGCAAAGGCCTCGATCTGGAGGTCTTTTCCGCCATACACCAAGAACATCTCCTTAGTCCTTCTCAGGTACTTGAGAATGTTCTTTACCGCTATCCAGTGTTTCTCCCCAGGGTTAGACTGATACCGGCTTACCACACTCAGTGCATAAGCTACATCCGGTCTGGTACACAACATCGCATACATTATAGAGCCTACCGCAGAAGCGTAGGGTATAATAGACATGCGATCCCTCTCTAAATCAGTCTTGGGAGACATCTCTTTAGAGAGGGTGATCCCGTGACAAGCCGGTAGGTTACCGCGCTTGGAATCTTCCATACTGAACCTCTTCAGTATGGTGTCGATGTACCTGGACTGCGAAAGTCCTAATATCCTCTTGGATCTGTCACGGTAGATCCGGATACCCAGAATGTATGAGGCATCACCCAGGTCTTTCATGGAGAACCTGTGTGACAAGAACCCCTTGACAGATTGTAGCATAGGAATGTCATTTCCTATTAAGAGAATGTCATCCATGTATAAAACGAGGAATACTACAGTTCTCGCTACAAATCTACTATAGATGCATGGTTCATCTGGATTTTTGATAAAGCCAAATTCTTTGACCGTCTCAACAAAGCAGATGTTCCAACTCCGCGATGCCTGCTTTAGTCCATAGATGGACTTAAGCAACTTGCACACCTTTCCGCTGCTCCCACTCTGAATGAAACCCTCTGGCTGGTCCATATAGACACACTCCTCTAAATTTCCATTTAGAAAAGCTGTCTTTACATCCATTTGCCAGATCTCATAATCGTGGAAGGCAGCAATGGCAAGAAGGATCCGAATGGATTTCAGCATGGCTACTGGAGAAAAGGTTTCGTCGTAGTCCAAGCCAGGTCTTTGATGAAAACCCTTTGCTACCAGCCTAGCTTTATAGGCCTCAACCTGTCCATCTACACCAATCTTCCTTTTGAAGATCCACTTGCATCCTACGGGTTTTACCCCGTCTGGAGCAATGTCCAACGTCCATACCTTGTTGGTGTACATGGACTCCATTTCGGTCCGCATTGCATCCAGCCATTTCACTGAGTCAACGCTCTGAACGGCCTGCTGGAAGCTAGTAGGCTCATCATAATCTATGATGCAATCCTCTCTATCCCCGTCTATGAGAAAACCATAGTATCTCTCGGGCGGATGAGACTGCCTACTACTTCTGCGGAGCGGCGTAGGAATGTCCTGTTCTACCGAACCTTCTGGTTCCACTAAACTTTCAGTAACAGTCCGTGGTTCTGGAATTTCTTCCAGTTCTACTGTGCTCCCACTTATCTGGTTTTCCAAAAACTCAGTTTCCAAGAAGTAGGTATGACGAGAAACAAGAACTTTTTGTTCCTCTTCACAGTAGAAGAAATATCCTTTTGAGTTCTTTGGATACCCCACAAACTTGCACTGTACTGAGCGTGCCTCGAGCTTGTCCGCATGCTGCTTTTTGACAAAAGCCGGACATCCCCATGTCTTAATGTGCTTAAGATAGGGTCTCTTCCCACACCACATTTCATATGGTGTGGAAGGCACAGTCTTAGTCGGAACTCGGTTCAAAAGGTACGCTGCTGATTCTAGCGCATACCCCCAGAATGATCGCGGTAACTCAGCATTACCCATCATGGACCGCACCATATCCAATAGGGTGCGGTTCCGTCTCTCCGATACACCGTTATGTTGCGGGGTGTATGGAGGAGTAAGCTGAGAGAGAATTCCGTTCTCTTTTAAATAGTCCAGGAACTCGGCACTTAAGTATTCTCCACCTCGATCCGATCTTAGAATCTTAATACTTTTGCCGGTCTGTTTCTCTACTTCATTCTTATACTCCTGGAATTTTCCAAAGGCCTCGGACTTATGTTTCATCAAGAAGACATAACCGTACCTTGAGAAGTCATCCGTAAAAGTAATGAAGTAAGAATGTCCGCTTCGGGCATGTGTAGACATTGGACCGCACACGTCACTGTGTACGAGTCCCAAGAGCTCGCTCGCTCTTACTCCATGTCCAGTAAACGGAGTCTTTGTCATCTTTCCTTTGAGACAAGATTGACAAGTGGCATACGATTGATATTTGAACGCATTCAAATATCCTTCTGTATGTAACTTAGTCAACCTTCTCTCATTGATGTGACCCAATCTACAATGCCATAAGAAAGTCTGATTTATTTCTGGAGACTTTCTTTTGTGTGTATTCTGGACGTTGAAAATTTGTGGTTGGTTTAACACGTATATACCATTACTCAATGTACCTGACCCAATCAAAACTTGATTAAGGTGAATGTTTACAACATTACTTACAAACGCAAATTCATAACCTTCTTTAGAAACTAAAGATACAGAAATGATATTACAAGTTGCGTTGGGTACAAAAAAGCAATTACGCAAAACCAAAACATGTCCATCTGACATTCCCAGGTGATAGTCCCCCACGGCTTTAGCATCCATGCTAGCTCCGTTCGCAACTTTGAGGGTCATGTCACCTGCCTTCAAAACCCTACGGTTTCTCAACGCCTGCAAAGAATTACAGATATGAGATCCTGATCCGGTATCCAATACCCAGGAAGTAGAGTTTATTGAAAGACAATTTTCAATAACATACACACCTGAAGCTGAAGCTGCAACCTGCTTCAATTCCTGTGTTCTGGCCTTCCAGGCCCTGCAATCATTCTTCCAGTGTCCTTTCTTATGACAATAGAAGCATTCTTCCTTATCCACAAGCTTCCCCGCTATCTTTGTTGCTTTTGCTTTTCCCTTCGTATCCACTTTACTAACACCGCCCCTTGGTTTGGCGGGGGCTTTCTTCTTCTTTCCCTTGGCTTTCGCCTTGGACCTAGAAGAAGATGATCCTCCTACAAACAAAGTGGATGTATCCCTACCTTTCTGTAGGGTGCCCTCTGCGCTCCTCAGCATGTTGAGGAGCTCTGAAAGTTCAACCTCCTTTTCTTGTAGGTTGAAGTTCAGTATGAACTGGGCGTAAGTGGAAGGAAGGGACTGGAGAACTATATCCGTATATAGCTCACTCTCCAATGTGATCCCTAGGTCAGCGAGCTCCTCAATGAAGCCGATCATCTTTAGCACGTGCTCGGCTACTGATGATCCGACGGCCATTCTTGTCGAAAATAACTTTTTCGACGCTTCGTATCTTGCGATACGTGATTGCTCTCCATACAGTTCTTTTGTATGGAGCAATATGGACTCCATGTCCATATTCTCATGCCTCCTCTGATGTTCGTTGTCCATCGAGGCAAGCAGGAGGCACTTGGCCTTCGCGCTATCAATCTCCCAAGTCTTGCGGATTTCCTTATCCGCGACACTGGAAGTTGGACCAGGGACAGGGGGAGCTTTGGTGGTAAGAAGATACCCCAGCTTGTCATAAGTGATTGCTATCTTGACATTCCTGAGCCAATCTTTGTAGTTTGGCCCTGTCAGTTTGTTTTTATCTAGGAGTAACTTAAGTCCAGTCATGTTGATTGGTCGCTGCAATTAGGAGAGAGAAGAAGAAACACTCAGCATGATGCTCTTGCAAGTTTAGAGTGGTTTTTAGTTTGTCTAAACAGGATGGCTCCCACTGTTTCTCGAATCCCTCCTCAAACCATAAAGGAAGAATTAGTCAGGATCAATCCCACCGTACAATACTTGCTTAACCGTTCAGCCAGGCCGGTGTCGGTACTTCGAGGGAGGTTTTCCAACGCTTTCGCGAAGTTCCTTAATTAGAGAACCTCTTTTCCCTGGGGGCGTAGCCCCGCTAACACCTTTCTAGGCACCTACTAGGTTTATAGCATTGATCGATTAGTGAGAAATTTCCCGAGGAGTAGCATATACTCACAGTAGGATCGGGATCCAAATATCATCGCGTGACGAAACTGAAGGAATCCTACCAGAATCATCACACTCCAAATGGTATGCAAATCTAGCAAGTTTCAGTGCTTATGAAACTCCCGATGTGGATTTTTGCCCCATGCTCTTATGACCTTGACTTTGGCCAACAAATCATAAGTCACATGTCAAGTTCTACCCGTCGTTCTCCAGGTTAATTTGAATCCACCCGCACTTACCCTTGACTTTGGCCAACAAGGCAGTACGACTGTTCCAAACCAACGCATCTATCTATGCTGCACATGAATACCCAATAGCTACCAATCACTGTGCCTTGACTTTGGCCAACAAACACAGCTTGAATACTATTGACTATTCATGTGAAACGACGGAGGGCTACGGATGGTTTTGGCAAAACCGTGAACGTAGTGAACTTGATTTGGTCGATGGAACGAGATAGCTTTTAAAAGGAGTGGCTCAAGCTCCGTATTTAAAAGTTGTTTTGAAAAGAACCGAGTGGTTTTTCGAAAGTGTTCCAACGACTTTAACTTGGTTTATTATCTTGCATTAGTTCTTTTAATGCGTGATATTCTTGCATTAGTTCTTTTAATGCGTCCCATCATTTAATCCTACCATTGCAGAAAACAACCAAAATATGACGTACGCTTATGCCATTCGCATTCGCCACGGGGCCCCGTCATTACCCGTTAGGTTACTTAACTAACGACCGAGCGGGGGCTGGGCTAGCGCGTCTGTAAAACATAAGCAACGCCTAAATAATATCATATATAGATATACTGCAATGATAAACATTTCAGATCACAGATAAATACATTGGATATACTAGGAATCTGTAATTTGTATGAGCCTGTAACAAAAACAGATTACACGGTCGCGGTGAATAGCCAAAACCCCACCCAAGACCCCTACGGGTGCGGCAAACTACCCGCCAAGTACTCGAAGCGTAGCAACCTCCCTCATCTCCATGAGTAGGCCACTCGACACTTCGGCATACCCGGTAGTTTGTGCACCCCTCCATGGGTCTATCCTAGGAGCAAAAACAGTAAAAAGAAATTATACAATGACGGCTACAACCCCGACCCGGTTGTGCGGCCATACAAATAATTATTACATCAATTTACAAATTTACATGAATTGCAAGAAAAGAAAACTCTCGTCTCACAACCCCCGGCTATTCACCCGCGACAATCCAACATATTTATATACACATTCCAGCACATTACAGATCATGTATAACCCCGACTAATCGACTTATAGCGATTAGCCGACGTTCAATACATGCAAACATCACAGATATAACCATCATAGTCAAAGTGCAGTGAAGTTCGGAAAAAATACGGAATTATAGGACCCCAAAAGGAAATTTCTTTTCTGGAAAATCTGGGCACATATAATATATTTCAAAAATCCCAAAACCAACACAGACACACACTGCACGAAAAACGATGCACAGAAGACGACAAAGCGCGGCGCTTCTGCGGCGGATGCCTAGCTCGCGCGGCGGAAGGGCGGCGGTTT
The DNA here is from genome assembly GCA_030015575.1 of Agapanthus africanus. Classification (NCBI taxonomy): domain Eukaryota; kingdom Viridiplantae; phylum Streptophyta; class Magnoliopsida; order Asparagales; family Amaryllidaceae; genus Agapanthus; species Agapanthus africanus. The sequence goes on from JASDDO010000019.1 coordinate 579,243,824, forward strand.
GGACGAATTACTGTATCGTTTTTCTTGGGTGTTCACACAAAACCCTGAGCCGAATTTACAAGTGTAAAGTTTTTCATTTTGAGCCAAAAAAATTTCAACAGAAACTCATTTTTTTGTAAAAGTTTGGTTTTTGGATTTTTCCGGTTCCGAACTTCGTTACACTTCACTACCAAGCTAGTTTAAGTTTAGTTAGGCTCTGATACCACTGTAAGTCCACGTTGCGACCCCCGGTTCTTACGGGGAGGCGGAAACGGTATAAAATCAAAATTTTAACGCAAGAGGCAACATGGACTAAGCTAGGTCGGGATCTTTACCTAAACTAAAACTAGCATACTAAGCTAAAGATATTTAGCTACTCGGATGAAGATGGTTATACCTAAACTTGAACTCCTTCTCTTCAAGCTCCGATGGTGGTTCGATGGCTCCTTCTCGTTGTCTCCGTACGCCGAAGATAGATCCACTTGAAAGCTCCAACCTTTAGCTCCTTCTTCGTTCTTTGAAGAAACTAGTTCACTTGGTTTGCTAAACCTAGTGAACTAGAATGAGTAGAGAAGATTTAGAATGGGATTTTATCTATGGTTCTTGATTCTCAACTCATGAGACAAGAGAACCATAGATCAAGAGAGGGAGCAAGAGGTTGAGGGTGAGAGCAAGAGGAGAGCTCAAGAACAAGAGAGAGAATGAGCAAGAAAGAAATGAGCAAGTATTTTGTCTCTCACCCTCTCATAATCCAAAGTGATCATAACTCATCATATCAAAATAGTCTTATGTGATGGTTAGAAGCAACCATAACCTTATCATGTCATGCACTCATTTTACTCAAATGAGCAAGCAAGAAAAAGTCTTTGGCATGAAATGATAACCATGGTTATCATGATGGTCAACTAGTCAAGCCTAGTCAACCGGTCAACAAGTCAACAAAAGTCAACAAGTCACCAAAGTCAACAAGTCAACAAAAGTCAACAAGTCAACAACCATATCACCATAATACTTAATTAATATAATAGTTAATCACATATCATATTCTCATTAGGGTTGAGCATAAAGTCAAAAAGTCAACGGTCAACTGTCAACAACCCTAATGAGAATCCGCTGCCTCTGCCTCCCTGTCAACTGTGCATACACACCCGCATCCGCGTTCCGAGGAACACGAATGCAAACTGGATAAATCCAATCCCATAAGGTACACTAGGATCTGGCTTAAACCAAAGCCCGCTAGTGTAAACTGTCTGGACACTGTACGTGCATAAGTGCACGGATGTGACCGAACCCTGTCGCAAAACCATGCGACCTGTCGCAATACCATGCAACCTCTACTCTTTTGCCTAAAGGCGAAAAGCTTTCTGTGTGGGACTCTAAAGACTCGACACTACGCTGGCAGTGGGTTTAACCACAGACCGCAAGCGGCACTAGCTGTGCGTAACGGTCCCCAGGTAATGCCGACAAGAAGACCGACGAGGCGAAACCCATCAGAACTCCTACTGAGCCTGAGTGTGACATTCTCCATACAGTCCGGTCTGTTCGTCTGATACATCGCATGGCGGGCCTAGGGGGCGGTAAACGTCAGTCCCCCAATAGCGGTACAAGTCGTGCCGGAGTGAAGCCCAATACACCCTGAGATAACACTGGAAACCTACCAGTATATCTCGTTTGCCCTGGCCAGGGACTACTCGTGTAATGGCTCTCCTAGACACAGCGCGATGTCAACCCCCAATACCGGGAGAGACGAATCCTGTCTAACCGTCACTGCCTCTAAGTGCTTCGGGACTGCACCCAACCACCACCTGTTTGCACGACTCCTTTGAGCCGTGGTAGGGTAGTGATCAAAGTACAGTGGGAACACACCCGAGGCGAAGTGACAGTGTCAAGTCAGCGGACTAAGCTGTACTCATGTCACCTGGGAACTGATAACTGACGATAGGTATAATACCAACTAGTCAGTTCCCGACGAGTCTTGTCCAGTGTACCCGTAACCTAACGAGCACCCGCATACTATCTCAAGTACGACGTACTGACGGCTGTGGGACAGATTGTCTCCCACACTGGGATGAGAAGCGCATGCGCTGGTCTACTCCGGAGTATCGATGCCCTGTCTCGATAGTCCTGCGACCAGGGACCTGAATAAGGATGTGCTTATAGATTACCCAGCCCCCACTAGTGTGACTGCCATCACAACGCTGGTAATCAAGCAAAGATCCTAAGGGCTCCACTAATGCGTATAAGTGATATACTGAAATAAACACAAGTACACATTAAAGTAGAAACAAACCAAGTAGCATACTACTATTTTGAGCAAGATTGTATATACAAGGTGAATATCCCAAGCATCCATTAAGTAATATACAAACTAGTATGATACAGTAATGGCCTCTAGGGCATATACACTAACAATATACGTATTAAACCAACCACAAATTTTCAATGTCCAGAATACACACAAAAGAAAGTCTCCAGATATCAACCAGACTTTCTTATGGCATTGTAGACTGGGTCACATCAATGAGAGAAGGTTGACTAAGTTACATACAGAAGGATATTTGGATCCATTCGAATATCAATCATATGCCACTTGTCAATCCTGTCTCAAAAGAAAGATGACAAAGACTCCCTTCACTGGACACGGAGTAAGAGCGAGCGAGCTCTTGGGACTCGTACACAGCGACGTGTGCGGTCCAATGTCTACACATGCACGAAGCGGTTATTCTTACTTCATTACTTTTACGGATGATTTTTCAAGGTACGGTTATGTCTTCTTAATGAAACATAAGTCCGAAGCTTTTGAAAAATTCCAGGAATATAAGAATGAAGTTGAAAAACAAACCGGCAAAAGTATCAAGATTCTAAGATCGGATCGAGGTGGAGAATACTTAAGTGCCGAGTTCCTGAATTACTTAAAAGAGAATGGGATTCTCTCTCAGCTTACTCCTCCATACACTCCGCAACATAACGGTGTATCGGAGAGACGGAACCGGACCCTATTGGATATGGTACGGTCCATGATGAGTAACGCTGAGTTACCGCGATCATTCTGGGGGTATGCGCTAGAATCAGCTGCGTACCTTTTGAACCGAGTTCCTACTAAGACTGTGCCTACTACACCATATGAGATGTGGTGTGGAAAGAGACCCCACCTCAGTCACATTAAGACTTGGGGAAGTCCAGCTTTTGTTAAAAAGCAGCATGCGGACAAGCTCGAGGCGCGCTCAGTACTGTGTAAGTTTGTGGGATATCCAAAGAATTCCAAGGGATATCTCTTCTACTACGAAGAGGAACAAAAAGTTCTTGTTTCTCGTCATGCCCACTTTCTAGAACATCAGTTCTTAGAAAAAGAATTAAGTGGGAGCGCAGTAGAACTGGAAGAAATTCCAGAACCACAGACTATTACTGAAAGCTTAGTGGAACCAGAGGGTTCAAATGAACAGGACATTCCTACGCCGCTCCGCAGGAGTAGTAGGCAGTCTCATCCGCCCGAGAGATACTACGGTTTTCTCATAGACGGGGATAGAGAGGATTGCATCATAGACTAGGATGAGCCTACTAGCTTCCAGCAGGCCGTTCAGAGCGTAGACTCGGTAAAATGGCTGGATGCAATGCGGACCGAAATGGAGTCCATGTACACCAACAAAGTATGGACGTTGGACATTGCTCCAGACGGAGTAAAACCCGTAGGATGCAAGTGGATCTTCAAAAGGAAGATTGGTGTAGATGGACAGGTTGAGACCTATAAAGCTAGACTTGTAGCAAAGGGTTTCCGTCAAAGACCTGGCTTGGACTATGACGAAACCTTTTCTCCAGTGGCTATGCTGAAATCCATTCGGATCCTTCTTGCCATTGCTGCCTTCCACGATTATGAGATTTGGCAGATGGACGTAAAAACCGCTTTTCTAAATGGAAGTTTAGAGGAGTGTGTCTATATGGATCAGCCAGAGGGTTTCATTCAGAGTGGGAGCAGCGGAAAGGTGTTCAAGTTGCTTAAGTCCATCTATGGACTAAAGCAGGCATCGCGGAGTTGGAACATCTGTTTTGATGAGACGGTCAAGGAATTTGACTTCATCAAAAATCCAGATGAACCATGCATCTATAGTAGATTTGTAGCGAGAACTATAGTATTCCTCGTTTTATACGTGGATGACATTCTCTTAATAGGAAATGACATTCCTATGCTACAATCTGTCAAGGGGTTCTTGTCACACAGGTTCTCCATGAAAGACCTGGGTGATGCCTCATACATCCTGGGGATCCGGATCCATCGTGATAGATCCAAGAGGATATTAGGACTCTCACAGTCCAGGTACATCGACACTATACTGAAAAGATTCAGTATGGAAGATTCCAAGCGCGGTAACCTACCGGCTTGTCACGGGATCACCCTCTCTAAAGAGATGTCTCCCAAGACTGATTTGGAGAGGGATCGCATGTCTATTATACCCTACGCTTCTGCGGTAGGCTCTATAATGTATGCGATGTTGTGTACCAGACCGGATGTAGCTTATGCACTAAGTGTGGTAAGCCGGTATCAGTCAAACCCTGGGGAGAAACACTGGATAGCGGTAAAGAACATTCTCAAGTACCTGAGAAGGACTAAGGAGATGTTCTTGGTGTATGGCGGAAAAGACCTCCAGATTGAGGCCTTTGCTGACTCCAGCTTCCAGAGTGACAAGGATGATTCCAAGTCCATGTCGGGTTTTGTCTTTACCCTCAATGGAGGGGCGCTGTGTTGGAAGAGTTCCAAACAGGAAACCGTTGCAGACTCGACGATGGAAGCGGAATACATCGCTGCATCTGATGCCGCAAAAGAAGCTGTCTGGATAAGGAAGTTCTTGAAAGAACTTCAGGTGGTTCCGTCCATTGTTGACCCAATACCTCTGTATTGCGACAACAACGGGGCTATAGCTTTAGCGAAGGAACCCAGGTCCCATCAGAGATCCAGGCACATCTTGAGGCGGTATCACCTGATCAGGGAGATCGTGGATCGCAAGGAGATCGAGGTTCGGAGGGTTGCTTCAGAAGAAAACACTACAGATCCATTCACCAAGGCCCTACCCCAGACTCAGTTCGAGCGGCTGATCGAGATGATAGGTCTTCGATACGCCAGTACAAGGCCTTAGTGCAAGTGGGAGATTGTTAGTGTATATGCCCTAGAGGCCATTACTGTATCATACTAGTTTGTATATTACTTAATGGAAGCTTGGGATATTCACCTTGTATAAACAATCTTGCTCAATATATTAGTATGCTACTTGGTTTGTTTCTACTTCAATGTGTACATGTGTTTATTTTGCGATATCACCTATACGCATTAGTGGAGCCCTTAAGATCTTTGCTTGATTACCAGCGTTGTGATGGCAGTCACACTAGTGGGGGCTGGGTAATCTATAAGCACATCCTTATACAGGTCCCTAGTCGCAGGACTATCGAGACAGGGCATCGATACTCCGGAGTAGACTAGCGTATGCGCTTCTCATCCCAGTGTGGGAGATGGTCTGTCCCACAGCCATCAGTACGTCGTAGTGGAGATAGTATACGGGTGCTCGTTAGGTTACGGGTACACTGGACAGGACTCGTCGGGAACTGAAAGGTTGGTATTATACCTATCGTCAGTTATCAGTTCCCAGGTGACATGAGTACAGCTTAGTCCGCTGACTTGATACTGGCACTTCGCCTCGAGTGTATTCCCACTACACTTTGATCGCTACCCTACCACGGCTCAAAGGAGTCGTGCAAACAGGTAGTGGTTGGGTGCAGTCCCGAAGCACTTGGAGGCAGTGACGGTTAGACAGGATTCGTCTCTCCCGGTATTGGGGGTTGACATCGCGCTGTGTCTAGGAGAGCCATTACACGAGTAGTCCCTGGCCAGGGCAAGCGAGATATACTGGTAGGCTTCCAGTGTTATCTCAGGGTGTTTTGGGCTTCACTCCGACACGACTTGTACCGCTATTGGGGGACTGACGTTTTACCGCCCCCTAGGCCCGACATGCGATGTATCAGACGAACAGACCGGACTGTACGGAGAATGTCACATTCAGACTCAGTAGGAGTTCACATGGGGTTCACCTCGTCAGCCTTCTTGTCGGCATCTACCTGGGGACCGTTACGCACAGCTAGTGCCGCTTGCGGTCTGTGGTTAAACCCACTGCCAGCGTAGTGTCGAGTCTTTAGAGTCCCACACAGAGGGTATTCTCCTCTGGGCAAAACAGAGTAGAGGTCGCATGGTTTTGCGACAGGGTTCGTTCTCATCCGCGCACTTGTGCACGTTTTGGAGTCCGGACGGATTATACTGGCAGGCTCTGGTTTGAGCCAGATACTGGTATATGTTTTGGGGTTGCTTTTATATCTCGGTATTCTTGTTCCTCGGAACGAGAATGCAGGTGTGTATGCACAGTTGCTTGAGGCGGAGGATGAGGTTTTTCATTAGGGTTTCGGAACGGGTGCGTATGCACAGTTGACAGTCGTCTTTTTCCAAACCCTAATAGATTTATGAAATATCAATTAATAATAGTAATTAAATGAAATATTGTTATGGTTGATTTTGTTGACTTGTTGACCATGGTTGACTTGTTGACCATGGTTGACTTGTTGACCATGGTTGAATGTTGACCACCATCATGCTTTGCAAAGATACTCCTTGATTCATGCTTACATTCATTTAATGAAGTATGATAGTGGTCATTCCAAATACAACCATCAACTATTTCATTTTTTGATTTATTATTATTAATTTGATAATTCCTTTTCTTTTAGTTATGGTTGCAAAAGAAAAGAGCTCATTCTATCATAATCATTCTCTCTCCTCACTTCATCTTCTTCTTCCTCAAGCTCAAGGTGATTCCTTCTCATGTGTTGAGAATCCCTCACCTTGAAAAGAAAACAACCCCTAGACACTCTCTACTCACTCTAGGATCAAAGGATTAGCAAGCCGGAGATTCTAGTTCTCTCCAAGTTCGAGAAAGAGCCCGAAGGTTGAACCCTCAGGTGGATCCCTCTTCGACGGAAGAAGGCGACGAGAAGAGAACCATCAACCTCTACAAGGTTTCAAGAAGAAGGAGTTCAAGTTTAGGTATAACTCTTCATCCGAGTAGCTAACGCTCCTTTGTATGCTTGCTAGTTTAGTTTAGACACGATCCCGACCTTGTTTAGTCCATGTTGCCCCTTGCGATAAAAATTTGTTTTTTATACCGTTTCCGCCTCCCCGTAAGCACCGGGGGTCGCAACGTGGACTTACAGACTTGACACTGCTGCTTCGCCTCGAGTGTGTTCCCACTGTTCTTAGATTGCTACCTAACCACGGCTCGACTAAGTCGTGCAAACAATTAGCAGTTGGGTGCAGTCCCGAAGCACTTGGACGCAGTGGCGGTTAGATAGGATTCGTCTCTCCCAGTATTGGGGGTTGATATCGCACTGTGTTTGGAGAGCCATTACGCAAGGTCCCTAGCCAGGGCAAGCGAGATTTACTGGTAGATGTTCCGGTAGTTTCTCAAGGTGTAATGGGCTTCACTCCGACACGACTTAGACCGCTTTTAGGGGACTGACGCTTGCCGCCCCCTAGGCCCGATATACGATAGTCTTAGACGAACAGACCGGACTATATGGAGATTTTCACATCAGGCTCAGTAGGAGTCCGAATGGGTTTCCTCATCAGCCTTCTTTTCGACATCTAACTGGGGACCGTTACGTACAGCTAGTACAGCTTGCGGCCTGTGGTTAAACCCACTGCCAGCGTAGTGTCGAGTCTTTAGAGTCCCACACAGAGGGTTTCCCTGCTTCAGGTGAAACGATATAGAGGTCGTATGGTTTTACAACAGGGTTCGGACATATACGTGTATTTATGCACGTATGATATTCGGACAGATTATACTAGCGGGCTTTGGTTTAAGCCAGATTCTAGTATTAGATTATTGGATTTGATTTAGTCTAAGTATATCCGTGTTTTTCGTAATTACGGATGGGAGGGGCATTCTCGTAATTTGTCGGGAAGCTTCTAGATGGGGATGACTCATTTGTGTTTTAATCTTTATGATTTAAACTAAATGAGGTGGAGGAGATGAGGTGTAATTATCATTAAATGAACCATGACTCATGAGATGATTCATCTCAAGTATTAAATGAAGCATGGTTGCTAGATATTCGATGAGATATTTTTCATGCTTCATATTATCCAAATGAGTCAAGATTTATTTCATAATAAAAAAACACTTCTCTCTCCTCAAGCTCTCTCTTCTTCAACTTAACCCTAATCCTCTCATGAGTTGAGAACCCTAGGGTTAGAAAGACTAATCAATCCTTAATCCATCTCTATATCATCTAGGTTACTTGGATTAGCACTCTAAGTCACTTAGTTACCTCATCTTGGAGGTGTAAGCTTGTAGTACTGTAAGTCCATATTGCGACCCCCGGTTCTTACGGGGAGGCGGAAACGGTATAAAAAACAAATTTTTATCGCAAGAGGCAACATGGACTAAACTAGGTCGGGATCGTTCCCTAAACTAAAACTAGCAAACTAAGCTAAAGAGATTTAGCTACTCGGATAGAGATGGTTATACCTAAACTTGAACTCCTTCTTCTTCAAGCTTTGTGGAGGTTGATGGTTCTCTTCTCTTGTCGCCTTCTTCCGTCGAAGATGGATCCACCTCGAAGGCTCGACCTTTGGGCTCTTTCTCGTACTTGGAGTGAACTAGAATCGCCGGCTTGCTAGACCCTTGATCCTAGAGTGAGTAGAGAGTGTCTAAGGGTTGCTTTTGTTTTTCAAGAGAAGGATTCTCAACTCATGAGAAGGTTTCTCTTGACTAGAGGAAGAAGAAGATGAAGTGAAGAGAGAGAGTGAGAATGATAGAATGAGCTATATTTTTTCTTTCTTGCAACCATAATGCAAAAGAAAAGAATTATCTAATAATAATAATTGAAAATGAGAATAGTTGATGGCAATTTGGAATGACCACAACCATGCTTCATTTAAAAATGTAAGCATAAATCAAGGAAGACTTTTGAAGCATGATGGTGGTCAACTTTCAACCATGGTCAACAAGTCAACCATGGTCAACAAGTCAACAAAATCAACCATAACAAAATTCTCATTTAATTACTATTATAAATAGATAATCCATAAATCCATTAGGGTTTGGAAAAAGATAACTGTCAACTGTGCATACGCACCCGTTCCGAAACCCTAATGAAATACCTCATCCTCCGCCTCAAGCAACTGTGCATACACACCTGCATTCTCGTTCCGAGGAACAAGAATACCAAGATATAAAAGCAACCCCAAATATATATACTAGTATCTGGCTCAAACCAGAGCCTGCCAGTATAATCCCTCCGGACTCCAAACGTGCACAAGTGCGCGGATGAGAACGAACCCTGTCGCAAAACCATGCGACCTCTACTCTGTTTTGCCCAGAGGCGAATACCCTCTGTGTGGGACTCTAAAGACTCGACACTACGCTGGCAGTGGGTTTAACCACAGACCGCAAGCGGCACTAGCTGTGCGTAACGGTCCCCAGGTAGATGCCGACAAGAAGGCTGACGAGGTGAAACCCCATCTGAACTCCTACTGAGTCTGAATGTGACAGTCTCCGTACAGTCCGGTCTGTTCGTCTGATACATCGCATGGCGGGCCTAGGGGGTGGTAATCGTCAGTCCCCCAATAGCGGTACAAGTCGTGCCGGAGCGAAGCCCAAAACACCCTGAGATAACACTGGAAACCTACCAGTATATCTCGTTTGCCCTGGCCAGGGACTACTCGTGTAATGGCTCTCCTAGACACAGCGCGATGTCAACCCCCAATACCGGGAGAGACGAATCCTGTCTAACCGTCACTGCCTCCAAGTGCTTCGGGACTGCACCCAACCACCACCCGTTTGCACGACTCCTTTGAGCCGTGGTAGGGTAGTGATCAAAGTGCAGTGGGAACACACTTGAGGCGAAGTGCCAGTGTCAAGTCAGCGGACTAAGCTGTACTCATGTCACCTGGGAACTGATAACTGACGATAGGTATAATACCAACCTGTCAGTTCCCGACGAGTCCTGTCCAGTGTACTCGTAACCCAACGAGCACCCGTATACTATCTCCAGTACGACGTACTGATGGCTGTGGGACAGACCATCTCCCACACTGGGATGAGAAGCGCATACGCTAGTCTACTCCGGAGTATCGATGCCCTGTCTCGATAGTCCTGCGACTAGGGACCTGTATAAGGATGTGCTTATAGATTACCCAGCCCCCACTAGTGTGACTGCCATCACAACGCTGGTAATCAAGCAAAGATCCTAAGGGCTCCACTAATGCGTATAAGTGATATACTGAAATAAACACAAGTACACATTGAAGTAGAAACAAACCAAGTAGCATACTACTATTTTGAGCAAGATTGTATATACAAGGTGAATATCCCAAGCATCCATTAAGTAATATACAAACTAGTATGATACAGTAATGGCCTCTAGGGCATATACACTAACAATCTCCCACTTGCACTAAGGCCATGTACTGGCGTATCGAAGACCTATCATCTCGATCAGCCGCTCGAACTGAGTCTGGGGCAAGGCCTTGGTGAATGGATCTGCAGTGTTCTCTTCTGAAGCAACCCTCCGAACCTCGATCTCCTTGCGATCCACGATCTCCCTGATCAGGTGATACCGCCTCAAGATGTGCCTGGATCTCTGATGGGACCTGGGTTCCTTCGCTAAAGCTATAGCCCCGTTGTTGTCGCAATACAGAGGTATTGGGTCAACAATGGACGGAACCACCTGAAGTTCTTTCAAGAACTTCCTCATCCAGACAGCTTCTTTTGCGGCATCAGATGCAGCGATGTATTCCGCTTCCATCGTCGAGTCTGCAACGGTTTCCTGTTTGGAACTCTTCCAACACACCGCCCCTCCATTGAGGGTGAAGACAAAACCCGACATGGACTTGGAATCGTCCTTGTCACTCTGGAAGCTGGAGTCAGCAAAGGCCTCGATCTGGAGGTCTTTTCCGCCATACACCAAGAACATCTCCTTAGTCCTCCTCAGGTACTTGAGAATGTTCTTTACTGCTATCCAGTGTTTCTCCCCAGGGTTAGACTGATACCGGCTTACCACACTCAGTGCATAAGCTACATCCGGTCTGGTACACAACATCGCATACATTATAGAGCCTACCGCAGAAGCGTAGGGTATAATAGACATGCGATCCCTCTCCAAATCAGTCTTGGGAGACATCTCTTTAGAGAGGGTGATCCCGTGACAAGCCGGTAGGTTACCGCGCTTGGAATCTTCCATACTGAATCTTTTCACTATGGTGTCGATGTACCTGGACTGAGAAAGTCCCAATATCCTCTTGGATCTATCACGATGGATCCGGATCCCCAGGATGTATGAGGCATCACCCAGGTCTTTCATGGAGAACCTTTGTGACAAGAATCCCTTGACAGATTGTAGCATAGGAATGTCATTTCCTATTAAGAGAATGTCATCCACGTATAAAACGAGGAATACTACAGTTCTCGCTACAAATCTACTATAGATGCATGGTTCATCTGGATTTTTGATAAAGCCAAATTCTTTGACTGTCTCATCAAAACAGATGTTCCAACTCCGCGATGCCTGCTTTAGTCCATAGATGGACTTAAGCAACTTGCACACCTTTCCGCTGCTCCCACTCTGAATGAAACCCTCTGGCTGATCCATATAGACACACTCCTCTAAATTTCCATTTAGAAAAGCTGTCTTTACGTCCATTTGCCAGATCTCATAATCGTGGAAGGCAGCAATGGCAAGAAGGATCCGAATGGATTTCAGCATGGCTACTGGAGAAAAGGTTTCGTCGTAGTCCAAGCCAGGTCTTTGACGAAAACCCTTTGCTACCAGCCTAGCTTTATAGGTCTCAACCTGTCCATCTACACCAATCTTCCTTTTGAAGATCCACTTGCATCCTACGGGTTTTACCCCGTCTGGAGCAATGTCCAACGTCCATACCTTGTTGGTGTACATGGACTCCATTTCGGTCCGCATTGCATCCAGCCATCTCACTGAGTCAACGCTCTGAACGGCCTGCTGGAAGCTAGTAGGCTCATCATAATCTATGATGCAATCCTCTCTATCCCCGTCTATGAGAAAACTGCAGTATCTCTCGGGCGGATGAGACTGCCTACTACTCCTGCGGAGCGGCGTAGGAATGTCCTGTTCTGTTGAACCCTCTGGTTCCACTAAGCTTTCAGTAACAGTCTGTGGTTCTGGAATTTCTTCCAGTTCTATTGTGTTCCCACTTATCTGGGTTTCCAAAAACTCAGTTTCCAAGAAGCGGGCATGCTGAGAAACAAAAACCTTTTGTTCCTCAGTAGAATAGAAAAGATACCCCCTGGAGTTCCTTGGGTATCCCACAAACTTACACTGTACTGAACGTGCCTCAAGCTTGTCCGCATGCTGCTTTTTTACAAAAGCTGGACATCCCCATACCTTGAGATAATTAAGACAGGGTTTCTTCCCAGTCCACATCTCATATGGGGTGGTGGGCACAGTCTTGGTAGGAGCCTTGTTCAAGAGATACGCAGCTGCTTCTAGTGCATATCCCCAGAATGATCGCGGTAACTCAGCGTTACTCATCATGGACCGCACCATATCCAATAGGGTGCGGTTCCGTCTCTCCGATACACCGTTATGTTGCGGGGTGTATGGAGGAGTAAGCTGAGAGAGAATTCCGTTCTCTTTTAAATAGTCCAGGAACTCGGCACTTAAGTATTCTCCACCTCGATCCGATCTTAGAATCTTAATACTTTTGCCGGTTTGTTTCTCTACTTCATTCTTATACTCCTGGAATTTTCCAAAAGCCTCGGACTTATGTTTCATTAAGAAGACATAACCGTACCTTGAGAAGTCATCCGTAAAAGTAATGAAGTAAGAATGTCCGCTTCGGGCATGTGTAGACATTGGACCGCACACGTCACTGTGTACGAGTCCTAAGAGCTCGCTCGCTCTTACTCCACGTCCAGTAAACGGAGTCTTTGTCATCTTTCCTTTGAGACAAGATTGACAAGTGGCATATGATTGATATTCGAACGCATTCAAATATCCTTCTGTATGCAACTTAGTCAACCTTCTCTCATTGATGTGACCCAATCTACAATGCCATAAGAAAGTCTGATTTATTTCTGGAGACTTTCTTTTGTGTGTATTCTGGACATTAAAAATCTGTGGTTGGTTTAACACGTATATACCATTACTCAATGTACCTGACCCAATCAATACTTGATTAAGGTGAATGTTTACAACATTACTTACAAACGCAAATTCATAACCTTCTTTAGAAACTAAAGATACAGAAATGATATTACAAGTTGCGTTGGGTACAAAAAAGCAATTACGCAAAACCAAAACATGTCCATCTGACATTCCCAGGTGATAGTCCCCCACGGCTTTAGCATCCATGCTAGCTCCGTTCGCAACTCTGAGGGTCATGTCACCTGCCTTCAAATCCCTACGGTTTCTCAACGCCTGCAAAGAATTACAGATATGAGATCCTGATCCGGTATCCAATACCCAGGAAGTAGAGTTTATTGAAAGACAGTTTTCAATAACATACACACCTGAAGCTGAAGCTGCAACCTGCTTCAATTCCTGTGTTCTGGCCTTCCAGGCCCTGCAATCATTCTTCCAGTGTCCTTTCTTATGACAAAAGAAGCATTCTTCCTTATCCACAAGCTTCCCCGCTATCTTTGTTGCTTTACCTTTTCCCTTCGTATCCACTTTACTAACACCGCCCCTTGGTTTGGCGGGGGCCTTCTTCTTCTTTCCCTTGGCTTTCGCCTTGGACCTAGAAGAAGATGATCCTCCTACAAACAAAGTGGATGTATCCCTACTTTTCTGTAGGGTGCCCTCTGCGCTCCTCAGCATGTTGAGGAGCTCTGATAGTTCAACCTCTTTTTCTTGTAGGTTGAAGTTCAGTATAAACTGGGCGTAAGTGGAAGGAAGGGACTGGAGAACTATATCCGTATATAGCTCACTCTCCAATGTGATCCCTAGGTCAGCGAGCTCCTCAATGTAGCCGATCATCTTTAGCACGTGCTCGGCTACTGATGATCCGACGGCCATCTTTGTCGAAAACAACTTTTTCGACGCTTCGTATCTTGCGATACGTGATTGCTCTCCATACAGTTCTTTTGTATGGAGCAATATGGACTCCATGTCCATATTCTCATGCCTCCTCTGATGTTCGTTGTCCATCGAGGCAAGCAGGAGGCACTTGGCCTTCGCGCTATCAATCTCCCAAGTCTTGCGGATTTCCTTATCCGCGACGCTGGAAGTTGGACCAGGGACAGGGGGAGCTTTGGTGGTAAGAAGATACCCCAGCTTGTCATAAGTGATTGCTATCTTGACATTCCTGAGCCAATCTTTGTAGTTTGGCCCTGTCAGTTTGTTTTTATCTAGGAGTAACTTAAGTCCAGTCATGTTGATTGGTCGCTGCAATTAGGAGAGAGAAGAAGAAACACTCAGCATGATGCTCTTGCAAGTTTAGAGTGGTTTTTAGTTTGTCTAAACAGGATGGCTCCCACTGTTTCTCAAATCCCTCCTCAAACCATAAAGGAAGAATTAGTCAGGATCAATCCCACCGTACAATACTTGCTTAACCGTTCAGCCAGGCCGGTGTCGGTACTTCGAGGGAGGTTTTCCAACGCTTTCGCGAAGTTCCTTAATTAAAGAACCTCTTTTCCCTGGGGGCGTAACCCCGCTAACACCTTTCTAGGCACCTACTAGGTTTATAGCATTGATCGTTAAGTGAGAAATTTCCCGAGGAGTAGCATATACTCACAGTAGGATCGGGATCCAAATATCATCGCGTGACGAAACTGAAGGAATCCTACCAGAATCGCCACACTCCAAATGGTATGCAAATCTAGCAAGTTTCAGTACTTATGAAACTCCCGATGTGGATTTTTGCCCCATGCTCTTATGACCTTGACGAAGGTCAACAAATCATAAGTCACATGTCAAGTTCTGCCCGTCATTATCCAGGTTAATTTGAATCCACCCGTATATACCCTTGACGAAGGTCAACAAGGTAATGCGAGTGTCCCAAACCAACGCATCTATCTATGCTACATATGAACACCCAATAGCTACCAATCACTATGCCTTGACGAAGGTCAACAAACACAGCTTGAATACTATTGAATATTCATACGAAACGACGGAGGGCTACGAATGGTTTTGGCAAAACCGTGAACGTAGTGAACTTGATTTGGTCGATGGAACGAGATAGCTTTTAAAAGGAGTGGCTCAAGCTCCGCATTTAAAAGTTATTTTTGAAAAGAACCGAGTGGTTTTTCGAAAGTGTTCCAACGACTTTAACTTGGTTTATTATCTTGCATTAGTTCTTTTAATGCGTGATATTCTTGCATTAGTACTTTTAATGCGTCCCATCATTTAATCCTACCATTGCAGAAAACAACCAAAATATGACGTATGCTTATGCCATTCGCATTCGCCACGGGGCCCCGTCATTACCCGTTAGGTTACTTAACTAACGACAGAGCGGGGGCTGGGCTAGCGCGTCTGTAAAACATAAGCAACGCCTAAATAGAAAGCAATGATAGACATTTCAGATCACAGATAAATACATTGGATATACTAGCAATCTGTAATTTGTACGAGCCTGTAACAAAAACAGATAACACGGTCGCGGTGAATAGCAAATACCCCACCCAAGACCCCTACGGGTGCGGCAAACTACCCGCCAAGTCCTCGGTAGTTTGTGCACCCCTCCATGGGTCTATCCTAGGAGCAAAAACAGTAAAAGGAATTATACAATGACGGCTACAACCCCGACCCGGTTGTGCGGCCAAACAAATAATATAATTACATCAATTTACATTTACAATGAATTGCAAGAAAAGAAAACTCTCGTCTCACAACCCCCGGCTATTCACCCGCGACAATCCAACATATTTATATACACATTCCAGCACATTACAGATCATGTATAACCCCGACTAATCGTCTTATAGCGATTAGCCGACGTTCAATACATGCAAACATCACAGATATAACCAACATAGCCAAAGTGCAGTGAAGTTCGGAAAAAAATACGGAATTATAGGACCCCAAAAGTGAATTTCAGTTCTGGAAAATCTGGGTACATATAATATATCTTAAAAATCCCAAAACCAACACAGAAGAACACTGCACGAAAAACGATGCAAAGATGACACCAACTTGCGGCGGTTCCGCGGCCTGATGAACAGGTGAGGCCGCGGAAGGGCGGCGCTTTGGAGGAATCATGCTATCGTTTTTGGTGGGTGTTCTTACAAAACCCTGAGACGATTTTTAGAGTATAAATTTTTTCATTTTGAGCCAAAAAAATTTCAACAGAAACTCAGGTTTTGTAATTTATCCGGTTTTGTGATTTTTCGTTTCCGAACTTCGTTACACTTCACTACCAAGCTAGTTTAAGTTTAGTTAGGCTCTGATACCACTGTAAGTCCATATTGCGACCCCCGGTTCTTACGGGGAGGCGGAAACGGTATAAAAAACAAATTTTTATCGCAAGAGGCAACATGGACTAAACTAGGTCGGGATCGTTCCCTAAACTAAAACTAGCAAACTAAGCTAAAGAGATTTAGCTACTCGGATAGAGATGGTTATACCTAAACTTGAACTCCTTCTTCTTCAAGCTTTGTGGAGGTTGATGGTTCTCTTCTCTTGTCGCCTTCTTCCGTCGAAGATGGATCCACCTCGAAGGCTCGATCTTTGGGCTCTTTCTCGTACTTGGAGTGAACTAGAATCGCCGGCTTGCTAGACCCTTGATCCTAGAGTGAGTAGAGAGTGTCTAAGGGTTGCTTTTGTTTTTCAAGAGAAGGATTCTCAACTCATGAGAAGGTTTCTCTTGACTAGAGGAAGAAGAAGATGAAGTGAAGAGAGAGAGTGAGAATGATAGAATGAGCTATATTTTTTCTTTCTTGCAACCATAATGCAAAAGAAAAGAATTATCTAATAATAATAATTGAAAATGAGAATAGTTGATGGCAATTTGGAATGACCACAACCATGCTTCATTTAAAAATGTAAGCATAAATCAAGGAAGACTTTTGAAGCATGATGGTGGTCAACTTTCAACCATGGTCAACAAGTCAACCATGGTCAACAAGTCAACAAAATCAACCATAACAAAATTCTCATTTAATTACTATTATAAATAGATAATCCATAAATCCATTAGGGTTTGGAAAAAGATAACTGTCAACTGTGCATACGCACCCGTTCCGAAACCCTAATGAAATACCTCATCCTCCGCCTCAAGCAACTGTGCATACACACCTGCATTCTCGTTCCGAGGAACAAGAATACCAAGATATAAAAGCAACCCCAAATATATATACTAGTATCTGGCTCAAACCAGAGCCTGCCAGTATAATCCGTCCGGACTCCAAACGTGCACAAGTGCGCGGATGAGAACGAACCCGGTCGCAAAACCATGCGACCTCTACTCTGTTTTGCCCAGAGGCGAATACCCTCTGTGTGGGACTCTAAAGACTCGACACTACGCTGGCAGTGGGTTTAACCACAGACCGCAAGCGGCACTAGCTGTGCGTAACGGTCCCCAGGTAGATGCCGACAAGAAGGCTGACGAGGTGAAACCCCATCTGAACTCCTACTGAGTCTGAATGTGACAGTCTCCGTACAGTCCGGTCTGTTCGTCTGATACATCGCATGGCGGGCCTAGGGGGTGGTAATCGTCAGTCCCCCAATAGCGGTACAAGTCGTGCCGGAGCGAAGCCCAAAACACCCTGAGATAACACTGGAAACCTACCAGTATATCTCGTTTGCCCTGGCCAGGGACTACTCGTGTAATGGCTCTCCTAGACACAGCGCGATGTCAACCCCCAATACCGGGAGAGACGAATCCTGTCTAACCGTCACTGCCTCCAAGTGCTTCGGGACTGCACCCAACCACCACCCGTTTGTACGACTCCTTTGAGCCGTGGTAGGGTAGTGATCAAAGTGCAGTGGGAACACACTTGAGGCGAAGTGCCAGTGTCAAGTCAGCGGACTAAGCTGTACTCATGTCACCTGGGAACTGATAACTGACGATAGGTATAATACCAACCTGTCAGTTCCCGACGAGTCCTGTCCAGTGTACTCGTAACCCAACGAGCACCCGTATACTATCTCCAGTACGACGTACTGATGGCTGTGGGACAGACCATCTCCCACACTGGGATGAGAAGCGCATACGCTAGTCTACTCCGGAGTATCGATGCCCTGTCTCGATAGTCCTGCGACTAGGGACCTGTATAAGGATGTGCTTATAGATTACCCAGCCCCCACTAGTGTGACTGCCATCACAACGCTGGTAATCAAGCAAAGATCCTAAGGGCTCCACTAATGCGTATAAGTGATATACTGAAATAAACACAAGTACACATTGAAGTAGAAACAAACCAAGTAGCATACTACTATTTTGAGCAAGATTGTATATACAAGGTGAATATCCCAAGCATCCATTAAGTAATATACAAACTAGTATGATACAGTAATGGCCTCTAGGGCATATACACTAACAGTAGGAACTTTTGGGTGGATCTTCTATTACTTCGAGGAGCCGACGAGGAGGTGCCTTCCATTCTCAGTACAAGGAGCTTAAGAAGATGAGGAGGACAACAAGAACAAGAAGGACTAGTATCTTGTGGTATAACAATTCTTGCTTAGTTTTTAAACCTCAAAGATTAGTGCTAGCTAAGGTTTATGAATGATCCATGGTTCTAGTCGATGTTGCGAAGCCCGTAAAAATCAATTTTTGCTCATTCCGACTCCCCGCGAATACGTGGGGTGCGCAACATAGACTTATAGCTCTGCCTTGACTTGCTGAAGAGTCAAGCATTTCGAAAAAAACTCCGCAACATCTCTCTTCATTCCTTCCCACCAATAAACATCCTTCAGGTCATGATACATCTTGGTGAAACCAGGATGATTACTGTATGCTGATATGTGGGTCTCCTCTAAGATCTCATATCTCAGTCCATCCGAATCTGGCACACAAAGACGAGTCCCAAAATTTAATACTCCACATCCATCTATCACGAACTCCGACTCTCCACCCTGCCTAACCAGATCCATAATCTCCTACATACGAGCATATGCGGGCTGTGTCTCTCGAATACGATCCAATAACTGAGGACGGTTGCGAACATGTGATAACTGTCCTCCTGTCGAGCTGAACTCAAACTGTATACGACTATCACACAAAATCTGCCAGTCTGTAGAAGACGGTCTCTGCAAGATGCGCATATGAGATAAGCTACCTCCAGGCCTCCGACTCAAAGCATCTGCTACCACATTCGCTTTGCCGGGATGATATAAGATCTCACAATCATAATCCTTCATGAGTGCCATCCATCTACGCTGCCTTAGATTCAGATTCCTTTGTTGAAAATTATACTTCAAGCTCTTATGATCTGTAAAAAAAAATCTGGCACGACTCTCCATAAAAATAATGCCTCTGAATCTTCAGTGCGAAAACTCCAGCAGCCATCTCCAAATCATGAGTGGGGTAGTTCTGCTCATGCCTCTTCAACTGTCGAGAAGCATAAGCTACAACCCTGCCATGCTGCATCAACACACAGCCTAAACCCACTCGAGAGGCATCACAATACACAACAAAACCACTTGACCTAGAAGGTAAAGATAAGACTGGTGCAGTCGTCAAGCGAGTCTTCAACTGCTGGAAACTTTGCTCACATGCATCTGTCCAAAGAAAGGGAACCTCCTTCCTTGTCAATCCGGTCAACGGTGCAGTGATCCGAGAAAAACCTGCACAAAGCGTCGGTAATAACACGCCCGACCTAAGAAACTCCGAACCTCTGTAACTGACACCGGTCTGGGCCAGTGCTGTACCGCTTCGATGTTCTTCGGGTCCACATGTATCCCATCTCTCGTAACTACATGACCAAGAAATCCACACTATCTAGCTAGAAAGCACGCTTGGAAAATTTAGCGAAGAGCTGATGCTTCTTCAAGGTCTGCAACGTGATACGCAAATGCTGATCGTGCTCCTCTCGGCTCCGGGAGTAAACAAGAATGTCATCAATGAATACAATAATAAACTGATCAAGGAAGGGCCTGAAGATACGGTTCAACATATCCATGAAAGCTGCTGGGGCGTTGGTGAGTCCGAACGACATCACCAAAACTCATAAGGTCCATAACGTGTGCGAAAAGCAGTCTTCGGAATGTCATCCTTCCGAACCCTTAACTGGTGATACCCTGACCGCAGATCAATCTTTGAGAAGTAGCTAGCTCCCTGCAGCTAATCAAATAAGTCATCGATACGAGGTAGTGGATACCTCTTTCGCACAGTAACTCGATTCAGCTGTCGGTACTCAATGCATAGTCTCATACTACTGTCCTTCTTCTTTACAAATAAGACAGGAGCTCCCCACGGCGATACACTTGAACGAACAAGCCTTCTATCTAACAACTCTTGCAACTGGATTTTGAGTTCCTCCAACTCCGTCAGGGCCATCCGATAGGGTGGTATAGAAATAGGCCCCACACTCGGAATCAAGTCAATGCAAAATTCAATATCGCGATCGAGCGGTAATCCTGGTAATTCAGCAGGAATTACATCCGGAAATTCTCGTGCTATCAGAACCTGGTCCAACGGAATCTCAGCGACTCCAAAATCCTGAACAATTGCTAAGAACCCATGACAACCCTTCTTCAAGAGTCGTTCCGCACAAAGAGCAGAAATCATGTTGGCAGGAGTTATATTACATTCCCTCTACACAACAAAGATCGGTTCACCTGAAAAACAAAATCTAACCGCTTTTCCCCAACAATATACATAGGCATGACAAGCGGCTAACCAATCCATACCGAGAGTATATCAAAATCTAACATATCCAGGAGAATCAGATCAACTAGCGAATCTCTATCACCAATACGTACAGAACATGGTCTGAATATGTGTCGAGCTATAAATGAATCTCCTACAGGGGTAATCACAACTAGCGATAATTCTAAAAACGACAACTCTCTTCCCAGAGAAAGTGAAAAGTGTGCAAATACGTATGAATGCGTAGAAACAGAATCAATTAGAATATGCGCGTTTAAGGAACATACTGGAAGAATACCTATTACGACTGCATTGAATGTCTGGGCATCCTGTGGAGTCAAGTAAAGACCCGAGCCTGGTCCTTACTAATATCGTGACGTCCTTCCTTAGAGTTTACAATGTTGGATATATATATGCCCTAGAGGCCATTATATGATAGTGGATGTATTTATACATGTAAAAGAATATATATATATATATATATATTCAGTGTACAATCTTGCTCAACATGATAGTATGCTATCTGGTTCTTCTTTATCTGACATGTTGACTTGATCATTCTTTTATTCATTCACACGTGTTGATAAAGCCCTGAGGATATTGGCTTTATTACTGTGATTATGATAGAGATCATACTAGTGGGACATCTGTAGTTTATAAACATATACTGAAATGTCCCTAGTCGTAGGTGTATCGACATGGGGCATTGATATACCAGAGTAGACTAGCGTATATGATACTTGACCCATATGATGGGCGATGGATGTTCCCACATCTATTGATGTTTGACATCGAGATCGTATACGGGTGCTCAGTGGAGACTGGGTACACTGGACGGACTTGCCGAGAACTCCTATATGGTATTATATCTATCATCGGATAGCAGTTCTCAGGTGACACTGATACTGGTTAGTCTGTAGACCCGATATCGTCATAGAGTCTTGTGTGCTCTCCCACTATACTTTGATTGCCACCCTACCACGGCTTTATTGAGTCGTGCAAACAGGTGGCTTTTGGGTACATTCCTGAGACACATGAAGACGATGAGCGATAAGAAGGGTTTCGTCTCTTCCGGTATTGGGAGTAGATGCCGTGCTTTGCTCGATTAGCTATATCAGTAAGTCCCTGGCCAGGGCTGTTGAGATTTACTGATAAGTGTTATCAGTAGTTTCTCGATCTGTTATAGACCATTCATCGGCATGACTTATTGAGTTATTGGGGTCGACGCTACCATCCCTAGATTCGATATGCAGCATATCTGACGAAGAGACCGGATTGTACGGTAGTGTTACCGGTTGGCTCGACGGGAGTTATGATAGGTTCGCTTGTTTTCTTCTGATTGCTCAATACCCGGGTGACCGTTACGTTTAGCTGACCTCTTGCGACTTGGCGGTGATTGATATGATCACCATCCACTGCTGGCGTATTGACGAGTCTTAGAGTCCCACAATGGAGTTACCTAGTCCAGGCGAAACGATATAGTGCGCATATGAGATATGCGCGGGGACCCGGTTAAATGCGTGTATGAGATACCGTATATTAATCGGGTGCTTTGCTTTTGGTCGGGTCGTATGTGATATGACCGGTTTGCTAAATCAAGTGTTGATTTATTATTGACCATTAGTTTTTCACTTTAAACCCTTTCTTGTCTTTTTGTTGTATGCATGCATGTATGCACTTATTCTTTTTGATGCACATATGGATGTGTATACACACATACATACATACAATATTTTGTCTTGGTTGTTGATACATGAGATGGTGGCAATATAAGACTCACACTTTATATAAATATGTTGATATTTATTTTTTGGATAAAAGAAATTGGAAATGAAAATTCTATCACGGTTTAATATTTTATTCATACACTAACCCTTTGCTTGAACCATGATTTATTTTCTATGGCCATTTTGGATCCAAAATAAATATCTAGATATTTTATATCTAGGTTTAAGAATGAGAAAGAGAAAATATATATATTTTCATTACTCATTTTTAACATAAGCTTATCATTATCTTGAACTCTCATATTGCCTTCATCTTCTTACTCCACTCTCTTGCTCTCTAGCTTCCATTAGTGAGTGAAAGAGTGATCAAGTTAGGGTCTTTAAGTGAGAAAACAAACCACATCAACATTTTATACTACTCTAGCCAACTAGTTTTGAGTGTTTGCTTCAACTTCTTCTCTTGATCTAGTGAAGCATCTAGCTTGGACAAAGAGAACTCCGGGTGGATCGCCGTGGACCTAGAGGATCTCAGGTGAGCTTCTTTTCAACTCTCAAGTGGCCAAGGACTCTAGCGTAGGGAGCTACAAAGGTTGTATTCTCAAAACCATAGCTTTTGCTACTTGTGTTAGTGTTAAAGTTTTGTTACCCTAGCTTTTCTAGTATGATCCTTAGGTTAGTTTCTCTAGCACCCTAAAAATTTAAATATGGCATGTGTAATGCTACCAAACCCTTGTAGTGGTGATGAAGAAACACCTTCATGGTATCAGAGCCAAACTAGAAGCCTAGACGATGTTACGAAAATACGAAAATGAAAACTTCCGCAAAATACGAAATTAGAAACCCTTGAAAAATGCTCTCTGTAAATGTTTTAAAAAGTAACCTGAAAATTATTTAAATAACCGCAGAGAGACATTTAAGATGATATAAGAAATCTGGGACAAAACAAGATGGAGGGGCTCGGAAAAAACCGGCGACCCTTGGGGAATTTCCAGCGACGCCGGCCGGTGGTGCTCCCCTCTAGCTCATTTTCCTCCAGTGATCTGTACATTATGATCATGGGTTTCTAGTATTCTTTAGTTGTCCAGAATTGCATGTGATGTAAGTTTGGTATTGAGCAATTTGCGGAATAGTTCGTATTCCTATTTTTATAGCATCTTATTGGTAACTTTTGGGGCGTTAAACAGGTCGAACGAATTATTAAACACTCGTATTTTTCAAGGTTGAACGTACTCGATAACTAATGCAGGTATTCTTATGGACCCTCTAGAAGAAAGTAACCCTAACTCGAGATGTGACCACCAAACTACGACTGAACCTTAGGGTTTGCCGTAGTTAGTAGCGCCACAAATGAGGCTTGGGTCTGCCCTTCTACGGTTGGTCCATTAAATACTGTGGCATAGATTTTGGGTATTGTTTAACGGTGCTCAAGTGTTGAGCTTGCTGGGGAATGCGGGTGTTCGTTAATTCGATCGAAGGGTTTAACACCGCTTAGTAGTATGTGATACTTGTTTCTGCGACCGTAAGCGTAGTATGCGTATCGCCGGTTTCGTTGCTATATGTCAACGGCAATTGGGGTACGCACACTTGCTTACGTAGATGACATGTGATGTTATATGTTGCTGTGTTGTGATGTATTGGATTCTCGTGATCGAATAGCCGGGGGGCTTTATGTGAGATGAGAGTTTTACTTTTCATTCATGTAAAATTCATTTGTAATAAAATATTCTTTTATTTGAGGCACTTCCGGGTTGAGGATGATGTCACCATTGTTGTATATTATTTACTTTTCCGCATTAGGATAGACCCAAGGTGGAGAGCACAAGTGACCGGGTTCTGGGGTCCAGTGGGAGACCATTTCGAGGCGTCGAGACCGGGTTTCCTAACTCCAAAATCAGCAGGGTCACTTGCCGCTCTCGTAGGGGTCTAGGGTGTGGGATTGGCTATTCATCACGACTGTGGAATCCGTATTTTCTATCATTGGCTAAATACTAAATACGGATGTCCTAGTATATCCTATATTATTATATGTGTGTTTATGCTGCCTATATTCTGTGATGTGATCGCTTAATATATCTCAGACGAATGCTATATTATATATGAGATATGTAATAGACGTTGCTTTTGTTTTTCACCCGCGGTAGTCCCGTCCCGGTATGCCGTTAGTTAAGTAACCTAACGGTGCATAACGGAACATTGCGGCGAATGCGGATGGCATAAGCGTACGTTGTATTTTTATTTCTTTTCTGTGATTGGCTTAAGGACATAAATGATGGGACTACATTAATATGATTAATGTAAAGAAAATAAACCTAAAAAGATGTTGTAGAATCGGATTTGAAAAAACCACTCGGCTTTTTACGAAAATGCTACTTTTCAAAACTGCGGAGCTTAAGCCACTCCTTTTGAAAACCATTTGATTCTACGACGATATCAAGTTCAAAGCGTTAAAGGTTTTCTTAAAAACCATCCGCAACCCTCCGTCATTTTAGGAAGTAGAGTACTTAGTATTCGTGCTACGTTTGTTGGCTATAGTTAAGGCGTAGTGTACGGTAGCTAAGTGATGTCTTCCTACACTGCATATGATGCAGATTAATTAGGACATTCATGCGACTTTGTTGACCTTAGTTATGGGTCATGTGAGTGCGTCTAATTAATCAAGAAATGACGGGTAGAACTTGACTAGTGCTTATCATTTGTTGACCATAGTTAAGGTCATGGGTACTAGGGGTAAAAACCACATCGGGAATTTCAATAGTTGAAATTTGCAATGAGATTGCATACCTTCCATATGATGGTTGGATCCCGATCCCACTGTGGGCAATAGTTGCTCCTAGGAGAGTTTTGCAGTTTACAATGAGCTAACTCATTAGGTGTCTAGAAAGGTGTTAACGGGGCTACGCCTCTGGGAAGACAAGGTTTATATTAATTAGGTCCGTGCGAAAGCACGGGGAACCTCCCTCAAGTACCGACACTGGCCTGTCTGAACAGTTAGCGAAGTTGTAGACTGTAATTAATCCTGGCTAGTTTTATTTTTAAGGTTTGAAAGAAAAACTTGATTAAAGAAGTGGGAGACATCGATTAGATAAGATAATAACCAATCTGATCTTCGCAAGAGCTTTCGCTGAGTGTATTCTTTTCTCTCTCTTAATGGCAGATACCAATGACAGGACTCAAGCTTCTACTAGATAAAAATAAACTGAATGGGTCCAATTATAAAGACTGGCTGAGGAATCTTAACATTGCCTTGACTTATGATAAGGTATCATATGTCCTCACGTCTCCAGCCCCGCCCGTCCCAAGTCCGAAATCTTCGGTTGCGGATAAGGAAGTCCGCAAGACATGGGACGCTGACTGTGCCACGGCCAAGTGCCTCGCGCTTGCATCGATGGATAACACACATCAGAAGCAGCACGAGAATATGGACGTACAAGCCATATTTCTCCATACAAAGGAGTTGTATGGAGAGCAATCCTGCGTATTACGATACGAAGCATCCAGAAAACTGTTTCAGATGCGAATGGCCCCTGGCACACCAGAAGGAGACCATGTTCTGAAGATGATAGCTCTCATAGAGGAGCTTGAGGACCTTGTGTGGACAATAGACAATGAACAATATACGGATATTATTCTACAGTCTCTCCCCTCCACCTTTGCTCCGCCTTTGCTCAATTTATAGTTAACTTCAACATGCACAACATGGAGAAGGAACTACCTGAACTCCTTAATATGTTAAGTAGTGCAGAGAGCACACTCAAATCAGTGAAAACTTCCGTTTTGAGTGTTGGGCAATCTTCCTCTTCTGGCCCAAAGGCTAAGGCCAAGGGAAAGATGAAGAAGAAACCCACCAAACCTAAGGGTGGAGTCAAAAAGGTTAAGGGGAAAGACAAGTCCAAAGCTGGAGAATCGGGGAAAGGGGAATGTTATCACTGCCACAAAATAGGACACTGGAAGCGCAACTGCACGGAGTACTTGGATCTCAAGAAGAAGCATGGGGATGCTTCCGCTTCAGGTGTGTTTATGACAGAAAAATGTTTTTCAATAAACTATGCTTCCTGGGTATTAGATACCGGTTCAGGTTCTCACATTTGCAATTCTATGCAGGCGCTGAGAAATAGCAAGGTTTTGAAGACAGGTGACCATACTCTCCGCGTTGGAAATGGTTCCAATGTGCATATAGTTGCAGTGGGAGAGTATCACTTGGGGTTGCCATCTGGGTGTATATTGGTTTTGAACCCATATTATTATGTACCTAGTATACTTTGTAATATAATATCTGTTTCTTTGTTAGACAATGAAGGATATAATTTTGTATTGCAGAACAATGATATGAACATTCACCTGAATCAAATGTTGGTTGGGTATGGTACGCTCAATAACGAGATATCCGTCCTAAATCAACACACAGTTTTCAGCATACAACACACTAATAAAAGAAAACTTTCAGAAATAAATGAAGCTTTTCTTTGGCACTGTAGACTGGGTCATATTAACGAAACAAGACTAAACAAGTTACACAAAGATGGATATTTAAACCCTTTTGAATATAAATCTTATGCGATTTGTCAGTCTTGTATCAAGGGTAAAATGACAAAACTCCGTTTACAGGACACGGAGAAAGAGCTACTGAGATCTTAGGCCTCATAAATAGTGATGTATGCGGGCCAATGTCTACACAGGCTAGAGGCAGTTTTTCATACTTCAATACCTTCACTGATAATTTCTCAAGATTCGGTCATGTAATTTTATTAAAACACAAGTCTGAAGCTTTTGAGAAATTCACTGAATATAAACTCGAAGTAGAAAAACAAACCGGCTTGAGCATCAAAATGCTTCGATCAGATCGAAGTGGGGAGTATCTCAGTACAGAGTTTGCAAACTTCCTAAAAGAGAATGGGATTCTCTCTCAGCTCACTCTTCCTTACACACCACAGCACAACGGTGTGTCAGAACGTCGGAATCAGACCCTATTAGATATGGTCCGTTCCATGATGAGTGAAGCTGAGTTACCCGTCTCATTTTGGGGGCATGCATTGGAAACTGCAGCATTTCTATTGAACAAGGTCCCAACCAAAACCGTGTCTACCACGCCATATGAGATATGGCATAGGAAGAGACCATCTCTTAAGAGAATTAAGATTTGGGGTTGCCCGGCCTATGTTAAAAAGCAGAATCCGGACAAACTCGAGACACGGTTAGTCATGTGTAATTTTGTGGGATATCCAAAGAATTCTTATGGATATCTTTTCTACCTTAAGGAGGAACAAAAGGTGTTTGTTTCTCAGTATGCCACATTCTTGGAAAAGGTGTTTTCACAAATGATACTGATGGCAGTGTGGTAGATCTAGAAGAGGTTCTAGAGACACAAACTACAAATGACGACTTGGTTGAACCGGCTGTTGCAACAGAAACTGAGGAACCTCGGCCACTCCGTAGGTCTGGTAGGACTTCTCACCCACCGGAGAGGTACTACGGTTTCCTTATTGATGGTGACAGATAAGACTGCATCATGGAGGATGATGATCCTACCAGCTTTCAGCAAGCTATTACGAGTGGAGACTCTGTGATGTGGCTGGATGCCATGAGATCCAAAATGGAGTCTATGTACACCAACAAAGTATGGAGTTTGGACGTTGTACCCCCTGGGGTAA
Organism: Agapanthus africanus; assembly: GCA_030015575.1. Taxonomy (NCBI): domain Eukaryota; kingdom Viridiplantae; phylum Streptophyta; class Magnoliopsida; order Asparagales; family Amaryllidaceae; genus Agapanthus; species Agapanthus africanus. Next base: position 579,272,002 of record JASDDO010000019.1, read on the forward strand.
AACCTGTGGGGTGCAAATGGATTTTTAAAAGAAAGATTGGTGTAGATGGGCAGGTAGAGACCTATAAGGCAAGACTTGTGGCGAAGGGTTTTCGTCAAAGACCAGGTTTGGACTATGACGAAACTTTTTCTCCCGTAGCCATTCTTAAATCCATTCGAATTCTACTTGCTATAGATGCTCACTACGACTATGAAATCTGGCAGATGGACGTTAAAACGACATTTCTAAATGGAGATTTAGAAGAATGCATTTATATGGATCAGCCAGAGGGCTTCATTGACAGTGGGAGCAGCGGGAAAGCTCGTAGATTGCTTAAATCCATTTATGGGTTAAAGCAGGCATCACGGAGTTGGAATATCTGTTTCGATGATGTTATCAAAGAGTTTGATTTCATCAAAAATCCAGATGAACCTTGTGTTTATAAGAAGGCTGTAGGGAGAGCTGTCACATTCCTCGTATTGTACGTGGGTGACATTCTTCTGATAGGAAATGATATTCCTATGCTACAGCCGGTCAAATCTTTCTTGTCACTAAGGTTCTCCTGTAAGTCCATGTCAAGCACCCCACGAACTTGCGAGGTGGCGGAATATATGAAAAACATTATTAAAGCTTCGTAACACGGACTTGAGCGCATGAATCGTATCTAAACCGTTACTAACAAACTACGAGAGGTTTAACTACTCGGATTCGAAGTTATACCTCATGTTACATGTCCTTCTGGTCTTCATCGCAGTCCTCTACTCCTCGTAGGCTCCTTGGAAAATCAGCACCTCAACGGCCTCCTCGAGTCAAAGACGATCCACCCGAAAGCTCCTTCTCCAAGCTTGATCTCTAACTTGAAATAACTAGGTTGCTCAAAGTGCTAATCTAAGCTACCTAGGGGATATAGAGTGAGGTTATGGATGTATTAGTCTAGCTAACCCTTGATCTCAACACATGAGAGGTTAGGGTTAGGGTTTCAAGAATGAGAGAGCTTGAGGAGAGAGAAGGTGACGATAAGAATGAATATGAATAATGAGCTCATTAGAATATAACAACCATAACAATTTATCAAATAAATAATATAAATGATTAATCATCATGGTTGATGCATTCACCTTGTGTGATTTATCATATGACTCATTAACTAATTAATGCATCATTTAATACCAAGGATGAATCACACAAATGAGTCATTAAGCAATTAATGCTTATGCCACCTTAACCCCGAAGTCACCATGCTTCTAGAAGCTTCCCAGAAAATTACGAGAACGCCACTCCTATCCGTGAAAACACGAAAAAACTTTAGACTGTATAAATCCAATAACCTGACACTAGAATCTGGCTTAAACCAAAGCCGAATAGTAAAAACTGTCCGAACGTCGTACGTGCGTTTAAACACATATGCGTCCAAACCCTTATCGTAAAACCATACGGCCTCTATATCGTTTCGTTGTAGCAGGGAAACTCTCTGTGTGGGACTCTAAAGACTCGACACTACGCTGGCAATGGGTTTAACCACAGACCGCATGCGGCACTAGCTGTACGTAACGGTCCCCAGGTAGATGTCGAAAAGAAGGTCGAAGAGGAAAACCATCCGAACTCCTACTGAGCCTGATGTGACAATTTCCGTACAGTCTGGTCTGTTCATCTAAGACTATCGCATATCGAGCCTAGGGAGCGGCAAGCGTCAGTCCCCTAATAGCGGTAAAAGTCATGTCGGAGCGTACCCCATTACACCATGAGAAACTACTGGAACCTACCAGTAAATCTCGCTTGCCCTGACCAGGGACTTTGCGTAATGGCTCTCTGACACAGCGCGATATCAACTCCCAATACCGGGAGAGACGAATCCTGTCTAACCGCCACTGCCTCCAAGTGCTCGGGACTGCACCCAACTGGTACCTGTTTGCACGACTCCTTTGAGTTGTGGTAGGGTAGCATTCTAAGAACAATAGGACACACTCGAGGCGAAGTAGCAGTGTCAAGTCTGCGGACTATGCTGTACTCATGTCACCGGGGAACTGTTAACTGACGACGGGTATAATACCAACCAACAGTTCCCCTGCGAGTCATGTCCGGTGTACCCGTAACCTAACGAGCACCTGTATACTATCTCCAGTACGACGTACTAATGGCTGTGGGACAGACCATCTCCCCAACTGGGATTAGAAGCGTACACACTAGTCTACTCTGGAGTATCGATGCCCTGTCTCGATAATCCTACGACTAGGGACAAGTATAGGATGTTGCTTATAGACTACCCAGCCCCCACTTGTGTGACTGCCATCACAACGCTGGTAATCAAGCAAAGATCCTGAGGGCTCTACTAATATGTATAAAGTAATACGTTACAAGAAACATATGCACATATTAAAGTAGACAAAACCAAGTAGCATACTACCATGCTTAGCAAGACTGTATATACAACTGTGAATATCCCAAGCTTCCATTAAGTAATATACATACAAGTATGATACAATAATGGCCCCTAGGGCATATACACTAACAATCTCCCACTTGCACTAGGGCCATGAGCTGGCATATCATAGACCTATCATCTCGAATAGCCTCTCAAACTGCGTCTGAGGAATGGCCTTTGTGAATGGATCAGCAATGTTATTCTCCGTCTTTACTCTCTTCACCTCGATCTCCCGGCGATCTACGATCTCCCTGATCAGGTGATACCGCCTTAAGATGTGTCTGGACTTCTGATGGGACCTGGGTTCCTTCGCTAAAGCTATAGCGCTGTTGTTGTCACAATACAGAGGTATTGGATCAATACTGGTAGGAACCACCTGAAGTTCTGTGAGGAACTTCTTCATCCAGACAGCTTCTTTTGCGGCATCGCAAGCAGCTATGTACTCCGCTTCCATTGTTGAGTCAGCAACGGTCTCCTGCTTGGAACTTATCCAACAGACCGCCCCTCCATTGAGGGTAAAGACATAACCTGACATGGACTTGGAGTCATCCTTATCACTCTGGAAGCCTGAGACGGCAAAGGCCTCCATCTGGAGGTCTTTTCCGCCATACACCAAGAACATCTCCTTAGTCCTCCTCAGGTACTTAAGAATGTTCTTTACCGCTATCCAGTGATACTCCCCTGGGTTTGCCTGATACCAGCTTACAACGCTCAATGCGTATGCTACATCTGGTCTGGTACATAACATCGCATACATTATAGAGCCTACCGCAGAAGCGTTGGGTATAAGTGACATGCGATCCCTTTCCAAATCAGTCTTGGGAGACATCTCTTTGGAGAGGGTGATTCCGTGACAAGCCGGTAGGTTATCGCGCTTAGAATCTTCCATACTGAATCTTTTCAATATGGTGTCTATGTATCTGGACTGCGAAAGTCCCAACATCCTTTTAGATCTATCACGATAGATCTGGGTCCCCAGAATGTAGGTGGCATCTCCCAGGTCTTTCATGGAGAATTTCTGTGACAAGAATCTTTTGACTGACTGTAACATAGGAATATCATTTCCTATTAGGAGAATGCCATCCACGTACAAGACGAGGAATACTACAGCTCTCCCTATAATCTTTCTGTATATGCATGGTTCATCTGGATTTTTGATAAAGTCAAATTCTTTGACAGCATCATCAAAACAGATGTTCTAACTACGAGATGCTTGCTTTAGTCCTTAAATGGATTTAAGCAAATTGCATACTTTACCGCTGCTCCCACTCTGAATGAATCCCTCTGGCTGATCCATATAGACGCTCTCTTCCAAATTTCCATTTAGAAAGGTCGTCTTTATGACCATCTGCCAGATCTCATAATCGTGGAAGGCAACAATAGAAAGAAGGACCCTAATGGATTTTACCATAGCTACTGGAGAAAAGGTTTCGTCATAGTCCAAACCAGGTCTTTGACGGAAACCCTTTGCAACTAGTCTAGCCTTATAGGTTTCAACCTGCCCATCTACACCAATCTTATTTCTGAAGATCCATTTGCATCCTACTGGTTTTACCCCATCTGGAGCAATGTCCAAAGTCCATACTTTGTTAGTGTACATGGACTCCATTTCGGTCCGCATTGCATCCAGCCATTTTACTGAGTCACCGCTCTGAATGGCTTGCTGGAAGCTAGTAAGGTCATCATCATTAATGATTCAATCTTCTCGATCCCCGTCTATGAGAAAACCGTAGTATCTCTCGGGCGGATGAGACTGCCTACTACTCCTGCGGAGTGGCGTCGGGATGTCCCTTTCTTCTGAAACCTCTGGTTCTACCATACTTTCAGTAGTAGTTTGTGGTTCTGGAATTTCTTCCAGTTCTATTTCTCTCCCACTTGTTTCCTTTTCTAAAAATTCAGTTTCCAAGAAGTGGGGATGCTGAGAAACAAAAACCTTTTGTTCCTCTGCGTAATAGAAAAGATACCCCCTGGAGTTCTTTGGGTATCCCACAAACTTACACAGTACCGAGCGTGCCTCGAGCTTGTCCGCATGCTGCTTCTTTACAAAAGCCAGACATCCCCATGTCTTAAGATACTTAAGACAGGGTTTCTTCCCACTTCACATCTGATATGGTGTGGTAGGCACAGTCTTGATTGGAACCTTGTTCAGAAGATATGCAGTTGTTTCTAGCGCATAACCCCAGAAAGATCGCGGCAACTCAGCCTTACTTATCATGGAACGAACCATATCCAATAAGGTTCGATTCCTCCTTTCTGATACACCGTTGTGTTGTGGTGTGTATGGAGTAGTAAGCTGAGAGAGAATTCCATTCTCTTTTAAGTAACCCTGGAACTCGGCACTTAAGTATTCACCACCTCGATCAGATCTCAGTGACTTTATACTCTTGCCTGTTTGTTTTTCTACTTCATTCCTGTATTCTTGGAATTTCTCAAAGGCCTCGGATTTATGCTTCATTAAGAAGACATATCCATACCTAGAGAAATCATCCGTAAAAGTAATGAAGTAGGAATAACCACCTCTCGCATGTGTAGACACTGGACCGCACACGTCACTGTGTACGAGCCCCAAGAGCTCGCTTGCTCTTACTCCGTGTCCAGTGAACGGAGTTTTTGTCATCTTTCCTTTGAGACAGGATTGACAAGTTGCATATGTTTGATATTCGAACGGATCCAAATATCCTTCTGTATGTAACTTAGTCAACCTTCTCTCATTGATGTGACCTAGTCTACAATGCAATAAGAAAACCTGATTTAATTCCGGAGACTTTCTTTTAAGTGTGTTCTGGATATTGAAAACCTGAGCTTGACTCAATACGTATATGCCGTTATCTAATGTACCAGACCCAATCAGAACTTGATTTAGGTGTATGTGTACTACATCTCTTACGAATGTAAAATCATATCCCTCTCTCGAAAGTGAGGAAAATGATATGATATTACAAGTCATACTAGGTACATACAGACAGTTACGTAGAATCAATATCTGCCCACTTGTCAAACCAAGGCGATATTCTCCCACGGATTCAGCGTCCACGCTCATTCCGTTTGCAACTTTGAGAGACCAATCACCTACCTTTATAACTCTACGGTTTCTCAAAGCATGTAATGAATTGCAGATATGAGATCCTGCTCCGGTTTCAAGTACCCAGGAAGTAGAGTTAATTGACAAACAGTTCTCAATTACTAACACACTTGAGGCTGAAGCCACAACATGCTTCGTATCCTGGCTACTGGCTTCTAAAGCCCTGCAATCTTTCTGCCTATGCCCAATCCCATAACAATAGGAATGTCCCTCTTTTACTATATCCAATCCCGAAACATTTGCCCTTCTCTTTCCTTCTACTTCCCTGGTTTCCTTCAGGGTAGAAGGTAGAGACAGTAGAATCAAGTCAGTATCCGACTCGTTCTCCAACATGGTCTTCAGGTCCTCGAGCTGATCAATACAGCCAGTCATTGTAAGGACGTTGTCCCCTACAGATGACCCGACGGCCAACCTCGCTTGAATTAATTCGGTCGAGGTCTCATATCTTGTGATATGAGATTGCTCTCCATATAAATCTTTGTTGTGGAGAAAGATGGAAACTGAGTCCATCTTCTCGTGCTGCTTCTGGTATACACCATCAACTGAAGCTAACACGAGGCACTTGGCTTTCGCTTTATCCTTTCCCCTTGTCTGTTGGATATTCATATCCGTGACAATGGAAACAGGACCTGGGACAGCGGGATCTTGAGTAGTAATAGGATGATCCAGCTTGTCATAGGCAATGGACATCTGGACAGACTTTTGCCAGTCATATAAGTCAGATTCAGTCAATTTGTTATCTAGATGTAACCTAGTCATGGTCACAAGGTCGTTGCAATTAAGAGGGAGAGAAGAAATCACTTTTTAGCATGATGCTCTTACAAGTTTAGAGTGGTTTTTAATTTATCTAAACAGGATGGCTCCCACTGTTTCTCGAATCCTTCCTCAAACCATAAAAGAAGAATTAGCCATGACTATTCTCACCGTACAATACTTGCTTAACCGTTCAGCCAAGTCAGTGTCGATACTTCGAGGGAGGTTTTCCAACGCTTTCGCGAAGTTCCTTAATTAAAGAACCTCTTTTCTATGGGGGCGTAGCCCCACTGACACCTTTCTAGGCACCTACTTGGTTTATAGAATTGATCGTTAAGTGACGAATCTCCTGATAAGTAGTATATACTCACAGTAGGATCGGGATCCAAAATATCATCGTATGATAATGTTGAAGGAATCCTACCAACATTCATCAAACTCCAAATTGGTATGCATCTCTCTGTAAATTTCAGTTTCTTTAGAAATTCCCGATGTGGATTTTTGCCCCATGCTCTTATGACCTTGACGAAGGTCAACAAATCATAAGTCACAAGTCAAGTTCTACCCGTCATTATCCAGGTTAATTTGAACCCACCCGTACATACCCTTGACGAAGGTCAACAAGGTAATATGATTGTCCCAAACCAACGCATCTATCTATGCAACATATGAACACCCAACAGCTACCAATCACTATGCCTTGACGAAGGTCAACAAACACAGCTTGAATACTATTGAATATTCATATGAAATGACGGAGGGATACGAATGGTTTTGGCAAAACCGTGAACGTAGTGAACTTGATATAATCGAAGGAACCTGATACTTTTTAAAAGGAGTGGTTAAAGCTCCGTAATTAAAAATTCTGCTCTTTTAAAATAACCAAGTGGTTTCTTTTAAATTTGTTCCAACGATTGAACTTTGGTTTATTTTCTTTGCATTATAATAATGCGTCCCATCATTTATCCTATCATTGCAGAAAACAACGAAAATACCACGTCCTCTTATGCCATCCGCATTCGCCACTGGGTCCCGTCATCACCCGTTAGGTTACTTAACTAACGACAGAGCGGGGGCTGGGTTAGCGCGGGTGTAAAACATAAGTGACGTCTAATAGCTATCATATATAGATATTGTACATTCGTCAGACGCAATAATAAGCATTCCAGATCACTGATGAACTTTATTGGATATACTAGCAATCCGCATTTGCTTTGAGCCTGTAATAAAAGACGGATTACACAGTTGTGATGAATAGCTATTACCCCAACACTAGACCCCTACGGGTACGACAAACTACTCGCCAAGTACCCGAAGTGAAGCAGTCTCCCTCAACAACGTGAGTAGGCCACTAAACACTTCAACGTACCCGGTAGTTTGTGTACCCCGCCTAGGGTCTATCCTAGGAGCAAAAAACAGTAAAAAGAAATAATACAACGGTGGCTACAACCGCAACCTGGATGCGCCCCACAAAAGAATATTACATCATATTACATTTGCATCGAATGAATGAATATTAAACCCATCTCAATCCCCGGCTAATCATCACAACACTCCAATCAAGTCCATATACACAAACAGTAACCATTACAGAAATGTGCAACCTCCTGCCAACCGACATACTAGCAGTTAGGGGAGGTTTACGAACACATTAAACATTATAGATAAAAACCCAATTAGCAAATATCTTAGAACATCGATCGATAACCATTTTTCGTGTCTACCCCAATTGCAAGCCAGCACAGAAGTAACCTGGGTAGAAACAGAATATACAGGAAACCAAAACACCAAAAAATATGAATTACTGAGCAAATCCGAGTCAACTCGGAGTTGACTCGGCGGCGGATCCGCGGCCAAAAGCACTATCTTGCCGCGGATCCGCGGCCATCTAACCGAGTTGCAATCTCGTATTTTCCCAAAATTCTTATATTCCCCTGCTGTGAATTTTAAGGCATATCAAAAAAAAATTCGACACATTTAAAATTTACAGAAACTGTTAGGGTTAGGGTTTTGTTTTCGCGTTTATCTGTCGATCCATGTTCTAATTAGTTGCTAACAAGCTAGTAATGGTTTAGTTGGCTCTGATACTACTGTAAGTCTATGTCACGCACCCCACGAACTTGCGGGGAGGCGGAATATATGAAAAACGATTATCAAAGCTTCGTAACACGGACTTGAGCGCATGAATCGTATCTAAACCGTTACTAACAAACTACGAGAGGTTTAACTACTCGGATTCGAAGTTATACCTCACGTTACATGTCCTTTGGGTCTTCATCGCTGTCCTCCACTCTTCATAGGCTCCTTGGAACATCGGCACCTCAACGTCCTCCTCGAGTCAAAGACGATCCACCCAAAAGCTCCTTCTCCAAACATGATCTCTAACTTGAGATAACTAGGTTGCTCAAAGTGCTAATCTAAGCTACCTAGGGGATATAGAGTGAGGTTATGGATGTATTAGTCTAGCTAACCCTTGATCTCAACACATGAGAGGTTAGGGTTAGGGTTTCAAGAATGAGAGAGCTTGAGGAGAGAGAAGGTGATGATAAGAATGAATATGAATAATGAGCTCATTAGAATATAACATCCATAACAATTTATCAAATAAATAATATAAACGATTAATCATCATGGTTGATGCATTCACCTTGTGTGATTCATCATATGACTCATTAACTAATTAATGCATCATTTAATACCAAGGATGAATTACACAAATGAGTCATTAAGCAATTAATGCTTATGCCACCTTAACCCCCAAGTCACCATGCTTCTAGAAGCTTCCCGGAAAATTACCAGAACGCCCCTTCAATCCGTGAAAACACGGAAAAACTTTAGACTGTATAAATCCAATAACCTGATACTAGAATCTGGCTTAAACCAAAGCCGACTAGTAAAAATTGTCCGAATGTCGTACGTGCATTTAAACACGTATGCGTCCAAACCCTTGTCGTAAAACCATACGACCTCTATATCGTTTCGCCTGGAGCAGGGAAACTCTCTGTGTGGGACTCTAAAGACTCGAAACTACGCTGGCAGTGGGTTTAACCATAGACCGCAAGCGGCACTAGCTATACGTAACAGTCCCCAAGTAGATGTCGATAAGAAGGCCGATGAGGAAAACCATCCGAACTCCTACTGAGCCTGATGTGATAATCTCCGTACAGTCCGGTCTGTTCTTCTAAGACTATCGCATATCGAGCCTAGGGGCGGCAAGCGTCAGTCCTCTAATAGCGGTATAAGTCATGTCAGAGCGTAGCCCATTACACCCTGAGAAACTACTGGAACCTACCAGTAAATCTCGCTTGCCCTGACCAGGGACTTTGCGTAATGGCTCTCTGACACAGCGCGATATCAACTCCCAATACCGGGAGAGACGAATCCTGTCTAACCGCCACTGCCTCCAAGTGCTCGGGACTGCATCCAACTGCTACCTGTTTGCATGACTCCTTTGAGCCGTGGTAGGATAGCAATCTAAGAACAGTGGGACACACTCGAGGAGAAGTAGCAGTGTCAAGTCTGCGGACTATGCTGTACTCATGTCACCTGGGAACTGTTAATTGACGATGGGTATAATACCAACCAACAGTCCCCGTGCGAGTCCTGTCCAGTGTACCCGTAACCTAACGAGCACATGTATACTATCTCCAGTACGACGTACTGATGGCTGTGGGACAGACCATCTCCCCAACTGGGATGAGAAGCATACACACTAGTCTACTCTGGAGTATCGATGCCCTGTCTCGATAATCCTATGACTAGGGACAAGTATAGGATATTGCTTATAGACTACCCAGCCCCCACTAGTGTGACTGCCATCACAACGCTGGTAATCAAGCAAAGATCCTGAGGGCTCTACTAATATGTATAAGTGATACGTTACAAGAAACATATGCACATATTAAAGTAAACAAAACCAAGTAGCATACTACCATGTTTAGCAAGACTGTATATACAACTGTGAATATCCCAAGCTTCCATTAAGTAATATACATACAAGTATGATACAATAATGGCCCCTAGGGTATATACACTAACATCTCTATGAAGGACCTGGGTGATGCCACATACATTCTGGGCATTAGGATCTATAGGGATTGATCCAAGAGGTTATTGGGATTGTCCCAAACCAGGTACATCAACACCATCCTAAAAAGGTTTAGTATGGAAGACTCCAAGCGGGGTGCCTTACCCGCCTGCCATGGGGTCACCTCTCTAAGGACTCTTGCCCAAAGACCGATGAAGAGAGAGCTCGCATGAGCATTATACCCTATGCTTCGGCAGTAGGATCTATAATGTATGCGATGTTATGTACACGCCCATATGTAGCTTATGCACTTAGTGTTGTAAGAAGGTATCAATCCAACCCAGGGGAGAATCACTGGATAGCTGTGAAGAACATTCTTAAGTACTTGCGAAGGACTAAAGAATTGTTCTTGGTGTATGGTAATGGAGATCTCCAAATGGAGGCCTTTACCGATTTGAGCTTCCAGAGCGATAAGGACGACAGCAAGTCTATCTCTGGGTTTGTATTTACCCTCAATGGAGGGGCGGTAAGTTGGAAGAGTTCCAAACATGATACCGTTGCAGACTCTACGATGGATCCTGAGTACATTGCTGCGAGTGATGCCGCCAAGGAAGCCGTCTGGATGAGGAAGTTCATCTCGGAGCTAGGAGTAGTTCCAACCATTATTAATCCAATACCATTGTATTGTGATAATAATGGGGCTATGGCATTAGCCAAGGAGCCCAGGTCCCATCAGTGGTCCAGACACATCCTGAGGCGATTTCATTTGATCCGGGAGATTGTAGATCGCCGCGAAATCGAGATTAGGTGAGTAGACACAAAGAATAACACTGCGGATCCACTCACTAAGGCCCTCCCTCAGCCGCAGCATGAGCGACTTTTTGAAATGTTGAGTATGAGATACGCTAATAACTGGCCTTAGTGCAAGTGGGAGATTGTTGGATATATGTATGCCTTAGAGGCCATTATATGATAGTGGATGTATTTATACATGTAAATATATATATATATATATATATATATATATATATATATATATTCAGTGTACATTCTTGCTCGACATTATAGTATGCTATCTGGTTCTTCTTTAGCTGACATGTTGACTTGATCATGCTTTTATTCATTCACACATGTTGATAAAGCCCTGAGAATATTGGCTTGACTACTGTGATTATGATAGAGATCATACTAGTGGGACATCTGTAGTTTATAAGCATATCCTGAAATGTCCCTATCGTAGTTTTATTGAGATGGGGCATCGATATACCAGAGTAGACTAGCGTATATGATACTTGACCCATATGATGGGCGATAGATGTTCCCACATCCATTGATGTTTGACATCGAGATCGTATACAGGTGCTCAGTAGAGACTGGGTATACTGGACGGACTCGCCGAGAACTCCTATATGGTATGATAGCAGTTCTCAGGTGACACTGGTAGAGGTTAGTCTGTAGACCCGAGATCGTCATAGAGTCTTGTGTGCTCTCCCACTATACTTTGATTGCCACCCTACCACGGCTCTACTGAGTCGTGCAAACAGGTGGCTTTTGGGTACAGTCCCGAGACACACGAATACGATGAGCGATAGGAGGGGTTTCGTCTCTCCCGGTATTGGGAGTAGATGCTGTGCTGTGCTCGATTGGCTATATTAGTAAGTCCCTGGACAGGGCTGTTGAGATTTACTGATAAGTGTTATCAGTAGTTTCTCGATCTGTTATAGACCATTCATCGGCATGACTTATTGAGTTATTGGGGTCGACGCTACCATCCCTAGATTTGATATGCAACATATCTGACGAAGAGACCGGATTGTACGGTAGTGTTACCGGTTGGCTCGACGGGAGTTATGATAGGTTCGCTTGTTTTCTTCTGATTGCTCAATACCCGGGTGACCGTTACGTTTAGCTGACCTCTTGCGACTTGGGGGTGATTGATATGATCACCATCCACTGCTGGCGTATTGACGAGTCTTAGAGTCCCACAATGGAGTTACCTAGTCCAGGCGAAACGATATGGTGCGCATATGAGATATGCGCGGAGACTCGGTTAAATGCGCGTATGAGATACCGTATATTAATCGGGTGGTTTGCTTTTGGTCGGGTCGTATGTGATATGACCGGTTTGCTAAATCAAGTGTTGATTTATTATTGACCATTAGTTTTTCACTTTAAACCCTTTCTTGTCTTTTTGTTGTATGCATGAATGTATGCACTTATTCTTTTTGATGCACATATGGATGTGTATGCACACATACATACATACAATATTTTATCATGGTTGTTGATACATGAGATGGTGGCAATATAAGACTCACACTTTATATAAATATGTTGATATTTATTTTTTGGATAAAAGAAATTGGAAATGAAAATTCTATCATGGTTTAATATTTTATTCATACACTAACCCTATTATTTAACCATGATTTATTTTCTATGGTCATTTTGGATCCAAAATAAATATCTAGATATTTTATAACTAGGGTTATGAATGAGAAAGAGAAAATATATATATTTTTATTTCTCATATTTTACATAAGCTTATCATTATCTTGAGCTCTCATATTGCCTTCATCTTCTTCCTCCTCTCTCTTTCTCTCTAGCTTCCATTAGTGAGTGAAAGTGTTATCAAGTTAGGGTTTTTAAGTGAGAAAACAAACCACATCAACAATCTATACTACTCTAGCCAACTAGTTTTGAGTGTTTGCTTCAACTTCTTCTCTTGATCTAGTAAAGCATCTAGCTTGGACAAAGAGGACTCCGGATGAATCGTCGTGGACCTAGAGGATCTCAAGTGAGCTTCTTTTCAACTCTCAAGTGGCCAAGGAGTCTAGCGTAGGGAGCTACAAAGGTTGTATTCTCAAAACCCTAGCTTTTGCTACTTGTGTTAGTGTTAAAGTTTTGTTACCCTAGCTTTTCTAGTATGATCCTTAGGTTAGTTTCTCTAGCACCCTAAAAAATTAAATATGGCATGTGTGATGCTACCAAACCCTTGTAGTGGTGATGAAGAAACACCTTCATACAATTCCTAGCAAAATGCCCTGTACGTCCACAACTAAAACTGGTAGATGGGGGCTTCTGCTCAACGGGGTATGAAATGAACATCTGGCCCTGAGTCCTATCTCGACCAAAACTGCGGCCTGGAATGAATCTTCCCCGACCTCCTCGTCCTCTCGAATTACGACCGTCACGACCACGGCCTCTATGGGCGTTGATCTGGCGTGGAACCGCAACATGTTTAGGAGGTAATGTGCTCGGAGGAGGTGGTGAAGTCATATGTGAGACCAATGCCTCACCCTGTCGCATCATGGGGAAATTCCGAATAAAGTGATACAGACACCCACATCTTAAAAAACCTTGAGGGGGCCGCTGAACATATGGGTATGTGTGACTTAACTAGCCCATAAAGAATCCGCCACGACCTCTACAAATATGTCTAAGAGCTGATGTATTATTACGAATCCGCCTTGGCCTCTGAATAACCGTACATGGAGTAAGGGTCGATCTCCTGCTCGACTAATCTCTAACAAGGATCTGATCATTCGGCGCATCGCTTGAACAATTGCCACTATCCTAGTTATACGATCAATATATGGTGGATCAATTTGTACATGAGAAATAGGCGTACAGCCCAAATTTGTCCCCGTTTCAGACGAGCCCGCTCCAATCTCTTCTCTAACAGCGGTACACTGAGTCCCCATAGTCGTTAATGATATAGTGGCTGGAGTAAGAAACAGGATTGATAAGGATATTGCAACCGAATCACAAGATACATGGAATCAAGGAAGAAGTACGAACAATTATCTCTTAAGGTTAGTTAGGCCGAGTATTGTAACGTAATTATAGGGTTACTAGGCACTCTAAGAAGGTTCTACAAGGCATCTACCATGCCCGATTAAAATTTTAGCCGTGCCGAATAACTCTAGACTAGATCTTTGCTAGATAATTAGGGTAAGACATGCAAGTAAAACTCTTTAACACAAGTGAATACGAAATACAACCTTTGTAGATCGGTCCTTCACTTCTAAAGCTCCTTGTAGTAGTCCCTTCGCTGCGATCATCGAACACCCGGACTCTCGGACAGCTCCATGAGAAGAGGCAACGGTATTGCTTGAAGTCTTCGAGGCCGAAGATGATCTACGTCGAGGGAATACGAACTCAAGCTTCTGCTTCACTAACTTGAGAATTAGTGAAGCAAACACCCTAAACTAAAGTGCTAGTCTAGTAGAGGATGATGAAATAGGAAATGGGTACACTTTAGAATTTCTTTTCTCACTTTGTTTCTCTCTCTTTTTCAAACCCTAGAAAGAAATTGAAGGAGGAAGAAGATGAGCTCAAAATGAGAATGAAACTAATCAAGAGTGAGAGATGTTGAACCTGTCACGACCCGAAATTGGCACGTGACAGCCCTAATACTACGCAACGTCTACAGGCGTAACGCAGTAAAAGAAAGCCAAAACCCAGAAATCTAAACCATTAAAATACCAGAAAAGATAAGAAACATTGTTTAAAAGTCTTTGAAATCACAACCCAAATTTTTTAAAAGTCCAACTTTATTTCCTTTAAAATTTTGGCAGCACCTCCTTTGTAAAAGCTAGCCCCAAAAATGGGTACAACATAATATAAAGTAAAGCATCCCCAACGGGAGCAAATCCACGCCCAAAGGCGGAAAACAACCACCACAACAAATATACGACGTCGTAGCGAAGAAATAGAAGACGATAGAAAGGAAACTGTATAAAAGACAACAAATCCAAAATAATATACAACATCGTCCTCACCAAGTCTCTAAGTCAATATGGAAATAGCAGATGGAGAGTACATGGATACAACGAATATACAATACAACGAATAACCACAAAACCTGCTTAAGCAAACTGCATACTGTGAGCTGATGCGGTATCCGTAGCAAAAGATGATAAGATGTGTGATAATAGCCTACCTCTGACTATCCTGAGGAACACCTGCAAACACTGTGGCACAACGGGGGTGAGTTGCCAACTCGTGAATAGTAAATAACATATGCAGGTAATCGCAAGTATGCACGTAAAGCATGAATCTAAGATATGCAATTAACAGTAATAACATGTCATATGAATGCAGAATAATGGAAAGTACACTAGCAGGTACAACCAATATATATAAAGCAATAATGATATGACAACAGTATGCAATAATCATGTGATAGGAATATGAGAATGTAAATGTGCAACAATCATGAAAGGTACACTAACAGGTACTACTAATACATGAACCAGTGCACAAACAGATAAAGGTGATGTATGGAGTGAAATATGTCATTTCCACGGAATCCTGACATCGTGGTAGGATCACAATCCAGCAAGACAATTTAAATCCCAATTCCTCAAATCAGCCCCCAAATTGGCTCTCATATTATCTAAGTATCACATCTCCTCAATTGCACAATATCAAGTATATCTCATATATCCCGAATGTACAACCTCAAGTATATCTCACATATATCGAATGTACAAAATCAAGTGGATCTCACATACCTCGTATGTACAATATCAAGTATATCTCACATATCTCGAATGTACAACAGCAAGTAGATCTCATATATCTCGAATGTACAATATCAAGTAGATCTCACATATCTCGTATGTACCATATCAAGTATATCTCATATATCTCGAATGTACAACAGTAAGTAGATCTCACATATCTATCCAGTATCCAATCTCAAATGAATCTCTTATATCCCGAGTCAAATCTCCAGCAAAATTCTAACATCCTAAATATAATGGCGTAAATAAATATGATGAGGTCAATACACATATATTACCGTCCCATTCCACTAATATTGGTGTAAGGGTATATATAACAGCGGCTCAATCCCCTGTTATATATACAAAGGAGTAATTAGAAATATCATGAAACCAATGTGCCAAGCATCAACACAGAAATGCTGATCCATCAGGTGCTGTCTCCATGACTGGCCCCCGGATAGGTACGTATCATATGCTATCTCGAAAGCTCGAGTGCTTAGCTCTGACCCTCGCCTCTCGACGTATCCATATGTACATGACACCCGTCGGTATCCACATGATAGCCGCTGAGTCATTGGTCCTGTCACCGGATAGTATGGTTCCCCTAAGCCTCATCGCCTGACACCACGATATCGTTCTTGCTTCGGGGTACCTCCGGGCCCCACCATGTACCCGCACACAGACCCCTCCTTTCCTCGCATGGGGTATATATATCCGAACCGATAAATCTCATGGTGGCTGCTGAAATATCATATCAAGGGAAACCGGTTTTTCAAATAATGCATAATTTCATGAACTCCCACGGTTCCCAAATCCAGAAAATATCATGAAAAATCCATATCTCAATGCGAAAATCCATGAATATAATATACGCATCATAAATCTGAAATGCGAGCATATAAAGGAAAAGCAGCAATTAACTGTAACAAGTTAATATAATATCATGCGGTTCCTAATCTCTCCAATTCTAAAATAACATCAAGTAAAGGTAAACATGTAGCTATAACCACATATATGTGCAACATAAAGGTATAGCAAGATATATATATCTACCTATAAATAATGATGTAGTATACCACCTGGGTATAAGTGAAATAGGTGTGCAAGGTATACCTGTAGCTATGTCATAAAGTGTGCATGTACCTATCACTAATGGTACAATACTCTATAGGTATACAGGTAACTAGCATGTAAGTATGTCAGAACATATGTATAAGCATGTAGGTATACAGGTATTGTAAGTCCACGTTGCGACCCCCGGTTCTTACGGGGAGGCGGAAACGGTATAAAAATCAAATTTTTAGCGCATGGGGCAACATGGACTAACAAAGTCGGGATCTTTTCCTAAACTAAAACTAGCAAACAAGCTAAAGAGAGTTAGCTACTCGGAAAGATGGTTATACCTAAACTTGAACTCCTTCTTCTTCAAACTTTGTAGAGGTTGATGGTTCTTTCCTCGTCGCCTTCTTCCGTCAAAGATGGATCCACCTGAAGGTTCAACCTTCGGGCTCTTTCTCGAACTTTGAGAGTACTAGAATCTTCGGCTTGCTAAACCTTTGATCCTAGAGTGAGTAGAGAGTGTCTAGGGGTTGTTTTCTTTTCAAGGAGAGGGATTCTCAACACATGAGAAGGATTCTCCTTGAGCTTGAGGAAGAAGAAGATGAAGTGAGGAGAGAGAATGGTTATGATAGAATGAGCTCTCTTTTTCCTTTTTGCAACCATATCAAAAGAAAAAGAATTATCTAATTAGTAATAATAATTCAAATGAGAATAGTTGATGGTTGTTTTGGAATGACCACTATCATACTTCATTAAATGAATGTCGGCAAGAATCAAGGAGCATCCTTGCAAAATAATGATGATGGTCAAACATTCAACCATGGTCAACAAGTCAACCATGGTCAACAAGTCAACAAAACCAACCATAACATAATTTCATTTAATTACTATTTTTAATTGATAATCCATAAATCCATTAGGGTTTGGAAAAAGACGACTGTCAACTGTGCATACGCACCCGTTCCGAAACCCTAATGAAAAACCTCTTCCTCTGCCTCAAACAACTGTGCATACACACCTGCATTCTCGTTCCGAAGAACAAGAATACTGAGAGATAAAAGCAACCCCAAAACATATACCAGTAACCGGCTCAAACCAGAGCCCGCTGGCAATATCCGTCCGGACTCCAAACGTGCACAAGTGCGCGGATGAGAACGAACCCTGTCGCAAAACCATGCGACCTCTACTCTGTTTTGCCCAGAGGCGAATACCCTCTGTGTGGGACTCTAAAGACTCGACACTACGCTGGCAGTGGGTTTAACCACAGACAGCAAGCGGCACTAGCTGTGCGTAACGGTCCCCAGGTAGATGCCGACAAGAAGGCTGACGAGGTGAACCCCATCTGAACTCCTACTGAGTCTGAATGTGACATTCTCCGTACAGTCCGGTCTGTTCGTCTGATACATCGCATGTCGGGCCTAGGGGGCGGTAAAACGTCAGTCCCCCAATAGCGGTACAAGTCGTGTCGGAGTGAAGCCCAAAACACCCTGAGATAACACTGGAAGCCTACCAGTATATCTCGCTTGCCCTGGCCAGGGACTACTCGTGTAATGGCTCTCCTAGACACAGCGCGATGTCAACTCCCAATATCGGGAGAGACGAATCCTGTCTAACCGGCACTACCTCCAAGTGCTTCGGGACTGCACCCAACTACCACCTGTTTGCACGACTCCTTTGAGCCGTGGTAGGGTAGTAGTCAAAGTACAGTGGGAACACACTGGAGGCGAAGTGCCAGTGTCAAGTCAGCGGACTAAGCTGTACTCATGTCACCTGGGAACTGATAACTGACGATAGGTATAATACCAACCTCTCAGTCCCCGACGAGTCCTGTCCAGTGTACTCGTAACCCAACGAGCACCCGTATACTATCTCCAGTACGACGTACTGATGGCTGTGGGACAGACCATCTCCCACACTGGGATGAGAAGCGCATACGATAGTCTACTCCGGAGTATCGATGCCCTGTCTCGATAGTCCTGCGACTAGGGACCTGTATAAGGATGTGCTTACAGATTACCCAGCCCCCACTAGTGTGACTGCCATCACAACGCTGGTAATCAAGCAAAGATCCTAAGGGCTCTACTAATGCGTATAGGTGATATCGCAAAATAAACACATGTACACATTGAAGTAGAAACAAACCAAGTAGCATACTACTATATTGAGCAAGATTGTTTATACAAGGTGAATATCCCAAGCTTCCATTAAGTAATATACAAACTAGTATGATACAGTAATGGCCTCTAGGGCATATACACTAACAATCTCCCACTTGCACTAAGGCCATGTACTGGCGTATCGAAGACCTATCATCTCGATCAGCCGCTCGAACTGAGTCTGGGGTAGGGCCTTGGTGAATGGATCTGCAGTGTTTTCTTCTGAAGCAACCCTCCGAACCTCGATCTCCTTGCGATCCACGATCTCCCTGATCAGGTGATACCGCCTCAAGATGTGCCTGGATCTCTGATGGGACCTGGGTTCCTTCGCTAAAGCTATAGCCCCGTTGTTGTCGCAATACAGAGGTATTGGGTCAACAATGGACGGAACCACCTGAAGTTCTTTCAAGAACTTCCTCATCCAGACAGCTTCTTTTGCGGCATCAGATGCAGCGATGTATTCCGCTTCCATAGTCGAGTCTGCAACGGTTTCCTGTTTGGAACTCTTCCAACACACCGCCCCTCCATTGAGGGTAAAGACAAACCCCGACATGGACTTGGAATCATCCTTGTCACTCTGGAAGCTGGAGTCAGCAAAGGCCTCGATCTGGAGGTCTTTTCCGCCATACACCAAGAACATCTCCTTAGTCCTTCTCAGGTACTTGAGAATGTTCTTTACTGCTATCCAGTGTTTCTCCCCAGGGTTTGACTGATACCGGCTTACTACACTCAGTGCATAAGCTACATCCGGTCTGGTACACAACATCGCATACATTATAGAGCCTACCGCAGAAGCGTAGGGTATAATAGACATGCGATCCCTCTCCAAATCAGTCTTGGGAGACATCTCTTTAGAGAGGGTGATCCCGTGACAAGCCGGTAGGTTACCGCGCTTGGAATCTTCCATACTGAATCTTTTCAGTACGGTGTCGATGTACCTGGACTGTGAAAGTCCTAATATCCTCTTGGATCTATCACGATGGATCCGGATCCCCAGGATGTAAGAGGCATCACCCAGGTCTTTCATGGAGAACCTGTGTGACAAGAAACCCTTGACAGATTGTAGCATAGGAATGTCATTTCCTATTTAGAGAATGTCATCCACGTATAAAACAAGGAATACTACAGTTCTCGCTACAAATCTACTGTAGATGCATGGTTCATCTGGATTTTTGATAAAGTCAAATTCCTTGACCGTCTCATCAAAACAGATGTTCCAACTCCGCGATGCCTGCTTTAGTCCATAGATGGACTTAAGCAACTTGCACACCTTTCCGCTGCTCCACTCTGAATGAAACCCTCTGGCTGATCCATATAGACACACTCCTCTAAATTTCCATTTAGAAAAGCGGTTTTTACGTCCATCTGCCAAATCTCATAATCGTGGAAGGCAGCAATGGCAAGAAGGATCCGAATGGATTTCAGCATAGCCACTGGAGAAAAGGTTTCGTCATAGTCCAAGCCAGGTCTTTGACGGAAACCCTTTGCTACAAGTCTAGCTTTATAGGTCTCAACCTGTCCATCTACACCAATCTTCCTTTTGAAGATCCACTTGCATCCTACGGGTTTTACCCCGTCTGGAGCAATGTCCAACGTCCATACTTTGTTGGTGTACATGGACTCCATTTCGGTCCGCATTGCATCCAGCCATTTTACCGAGTCAACGCTCTGAACGGCCTGCTGGAAGCTAGTAGGCTCATCATAATCTATGATGCAATCCTCTCTATCCCCGTCTATGAGAAAACCGTAGTATCTCTCGGGCGGATGAGACTGCCTACTACTCCTGCGGAGCGGCGTAGGAATGTCCTGTTCATTTGAACCCTCTGGTTCCACTAAGCTTTCAGTAATAGTCTGTGGTTCTGGAATTTCTTCCAGTTCTACTGCGCTCCCACTTAATTCTTTTTCTAAGAACTGGTGTTCTAGAAAGTGGGCATGACGAGAAACAAGAACTTTTTGTTCCTCTTCGTAGTAGAAGAGATATCCCTTGGAATTCTTTGGATATCCCACAAACTTACATAGTACTGAGCGCGCCTCGAGCTTATCCGCATGCTGCTTTTTAACAAAAGCTGGACTTCCCCAAGTCTTAATGTGACTGAGATGGGGCCTCTTCCCACACCACATCTCATATGGTGTAGTAGGCACAGTCTTAGTAGGAACTCGGTTCAAAAGGTACGCAGCTGATTCTAGTGCATACCCCCAGAAAGATCGCGGTAACTCAGCGTTACTCATCATGGACCGTACCATATCCAATAGGGTTCGGTTCCGTCTCTCTGATACACCGTTGTGTTGCGGAGTGTATGGAGGAGTAAGCTGAGAGAGAATCCCGTTCTCTTTTAAATAATTCAGGAACTCGGCACTTAAGTATTCTCCACCTCGATCCGATCTTAGAATCTTGATACTTTTGCCGGTTTCTTTTTCTACTTCATTCTTATATTCCTGGAATTTTTCAAAAGCTTCGGATTTATGTTTCATTAAGAAGACATAACCGTACCTTGAAAAATCATCCGTAAAGGTAATGAAGTAAGAATAACCGCTTCGCGCATGTGTAGACATTGGACCGCACACGTCGCTGTGTACGAGTCCCAAGATCTCGCTCGCTCTTACTCCGTGTCCAGTGAACGGAGTCTTTGTCATCTTTCCTTTGAGACAGGATTGACAAGTGGCATACGATTGATATTCGAACGGATCCAAATATCCTTCTGTATGTAACTTAGTCAACCTTCTCTCATTGATGTGACCCAGTCTACAATGCCATAAGAAAGTCTGATTGATAGCTGGAGACTTTCTTTTGTGTGTATTCTGGACATTGAAAATCTGTGGTTGGTTTAATACGTATATACCATTGCTCAGTGTACCTGACCCAATCAGAACTTGATTAAGGTGAATGTTTACAACATTACTTACAAACGCAAATTCATAACCTTCTTTAGAAACCAAAGATACAGAAATGATATTACAAGTTGCGTTGGGTACAAAAAAGCAATTACGCAAAACCAAAACATGCCCATCTGACATTCCCAGGTGATAGTCCCCCACGGCTTTAGCATCCATGCTAGCTCCGTTCGCAACTCTGAGGGTCATGTCACCTGCCTTCAAAACCCTATGGTTTCTCAACGCCTGCAAAGAATTACAGATATGAGATCCTGATCCGGTATCCAATACCCAGGAAGTAGACTTTATAGAAAGACAGTTTTCAATAACATACACACCTGAAGCTGAAGCCGCAACCTGCTTCAGTTCCTGTGTCCTGGCCTTCCAAGCCCTGCAATCTTTCTTCCAGTGTCCACTCTTATGACAATAGAAGCATTCCTCCTTTCCAACAAGCTTCCCCGCAATCTTTGTTGCCTTTTCCTTTCCCTTCGTACCCACTTTACTAACACCGCCTCTTGGTTTGGCGGGGGCTTTCTTCCTCTTTCCCTTGGCTTTCGCCTTGGACCTAGAGGAAGAAGATCCTCCTACAAACAAAACGGGTGTTTCCCTACCCTTCTGTAGGGTGCCCTCTGCGCTCCTCAGCATGTTGAGGAGTTCTGAAAGTTCAACTTCCTTTTCTTGTAAGTTGAAGTTCAGTATAAACTGGGCGTAAGTGGATGGAAGGGACTGGAGAATTAAATCCGTATAGAGTTCACTGTCCAACGTGGTCCCAAGTTCCGCGAGCTCCTCAGTGTAGCCAATCATCTTAAGCACGTGGTCCGCTACCGATGATCCGACGGCCAACTTTGTCGAAAATAACTTCTTCGACACTTCGTATCTTGCGATACGAGACTGCTCTCCATACAGTTCTTTTGTATGGAGAAATATGGACTCGAGGTCCATATTCTCATGCCTCCTCTGATGTTCGTTGTCCATAGAGGCAATCACGAGGCACCTGGCCTTCGCGCAATCAATCTCCCAAGTCTTACGGATTTCCTTATCCGCGGCGCTGGAGGTGGGACCTGGGACGGGGGGAGCTTTGGTGGTAAGAAGATGCCCCAGCTTGTCGTAAGTGATTGCCAATTTTACATTCCTGAGCCAATCTTTGTAGTTTGGCCCTGTCAGTATGTTTTTATCTAGAAGTAACTTAAGTCCAGTCATTTCGATTTGGTCGCTGCAGGGGGGAGAGAAGAAACACTTTAGCACGATGCTCTTGCAAGTTTAGAATGGTTTTTAATTTGTCTAAACAGGATGGCTCCCACTGTCTCTCGAATCCCTCCTCAAACCACAAAGGAAGAATTAGCCGGGATCAATCCCACGGCACAATACTTGCTTAACCGTTCAGCCAGGCTAGTGTCGGTACTTCGAGGGAGGTTTTCCAACGCTTTCGCGAAGTTCCTTAATTTAAGAACCTCTTTTCCCTGGGGGCGTAGCCCCGCTAACACCTTTCTAGGCACCTACTAGGTTTATAGCATTGATCGTTTAGTGAGAAATTTCCCGAGGAGTAGCATATACTCACAGTAGGATCGGGATCCAAATATCATTGCGTGACGAAACTGAAGGAATCCTACCAGAATCATCACTCCAAATGGTATGCAAATCTAGCAAGTTTCAGTACTTATGAAACTCCCGATGTGGATTTTTGCCCCATGCTCTTATGACCTTGACTTTGGCCAAAATATCATAAGTCACATGTCAAGTTCTGCCCGTCACTATCCAGGTTAATTTGGATCCATCCGTGCCTACCCTTGACTTTGGCCAAAATGGCAGTACGACTGTCCCAAATCAACGCATCTATCTATGCTACACATGAATACCCAATAGCTACCAATCACTATGCCTTGACTTTGGCCAAAATACATAGCTTGAATACTATTGACTATTTATGTGAAACGACGGAGGGCTACGAATGGTTTTGGTAAAACCGTGAACGTAGTGAACTTGATATAATCGATGGAACGAGATAGCTTTTAGAAGGAGTGGCTCAAACTCCGCATTTAAAAGTTACTTTTGAAAAGAACCGAGTGGTTTTTCGAAAGTGTTCCAACGACTTTAACTTGGTTTATTATCTTGCATTAGTTCTTTTAATGCGTGATATTCTTGCATTAGTTCTTTTAATGCGTCCCATCATTTAATCCTACCATTGCATAAAACAACCAAAATATGACGTACGCTTATGCCATTCGCATTCGCCACGGGGTCCCGTCATCACCCGTTAGGTTACTTAACTAACGACAGAGCGGGGGCTGGGCTAGCGCGGCTGTAAAACATAAGCAACGCCTAAATATAAAGCAATGATAGACATTACAGATCACAGATGAATACATTGGATATACTAGGAATCCGCAATCCGTTCGAGCCTGCAACGAAAAGCGGATTACACGGTCGCGGTGAATAGCAAATACCCCACCCAAGACCCCTACGGGTGCGGCAAACTACGCGCCAAGTACCCGGTAGTTTGTGCCCCCCTCCTGGGTCTATCCTAGGAGCAAAAACAGTAAAAAGAATTATACAATGACGGCTACAACCCCGACCCGGTTGTGCGGCCATACAAATAATATTATTACATCAATTTACATTTACAAATGAATGAAAGAAAAACAAAAGCTCATCTCACATCCATCCCGGCTATTCACCCGCAACAGTCCAACACATTCATATACACATTCCAATATCAAACACAGATCACAGAGATGTATAACCCCGACTAATCGACTTATAGCGATTAGCCGACGTTCAATACATACAAACATCACAGATATAACCAATATAGCCAAAGTGTAGCGAAGTTCGAAAAAAATACGGATTTATAGGACCCCAAAAGTAAATTTCTTTTCTGGAAAATCTGGGCACATATAACATATTTGAAAAATCCCAAAACCCTACCAGAAGAACACTGCACAAAACAGGATTGCATGAAAAGGCTAAACGGCGGCGGATCCGCGGCTCAGTGAATAGCTGAGGCCGCGGATCCGCGGCAGTTTGAATGAATCATGGGATCGTTTTTCGTGGGTGTTCTCACAAAACCCTGAGACGATTTTAGGAGTAAAAAGTTTTACTTTTAGAGCACAAAAAAATTCAACAGAAACTTAGGGTTTTAGATTTTCCGGTTTTGCGATTTTTCGGTTTCGAACTTCCATACACTTCGCTACCAAGCTAGTTTAAGTTTAGTTAGGCTCTGATACCACTGTAAGTCCACGTTGCGACCCCCGGTTCTTACGGGGAGGCGGAAACGGTATAAAAATCAAATTTTTAGCGCATGGGGCAACATGAACTAACAAAGTCGGGATCTTTTCCTAAACTAAAACTAGCAAACAAGCTAAAGAGAGTTAGCTACTCGGAAAGATGGTTATACCTAAACTTGAACTCCTTCTTCTTCAAACTTTGTAGAGGTTGATGGTTCTTTCCTCGTCGCCTTCTTCCGTCAAAGATGGATCCACCTGAGGGTTCAACCTTCGGGCTCTTTCTCGAACTTTGAGAGAACTAGAATCTTCGGCTTGCTAAACCTTTGATCCTAGAGTGAGTAGAGAGTGTCTAGGGGTTGTTTTCTTTTCAAGGAGAGGGATTCTCAACACATGAGAAGGATTCTCCTTGAGCTTGAGGACGAAGAAGATGAAGTGAGGAGAGAGAATGGTTATGATAGAATGAGCTCTCTTTTTCCTTTTTGCAACCATATCAAAAGAAAAAGAATTATCTAATTAGTAATAATAATTCAAATGAGAATAGTTGATGGTTGTTTTGGAATGACCACTATGATACTTCATTAAATGAATGTTGGCAAGAATCAAGGAGCATCCTTGCAAAATAATGATGATGGTCAAACATTCAACCATGGTCAACAAGTCAACCATGGTCAACAAGTCAACAAAACCAACCATAACATAATTTCATTTAATTACTATTTTTAATTGATAATCCATAAATCCATTAGGGTTTGGAAAAAGACGACTGTCAACTGTGCATACGCACCCGTTCCGAAACCCTAATGAAAAACCTCTTCCTCTGCCTCAAACAACTGTGCATACACACCTGCATTCTCGTTCCGAGGAACAAGAATACTGAGAGATAAAAGCAACCCCAAAACATATACCAGTATCTGGCTCAAACCAGAGCCCGCTGGCAATATCCGTCCGGACTCCAAACGTGCACAAGTGCGCGGATGAGAACGAACCCTGTCGCAAAACCATGCGACCTCTACTCTGTTTTGCCCAGAGGCGAATACCCTCTGTGTTGGACTCTAAAGACTCGACACTACGCTGGCAGTGGGTTTAACCACAGACCGCAAGCGGCACTAGCTGTGCGTAACGGTCCCAGGTAGATGCCGACAAGAAGGCTGACGAGGTGAACCTCATCTGAACTCCTACTGAGTCTGAATGTGACATTCTCCGTACAGTCCGGTCTGTTCGTCTGATACATCGCATGTCGGGCCTAGGGGGCGGTAAAACGTCAGTCCCCCAATAGCGGTACAAGTCGTGTCGGAGTGAAGCCCAAAACACCCTGAGATAACACTGGAAGCCTACCAGTATATCTCGCTTGCCCTGGCCAGGGACTACTCGTGTAATGGCTCTCCTAGACACAGCGCGATGTCAACTCCCAATACCGGGAGAGACGAATCCTGTCTAACCGGCACTGCCTCCAAGTGCTTCGGGACTGCACCCAACTACCACCTGTTTGCACGACTCCTTTGAGCCGTGGTAGGGTAGTAGTCAAAGTACAGTGGGAACACACTCGAGGCGAAGTGCCAGTGTCAAGTCAGCGGACTAAGCTGTACTCATGTCATCTGGGAACTGATAACTGACGATAGGTATAATACCAACCTCTCAGTCCCCGACGAGTCCTGTCCAGTGTACTCGTAACCCAACGAGCACCCGTATACTATCTCCAGTACGACGTACTGATGGCTGTGGGACAGACCATCTCCCACACTGGGATGAGAAGCGCAAATGCTAGTCTACTCCGGAGTATCGATGCCCTGTCTCGATAGTCCTGCGACTAGGGACCTGTATAAGGATGTGCTTACAGATTACCCAGCCCCCACTAGTGTGACTGCCATCACAACGCTGGTAATCAAGCAAAGATCCTAAGGGCTCCACTAATGTGTATAGGTGATATCGCAAAATAAACACATGTACACATTGAAGTAGAAACAAACCAAGTAGCATACTACTATATTGAGCAAGATTGTTTATACAAGGTGAATATCCCAAGCTTCCATTAAGTAATATACAAACTAGTATGATACAGTAATGGCCTCTAGGGCATATACACTAACAGGTATGCTATAAGTCAATGCGTAAAGAAATATGAATCAAAGTCTCAATGTCCCTAACCAAGCAATATCATATCTATAAGTGGGTTGTGCGTGACATGGCAATTATTGACAGTGTGTGTCGCATACAATCAGTGCTCGTGCAACATGAATCGTCAATAATATGTGCAGTGTCCTAAAGATACTTGTCCAAGCACAACAATATCTAAGTAATAGGGTAAACGCGCAATTCTAAATATGACATAGAATATGCGACAGAAATAACATCTCTAGCCCAGACGCATAACGCCATGCGGGCGATTCCCATGTAGATGTTAAATCTACTCACCAACGCTCCTGGCTAAGTAAAGCCTAACACCTGTTTTCCCCTATCGTAGCGTCCGAAGTCCCCACTTGCGAACCTAAAATTTCACAAACACATCACATAAGAAAAAATCCTACAATGACGAAAGACAACGAAATGCGAAGAAAATGCCCGGAAAATTACACTGCGCGCTTAGCGCATCTATCGCGCACGATACCGGCCAAAAACCCTAATTGGGGTCGCTAAACTATAAAACACCAAGTCTGGACCCCGATCGTCCCGATCGCGCAACACAACACAAGAATTACGAGGAATACAATAGATATAATCTCGCAACGACCAATCGAACGCACGTCGGAAAAACCACGAAATCTAGTAACCTATCGCAATATTTCGCACTAGTTTCAAGCTAATGCATATCTAGCGATTACAAACACCTTAAAATAGCTTAACTAAGTTATCTAAACCATTCCTATATTTTTAACACTCGCTAATTATGTTTTAGCAAAAACCTAGTAAGCTAATTGCATAATTAAACAAAGTGTTCATTAGCAAAAATTAACATTTCCTATTAGGTTAATCATCTCCAAAACACAAATTAACACTTCAAATGAACACTAAACACTTAACAAAATTTATTCCTAACATGAATTTCTTAAACCAAATATAAATGATTTAATCATAATTTAAAAACTAAACTAAACACATAATTAGCTAACTAAATTAGCTAGATTTAAGATTAAAGCAAGTATAAAAGGATTAAGGTAAGAATTATACCTCCCCAGGAATACCAAAATGAAGCTTAATCCATCATCTTAGCATCAAAACCCATTCTTGTTGAAGAACCAAGAAGGATTAGTGAAGGAAACGATGGTTTTATTTTTATTTAGGATTTTTGTGGATTTATTTTGGAATTTTTCTTGAAGAATTTTGAAGAAATCATGAAGAAATGAGCTTGGGAAATATTTTGGACAGAAATTGGAGATAAGGGTCGGCCTTGGAGATGAGGGGGGTATTTTTGTGAATATTTTGTGAAGAAATAGCTAGGAAAGAGAGAAATAAATGTTAATTAAAGCAATTTTGCCACCTTTCACTCTTTTCTTTTCTTTTTTAATCCAAATCCTTTTGCACAAAGAAAAATCTAGATATTTGAAAAGAAACTTCTAAAATAATTTTAGTGACAAAAAAATAAATTTATTCACAAGAGAAAATTTTTCCGATTTACGTGCACAAAATACCGCTTAAAATTATATTTTATTTGGGAAAATTTCTATCTGAACCTAAACCTCCCAAATAACCCTAAAGTTCGCGCACAAGCTTTATTTTAGCTAAAAAAAAGTGCCGGTAAGTTTATACGGACGTTTGATCGAAATCGGGTTAAAATGGGAAAAACAGACAATTTTGCCCTAAAACGGGAAAATTCGCAAAACGATTTCTGAAACGTTACAATCTCCCCACCTTATAAAAATTCGTCCCCGAATTTAAATTTTTTACCAAGCATACCTTCAAAGAGAAGATTACAAAACTCCCAAATCTCGCTCGCAGCCTCCCTAGTGATCCCCTCACTATACGGCTACGTCCAAGAAAACTCTCCACGGATGGCAAGACCCCTGACCGAAGTTTCTCCACCTGCCAAGACACTAATACGCATGGCTCCTGGTGAACGAAAAGATCGAGTCCTAACTAATGGTCTGTTCTGAATCATGTGAGAAAGTCATGAAGGTAATTGCAAAGTATTAACACAAAGAATGCGGGGTGAAAACTCAATAATCTGGGCGGAAGTGCCAAATTAAATGCAACGAACTAACTCGCTTAAAGGATCTTAAAAGGACCTACAATCCTGGGATAAGATTCCCAAAACTCCACACGTCATTTATCGGAAAATCCATAGGAATACATGATCTCCCACTGCGAACTCAGGCCTGCGACCACCCTGGTCGGCATAAGATCTCTGTCCGCACAGGAAGGTCATCATCCTGACCTGAACAACTGGATCATCTCTGAAGTCTCTAGACTTGCTGAGGTCCAAAAATCCTACTACGCAGAGTCAGAAAAACAGACTGGTGATCGACACGACCTGACAAACAAAACTTAAAGGTTGCTAATTGGAGTGTCTCCTGATAACAACTATCGAAGGAGAATCCTAACAATAGCGAGTGACGATCCCCAACTGCCGACAACAACAACACGAACGCACAAACAAGACAAACACCTTGAAACGAAACCTGAAATTTCTCTTTACATTCCTGTCCACCCGTAACTATCTCACAAGTCACGTCAATGTTGGCGGAACTTGAATGAACCTAGAGAGTTGACTGATATGCTTGCTCTAGGATTTCACGTCTCTACCTGATATTATCAGATACAAAAACGCATTCCTAACTTAGCACACCCTTTCACAATCAAAGACTCCAAATCATTACCCAGCCGAGTATACTCAAGTATCTCTAACGAACGAGCGTCGGCGGGCAGTGTCACAACCGCACACAATCGATCCACTCTCATGAAACATTACAGTTAAATCACAAAGTCGCCCGAACCAAAACCAAAGAACTGATGCAGTTGCTAACTGAATCTCCAACTGCCGAAAACTCCGTACACATGCCTCAGTCCAAAGAAAAGAAACCTCCATTCCGGTCATTCCAGTCAACGGGGCAGCAATACGCTAGTAATCCTGCACGAAACGGCGGTAAAAACCTGCTAAGCCCAAAATCAAAGGACCTCTATCCGTACACAAGTCTGGGCCAAAGCTGTACGGTCTCGATCTCCCTCGGAACCATACTAAACCGTCTCCCGTGACTATAAGACCTAGGAGTCAACACAAACAAACCTGAAGGAACACTCCGAGAATCTAGCAAACAGCTGGGGCTCTCCCAATGTCTGCAAAACAAATCCTCAAGTGCAGCTCCTGTCCCTCACGACACATTGAATAGACCAGAATGTCGTCAATAACACAAGAATAACTGGTCGAGGAACGGCCTGAAGAAATCTGGTGTATCATGTCTACGAATGCTGCTAGGGCATTGGCGAGTCCAAAGACACCACCAAAACACACAAAGCCGTAGCATGCACAAGGCAGCCTTCGGAATGCCATCTCTCCGAACCAGCAACAATGATGACCCGATCCCAACAACTTAGAAAAAGTCTCGCACTTAGGAGCCGATCGAAGAAATCGTCAATGCGAGGTAAATGATACCTATCCGCACTGTAAGCCGGTTCAATTGACGATCTATCAATACACAACCTCAACTGCCGTCCTTCACCTTGACGAACAGAAATAGGAGCTCCTCAAGGCGAAACACTCAGAAGAACAAACCTCCCAACAACAACTCTGCAGCTGATCCTTAAGCTCCCTAAGCTTCGTCGGCTCATCTAGAACAACGTCGGAAAACTCTCGCACGATAAGTACCCGGTCCAACAAACCAACTGTGGCTCCGGTATCTCGAATGAACGCCAAGAATCCTCGACATCTCCTTTAAAAGCTGAATAGCGAAAAAGGCTGAATTCAAGCTATGAGAGGCGGTACAACTATCCACCTGCACAACAAGAACTGACTCGCCGGGAAAACGATTCCTGGCTGTTTCCTCACGGTAGTCCACAGACGCCTAACACGTAGCTAACCAATCCATGCCCAGGAGAACGTCAAATCCAACATCTCTAGAAGGCTCCAATGACGGAAGAATTTCCTCACCGATTGGCATATGACTGAAATACGTGTCGCGCAACAAAAGAATCGCTGACAGAAGTTAACACAACAAACGGCTGATCTAGCTAACATGAATCCCCTCATCCCAAACCTCTGCTACTCCCGCAACGATCACGAAACCTATCTCGACGACTAGTCCTCTGTCTCTGGGTTGGTACACCGGTACGAGTCCTCTACTGTTCCGGAACTTTCAGAGTCTCTGGAATACGTGTCTTGTAAACTAGGGCTGCACCCACTGGTGCTATGTAGGTGACGGAATATTGTGTGCTGATCGCAAGGAACAACTGGGTAGCAGGGTTGAAAACCTCTTGTCGCTGCGCTCGAATGGCCTCAACCAATGAACTCATCGTCTGGCGCATGTCCTGCATCTCTGCCACAATCCTAGCGATACTAATTGTCGAAGGCGGATCCGTCTGCACCTGTGCAACTAGCGTGCCATCCTGGTCAGTGCTCGTCTCACCCAAGCCAACTCTGACCTCGGCCCTCGCTGCACCTCACTGAGTCCCCATAGTCATCGTCGGCTAAGGCTATAAATAGGAATAAGATTCGATATGAACACGGAAATCGAATCACAAGGATATGAATCATCAAGGAAGGAATTTCAAGTAATTGTACTTAGGTCACTTTAGGCGGAGTACTGCATCGTGAGTATGCTGCAGACATACACACACTACGTTACTCTGCTTAAGCTACCTACTCCATCATATCAAGGTCATCCTACACTCCGTAAGGTAAAAACCTGGCGCTCTGATACCAACTTTGTCACGACCCGAAATTGGCACGTGACGGCCCTAATACTACGCAACGTCTACAGGCGTAACGCAGTAAAAGAAAGCCAAAACCCAAAATCTAAACCATTAAAATACCAGAAAAGATAAGAAACATTGTTTAAAAGTTTTTGAAATCACAACCCAAATTTTTTTAAAGTCCAACTTTATTTCCTTTAAAATTTTGGCAGCACCTCCTTTGTAAAAACTAGCCCCAAAAATGGGTACAACATAATATAAAGTAAAGCATCCCCAACGGGAGCAAATCCACGCCCAAAGGCGGAAAACAACCACCACAACAAATATACGACGCCGTAGCGAAGAAATAGAAGACGATAGAAAGGAAACTGTATAAAAGACAACAAATCCAACATAATATACAACATCGTCCTCACCAAGTCTCTAGGTCAAGATGAAAATAGCAGATGGAGAGTACATGGATACAACGAATATACAATACAACGAATAACCGCAAAACCCACCTAAGCAAACTGCACACTGTGAGCTGATGCGGTATCCGTAGCAAAAGATGATAAGATGTGTGATAATAGCCTGCCTCTGACTATCCTGAGGAACACCTGCAAACACTGTGGCACAACGGGGGTGAGTTGCCAACTCGTGAATAGTAAATAACATATGCAGGTAATCGCAAGTATGCACGTAAAGCATGAATCTAAGATATGCAATTAACAGTAATAACATGTCATATGAATGCAGAATAATGGAAAGTACACTAGCAGGTACAACCAATATATATAAAGCAATAGTGATATGACAACAGTATGCAATAATCATGCGATAGGGATATGAGAATGTAAATGTACAACAATCATGAAAGGTACACTAACAGGTACTACTAATACATGAAGCAGTGCACAAACAGATAAAGGTGAGGTATGGAGTGAAATATGTCATTTCCACGGAATCCTGACATCGTGGTAGGATCACAATCCAGTAAGACAATTTAAATCCCAATTCCTCAAATCAGCCCCCAAATTGGCTCTCATATTATCTAATTATCACATCTCCTCAATCGCACAATATCAAGTATATCTCATATATCCCGAATGTACAACCTCAAGTATATCTCACATATATCGAATGTACAAAATCAAGTGGATCTCACATACCTCGTATGTACAATATCAAGTATATCTCACATATCTCGAATGTACAACAGCAAGTAGATCTCATATATCTCGAATGTAAAATATCATGTAGATCTCACATATCTCGTATGTACCATATCAAGTATATCTCACATATCTCGAATATACAACAGCAAGTAGATCTCACATATCTATCCAGTATCCAATCTCAAATGAATCTCTTATATCCCGAGTCAAATCTCCAGCAAAATTCTAACATCCTAAATATAATGGCGTAAATAAATATGATGAGGTCAATACACATATATTAGCGTCCCATTCCACTAATATTGGTGTAAGGGTATATATAACAGCGGCTCAATCCCCTGTTATATATACAAAGGAGTAATTAGAAATATCATGAAACCAATGTGCCAAGTATCGACACAGAAATGCTGATCCATCAGGTGCTGTCTCCATGACTGGCCCCCTGATAGGTACGTATCATACGCTATCCCGAAAGCTCGAGTGCTTAGCTCTGACCCTCTCCTCTCGACGTATCCATACGTACATGACTCCCGTCGGTATCCACATGATAGCCGCTGAGTCATTGGTCCTGTCATCGGATAGTATGGTTCCCCTAAGCCTCATCGCCTGACACCACGACATCGTTCTTGCTTCGGGGTATCTCCGGGCCCCACCATGTACCTGCACACGGACCCCTCCTTTCCTCGCGTGGGGTATATATATCCGAACCGATAAATCTCATGGTGGCTGCTGAAATATCGTATCAAGGGAAACCGGGTTTTTCAAATAACGCATAATTTCATGAACTCCCACGGTTCCCAAATCCAGAAAACATCATGAAAAATCCATATCTCAATGCGAAAATCCATGAATATAATATACGCATCATAAATATGAAATGCGAGCATATAAAGGAATAGCAGCAATTAACTGTAACAAGTTAATATAATATCATGTGGTTCCTAATCTCTCCAATTCTAAAATAACATCAAGTAAAGGTAAACATGTAGCTATAACCAGATATATGTGCAACATAAAGGTATAGCAAGATATATATATCTACCTATATGTAATGATGTAGTATACCACCTGGGTATAAGTGAAATAGGTGTGCAAGGTATACCTGTAGCTATGTCATAAAGTGTGCATGTACCTATCACTAATGGTACAATACGCTATAGGTATACAGGTAACTAGCATGTAAGTATGTCAGAACATATGTATAAGCGTGTAGGTATACAGGTATGCTATAAGTCAAAGCATAAAGAAATATGAATCAAAGTCTCAATGTCCCTAACCAAGCAATATCATATCTATAAGTGGGTTGTGCGTGACATGGCAATTATTGACGGTGTGTGTCGCATACAATCAGTGCTCGTGCAACATGAATCGTCAATAATATGTGCAGTGTCCTAAGGATACTAGTCCAAGCACAATAATATCTAAGTAATAGGGTAAATGGGCAATTCTAAATATGACATAGAATATGCGACAGAAATAACATCTCTAGCCCATACGCATAACGCCATACGGGCGATTCACCTGTAGATGTTAAATCTACTCACCAACGCTCCTGTCTAAGTAAAGCCTACCACCTGTTTTCCCCTGTCGTAGCATCGGATGTCCCCGCTTGCGAACCTAAAATTTCACAAACACATCACATAAGAAAAAATCCTACAATGACGAAAGACAACGAAACGCGAAGAAAACGCCCGGAAAATTACACTGCGCGCTTAGCGCATCTATCGCGCACGATACCGGCCAAAAACCCTAATTGGGGTCGCTAAACTACATAACACCAAGTCTGGACCCCGATCGTCCCGATCGCGCAACACAACACAAGAATTACGAGGAATACAATAGATATAACCTCGCAACGACCAATCGAACGCACGTCGGAAAAACCATGAAATCTAGTAAGTAACCTATCGCAATATTTCGCACTAGTTTCAAGCTAATGCATATCTAGCGATTACAAACACCTTAAAATAGCTTAACTAAGTTATCTAAACCATTCCTATATTTTTAACACTCGCTAATTATGTTTTAGCAAAAACCTAGTAAGCTAATTGCATAATTAAACAAAGTGTTCATTAGCAAAAATTAACATTTCCTATTAGGTTAATCATCTCCAAAACACAAATTAACACTTCAAATGAACACTAAACACTTAACAAAATTTAAGCCTAACATGAATTTCTTAAACCAAATATAAATGAATTAATCATAATTTAAAAACTAAACTAAACACATAATTAGCTAACTAAATTAGCTAGATTTAAGATTAAAGCGAGTATAAAAGGATTAAGGTAAGAATTATACCTTCCCAGAAACACCAAAATGAAGCTTAATCCATCATCTTAGCATCAAAACCCATGCTTGTTGAAGAACCAAGAAGGATTACTGAAGGAAAAGATGGTTTTATTATTATTTAGGATTTTTGTGGATTTATTTTGGAATTTTTCTTGAAGAATTTTGAAGAAATCATGAAGAAATGAGCTTGGGAAATATTTTGGATAGAAATTGGAGATAAGGGTCGGCCATGGGGGTGAGGGGGGTATTTTTGTGAATATTTTGTGAACAAATAGCTAGGAAAGAGTGAAATAAATGCTAATTAAAGCAATTTTGCCACCTTTCATTCTTTTCTTTTCTTTTTTAATCCAAATCCTTTTGCACAAAGAAAAATCTAGATATTTGAAAAGAAGCTTCTAAAATAATTTTAGTGACAAAAAATTAAATTTATTCACAAGAGAAAATTTTTCCGATTTACGTGCACAAAATACCGCTTAAAATAATATTTTATTTGGGAAAATTTCTATCTAAACCAAAACCTCCCAAATAACCCTAAAGTTCGCGCACAAGCTTTATTTTAGCTAAAAAAAGTGCCGGTAAGTTTATACGGACGTTTGATCGAAATCAGGTTAAAACGGGAAAAACAGACAATTTTGCGCTAAAACGGGAAAATTCGCAAAACGATTTCTGAAACGTTACAGAACAATGGGTGAGTTTATATCATATATAAACTCATGTAGAGACATAACCATGGCTAAATATATTGGTTAGGTTAATAAATATCCAAAGCAAAACAAAAAAGGGTTAAATTTGTCAAAGCACTCACAAGCTTCTACAAGCTTCATGCATTTAACAAATATCCACTAATTTTGTATTTACTTTGATTAATAAAACCATACCAATATAATTATAATGGTATAAGTCTTATACACCCATGTAGTGTGTATCAACAACCATGATACAAAATGTACACAAATAAATATATATCACATATATATTAAGTTGTGCACAAGTGAGAAAAATAAATGCTTAAGTGAACCAATGTTAGTTAGTGTAAATTAGTATATCACATATACAATTATACACTAAATTATTAAATCAACACTTGACTTAATAATCCGGTTATATCACATATAACCGACTAACATCCAATGTATCGACTTATCGAATCAACCCTTGATTCGATAACTTGGTTATATCGCATATAACCGATCGACACAAAAATCGCGAGAATAGAATACGGTATCACATACTGGCATTATTCTCGGTCCCGCACATATCTCATATGTGCTCCTATTTCGTTTTGCCTGAGCTAGTAAAAGCTCTATGTAGGACTCTAAAGACTCGTCAATACGCCGGCAGTAGGTGATGATCATATCAAGCACCCACAAGCCGTCAACGATACTAGCTGGACGTAACGGCTACCCGGGTATTGAGCGATCAAAAGTTCAGCAAGCAAGCCCGTTCCAACTCCTGCAAAAAGCCTGACAGTGACACTACCGTACAGTCCGGTCTCCTCGTCAGATATGTCGCATATCAAGTCTAGGGGTGGCAAACGTCAGACCCCAATAACCGATAACTCATGCCGATATGAGGCTCATAACGGGTCAAGAAACTACTGGTAACACTTACCAGTAAATCTCTAAACTAGCCCTGGCCAGGGACTTACCTGTTATGGACAATCGAGCATAGTGCAACATCAACCCCCAATACCGGGAGAGACGAAACCCCTCCTATCGCTCATTGCCTCCATGTGACTTGGGAGTGTACCCAAAAACCACCATTTTGCTCGCCCTCTTGGACATGGTAAGGTGGAAATTAAAGCACAGTGGGAATCACACAAGACTCTATGACGATCTCGGGTCTACAGACTAACCTGTACCAGTGTCACCAGAGAACTGCCATCTGACGTAAGGTATAATACCATCTGGGAGTTCTCGGCGAGTCCGTCCAGTGTACCCAGTCTACATTGAGCACATGTATATCATCTCTGATGTCAAACACCAATGGATATGGGATCATCCATCGCCCATCTATATGGGTCGAGAAGCTTTACGCTAGTCTACTCTGGTATATCGATGCCCCGTCTCGATACACCCACGACTAGGGACCTTGAAGGATGTACTTATGGACTACCATGTCCCCACTAGTATGATCCGCATCATAGTCCAGGTAGTCAAGTACACATCCTAAGGGCTTTACCAACATGTAACAGAGAGACAATCAGTGTACACGTTAAGGTAAAGATAACCAGATAGCATACTATCATGTCGAGCAAGAAAGTCCTCCCTATATATGTCCAAGCATCCACTACGATATACATCTCATGTATAGTAATGGTCTCTAGGACATACATATAACTAACAATCTCCCACTTGCACTAGGGCCATCTAATAACAGTGGTTGTAATATCTCATACTCAACCATCCTATAATCATCTCTCTCTGGGAAAAGGCCTTTGTGAGTGGATCCTCCGTGTTGTCCTCTAAGTCTACTCTCCTAACCTCGATCCCCTGGAGATCAACCATTTCTATGATCAGGTGACACTGCCTTAGAATATGTCTGGATCACTGATGGGACGGGCGTTCCTAGGCATAAGCCACAACTCCATTGTCACACAATGGTAGGAACGAAGTTCATCTCATGAACTAATATACACCCAGACTTCCTCTTTGGTAGCAACTTTGGTAGCGATGTATCTAGCCTTTATCGTCTAGTATGCCACGGTATCTGTCTTGGAACTCTTCCAACACACCGTCCCTTTACTGAGGGTAAAGACAATGCCTGTGACTGACATTCAGTCGTCCTTATCACCTTGGAACCCTTCCAGTGATACTCCCCAGGATCAATTGATACCATCTCACTACAGCTAGTGAGTATCCTAACATCCAATTAGATCTATCTCATAGATCCAAAACCCAGGATTTAGTAGGTATCACTTTGATCCTATATGGAGAATCATTGTGATAAGCGAAGATTGACCGAGCGTATCATAGGAAACTCCTTTCCCATCTAGAGTATGTCATCCACGTACTCTACGAGGATCTTCACCATACTCCCTACTACCTTTTTGTATATACAAGGTTCATCTACCATTTTGATGATGTCAAACTCTTTGACTAACACATCAAAAAAGGCGTTCCAACTCCACGATGCCTGCTTTATCACATAAAACATCTTGCACACGTTTCCGCTGCTCCCACCGTCTATGAAGCCCTCTGACTGTGTACTTATAGACTCTCTCTTCTAAAACATCATTTAGAAAAGCGGTCATGACACCCAACCGCCAGATATCGTAGTCATGGTACGTAGCCGTGGCAAGTAGGATCTGGATGGACTTAAGCATAGCTACTTAGAAAAGGTTTCATCATAATCCATACCTGGTCAACGATGCAAACCTTTAATAAGTCTAGCTTTGAAAGTCTCAACTTTTCCATGTACACCAAGTAATCTTCTCAAGATATACTTGCTCCTGATCGGGATTTAACCCTTCAGATAAAGCAACCAAAGTCCATACTTTGTTGGTGTATAAGGATTCCATCTCAGATCGTTATGCATCCAGCCATTCTTACAGAGTCCCACTCCTAATGGCCAGCTCAAAACTAGTTAGGTCATCATCTCATGATGCAATCCTCGCTCCCACTGTCATAGAGAAACCAAAGTATCTCTCAGGTGGGTGAGGAACCCTGCTAGATCGGCGGAGAGGCTGAGGTTCGTTTGAAACTATTGAATCCTTTGGTTCTACCAAATCATCAGCTGCAGTTTGTATTGCTTGAACTCCTTCCTGTTCTACCTCATGACCACTAATTTCTTCTCAAGAAATTCCCTTTCACAAAGGTGGCATGCTGAGAAACAAAACATCTTTTGTTCCTCGGTTTAGTAGAAGATATTCCCTTGCGAATGCTTGGGATATCCAACAAACTTCTACAGAACTGACTTTGCCTCGAGCTTGTCCGGATCATGCTTTTAGACATAGGCTGGACAACCCCAAATGTTAACAAACTTAAGATATGGGCTCTTCCTTTTCCATATCTCATATGAAGTGGTAGGCAACTGATTTGATCGGAACCCTATTCAATAAGTATGCAAATTCATAAGTGCATAACTCCCTAAAAGGAAATAGGAAACTCAGTAGTACTCATCATAGAGCGCACTATATCATATAGGGTGTGATTGCTCCGTCCCGATACACCGACGTGCTGTGGTGTATGTGGAGGAATAATGCTGAGAGAGAATCTCATTCTTAGAATAGTCCAGGAATTCCGTGCTCAAGTATTCTCCTCCTTGATCAAATCAAAGAACATAATACTTATACCCATTTTGGTTCTTTACTTCTAACTTATATTCTGTTAATATCTCAAAAGCTTCAGACTTGTGTTTCAACAGGAACATATGTCTGAATCTTGAGAGATCATCAGAGAATGTAATGAAGTACAAAGAACCGGTCTTGGCATGTGTAGACAGGGGACCTTCATACATCAACATGTATCATCTCAAGAGTTCACTAACTCTTTCTCTGTTTCCAATAAACGGAGTTGTGGTCATCTTATCTCTGTGACATGACCGGCAAGTTTCACAAGATGTAAATATAAACTAATTTAAATATGCATCTTTATGTAAGTTCAGCTAGTCGGGTCACATTGATATAACCTAGTCTACAATACCTCAAGAAGGATTCGTTCATTTCTGAACTCTTCCTCTTGTGTGTGTTCTGTATGTTAAGAACTGTAGTTTGATTTAGAACGCCAATGCTTTTAGATAACGTGCCTGAACCGATCAACTCTTGATATAGGAAATGTTCAAAACATTATCCAACAATACAAAATTATATCCTTTCTTTACTAATAAAGAGACTGATATGATGTTGTATATCAGATTCGGTATCTAATAACATTCGTTCAGAATCAATGTATTCTGGTAATACAGGGTGATAGTGACCAACAGATTTGGCTGCAACACTTGCACCGTTTTCTATCTCATGAAACTTATCACCCGTTCTCAGTTCTCTACCTATCTGTAGCCCATGTAACAGATTACATATGTGGGATCCTGATCCGGTATCTCATACCCAGGATGTAAAGGATACTGAGAAACTGTTCTCTGTAATAAACGCACCCGAAGAAGATGCATCAGCATGCACTTTCTTCGTTTGGGCGGCACGGGAATTCTGGAAATCCCCAATTTCCTGTTCTGTCTTATAACAATTATAAGTTGGAGCGGGACCAACGTTCCCCAGCTCAGTATAACAAGCGGGTTCGGTCAATACATCCGTATTATTATCTTTATTAAGGCGT
Source organism: Agapanthus africanus (assembly GCA_030015575.1). Classification (NCBI taxonomy): domain Eukaryota; kingdom Viridiplantae; phylum Streptophyta; class Magnoliopsida; order Asparagales; family Amaryllidaceae; genus Agapanthus; species Agapanthus africanus. Next base: position 579,312,650 of record JASDDO010000019.1, read on the forward strand.
GATATGGTCGCTACCTGGAGAGAGAGAGAAGAAAACACTCTGCGTGCACTCTTGCAAGATCAGATTGGTTATTATTTTATCTAATCAGGATGGCTCCCACTGTTTTTATCAAATCTTCCTTCAAACCCTAAAAGGAAAGACTAGCCGGGATTAATTACACCCTACAACTTTGCCAATCTTTCAGTCGGGCCAGTGTCGGTACTTTGAGGGAGGTTCCCCGTGCTTTCGCACGAACCTAATTAAAGTAAACCTCGTTTTCCCAGAGACGTAACCCCGTTGACATTGTCACGACCCGAAAGAGCACGTGACTGGCGCTTGAAACATATGAATTCTACAGGACTCCATCTGATCTAAGTAAGCCAAAAGCCCAGAAATCTAAAACCATTTTAAGAGTAAAGAAACATATTTTGTAAATTTTCCATTGAGGCATTTTATCAAACACTTATTACGCATAACAAAGAGCACAACCCACACAAGAAATATAATATACAACGCCGAAGGGCGAGGATCAAAACCTAAGAGAATCTCCAATAAGCAAGAAAATCGTAATACCACTGAGCGCGACTCTAAGGTCGAAATAATACATCACTAGTGTCTAAGTCTGAAACAATATACAAGCTTTGGTTGATGGAATTTCTAGATACAATGAATAATACACATACAAGGGTGGTTCTGATGCAAAGAACCCACCTACCAAGCAAATCACCCGCAAAGGAAGCAATGTGCCGGAATGCCGCTATGGAACCTGTACGGCAAAACCTGCAAGAATTGTAGCACAACTGTGGTGAGTTGCCAACTCGTGAATAGAAAATATCTACAAGAAGAAATTGAATGCATGACATAATGTAGGGTTCCTAGGCACCCCAAGGAGGTCTCACAAGGCATCGAACATGCCATATTAAAATTTTACGGTGCCTACAAACCCTAAACTACGGATCGTCGGCTAGATGTCTAGGCGAAAAACTAACTAGTTAACACTTAACTAAAAGTTTAACGGAAATACAACCTTTGTAGATCCGGTGCTCCACCTCCATAGCTCCGCAACGAGGTCCTCTCCGCTGTCCAAATTAAATCCGGGCTCTAGAGTCGGCTTCGTCGGAGAAAAAGGGAGCTAGGTCGTCGATGTCCATGCCGAAGATGATCTACGTCGAGGCATCGCTAGATCAAGCTCACAACTTCACCAAGTCAAGAAACTTGTGAAGTAAACACACTCTACTACTTGGCAAGAGGTAGAGGATGAAGAAATAGGAAGTGGGTAGACTTTAGTTTTGGATTTCTCACTCTTTTCCAACAATCACCATTGATGGAGCTTGGTTTTCTTCACTTGAAGAATGAAGAAGATGAAGAAGAATATTATGATAAGTTAATTTAAAAACAATAGAAAAATCAAAACTTATCATAATGTTAACTAGAGTTAAGTGTAGAGAATGAATCATAGTTAGTGGGAATGGTTAGGGTTAAGGATGAGATAAGAATGGTTGACTTGATCAAAGATTCATGAAGCTTCAACTAAACTCCAAATTAAGCCACCATTCTTTTCTCCTCTTTTCCAAAATGAATAAACAAATAAATAAATGAATAAATAAAGGAAATGAAACCCTAACCATTCTTTTAACCATGGTTTAATTCTTTGCACTTAACCAAGTAATCATGTATCATCAATCATGATACAATCCAATGCACAAAATCATATCGCATATGTAATGCGCACACCCGAGTGAGAAAATCCATTTAAAGTGAACCAATACTAGTTAATGCAAAGTAATATATCAAATATATAATTATACATTAAATCATTAAATCAACACTTGATTCAATGATCCGGTCATGTCGCACACAACCGACTAGTATACAATGTATCGGCTTATCGAATCAACGCTTGAATCGATAACTAGGTTATATCGCATACAACCATTCGATACATTCATCGCGAGAATGGAATACGGTATCACATACTCGCATTATTCTCGGTCCCGCACATATCTCATATGCGCTCCTATTTCGTTTCGCTTGAGCCAGGAAACCTCTGTGTAGGACTCTAAAGACTCGTTAATACGCCGGCAGCGGATGATGATCATATCAAACACCCACAAGCCGCAAGCGGTCTGCTAAACGTAACGGCCACCCGGGTATTGAGCGATCTGAAGATCGACGAGCAAGCCCGCTCACACTCTAGTGAATCCGACCAGTAACACTACCGTACAGTCCGGTCTGATCGTCTGATATGTCGCATATCTTGCCTAGGGATGGTAAACGTCAGACCCCAATAGCTCGATAAGTCGTGTCGATATGAGGCTCATAACGGGTCGAGAAACTACCGGTAACACTTACCAGCAATTCTCTGAGCAGCCCTGGCCAGGGACTTCCTGTTATAGCCAATCGAACACAGTGCAACATCAACTCCCTATACCGGGAGAGACGAATCCCCTCCTATCGCTCATTGCCTCCATGTGACTCGGGACTGTACCCAAAAACCACCGTTTTGCACGCCCTCTTGGACGTGGTAAGATGGAAATCAAAGCACAGTGGGAACCACACAAGACTCTATGACGATCTTGGGTCAACAGACTACTCTGTACCAGTGTCACCAGAGAACTGCCATCTGACGTGAGGTATAATACCATCTGGGAGTTCTCGGCGAGTCCGTCCAGTGTACCCAGTCTCTACTGAGCACCCGTATATCTCCTCTGATGTCAAACACCAATGGATATGGGATCATCCATCGCCCATCTGTATGGGTCGAGAAGGTACTCGCTAGTCTACTCTGGTATATCGATGCCCCGTCTCGATACACCCTCGACTAGGGACCTTGAAGGATGTACTTATGGACTACCATGTCCCCACTAGTATGATCCGCATCATAGTCCATGTAGTCAAGCACACATCCTAAGGGCTTTACCAACATGTAACAGAGAGACAATCAGTGTACACGTTAAGGTAAAGTTCAACCAGATAGCACACTATCATGTCGAGCAAGAAAGTCCTCCCTATATACGTCCCAGCATCCACTACAATATACATCCTATGTACAGTAATGGCCTCTAGGGCATACATATAACTAACAATCTCCCACTTGCACTAGGGCCATCTGATAGCAGTGGTTGTAGTATCTCATACTCAACCATCCCATAAAAGTCTCTCTCTGGGAACAGGCCTTTGTGAGTGGATCCGCTGTGTTGTCCTCTGAATCTACTCTCCTAACCTCGATCTCCCTGGAGATCAACCATCTCCATGATCAGGCGATACTGCCTTAGAATAAGTCTGGATCACTGATGGGACCGGCGTTCCTTGGCATAAGCCACAACTCCATTGTCTCACAATGGTAGGAACGTAGTTCATCTCATGAACTGATATACACCCAAACATCCTCTTTGGTAGCATCTTAAGTAGCGATGTATCCTGCCTTTATCGTCTAGTATGTCACGGTATCTAGCTTGGAACTCTTCCAACATACCGTCCCTTTACTGAGGGTAAAGACAATGCCTGCGACTGACATTCAGTCGTCTTTATCACCCTGGAACCCTTCCAGTGATTCTCCCCAGGATCGGTTGATACCGTCTCACTACAACTAGTGAGAATCCTAACATCCATTTAGATCTATCTTATAGATCCAAAACCTAGGATTTAGTAGGTATCACTTTGATCCTATATGGAGAATCATTGTGATAAGCGGAGATTGACCGAGCGTAGCATAGGAAACTCCTTCCCTATCAAGAGTATGTCATCCACGTACTCTACGAGGATCGTCACCATACTCCCTACTACCTTTTTGTTTATACAAGGTTCATCTACCATTTTGATGATGTCAACTTCTTTGACCTATCCATCAAAATAGATGTTCCATCTCCGCGATGCCTGCTTCATCATATAAAGCATCTTGCACACGTTTCCGCTGCTCCCACTGTCTACGAAGCCCTCTGGCTGTGTACTTATAGACACTCTCTTCTAAACAGCATTTTGAAAAGCTGTCATGACACCCAACCACCAGATATCGTAGTCATGGTATGTAGCCGTTGCAAGTAGGATCTGGATGGACTTAAGCATAGCTACTTAGAAAAGGTTTCATCATCATCCACGCCTGGTCGATGACGAAAAGCTTTAACAAGTCTAGCTTTGAAAGTCTCAACTTTTCCATCTACACCAAGTAATCTTCTCAAGATATACTTGCTTCTGATGGGGATTTAACCCTTCAGATATTGCAACCAAAGTCCATACTTTGTTGGTGTATAAGGATTCCATCTCAGATCGCTAAGCATCCAGCCATTCTTACAGAGTCTTACTCCTGATGGCCAGCTCGAAGCTAGTTGGGTCATCATCTCATGATGCAATCTTCGCTCCCACTGTCATAGAGAAACCGAAGTATCTCTCAGGTGGGTGAGAAACCCTACTAGATCGGCGGAGAGGCTGAGGTTCGTTGGAATCTGAATCCTTTGGTTCTATCAAATCATCAGCTGTAGTTTGTATGGTTGGAACTTTTCCAGTTCTACATTACAGATCTTGCCTCGAGCTTGTCCGGATTTTGCTTTTAGACATAGGCCGGACAACCCCAAATCTTAACCAACTTAAGATATGGGCTCTTCCCTTTCCATATCACATATGAAGCGGTAGGCAACTGATTTGATTGGAACCCTATTCAATAGGTATGCAGCTTCTCAAGTGCATAACACCCTAAAGGAATTAGGTTACTCAGTAGTACTCATCATAGAGCACACCTTATCATATAGGGTGTGATTGCTCCGCCCTGATATACCATCGTGCTATGGTGTATACAGAGGAGTAATGCTGAGAGAGAATCTCATTCTCCTTTAGAAAAGTCCAAGAATTTCGTGCCAAAGTATTCTCCTCCTTGATCTCATCAAAGGACATAATACTTATACCCGTATTGGTTCTCTACTTCCAACTTATATTCTGTGAATATCTCAAAAGGTTCTGACTTGTGTTTCAACAGGAACATATATCTGAATCTTGAGAGATTATCAGAGAATGTAATGAAGTATAAAGAACCGGTCTTGGCATGTGTAGACAGGGGACCTACATACATCAACATGTATCATCCCAAGAGTTTACTAACTCTTTCTCTGTTTCTAGTAAACGGAGCTATGGTCATCTTATCCTTGTGACATGACTGGCGAGTTTCACAAGATGTAAGTTCAAACTAATTTAAATATGCATCTTTATGTAACTCTAGCCAGTCGGGTCGCATTGATGTGACCAAGTCTACAATACCTCAAGAAGGAATGGTTCAATTCTGAACTCTTCCTCTTGTGTGTGATCCGTATACTAAGAACTGTAGTTTGATTTAGAACATTAATTCTTTTAGATAACGTGCCTGAACCGATCAACTTTTGATATAGGAAATGTTCAAAACATTATCCATCAATACAAAATTATATCCTTTCTTTTCTAACAAAGAGAGTGATATGATTTGGTATATCAGGTTCGGTATCTAATAACATTCGTTCAGAATCAATGTATTCTGGTAATACAGGGTGACAGTGACCAACAGATTTGGCTGCAACACTTGCCCCGTTTTCTGCCTCATGAAACTTATCACCCGTTCTCAGTTCTCTACCTTTCTGTAGCCCTATGTAACTGATTACATATCTGGGATCCTGATCTGGTATCACATACCCAGGACGTAGAGGATATGGAGAAACAGTTCTTTGTAATGAACACACCCGAAGATGATGCATCAGCATGCACTCTCTTCGTTTGGGCGGCACGGGAAATCTGGTATTCCCCAATTTCTTGCTCTGTCTTATAACAATTATAAGTTGGAGCGGGACCAACGTTCCCCAGCTCAGTATAACAAGCGGGTTCGGTCAATAATCCGTATTATTATCTTGATTAGGGCGTGATATGGTCGCTACCTGGAGAGAGAGAGAAGAAAACACTCAGCGTGCGCTCTTACAAGAATAGATTGGTTATTATTTTATCTAATCCGGATGGCTCCCACTGCTTTTTATCAAATCTTCCTTCAAACCCTAAAAGGAAAGACTAGCCGGGATTAATTACACACTACAAGTTCGCCAATCTTTCAGCCAGGCCAGTGTTGGTACTTTGAGGGAGGTCCCTCGTGCTTTCGCACGAACCTAATTACTGTAAACCTCGTTTTCCCAGAGGCTTAACCTCGTTAACACCTTTCTAGACACCTACTTGATCGGCTAATTGTAATGTGTAAAACTCTCCCAGGAGTAACACTTACTCGCAGCAGGTATCGGGATCCAACTATCTCATAGAAGGTATGCAATCTCATTGCAAATTTCAACACTTGAAATTCCCGATAATATTTTGCCCCTAGCGTCCTATGACCTTGACGCAGGCCAACAAACCATAGTCCGCTAGTCAAGTTCAACCCGTCATTTCCTGATTGAATTAAACCCACCCGCACGACCCTTGACGCAGGCCAACAAAGTCACATGACTACCCTAATCCAATCACATCATATGCTTATGCAGATAAGCACCAGTTAGCTACCGCACACTACGCCTTGACGCAGGCCAACAAACGTAGCACGAATACTAACTACTACTTATCTGAAATGACGGAGGGCTACGACAGGTTTTTCTGAAAACCTATTGCGTAATGAACTTGATATCGTTGTAGGATCGAATGAATTTTGAAATGGAGTGTTTTTGAGGCTTTTCTAGTTTTGCTAAAGGAGTCACTCCCGGTGAAGGGATCGTCGGTCCTTTCCTCGTCGAATGAGGTGCGGGATATATCACATATATCACTGTGGAAAGCAAAAACACTTAAAAGCAATCAAAAGATAAACCGAGTGTGTAGCATCTGCCAGTTATTGCTAAAGGAGTCACTCCCGGTGAAGGGATCTCGGTCCTTTCCTCATCGAATAAGGTGCAGGATATATCGCATATACCGCTGTGCAAAGCAAGAACTGTAGCTACCTGTTTTATTTTGAAATTCGATTCTACAACATCTTAGGTTTCTTTTATTTCATTAATCACATTAATGAAGTCCCATCAATTATGTACCTAAACATCACAGATAAATACGACGTACACTTATGCCATCCGCATTCGCCTCGATGTCCCCTCGTGCACCGTTAGGTTAGGTAACTAACGGCAGAGTGGGGCAGGGCTAGCGCGAGTGCAAAACATAAGTAACGTCTATATAATATATCATATATACTATATACTGTATCTATCACAGAACATCACATGATCACATCACAGATATCGCAGCAGAAGAATCATATGAAATATTGGATATACTAGGACGTCCGTGTTTTCAATACGAGCCAGTATAAAACACGGATTCCACGGTCACGATGAATAGCCAAACCCACACCTCTAGACCCCTACGAGAGCGGCAAGCAACCCTACCAATTCTAGAGTTAGGAGACCCGGACTCGACTCCTCGAGTTGGTCTCCCACTGGACTCCAAAACCCGGTTACTTGTGCTCCCCTCCTTGGGTCTATCCTAGTGCGGAAAAGTAAATAATATACATCAACGGTGACAACTTCCGCAACCTGGAAGCGCCCCAATAAAAGAATATTACATACAAGTTTTTACATGAATGAAAATGAAAAACACTCATCTCACATAAAAACCCCCGGCTATTCAAACACGACGATCCAATATAACATATCCAGCAACACATAACATCTCATGTCATCAACGTAAGTAAATATGCGCATCCCAATTGTCGTTGACATATAGCAACGAAACCGGCGATATCACATATTACACTTACGGTCACAGAAAAGAAAGTGTAAAACTACAACAGTTGGAATCCGCAACCACCTCAGACATCGCATGCCTGACCAAATGAATTACTTAGACATCGCATGCCTAACAATTATAAACCCCGCATTTTAGTCTCATTATCGAAAACACTTTTCAATATCAAGTCGGGTAATTCAACAAGATTCCCGACATCCTGATCGAATGCTCGTCGCAAACTTAGTAGACGGCCGCACCCCCGATACCGTCGACGAAGTGCACCAAGGCGGAACACCGCCACCGTGAGCACCCGAACGGATGCTTTCGGCGACGGGGTTCTCCTACAGTCACTTGGTTGGGGCAATGGCGTGAGGCTGTCTATTAAGTTTACCCGGCGAGTATCCGCGTACGCTACGTGATTGCGACGGACTTTTGATCACATCAAAATTCCATGGCAACCGATCAAGTGAGACTAAAGTGCTACGTTTATAACATTCATTCAGTTATCTCATAACTATTGTGAATTCCAATTATTGTATCCCATTCCGCATAAATAGAAAATGTCAAACTTTCCGATCGAACAATCGAACACCCAACCTTTCCCGATACAGATCAACACATGAAACAAGTCTAGCAACATTCAGTTCGTGCCTCAGTACCAACGGTCCAGCCGTAGAAGGGTCAAGCCAACGCCTCACATGTGGCACGCCGTACTGCCGCAAACCCGAAGGTTCAAAGGGCAGTTCAAGACGGTCACATAATCGAGTTAAGGTTTGTGTCTTCTAGAAGGACCATCGCGTTACTTGCACTACTTAGAACGTCGTCAAACTACGGAAAAATCCAACACTTGGAAATTTCCTGACAGGGGAAAAATTGGGTATTTATATCCGGTCGAACTTTTTAACATATTCTAAAATTTATCCGGAAATACACAAAAGACGAAATTTGATAATCCGATCGAAATACCGAATCCCCAAAACAACTGCAGAAAATTCAACTCTGGAAAAAATATTAAAAATTCCCAGAAAACTCAGCATCAGACAAAATGAATTATTGTACAAAAATTGGATGATGACGTCACATGTTTGCCACGGATCCGCCGCATTATCCAAGCTAATGCCGCGGATCCACGCCAATATTTACTGTTCATCATAAAATTTTTGTGTCGAAATTCTTATATTTCTCTGCTGGTTTTTCTGCATATTTTTAATACTGAAAAATCCCTGTTTTTAGAAAAAGTACAGAGAGCATATTTTGGGTTTCGGTTTTGGGTCATTCGGACTTCAAAATCCGTCTAGACTTCGCCTAAGGCTCTAGCCTGGCTCTGATACCACTGTAGGGTTCCTAGGCACCCCAAGGAGGTCTCACAAGGCATCGAACATGCCATATTAAAATTTTACGGTGCCTACAAACCCTAAACTACGGATCGTCGGCTAGATGTCTAGGCGAAAAACTAACTAGTTAACACTTAACTAAAAGTTTAACGGAAATACAACCTTTGTAGATCCGGTGCTCCACCTCCATAGCTCCGCAACGAGGTCCTCTCCGCTGTCCAAATCAAATCCGGGCTCTAGAGTCGGCTTCGTCGGAGAAAAAGGGAGCTAGGTCGTCGATGTCCATGCCGAAGATGATCTACGTCGAGGCATCGCTAGATCAAGCTCACAACTTCACCAAGTCAAGAAACTTGTGAAGTAAACACACTCTACTACTTGGCAAGAGGTAGAGGATGAAGAAATAGGAAGTGGGTAGACTTTAGTTTTGGATTTCTCACTCTTTTCCAACAATCACCATTGATGGAGCTTGGTTTTCTTCACTTGAAGAATGAAGAAGATGAAGAAGAATATTATTATAAGTTAATTTAAAAACAATAGAAAAATCAAAACTTATCATAATGTTAACTAGAGTTAAGTGTAGAGAATGAATCATAGTTAGTGGGAATGGTTAGGGTTAAGGATGAGATAAGAATGGTTGACTTGATCAAAGATTCATGAAGCTTCAACTAAACTCCAAATTAAGCCACCATTCTTTTCTCCTCTTTTCCAAAATGAATAAACAAATAAATAAATGAATAAATAAAGGAAATGAAACCCTAACCATTCTTTTAACCATGGTTTAATTCTTTGCACTTAACCAAGTAATCATGTATCATCAATCATGATACAATCCAATGCACAAAATCATATCGCATATGTAATGCGCACACCCGAGTGAGAAAATCCATTTAAAGTGAACCAATACTAGTTAATGCAAAGTAATATATCAAATATATAATTATACATTAAATCATTAAATCAACACTTGATTCAATGATCCGGTCATGTCGCACACAACCGACTAGTATACAATGTATCGGCTTATCGAATCAACGCTTGAATCGATAACTAGGTTATATCGCATACAACCATTCGATACATTCATCGCGAGAATGGAATACGGTATCACATACTCGCATTATTCTCGGTCCCGCACATATCTCATATGCGCTCCTATTTCGTTTCGCTTGAGCCAGGAAACCTCTGTGTAGGACTCTAAAGACTCGTCAATACGCCGGCAGCGGATGATGATCATATCAAACACCCACAAGCCGCAAGCGGTCTGCTAAACGTAACGGCCACCCGGGTATTGAGCGATCTGAAGATCGACGAGCAAGCCCGCTCACACGTCAGTGAATCCGACCAGTAACACTACCGTACAGTCCGGTCTGATCGTCTGATATGTCGCATATCTTGCCTAGGGGTGGTAAATGTCAGACCCCAATAGCTCGATAAGTCGTGTCGATATGAAGCTCATAACGGGTCGAGAAACTACTGGTAACACTTACCAGCAATTCTCTGAGCAGCCCTGGCCAGGGACTTCCTGTTATAGCCAATCGAACACAGTGCAACATCAACTCCCTATACCGGGAGAGATGAATCCCCTCCTATCGCGCATTGCCTCCATGTGACTCGGGACTGTACCCAAAAACCACCGTTTTGCACGCCCTCTTGGATGTGGTAAGATGGAAATCAAAGCACAGTGGGAACCACACAAGACTCTATGACGATCTCGGGTCAACAGACTACTCTGTACCAGTGTCACCAGAGAACTGCCATCTGACGTGAGGTATAATACCATCTGGGAGTTCTCGGGGAGTCCGTCCAGTGTACCCAGTCTCTACTGAGCACCCGTATATCTCCTCTGATGTCAAACACCAATGGATATGGGATCATCCATCGCCCATCTGTATGGGTCGAGAAGGTACACGCTAGTCTACTCTGGTATATCGATGCCCTGTCTCGATACACCCTCGACTAGGGACCTTGAAGGATGTACTTATGGACTACCATGTCCCCACTAGTATGATCCGCATCATAGTCCAGGTAGTCAAGCACACATCCTAAGGGCTTTACCAACATGTAACAGAGAGACAATCAGTGTACACGTTAAGGTAAAGTTCAACCAGATAGCACACTATCATGTCGAGCAAGAAAGTCCTCCCTATATACGTCCCAGCATCCACTACAATATACATCCTATGTACAGTAATGGCCTCTAGGGCATACATATAACTAACACATAATCCCAGTCAAAACGATCAGATATAATATAAACCTCAAATGAATAAGTCTGAAGCATGGTAATGTGGCAATGTAACATCTGAACATAAGTGTAGTGCCAAGTACTCGTGCCAGTGCATCACGTAATAACATATCATAAATATGATGTATGTATGCGATAAAATGAAACAGAAGTTATCATGAATAAAGTCATCAGAAAATCAGTGTTGAGGATCGACACAAATATATATATCTCAATATCAAGTAAATCCCATATATCATGTATCCGATATGTATGCAACATACATGAATGTACTCTATCAGGTACTACCAATACATGACGCAATACATATAAAATAAATGTGGTGTAGGGGAGATATAATATGCCATCGACCATAAAGGCTTCTCTCATATCGAGCACATAGGCTCCGAGCACATAGGCTCCTTTCATATGTCGGGCATCGGTCAGTCCGGGTCAGCCCCCACTCTTATATATCGGGCATCCGATAGTCCGGGTCAGCCCCCACTCTCATATATCGGGCATCCGTCAGTCCGGGTCAGCCCCCACTCTCATATATCGGGCATTCGTCAGTCCGGGTCAGCCCCCACTCTCATATATCGAGCATCCGTCAGTCCGGGTCAGCCCCAACTCTCATATATCGGGCATCCGTCAGTCCGGGTCAGCCCCCACTCTCATATATCGGAATGCATATATAAGTTTGCATAGATCATCATGATAATGTATCAAGTAGGTGTATATATATATCGGCGTCCCATACCACTAATATATACACACTATGGGTATACATATATATTTCAGCGTCCCACACCACTGATATATATACGCAGGAGTAAAACAATCCAGAATCATCATATGCCACCATATCAAAGTGCGAAATCCATGAATTATAATACATGCAACATGAAACACTAATATGACCATGGAACTATGTAAAGGCATATGCACAAAGGAATATGAATCAATAACATATAAGCATGCAATGCAATGCGAGCTGTAGAGTAAGTGGTAAATGAATAGTAATGCGGCTTGCCATTTGAAATAAGACAACTCGGGGTTTTTTGTAAGATAAGGGCTACAGTGTTTTTAAGATATTCCCGATTCGTTAGTTTTTGAAATAGGTATTACTCGGGTGTAGTCTAACATCTACTATGCAAACTACAGATCTAAGTAACAAGTCAATCGGGAGGGGTATGGAAACCACCTAAATCTGAGTCGATATATATATAGTCGGTGATCCCGCCTCAATAGTATCGCGTACGATACCGTATATCACATGACATCCTCAAGTCATGAGTGCGGGTCTATCATCAATATAAAGCTCGTACGGTAAATCGTCGTAGGGCATCCCAATAACTGGGTACGGGTCAGTATCACATTCCTTTCATCAAATATTAGGTATCATTTTCATCATATCATATAATCTGGGGTACAGATCTAAGTCTAGTACAAATCAATACTATCTATATAAGTATGGAAGCGGGGTAAAACAAATGCCCAAGGGCCCGCTAAGATCACATGTCGTATCGCAAGTACGAATCACATCACATCACCCATCTCACGGCACAATGCCTAAAATCATCGACTCATCTCCAATGTCATCCTATATCATCATCAACACAGTGTGAGTATAGTGAATATGCAAGGGTGCGCGTGTGGGTGTAAACCTATTCTAGGGTTCACGACTATGAACTATACTAGTTTACTTCTAACCCTAAACTATCCATAATACACCTAACACCATATCCATGACACACTATAACTATTAAACATAATATATGGTATCAACTACGGACCGCGGGGGTGCAATACGCCATCCACCCGACTTCCCCCAGTAGATATAATCTACTCACCTTGCGTCTTCATTTGTGGACGTCGCCACGCGCTTGCTTGTCGTCCCGAAGTCTTCATGGGATACATATACATCAACGTATCGAAAAATGCGTATTAAAACCAAATCAAAGCTAAAACGGCATACGAATCCCAAAACGATACGCTTTGATCTATAGGTTAGAACCTATGGACAACACCTTCACAACCATCAATCAATCCTCGATATCGTCGTATAAACGCCAAATAGTTGAGCTAAAACACAATACACAATTTCACAACCAAAAATACGGAGTACGGAAACATGAATCCAAAACAGCAACTAAGGAAATAGGCTCCGGACTTCACCCTAGGTCAAACTAGACAAATCTACACATACCAGGGGCCTAATCTACTGATGAGGGAACACCAAAACCAAGACGAACAAAAATGGGGCAGGTCTGGCCGCAAATTGCAGCCAAACAGGATAAATCTGCGGCTGGGTCATGGAGTTAGGGGCTAGGGTCTTGGTGGTAGCTTCCTGGGTGCCTGCACATGTCACTATCCATTCAATTTTATTTTAGGATGTCTCGGGTGATAGCAGATCTCATAAAAGCTTCCCAGATTTCATAACTTTTCCGATATCGGTTTCTAAATCTGTATTTTGTGTTTCAACTCTCAGGTTGGTGTCTCAATTCATGCACTAGGGTGTTTATCTAACTTCTACTGAGCTCAATTGCTCACCATAACTCACAATTCCCTCAAACCCTAACTAAGTTTTCCTCAAGCCCACAAAAACACGCAATATCGATATGAAACTTGAATCGAAGCTTAAGCACAAGAAATACCACTCTAATTGTGAAGGAAATTACCTTATAAGACCCCCAAGAATCCTTAACAGCGCCAAAATGAAAGCTTTCTTGGTCCATCCTATAGCTCTTGAGCTTGTGCACACTTTTAATGAAATGGGGGTAGGGTTTTGGTGATGTTTGTGAGATGATTTGAGGCTTGATGAGGGGAGGGAGATCAAGGAGCAGTAGCAGCAGGAGGATAAGGGGAAGAGGGATGAAGAAAATGAAGAGAGAAGAGAAGTCTCATGGTCAAATGAACCCCCCTCACCTCTCTCTCTCTCTCACTCACCTACTACCACATTATTCTAATCAATTCTTTTTCCTTTCTTTTATTTTCCCTCAAATTCCTTCTCACTCAAATAGTGAACCCCAAAATATAACCATGGCAAGAATAATGCAACACAAGTGTAGGAAATGATATATGCATGTTTTGCACAAAATTGCCCGAAAACCCGATTAGCGATTTTTAATCGCGATTAGCACTAAATTAGCATATAACTAATCATAACAACTTAAAAATGGCATAATTCTCTAAATTACCCTATTTTAGAATTTTCCATAATTTTTCCAATTTTTTCTCCTTTTATTTGTATTTAATTATACCGAATTATTAAAATATTCAATAAAGTAATATTAAATTATAAAATTTCCCAAAAATGGTATTTTATTATTTTGAAATGTTACAATCTACCCCCTTAAATAAATTCGGTCCCCGAATTTAAATTTAAAACACCAAGTACTAAAACATTTCAGCAAAAAAAAAAATCCAAATTGTCGGGGCTCCACAAACATCAATCCTAAGACGTATATAAGAATACCCCGTGCGTCAGGTGCGCACGGAAAACAAAAACCACATAAGTATCATTCAGGTGCAACGGGTGTGCACTCAACAACTGTCATAGGCAACGTGTGTGCCTGACAGCAAAAACCATGTGCATCTGACATGCACAAGGAAACCCGATTTAGTGCATCTGGTGTGCACCAAAATCGTACCTCAAAACACTAAAGGTGCATCCAATGCTAGCAGCGCAAGACATCTACTTCCCTCTTGCTCACGGTCTGGCGTCTTCTGTCTCTGGGTCCTTATCTCCTCTGCGGATTACCAATCTCACAATCAATCGGCTCATCGGCCCTGTCAGGTGTGCTAACGGGGACGATCCCGTTCTGGCACTTCTCTGGTCATCTCTCGGTCAATCCTCACGACCACTTGTAAAGCAGCAAGTCGCTGGCGTCGGCCTCTGGCTCTCTGAATGCACGTGACACATCTGATCCTGGGTGCAAATATCATTGCAGCAGTGTCCTGGAAGGAATCCTGCTTAAGGTCTCTTCCGATCTTACCTATGCCGGTCTGTACAGAGTCTGGTACTATTGCATAATCTCTTCTCACTCGATGGACATCTGCGTCCTCAGCACAACTTTTTCTCGGAAATTGGTCGCATCCCAACGCCTCTGTAAGCATATCAGGTCTCTAGTCTCGACGGGAAGTAATGACAGCTCGTCAGTGTCTCGCACGAACCTCTGGTTCCACTTGTCTCTATCATCGTCCACTATGACGTCACGCCATGCTATCTAAGCACTGCACTATTCTCGGCCACGGTCAATCCGAAGTCTCTCGCACGGACTCGAAATCGCATACTCTGTAGCTTCATCCTTTTGTAGAAGATGTCTGGACGAACAGGTCCTCGGGAACGCGTCCCAACCATCGGAGGAATACTCAATACTCATCTGTCCTTGATCAGCTCGCAATGCCTCTGGGTAAGGTCCTTTATCCGAACCTGGTCAACTACCTCGTCGACAATGCCGAACTCTGGCCTGCTTGGTGTGCACAATATGACCCCTCTTGGGTCCAGGTCTTCTCGTAGTATTCCAGAAAGGTCCTGTCGAGGTCTCTCTCAAATCTCATTCCTGCCGAATTGCCCGGAAGTCATCGTCCATTGCTGAAGCTAATTCTTATTCCGGAACAGCTTCATACTCATCGCAACTCCTTCTGGGAGGTATATCCATAAACTACGCCTCTGCATGCGTATCGCATCTTTGCTGTCAGCGGAGGGGAACGTCACCTCGTCAAATCTCTTACGAACTCTTTACTTCACTCTGCTTCAATATCGACTGATTCGGACTCGTCTCATCGTGGCTTCATGAACTGCGCTCCAACGGCTATGCTCGTATCTGGAGTCTCCCAAGCAGTGTGTCCCATCATATGATATCCGAATGATGTCAAACCATCCCATCAACTCGTCAGAACCTCATAATCCCCAAGGAGATCAACATCTTCAGTACAGTTTAATAGTATCGAGTACATACCACAGCATTAATGCTCCAGCCGTAGAAGGGCAACCCCAAGCCTCGCTAGTGGCGCCGTGGAACTGCCGCAAACCCTAAGGTTCAAACGCTTTCACACGGTCATTAAGTCGAGTTAGGGTTTCATTCTTCTAGAAGGTCTATAGAATAGCCTGCATGTCATTCCGAATACTTTAAACTTGGAATAGCAGGTTCCCGACATTCGATCGTCTCTGTCGACTCTCAACGTCTCCGCGTGAAGTCGTCTCTAGCTGGAAGCAATCTATCCGATGACCTCTCATCTGGGTAAGCGAACGAATCACATGTCCTAGTCATTCACCCTCGGTGACTAGCGACCGTCCATCATATCTCTAAGTATATACTCATGCTGCAGTAGCTCCAATCATCTGGGCGATATCCCGTCGTTTGCAGCAACAACCGGCTCATTCGTCTGTACGCTGAACAACGCCTCAATCCTCCAGGAAAGGCAATACATTGGCAGTCATCTCTAAGTCGGTCTGCTCTAGATCCGAGTAAGACTCTCCACACTGGAAATCTTTAACTCAACTGGGCCTGCTCCGGCGCATAAATCGGACGAATCACCTTCGTCTCTCAAATCGGGTAGACTAGCTATCATCTGTATCATATCTGCCTGGAAGCTCCGGCGATCTCAGCTCGTAGGCTCTGGAAGCGACATCCTGTCAATCTCTAAGGTATGGTATACATCAACAGTCCTTTCTCAACTGACAGCTCCAACAATGGCCCGATCATCCGGTGCAAACCAAGCACTCGCCTCCACTAGAGGTCACAATCACCAATACTAACTCGAGACGTTCCCATGTCACTAGAAAACACAACGGTCGGCCCTCGTACAAGACGAGCTCGCTCTGACCGTAACACCAGCAACAGCTCAACTGCGCTCAACAATGGCGACAGGAACCTCAATCGAGTATCGAAGAAAGCAGATCGATGGCAAAAAGAAAACAACAGATCCAGCATAGATACATGATCATAAGAAGGAACAACATCAATGAAGGTATGATCATGGACTAATAGAATCAAGGATCTCAAATGGATGTATAATCATGGATATGAAGAGAATCACTGATCTCAAAAATATATGCATCCTAAGGTTTCCTTAAGTGGAGTGGCGTGTCGTAAGTATGCCGCAGAACATACCCACGGTACGTCACTCTACTTTAGTCACCTATTCCATCAACCAAGGGTCATCCTACGCGACGAATGTTCGGGTCTAATACCACCTCGACTAAGTCTAAGTTCCGTAAGGTCAAGCCTAAGTTCCGTATATTTATAGACACCCTAGGCTCCACATAGTCAAACTTAGACTCGAACCAAGGTTAACCTAGCGCTCTGATACCAACTTTGTCACTATCCGAAAGAGCACGTGACTGGCCCTTGAAACATATGAAGTCTACAGGACTCCATCTGATCCAAGTAAGCCAAAAGCCCAGAAATCTAAAACCATTTTAAGCGTAAAGAAACATATTTTGTAAATTTTCCATTGAGGCATTTTATCAAACACTTATTACGCATAACAAAGAGCACAACCCACATAAGCAATATAATATACAACGCCGAAGGGCGAGGAACAAAACCCAAGAGAATCTCTAATAAGCAAGAAAATCGTAATACCACTGAGCGCGACTCTAAGGTCGAAATAATACATCACTAGTGTCTAAGTCTGAAACAATATACAAGCTTTGGTTGATTGAATTTCTAGATACAATGAATAATACACATACAAGGGTGGTTCTGATGCAAAGAACCCACCTACCAAGCAAATCACCCGCAAAGGAAGCAATGTGCCGGAATGCCGCTATGGAAACTGTACGGCAAAACCTGTAAGAACTGTGGCACAACGGGGGTGAGTTGCCAACTCGTGAATAGAAAATATCTATAAGCAGAAATCGAATGCATGACATAATCCCAGTCAAAACGATCAGATATAATATAAAGCTCAAATGAATAAGTCTGAAGCATGGTAAATTGGCAATGTAACATCTGAACATAAGTGTAGTGCAAAGTATTCGTGCCAGTGCCTCACGTAATAACATATCATAAATATGAAGTATGTATGCGATAAAATTAAACAGAAGGTATCACGAATAAAGTCATCAGAAAATCAGTGTCGAGAATCGACACAAATATATATATCTCAATATCAAGTAAATCCCATATATCATGTATCCGATATGTATGCAACATACATGAAGGTACTCTATCAGGTACTACCAATACATGACGCAATGCATATAAAATAAATGTGGGGTAGGGGAGATATAATATGCCATCGACCATAAAGGCTTCTCTCATATCGAGCACATAGGCTCCTTTCATAAATCGGGCATCCGTCAGTCCGGGTCAGCCCCCACTCTCATATATCGGGCATCCGTCAGTCCGGGTCAGCCCCCACTCTCATATATCGGGCATCCGTCAGTCCGGGTCAGCCCCCACTCTCATATATCGGGCATCCGTCAGTCCGGGTCAGCCCCCACTCTCATATATCGGAATGCATATATAAGTTTGCATAGATCATCATAATGATGTATCAAGTAGGTGTATATATATATATCGGCGTCTCATACCACTAATATATATACATTATGGGTATACATATATATTTTAGCATCCCATACCACTGATATATATATACGCAGGAGTAAAACAATCCAGAATCATCATATGCCACCATATCACAGTGCGAAATCCATGAATTATAATACATGCAACATGAAACACTAATATGAGCATGGAACTATGTAAAGGCATATGCACAAAGGAATATGAATCAATAACATATAAGCATGCAATACAATGCGAGCTGTAGAGTAAGTGGTAAATGAATAGTAATGCGGCTTGCCATTTGAAATAAGACAACTCGGGGTTTTTAGTAAGATAAGGGCTACAGTGTTTTTAAGATATTCCCGATTCGTTAGTTTTTGAAATAGGTATGACTCGGGTCTAGTCTAACATCTACTATGCAAACTACAGATCTAAGTAACAAGTCAATTGGGAGGGGTATGGAAACCACCTAAATCTGAGTCGATATATATATATATATATATATATATATATATATATATAGTGTCGGTGATCCCGCCTCAATAGTATCGCGTACGATACCGTATATCACATGACATCCTCAAGTTATGAGTGCGGGTCTATCATCAATATAAAGCTCGTACGGTAAATAGTCGTACGACATCCCAATAACTGGGTACGGGTCAGTATCACATTCCTTTCATCAAATATCAGGTATCATTTTCATCATATCATATAATCTGGGGTACAGATCTAAGTCTAGTACAAATCAATACTATCTATATAAGTATGGAAGCGGGGTAAAAAAATGCCCAAGGGCCCGCTAAGATCACATGTCGTATCGCAAATACGAATCACATCACATCACCCATCTCACGGCACAATGCCCAAAATCATCGACTCATCTCCAATGTCATCCAATATCATCACCAACACAGTGTGAGTATAGTGAATATGCAAGGGTGCGCGTGTGGGTGTAAACTTATTCTAGGGTTCGCGACTATGAACTATACTAGTTTACTTCTAACCCTAAACTATCCATAATACACCTAACACCATATCCATAACACACTATAACTATCAAACATAATATATAGTATCAACTACGTACTGCGGGGGTGCAATACGCCATCCACCCGACTTCCCCTAGTAGATATAATCTACTCACCTTGCGTCTTCATTTGTGGACGTCGCTACGCGCTTGCTTGTCGTCCCGAAGTCTTCATGGGATACCTACACATCAACGCATCGCAAAATGCGTATTAAAACCAAATCAAAGCTATAACGGCATACGAATCCCAATACGATACGCTATGATCTATAGGTTAGAAACTATGGACAACACCTTCACAACCATCAATCAATCCTCGATATCGTCGTATAAACGGCAAATAGTCGAGGTAAAACACAATACACAATTTCAGAACTTAAAATACGGAATACGAAAACACGAATCCAAAACAGCAACTAAGGAAATAGGCTCCAGCTTTCACCGTAGGTCAAACTAGATAAATCTACACATACCAGGGGCCTAATCTACTGATGAGGGAACACCAAAACCAAGACGAACCAAAATGGGGCAGGTCTGGCCGCAAATTGCGGCCAAACAGGATAAATCTGTGGCCGGGTCATGGAGTTAGGGGCTAGGGTCTTGGTGGTAGATTCCTGGGTGCCTGCACATGTCACTATCCATTCAATTTTATTTTAGGATGTCTCGGGTGATAGCAGATCTCATAAAAGCTTCCCAGATTTCATAACTTTTCCGATATCGGTTTCTAAATCCGTATTTCGGGTTTCAACTCTCAGGTTGGGGTCTCAATTCATGCACTAGGGTGTTTATCTAACTTCTACTGAGCTCAATTGCTCACCACAACTCACAATTCCCTCAAACCCTAACTAAGTTTTCCTCAAGTCCACAAAAACACACAATATCGATATGAAACTTGAATCGAAGCTTAAGCACAAGAAATACCACTCTAATTGTGAAGGAAATTACCTTATAAGACCCCCAAGAATCCTTAACAGCGCCAAAATGAAAGCTTTCTTGGTCCATCCTATAGCTCTTGAGCTTGTGCACACTTTTAATGAAATGGGGATAGGGTTTTGGTGATGTTTGTGAGATGATTTGAGGCTTGATGAGGGGAGGGAGATGAAGGAGCAGCAGCAGGAGGAGGATAAGGAGAAGAGGGATAAAGAAAATGAAGAGAGAAGAGAAGTCTCATGGTCAAATGAACCCCCCTCACCTCTCTCTCTCTCTCACTCACTTACTACCACATTATTCTAATCAATTCTTTTTCCTTTCTTTTATTTTCCCTCAAATTCCTTCTCACTCAAATAGTGAACCCCAAAATAAAACCATGGCAAGAATAATTCAACACATGTGTAGGAAATGATATGTGCATGTTTTGCACAAAATTGCCCGAAAACCCGATTAGCGATTTTTAATCGCGATTAGCACTAAATTACCTTATAACTAATCATAACAACTTAAAAATGGCATAATTCTCTAAATTACCCTATTTTAGAATTTTCCATAATTTTTCCAAATTTTTCTCCATTTATTTGTATTTAATTATACCGAATTATTAAAATATTCAATAAAGTAATATTAAATTATAAAATTTCCCAAAAATGGTATTTTATTATTTTGAAATGTTACAGACAGCTTTCTAGACACCTACTTGATCGGCTAATTGTAACGTGTAAAACTCTCGCAGGAGTAACAATTACTCGCAGTGGGTATCGGGATCCAACTATCTCATAGAAGGTATGCAATCTCATTGCAAATTTCAACACTTGAAATTCCCGTTAATTTTTTGCCCCTAACCTCCTATGACCTTGACAAAGGCCAACAAACCATAGGATGCTAGTCAAGTTCAACCCGTCATTTCTTGATTGAATTAAACCCACCCGCACGACCCTTGACAAAGGCCAACAAGGTCGTAGGACTACCCTAACCCAATCTGCATCATATACATAAGCAGATAAGCACTAGTCAGCTACCGCACACTATGCCTTGACAAAGGCCAACAAACGCAGCACGAATACTAACTACTACTTATCTGAAATGACGGAGGGCTACGACCGGTTTTTCTGAAAACCTATTGCGTAATGAACTTGATATCGTTGTAGAATCAAATGATTTTAAAATGGAGTGTTTTTTAGGCTTCTACTAGTTTCGCTAAAGAGGTCACTCCCGGTGAAGGGATCTTGGCTCTTTCCTCGTCGAATGAGGTGCAGGATATATCATATATATCACTATGCAAAGCAAGAACTAGAAAAGCAATCAAAAGACAAAACCGAGGGGTGTAGCATCTGCCAGTCATTGCTAAAGGGGTCAATCCCGGTGAAGGGATCTCAGCCCTTTCCTTATCGAATAAGGTGCAGGATGTTCTACAAGGAACACCGCGTTGCATAGCAAGAACTGTAGCTACCTGTTTTTGAAAATTCGATTCCACAACATCTTTTAGGTTTCTTTTCTTTCATTAATCATATTAATGAAGTCCCATCATATAAGTCACCTAAACATCACAGATAAATACAACGTAAACTTATGCCAACCGCATTCGCCTCGATGTCCCCTCATGCACCGTTAGGTTAGGTAACTAACGGCAGAGCGGGGCAGGGCTAGCGCGGGTGTAAAACATAAGTAACGTCTATATAATATATCATATATACTATATACAGTATTTATCACAACATATCAAATGATCACTTCACAGATATCGCAGTAGAAGAAACATATAAAACATTGGATATACTAGGACGTCCGTGTTTTATTTTGAGCCTCTATAAAACAAGGATTCCACGGTCGTGATGAATAGCTAAACCCACACCCCTAGACCCCTACGAGAGCGGCAAGAAACCCTACCAATTCTAGAGTTAGGAGACCCGGACTCAACTCCTCGAGTTGGTCTCGCACTGGACCCTAGAACCCGGTTACTTGTGCTCTCCTCCTTGGGTCTAACCTAGTGTGGAAAAATAAATAATATACAAATGGTGACATCAACCTCATCCCGGAAGTGCCCCAATAAAAGAATATTACATGCAATGAATTTTACATGAATGAAAATAAAAACCCTCATCTCACATAAAACCCCCGGCTATTCAAAACGTGACGATCCAATATAACATATCCAGCAACACATAACATCACATGTCATCAACGTAAGTAAATATGCGCATCCCAATTGTCGTTGACATATAGCAACAAAACCGGCGATATCACATATTACACTTACGGTCGCAGAAAAGAAAGTGTAAAACTACAACAGTTGGAATCCGCAACCTCCTTAGACATCGCATGCCTAACAATTATAAACCCCGCATTTTAGTCTCTATATCGAAAACACTTTTCAATATCTAGTCAGGAAATTCAACAAGATTCCCGATATTTTGATCGAATGCTCGTCGCAAACTTTAGAAACGGCCACACCCCTGGATGCCGTCGACGAAGTGCACTAAGGCGGAACACCGCTGCCGCGAGCACCCAAACGGATGCTTTTGGCGATGAGGTTCTCCTACAGTCACTTGGTCGGGGCTTTGGGGCGTGGCTGTCTATTAAGTTTACCCGGCAAGTATCCGCGTACGCTACGTGATTGCGACAGACTTTTGATCGCATCAAAATTCCGTGGCAACCGATCATTTGAGACTAAACTGCTATGTTTATAACATTCAAATTAGTTATCTCATAACTATTTGTGGATTCCAAATATTGTATCACCTTCCAGATAAATAGACAATGTTAAACTTTCCGATCGAATGATCAAACACCCAAGTTTTCCCAAATAGTTCTCAACACTTGAGGGGCGTTTAAAAACATCCATCACATGCCACAGTACCAATGGTCCAGCCGTAGAAGGGTCAAGCCAACGCCTCACATGTGGCAACGCCGTACTGCCCCAAACCCTAAGGTTCAAAAGGCAGTTCAAGACGGTCACATAATCGAGTTAAGGTTTGTTGTCTTCTAGAGGGTCCATCGAGTAACTTGCACGATCTAGAACGTTCTTAAACTACGGAAAAATCCAACACTTGGAAATTTTCCGGGCCGGGAAAAAGTGAGTTATTGATATCCTTTCGAACTTTTTAATACTTTCTAAATTATCCGGAAAACACAACGAAATTAAATATTCCGATCGAATCAACGATTACAAAATAAACCCCAGAATGCTCAACACTTGAGTCAGATTAAAAATACCCATAAAATATAAATCAGGGAAATAGAAATTACTGTGCAAAAATGAGGGCATATATCTTCTGTAATGCCGCGGATCCACGGCCCAAGTGCGGTACGGCCGCGGTTCCGCGGCGGTTTGTACGGAACACGATCTCGTTTTTCACTAAAATTCTTATATTTCCCTGCTGATTTTTTAAAGCATTTTTAATACAGAAAAATCCCAGTTTTGAAAAATTTTCCTGAGAGGGGTTTACTTTGTCGTTTCTTGGTTCGTTCGGAGTTTTAACTTCGTATACACGTCGCCTAATGCTCTAGCTAGGCTCTGATACCACAGTAGGGTTACTAGGCACTCTAAGAAGGTTCTACAAGGCATCTACCATGCCCGATTAAAATTTTAGCCATGCCGAATAACTCTAGATTAGATCTTTGCTAGATAATTAGGGTAAGACATGGAAGTAAAAATCTTTAACACTAAGTGAATACGAAATACAACCTTTGTAGATCGGTCCTTCACTTCTAAAACTCCTTGTAGTAGTCCCTTCGCTGCGATCATCGAACACCCGGACTCTCTGACGGCTTTATGAGAAGAGGCAACGGTATTGCTTGAAGTGTTCGAGGCCGAAGATGATCTACGTCGAGGGAATATGAACTCAAGCTTCTGCTTCACTAACTTGAGAATTAGTGAAGCAAACACCCTAAACTAAAGTGCTAGTCTAGTAGAGGATGATGAAATAGAAAATGGGTACACTTTAGAATTTCTTTTCTCACTTTGTTTCTCTCTCTTTTTCAAACCGTAAAAAGAAATTGAAGGAGGAAGAAGATGAGCTCAAAATGAGAATGAAACTAATCAAGAGTGAGAGATGTTGAACCATGGGTGAGTTTATATCATATATAAACTCATGTATAGACATAACCATGGCTAAATATATTGGTTAGGTTAATAAATATCCAAAGCAAAACAAAAAGGGTTGAATTTGTCAAAGCACTCACAAGCTTCTACAAGCTTCATGCATTTAACAAATATCCACTAATTTTGTATTTACTTTGAATATTAAAACCATACCAATATAATTATAATGGTATAAGTCTTATACACCCATGTAGTGTGTATCAACAACCATGATACAAAATGTACACAAATAAATATATATCAAATATATATTAAGTTGTGCACAAGTGAGAAAAATAAATGCTTAAGTGAACCAATTTTAGTTAATGTAAATTAATATATCACATATAAAATTATACACTAAATTATTAAATCAACACTTGACTTAATAATCCGGTTATATCACATATAACCGACTAACATCCAATGTATCGACTTATCGAATCAACCCTTGATTCGATAACTTGGTTATATCGCATATAACCTATCGACACAAACATCGTGAGAATAGAATACGGTATCACATACTCGAATTATTCTCGGTCCCGCACATATCACATATGCGGTCCTATTTCGTTTTGCCTGAGCCAGTAAAACCTCTATGTAGGACTCTAAAGACTCGTCAATACGCCGGCAGTAGGTGATGATCATATCAAGCACCCACAAGCCGTCAGCGGTACTAGCTGGATGTAACGGCTACCCGGGTATTGAGCGATCAGAAGATCAGCAAGCAAGCCCGCTCCAACTCCTGCAAAAAGCCTGACAGTGACACTACCGTACAGTCCGGTCTCCTCGTCTGATATGTCGCATATCAAGTCTAGGGGTGGTAAACGTCAGACCCCAATAACCAATAACTCATGCCGATATGAGGCTCATAACGGGTCGAGAAACTACTGGTAACACTTACCAGTAAATCTCTAAACCAGCCCTTGGCAGGGACTTCCCTGTTATGGCCAATCGAGCATAGCGCAACATCAACCCCCAATACCGGGAGAGACGAAACCCCTCCTATCGCTCATTACCTCCATGTGGCTCGGGACTGTACCCAAAACCCACCGTTTTGCACGCCCTCTTGGACGTGGTAAGGTGGAAATCAAAGCACAGTGGGAATCACACAAGACTCTATGACGATCTCGGGTCTACAGACTAACCTGTACCAGTGTCACCAGAGAACTGCCATCTGACGTAAGGTATAATACCATCTGGGAGTTCTCGGCGAGTCCGTCCAGTGTACCCACTCTACACTGAGCACCCGTATATCATCTCTGATGTCAAACACCAATGGATATGGGATCATCCATCGCCCATCAATATGGGTCGATAAGCTATACGATAGTCTACTCTGGTATATCGATGCCCCGTCTCGATACACCCACGACTAGGGACCTTGAAGGATGTACTTATGGATTACCATGTCCCTACTAGTATGATCCGCATCATAGTCCAGGTAGTCAAGTACACATCCTAAGGGCTTTACCAACATGTAACAGAGAGACAATCAGTGTACACGTTAATGTAAGAGTAACCAGATAGCATACTATCATGTCGAGCAAGAAAGTCCTCCCTATATTTGTCCAAGCATCCACTACGATATACATCTCATGTATAGTAATGGCCTCTGGGGCATACATATAACTAACAGTAATTATGCCGCGGAACATACGTACGGTACTGCACTCATCCTAAATCACCTACTTCATCAAACCAAAGGTCATCCTAAGTAACGAACTCACGTCAACTTATCCTTACTCACTACTCGATTCCGTAAGGTTAATCCTAAGCTCTGATACCAACTTTTTCACGACCCAAAATTTGGATGTGACCGGCTCTTAGATTGTATAATATCTAAAGATATTTAGACAACCCCATTAAACCGAAAACCAAGATCAAAATCCTTTTTGCGGAATTTTTTTTATAAAAAATTAGTTTTTAAGTAAAAATCACAGTTTTATGTAATTAAGATCTTAACAGTAACTCACTAGTGAATTCATAATAAAAACAATTATAATGTGTTAGGTTTGGTTGCATTCCTAGTTGGGATCAACAATATCAACAGCGGAAATAAATATCCAAGTATATAGGATATCAATAAGAATCCCACACATAAATAAAATAAATATCTTCTAACATAACAACGATCTCACCTGTCAAATAATATACATATAACCATCTCTCATTCTAAGTCATAATACAAGGTCTGATGGAGATTTTCTTGATCCAAAATACAATACTAAAAGGGAAGGTTACTACATAGGTAACCCACCTATCAAAAGATACGATAAAAGCTGAAAAAGTTGATCTGCACTGCTGCTAACCGTCCACTCTACTCCTGCAAGGAACTGTGGTACAACGGGGGTATGTTTCCAACTCAGTGAATAAAACTAACATAAAACGTCTGATAATGTAAATATGACGAACTGTAACTAACTGCGATAAGGATAATTTTGATGCATGATAACATGTAGAAAACTTGAATCCGTACTACTAATCATGTAACCATAACTGAAATCTCATCATTTATTTCCCGATAAAGTTCATCTTTCCGTGTCCATCATCGACACAAATCTTCCATTTCCCTCAGGCATCATTCCTCGAACGATAATCAATAACACCGGTCGGTATCATCTAGATATCCGCCGTGTTTCATAACTATCTCCAGTATCGAGTATCCTCGCTAGGCTCCCCCCATCAAATGCGGCTATCCTG
Source organism: Agapanthus africanus (assembly GCA_030015575.1). Classification (NCBI taxonomy): domain Eukaryota; kingdom Viridiplantae; phylum Streptophyta; class Magnoliopsida; order Asparagales; family Amaryllidaceae; genus Agapanthus; species Agapanthus africanus. The sequence goes on from JASDDO010000019.1 coordinate 579,340,161, forward strand.
CCTCTCGGTCTCGACCGGGTCCACCATGTATCCAACTGTATATCTCCCCCACCCAGTCTGGATAACGTAAAAATCCGCGACCGTATATCTCCCCCACTCGGTCCGGAATAAAACCAAATAATAAAAACAGCATCTCATGGTGGATATCTCACATCAATAAAAAATAACTAACATTATACGATAATATGAAAAAGAACTCAAAACCCATGAATCCTCAATAATACAAATGCCTCTTATATCAATTTAGAATACTAGGATACTAATCATGATGTCATTGATGCAAGTTACTACTGTTATTAATAATTAAGGTATGATAGAAGTCATATTTAACAGGATAATTATTTAGTGTAAAAGTGACATGTTAATATCGATGAGGTGTACTGTAACATGTAAAGATATGCACGTACGGCATAACTCGTCGATAATTGTGCTGTGTTCTAACATCTATTAACATATTGATGTATAGGTATATATATGAATGCATATTATTTACTTCGCATACAAAGCCAATCTTTCAATTTAACAAAATACGGGCGTATCACGCCATCTTTACACAATCCCCCGGTAGATGTTTAGTCTACTCACCGGAATACGTCATAACTACTCAGAAATCGCCAATCCCTTTCCTTCCGTTGAGGCCTCCGAAGTTCCCGTTTTTGAGTCTAACATAGAAATTAACTTGCATAAGGAAACGGCTAACTTCGATACAGCGAAATATGGAAATACGAGTTTCACGTACTAACTATACTACGTACGAATAATTTAGACTATCTAACACCTATACTAACTGAGTTTTAAACCATCACTGTTTGCAACAGAAAACTTATACGCGTTACGAATTAACCGTGTCGTATCTTAGATTTTTGATTCCTTTTCCGATATTAGTTTCCAGATTTCAAATACAGTTAAACTAACTTAATTAAACAATACCAAAATATCCCTATACAGAGACCTACCCTAAAACCAAAAACACCTAACCTTCTCAAAAATCCGGCGACGCCGGATATGGCATCGGTCTCGCCGGCACAATTCCGACCATAGGGGTTCGTACTCCTAGGGTTTGTTCTAGGTCCAACATACAGTATTAAAGAACTGTTTGGTCACTTTAGTTATCATCTAAAATGCAGCAGATTAACACATAGCTACGTTTTACCTAGAATACGATATTAGATTTCTAAGTTCTACAATTACAGAACAAAAATTTACTGAATTAAGAATTATACCTACTGAAGATGGGTGAAAAGCTTCCTCCAAGACACCTAAATCCTTAGCTTCTAGCTTGGTGGTGGAACTCCTTAGCTTAGTTCTTCTTCTTTACTTCTCTTTTCTTTTCTTTCTTTTTGTGATTTCTAAGTGTTTTCCCTTCTTTTCATTTGAATTTTCAGAACTTTAAATTGTTAATATGATCTGAACACATGATATATATGTGATAAAGGGAAGAGTGAGGTGTAGGAGGAGGTGTCAATGACCTAGGTGTGCCATCCTCATGCAAGGAGGAGGTGTTGTGTGTGTGTTGTGCATGTAAGAAGGATGTGGCAATGACTTATCTTTCCATTTTGAAATATCTTAAGATATAATTCTGAACCAAAACTTATTTAACCTCTTTTCTACCTACACCCTTAATTAATTCCCATTTGCACAAAGTCCTAAACTTTACTTAATAACCCCTAACTACCTTTGTTATTATATAACACCATTTTTAATTAAAATGAAGAAAAATTTCACATTAAAACCCTTATAATTTATTTATGTTACATATTAAAATTTTAGTTTAATTTGTTTTACATACTACATATGAAAATGTCTTATTTGGTTTTAATAACTTTTTAATTTAAAATTTTATTATTTAATTAATTAATTTTATTTATTTCTAAATTTTCAGAATGTTACAGATCCTCTGGTGCTGATCTGCACGTCCCAGAAATCATTATAAAAGCGATCCATCAAACGCTCATGGCGCGAAAACACAATAACATGACACATCTACACAATCGTGTGTCCTTGGAATCACGCCCTGGTCAGTCCTCGTCCGTGACGAGCTCGTGCTGACTCAACTCTAGCCGTAGCTCTCTCTCTTCCCGTGAAATCGTGGCAGCAAAAACCTTAAACCGAAATCGATGAGGATAGATCATATTAATGAAAAATGCTGTGCAAGGAAATGTACATCCTAAGGCTTCTTAAGCGGAGTAGCGTATCGTAAGTATGTCGCGGAACATACAGACGGTACGTCACTCTCCTTAAGTCACCTACTCCATCAACCAAGGTCAACCTATACGACGAAAGTTCGGGTCTAATACCCCCTCGACCAAGTCTAAGTTCCGTAAGGTCAAGCCTAGATTCCGTATATATACAAACGCCCTAGGCTCCGCATAGTCAAACATAGACTCGAACCAAGGTTAACCTAGCGCTCTGATACCAACTTTGTCACGACCCGAAATAGCACGTGACTGGCACTTGAATCATATGAAGTCTATAAGACCACATCTAATTCAAATAAGCCAAAAAGCCCAGAAATCTAAAACCATTTTAAATAATAAATGAAGGAGAACTTGTTTAAAAGAAAGTGGTTTTAATAGCATAAGCCGAATTATGCATTTTTAAAACATCAAGTCTTTTCTGAAAATTTCGGCAGAGTTTCCTTTGTAAATACTGGCCCCGAACGGGGTACAACATGAATAATATATACATGAATGATAAAAGGCATCCCCAAGCGGGAGCTAGCTCTTCGTCAATCGACGGTCACAACCACGCAAGCAATATAATATACAACGCCGAAGGGCGGGGATCAAACTCAAAAAAGTAACTCAAATCTTCAAGAAAACCATAATAATACAAGCGCGACTCTAAGGTCGAAATAATATACACTGGCTTTCTAAGATTATCAAATAAATAATACAAGTCTGGTTGATGGAGTTTCTAGATACAACAAAGTATAAATAAAGATACAATGGTGGTCACGATGCGAGTGAACCCACCTAACAAAGCAATCACCCGAAATGAAGTAGTGTGCCAGCAAAACCGCCAAGGAAAACCTGTACGACAAACCTGCAAGAAACTGTGGCACAACGGGGGTGAGTTGACAACTCATGAGTAGAAAACATCATAGAGCAAAAATCGTACGTATGACTCAATCCTAGGTCAATACGATTGATCGCACGCTTTTGGCGTGTCGGATGTTCAAAGTTCTAAAGTTATAACCGCGATCAGGACGGTGTCGCTATGCAGCTAGCCGGTTGAGCACGGGTTGATCCACAGGGAGATGGTTGTATGTCCGTTCGAGTTTTAGACGAGTCAATAAAGAATGTGTATATGTTTGTTCAGTTCTATCCTAAGTGTTCGTATTTATGTTCAAGTAAGCTTGTTAAGGTTAAGGTCGGTTAGTAGAGTTAGGATTAGTCTTGTACTTGTCTTTTGCCATCCTTAAGACGATGTTGGGATAATCGAAAGTAGCGGGGATTAGGAGGACATAGGAATGGGATTTGCGAGTTTAAGCAAGCTTTCCAACGCTAAATCCATTCCTAGTGCCCCTTGTCCGTCTGCTAAATACGCTTATTTCCAACCCTCGGCCAAACACCCGCAACCATGTATCCAATTAAGTCACAACTACATGTCACGTTGTAGTGCGCTTAAGGGACATCTCGACTTAGGTCACGGCTACATATCACGTATAGCGCGCCTAAGCGAGGGGGTTGCGGTTGTTTGGTCGGTGTTCGTTTCAAGATGTTTGGCGAAGAGAAGCATAAGGGATTTCTCCGTCCCTCATACCACCTTCCTTAGCCTTAACAAGAGGGAAATTATTCACACATCATAAAAGAAAAGAAAAAAACAAGAAGGAAGAAAAGAGAAAAATACGGTTTTACAAGTGAAGCAAGCTTACTCTTGGGTCCTCACCTTAGCAAGGAACTCCGTCAAGTATCATCGCTTGAAAATACGGATAAGAGAAGAAAAGAAAAGAGAACAAGAAAAGAAATAACAACAACTAGTTAACAAAAAATAATAAAATTACAATACAAGATAACAAAATTACAAGACAATAAATAAAAGAGACAAGATAAAAATAACCCTCATCTTCATTGATCTTCCACTCAAAAAGCTCTCACTACAATTTTCATGGAAGAAAGAATGAAGAAGAAGAAACTAAGCTAAAGAGAGAATGGAAATCAAGTCATGAAAAAGACCCTTGGCTTGCACAAAACTGGGATATTTATAGGCTGCGTGCTGAAACCCTAGGACCACATCATTCCCCCAAATGAATTGACCAAACTACCCCCAGAAAATGAGCAGCATCCGAGTCAACTCGGCCGCGGATCTGCGGCCGAGTCGCCCTATTAGCCCCGGATCCACGGCCGTTTAGGGGATTTGGCCTGTCAAATTTCCTGGGTTTCTCTGTGTTGCTCTCCTCTGTTGTTCTACATGTAACAAATTACAAATTGCTTCAACAATTTCTTCAGATCTGCAACAGTCCAAAATGGCATAAAAAATAATACTTTTGACCTTTTCTCCCTTGAGCTCCGCGCACCCATTGATTCTTGTGCTGCCCCCTCGTGCTCAGTGCTTGTCCGAGACACGAATGACCACTGTCATATATGTCTTGTCTCTGGAACCGGTACGCGGCACTGGACGGATACGGATGACCGGAACCCGGCTTTTATTTGCTGTCAACAGATGTTCTGTATTTGGCGTAACTGTGGAGATTTTGTATCAATTGCATTATTTTGGACTAGGAACCTGTAGCCTGTAAATATATAGCAAACACGAATAAAAAGCACCTACCTATAAACAAATGAGCATAAGAATGGGCGGTAGTAAATGCAATATTCTGGTATGAACAACGATCGGTAATATAAATCCTCAATATGATAAGGTCTGAAGCATGAAAAGGTGGCAATGGTAAACATCTATACCAAAGTGTAATCCCATGTGCTCGTGTCAGTGCCTCAGGTAGCAAAATATCATATGTATGAGGTATGAATGCATGAAAACAAAATACATCTAAATAATAGAACTGTTTTCTTGTTTTAGTGAGATATCTGTATATAAATCGAAATGTCCTCAATGAAATCAACATAAATCAGTGTCTAGTATCGACACAAAATATATCTCAGTATCTGGGACTCCGGCTATACGGACTGGCCCCTGGGCTCCGGCTATCCAGACTGGCCCAAACTCCGATCGGTATCCTCCGGATATCCAACGAGTCACAATAACATCACCGGTCAGTAGTACTCCCCTGTCACAGGCTCAACGCCATCATCTGCGAACTTCTTGCTCCGGGGTACCGCACCGGGTCCACCATGCACCCACAGATGGTTCCTGCTCCTCCTCGAATTGGGTGTATGATATCGCTCAAGAGCCGAGAAAACTCATGGTGGACATATCTCAAAATCATATCATGAGAAAACCGCAACTTTCATTTTAAAATGATCATTAGTTTTATAAAATCTTGCGGTTTCTCCAAATCCATAAATCTCATGGAAAAACTGAATCTCGAGAATAAATAACAATGAATGTAAAATGTATTGGGCTCCGGCAATCCGGACTGTCCCTAAAATGCATGACAATGAATTTGTAAATATGCATACAAAACACGGTAATAAATGCAATATCTAAGCTATCAAATAAAAGCAAGTACACTAATACCATGTCGAAACTATCATCTAACCATTTATACTGATAAATAGTAATTTCTAATGTGTACGTGACATGGCAATTACCGATGATGATGTGTGTGAGCCGGCAAGCAAGTGTACGTGGAACATACGCATCATCGGTAATGGTGCTGGTGTCCTGACAGCAAGGTTTCATAGTAACAATAAAAGCACAGTATAGCATGAAATGCGATATAAGCAATCATGACTGTGAAGGAATGAATAATAAACGCAGCAATAAGGAATATGCATTTAAATAAATGAGTCTACAAATAAACTACAGGTCTAAACTAACAGACTGATCAAAAGGGTAAGGAAAACCACCTAAGTCTGAGTCTATATATATATATATATATATATATATATATATATATATATATATATAAGTCGGTGATCCCGCCTCAATAGTATCACATATGATACAATATATAACATGACATCCTCAAGTCAGGAGTGCGGATCTATCATCAATATATAGCTCGTATGGTAAATCCGTCGTACGGCCTCCCAAATCTCGGTACGGGTCAAATATCACATTTATCTCTTTATTCACTTGGTATCCTTATCATCATATATCATGATCAGGGGGTACTGATCTACGTCTAATACATACTGATACCATCTACATATATGTATGCGTGTGTATGGAAACACCACGCCTAAAGGACCCGCTAAAACAACGTGTCGTATCTCATAATACGAACCACGTCATATCACCGATCTCGTGGCATCCAGCCCAAACTCATCGACTCATCTCCAATATCATCTACTATCCTCATCATCCAAGTATACGTATACGTATACACACACACACACACACATAGTCGCATACATGTGTGTGTGTGTGTGTGTACATATCCCCATATACGTACAATGATAAAAAGTATGCAAGTGTGTGTATGCGTGTGGGTGTAACAACTAGTCTAGGGTTTTGCAACTAACACTAAACTATAACATAAACTTCTAAATACACTAAACTATAACATAAACTTCTAAATACACTAAACTAACCCGTGATCTTCTACGATCCTACTTACTAAACTATCCATGTTTCATATAGCACAAAAATCATATATATATCATATATATAACGAATATCATATTCTATACTACGAACTGCGGGGGTGCTATACGCCATCCACCCGACTTCCCCCGTAGATATATATCTACTCACATTGCTCTTGCTTGCCGATGTCGATGTCGCCATCCTCTTCTTCATCGTCTCGACCTCCACGTGGGGGTACCTACATATAAAACACAACACAATGCGTATTAAAATCAAGTCAGAAAACCGAAACGGCACACGTTTCGCTCGTAGGTCAAAACCTATAGCCTCGCATGCAAACACGACCAATAACCCTAGTCGTTGACGTCCAAACGCCACACGACGGAAACACAATATCAAATACCAAAACCAAATTCATTAAAATCCGCAAAACGAATTCAGAAACTTCGTAAAACACTTCCATATTTTACCCTAGGTGAAATTTGTCAATTTTGCACATGTAAAGGGTCTAGTTTACTGGAAATGGAGACATGAAACAAACTAGAACCCAAAAGCACTAGGCCTGGCCGCAATTTGCTGCCAGAATGATATTATTTACAGCCATGGTAGGTGGTTAGGGGCTCGGGTCTTTAGGGTATGCTCTATATCACCTGCACATCTCCATGCGTTTGCTAAATAATTTTCTAGGTCTCCGGGTGTTAGCAGATATCCAAAAACCATCGCAAATTCCATAATTTCCCGTATCGGCAGAATTTCAAAGATCGTATTTGGGGTTAAGTCTTAGGTTTTGGGTCCAATATGATATCACTAAAGGGGGTTTAAGGTCACTATAAGCCTCAATTACACATCACAACTCAAGAATTCCTCAAACCCTAACAAGAAATTTCCAAACCTCACTAAACGACACTAAATCGGTTCTAAACAAACATGGATATAAAAGCAATGGAAATATTATGCTAATAGTTAAGAGAATACCTCATTTGGAAACTCAAAAATTTTCTTGAGTTGCCCCAAGTGTCCAAAATCCTTACTTTCTTGGTCCAAAGTGTTTGTTGTGAGCTTATGCACATTTTTTCTGAAATGGAGATGATGTTTTGATGAAGAATTGAGGGTGTTGGTGAGGGTTGAAGAGGAGGTGGAGGGAGTGCTGCCATGGTGTGGGAAAGAGGAGGGAAAGATGAAGGAAATGAAGAGAGAAACAATGAGCCATGACTATGGTTGACCCCTCACCCTCTCTCTCTCATGCCCATACCCCTTTCTTTATTGTTTTCTTTTTCATTTATTTTCTTTTCTTCTCTTTTCTTTTCTTTTCTCTTTTAAAACAACAGCCATGCATGATAAAAGAAAAGCCATGTTAAAAATGTAACAAGTGCTAAAATGTGACATGGCACATGTCATGTGCATAAATCCGGCTTAATGCACGATTAGCGATATCTAATCGCGATTAGCATTAAAATTGTATATAATTAATTATAAAATTTCATAATTTGCATAAATCATATAAAACACTCTCTTTTCAGTAATTTCTATTATTTTCCAAATTTTTCCCAATTTATCGGTATTAATTATACCGCACTAATAAAATATTCATAATATTTATCATTTAATTATAAAAATTCCCAAAAATAATATTTTATTTTTCTGAAATGTTACAGTAATTCAAGTAAGCCAAAAGCCCAGAAATCTAAACCATTTAAAAGAAGAAGTGAAGGAAAACTTGTTTAAAGCAAGTGGTTTTAACCAAATAAGTCGCATTAAACATTTAATAGCAACATCGTTTTTTCCCGAAAATTTCGGCAGGGTCACCTTTGTAAATACTGGCCCCCAAACAGGTAGAACACATAAAATACATAAATAATGAATAAAGGCATCCCCAAGCGGGAGCTAGCTCTTCGCCAATTGGCAAAAACCACCACGCAAGCAATATAATATACAACGCCGAAGGGGAAGGATAAAAACTCAGAAGAAAACCAACATCCTCAAGAAAAACCAGAGAAGAATCATAATAATACAAGAACGCGACTCTAAGGTCGAAAGAATATACAACTGGTCTTCTAAGTCTATCAAATATACAAGTCTGGTTGATGGAGTTTACTAGATACAACTGAATATAAATACAAGTACTACGGTGGTCACGATACAAGTGAACCCACCTACAAAAGCAATCACCCGGAAGGAAGAGTGTGCAAGCAAACCGCAATGAAACCTGTACGGCAAAACCTGCATGAAACTATGGCACAACGTGGGTGAGTTGCCAACTCGTGAGTAGAAAACATCACCGAGAAGAAATCGCATGTATGACTCTATCCTAGGTCATACAAGAATATCCTCATATATATATCCTGAGAACATCTAATAATGGCAAGGGTAAAAATTTAAACATAAGTATAATACCCAGTGCTTGTGTCAGTGCCTCAGGTAGCCATATATCACATATATGATGTACGGATGCATTATGAATGAGACAGAATACATTTTGAATAAGAAAACGGTTTCCATATCTCAGTGAGATTTCTGTATAAAAACCGAAGTATCATCAATGAAATCAATAGAGAATCCGTGTCAAGCATCGACACAAAACATATATCCCAATATCTCAATATCTCGGGCTCCGCGGACTGGCCCATATCATAAAATCTCAATGTCTCAATATCTCGGGCTCCGGCAATCCAGACTGACATAAATCATCAAATCTCATGACTATGTCGGTATCCTCCGGATATCCTCCGCGTCACAAATAACCGGTCGGTAGTGCTCCCCTACCACGCTCAACGCCATCATCTGCGACCATCTTGCCCCAGGGTAACTCACCGGGTCCACCATGCACCCGCAGACGGTTCATCCTCCTCATTGAATCTGGTGTATGATATTGCTCAAGAGCCGAGAAAACTCATGGTGGACACCTCTCACATCATATCATGAGAAAACCGCAATTTTCTGTCTTTTAGAAATGAAAATGAGTTTATAAAATCCTTGCGGTTTCTCCAAATCCAGAAATCTCATGGAAAATCCGAAATCCAAATCTCAAGAGTAAATAAATAATAAATTACCGTCATAAAGCCCCATAATATTGCAAGACAAATGAATATATATATATATATATATATATATATGCATGGGCATTTAAGTAAAGAATGCAATATCTAAACTAGCATAATAATATCATATTAGAACTATCAGCTAGCGAGTTATATTGATGAAATAGTATTCTCTAAAGTGTACGTGTCATGGCAATTACCGATGATGATGTGTGTGATCCGGCAAGTAAGTGTTCGTAGACATACACATCATCGGTAATGGTGCTGGTCTCCTGACAACATGGGTTCATAATAACAAAAGACAACACATGTATAAGCATGAAATGCGATAAGAACAACATGAATATAATGGAGAATGAATAGTAACGCAACATATAAGCATATACATTTATATAAATGATTCATACGGTCTTGGCATTTGAAATAGCGCGAATTGTGGTCTTTAGAAAATAGGGCTACGGTGTTTTTAAGAAAAGATACATCCTTTGAAAAATCCGTAATATCCCTCGGGCTGTCTTTAAAATACTCACGATTCGTTAGTTTTGAAAATAAGTATGACTCGAGCCCAGTCTATCATCTATCTAAGCAACTACAGGACTAAACTAAGAGACAAATCGAAAGGGTAAGGAAATCCACCTAAAGTCCGAGTCGATAATCTAGTAGTCGGCGATCCCGCCTCAATAGCATCATGTACGGTAAAATATATAATACGACATCCTCTAATCAAGAGTGCGGATCAATCATCATATCTATGCCTCGTACGGTAAATCCATCGTACGGCATCCCAAATCGGTGTACGGGTCAAATATCACCTATACCTCATTATTTATTTGGTATCATCATCATAATATCATGAACTAGGGGTACTGATCTAAAGTCTTGTACATTCCATTTGATTGATCTGTATTTAAAGAAGTGTGTGTAGTAACCGTAATCAATAACGGTGTTGCGTGTAGCTAGACCGAGATGAGTACGGGTCATCCTCAGGGATATGTGGAATCTTTTAATCTTTCTTTAGACGTGTTGATTAGGAAGAGGAAGAAGAATAGATAATAGTGAAGAATGGTTATAGAATCTAGATCTACGTTAAACAAGGATGTAGAATATAGATCTAGTTTAAAGAAGGATGTAGCTTTTATATCACAAGATGGCTTGTAGGGTTCGTTAGGATTCAGTAATCCTGGATGACTAATAAAGATGACTTCTTTTATATTTTGATAGATTTAAAACTAGATTGATAGTGATGAATGAGGATTAGGGTTCTTGGAAGAAACTAGGGTTTCCACACTATTGACCCTTGTTCTTTCATTGATCTCTATTCATGTCTATCCCTTAACAAAACAATTGTTAATCTGATCTCAAATTGCGGTCGAGACTGGCAATAAATTGGTAGCGCGGCCGATAAGGATGTTAACGATTCTTTTGCTAAAGTTTATAAACTTCATAAGATGTAAAAGAAGTTAAAATATTTTCTCATCCATTGATCTACCCAAATCTTACGAACCCTATCAAGCGGAGAATTACTCGCTCATGATGGCGATAGAAGAAAGGATAGAGATGAAATTCATAATGTAACTAAATAATTGAACTAATTAAACTAAAGATCTACCTTTATTAATCAACTTCACAAGTACAAACTTCAAGATTAGATTACAAGAGGAAGAAGAAGTTGCTCTCGATCTCTGCCTTGTCGGATGTAGATGTTCCGTCGAATCTCACGTCGCTTTATCACGTCGAATCTTGGACCTGTCTTGGATCACTTGTTCTTTGACGGTGATTAGCTTATGTAAAAGATTGATGATTTCTATGTTTATCCCTCGGTCCTTTATATAGCCCCAAAATCAGAAACTAAATATCCCCAGAATTAGGGTTAGTTGTAGCAAATCCAACCTGAAAATCCTAACTCCTGATTCTGTGAATCGGCTGCGGATCCGCCGCATATTGCATGGTTTGGCCGTGGATCCGCGTTTGTTGGTGAGATCTTGGGTGCAAATTTCTGGGGCTTTATTCTTGTGACACATGGAGATTTAGTTGATGTCTGGAACTTGAAAATATTTCCTGAGTCTCTGCTAGTATTGATTCTTCGATTTTCTTTAATATTTAGGCAGATTTTTGATTTCCGACATCTGAACATCTCGATCTCCTGACCTGAGCCAAAGCTTGCACCATATCTTAAAGAATAATGTTAGTAATATTTTGTATTTTTGAGATATTATCCTAACCAATTTTATATGATATTATATTTTAAGAATATTTGATATGATATGCATATTTAAATTATCAAATTATTATATAAATATTATATGCATATATTTTCCTTCATAATGTTAATTATAATATATAAACGTATGAAAATAGCATTTTTACAGATAAACACACATATGTGTCATATTTATAATAAACACCTTTAGATATTTAAGAAAAATAAGAAAAATGTCATATCAAAAGTACGATATTTTCGACTGAACAAATACCCCCAAACTTAAATTTGATCTTCCCGAGTAAACTTATTTATTCAAGAGAGGGAGAAAGAAAAAGAAAAACCTAAGTAGCACACTTTCGTAGGCAACACGATTGCACTGAGCACGTGCAACAAGCCATTAAACCTCTAGGTGTCCCTAATAGGAGGAGTGTTGTCTCCTGAGGGTTTTCAGCGGATTACACCCACAAAATCCTATAATAAAATAAAGATAGTGAAAGTTACATATAAAGATAAGAATTTATAAAATAAAGAACTTGAAAATAAGAGTTTCCAACTACACCAGCTTTTCGGTTGCCATGAGCCCTATCTTAATGGTCATGAAAAGATGTCAGAAATCACATCACCCCTCAATAAAACATCGTCTTTATTCTTCCTCCCTACCTTTTATCCAAACATCGATCATATACCTCTACATGTGTGTAAAAGACATCCCTACACTCGGAGAATTCAATTCAAGCCATCATACTTTTGTCCATCCGCCTTAGTATTTTTTAGTTGGTGAATATTTTAAATGGAATTGCTCACACAATCTTCATGTGACCGTTAATACTCCTTGAGGTACCAACCGACCGATTACAAAATGTGCTCGCATTATTAAGACGTAATTCCTCGTCTTGCAACACCTAAGGCTTAGCAGTGGCTCCCAAACCAGTTGGTCTAAGGCAGTAGGTGATAAAGCACCCTCGCTATTTTTTTTATGCTTCCTTGGTAATTACAAAACCAGTGTTCATTTTTCTTCACCATTTTATACTTTATGCCTTAATTTATATTTATTTTTCTTCATACCAAGGCTTTTAGACAAGAGCATTTCAAGGTATCTTCTACTATCCCAAGTTTCAAGATGTGTGTAAGTGCGTATAGTAGGGTATCAACTTTCAGATGTTTTGCCTCATGAATAGAGACTATTTTTCAGACTTATTTTTATCCTCAGATTAGTAATTTTCTTCATCTTACTAACCCTTGGGACAACAGCTCATAACTACTTATTACTGGTTTTGTTTAAGAAAACATCTAACTTTCTTGTTTTTCTTAAACTATTCAAATCTTTCATATGTAATTTTTCACTTTCTAACATCCATTATCAAAGAATTTTTTTTGTGTTTATGCAAAGTGTAATGCAAAGTAATGCGTAAATAAGCACAAACCTCCCCCAAACCTGTTTACAGCAGTGTCCTCACTGATGTCATCAGTCAAGCCTAAAAAACCTGTAGACTTGGGTGGAAAAGTTATCAAAGGGGACAAGAAATAATGAAAGTGAAATTCTTCCCCAAACTTATTTTTGGCTCGTAATTTTGTAAAAACTTATTTTCAAGAGCCAAAATATTTTTCTCCCCCCCCCCAAACTTGAGTTAAACAATATTAAGCATTTTAAAAACTATAAGAGGGGGGATAAAGTTATTGGTCAATATAAAGCTTTACAAAGACCAAAAGTCAACACCAACCATTCAAAAATTTTATCGATGTATCGCACTGGTTGGTGGAAGATTATAAATGTGAATAAGTGAGGGGATAGGAGGAGGAATCGATCTGAGGAGGAATCGATCTGGTTTATGTCTCGGCTTGTAGAGACGAAACCGTGATGGTGGATAAAAACGAGAATGTGAATGATTAGGAATGAGTGGAATATTTGCATTCATGTATTTTATAAGAAGAAAGGGTGGCGGTTCAACTTCTTCAGGTGGAGGTTGATTAATCACAAAATCTGTGTCGTTTAAGAATGCGAGTTCGGTGGCGAAAATATCTTCAAAACTTTCATCGATGGTCCGATTGAATGTTTCAATGTTAATAAGGGTCGCGCCAGAATTCAACACACTTGATTTGTCAAAAATTATGAAGGTAGGAGTCTTGAAAAACCAATCTATCTCATTCTCAAAAGGGTCTAAATCAAGTGATCTTTCTAGAATTATCGAACTCGAAATATCGGATTGTGATTCATCAACACTCGCTAAAATTAAAAGAAAATTAGAAGATGAACCAGAGAAAGTGGGTGATGAAATGGGTAAACAGATTTGGTTATCGAGTATTGCAGAACCAGATATGGGAAATGAAGGATGAATTTCATTCTGCTTTTCAGTTATACGTTTATCATCAACTTCAAGACGCATATGGGGTTCGGGAAGAATAGTTAAAGGTTCGAGATGATGACCACACGGGAGTGAAAGGACCTGATGAATTGGTTGGACAAACTCATCCAAAATTTCGGGTTCATCATCCAATATATCCCCAACGTCAATATCCTCAATCAAGTGAAGGTTAAAATTCTCAAACACCTCATCAAAAGCATGGTTTTCAATCAATTTAGGTTCTTGAGTGGAGGTGTAGAGATCACAAGGATTGGGTGTGGCTTCACTTGAAATGGACTCCTCACAATCGGGTAAATAAAATACAACAATGTCACATAACTCATCAGACATTCGATCTTCACTTGGTGAATCATTTGGTGTACTCGATAGATTTGTGAAACTGGAGTTGTGTATTTCAATTTGGGATGGGGAGGCTTGATTTGGAAGGGTGTATCGCTCTCTCTCACTACCAAAATTCTCAATTTGCCCTACGGCCATATCATATATTGAAAATTTTTGAGCTGGTTCGAAACTAGTTGCTCGTTCGTTTTTTTGTATGAGGGCGGCCATGCACTCTTTCAATTCCTCTCTTGTTAGTGTATATGCCCTAGAGGCCATTACTGTATCATACTAGTTTGTATATTACTTGATGGAAGCTTGGGATATTCACCTTGTATTGACAATCTTGCTCTATATAGTAGTATGCTACTTAGTTTGTTTCTACTTTAATGTGTGCATGTGTTTATTATAGCATATCGCCTTTACACATTAGTGGAGCCCTTAGGATCTTTGCTTGATTACCAGCGTTGTGATGGCAGTCACACTCGTGGGGGCTGGGTAATCCACAAGCACATCCTTATGCAGGTCCCTAGTCGTAGGACTATCGAGATAGGGCATCGATACTCCGGAGTAGACTAGCGTATGCGTTTCTCATCCCAGCAGCGGAGACGGTATGTCCCACAGCCGTCAGTACGTCGTACTTGAGATAGTATGCGGGTGCTCGTTAGGTTATGAGTACACTGGACAGGACTCGTCGGGAACTGTTGGTTGGTACTATACCTATCGTCAGTTATCAGTTCCCAGGTGACATGAGTACAGCTTAGTCCGTTGACTTGACACTGTCACTTTGCCTCGAGTGTGTTCCCACTGTACTTTGATTACTACCCTACCACGGCTCAAAGGAGTCGTGCAAACATGTAGTTTTTGGGTGCAGTCCCGAAGCACATGGAGGCAGTGACGGTTAGACAGGATCCGTCTCTCCCGGTATTGGGGGTTGATATCGCGCTGTGTCTAGGAGGGCCATTACACAAAGTCCCTGGCTAGGGAAAGCATGATAGACTGGTAGGTTTCCAGTGTTATCTCAGGTGTTCTGGGCTACACTCCGACATGACTTGTACCGCTAGTAGGGGACTGACGTTTACCGCCCCCTAGGCCCGCCATGCGATATTCTCAGACGAACAGACCGGACTGTACAGAGATGGTCACATTCAGGCTCAGTAGGAGATCAGATGGGTTTCACCTCGTCCGTCTTCTTATCGGCATCTACCCGGGGACCGTTACGTACAGCTAGTGCCGCTTGCGGTCTATGGTTAAACCCACTGCCAGCGTAGTGTCGGGTCTTTAGAGTCCCACATAGAGGGTTATTCGCCTTTGGGCAATACAGAGTAGAGGTCGCATGGTTTTGAGACAGCGTTCGTTCACATCCGCGCACTTGTGCACGTTTGTTGTCCGGGCAGTTGTTACTAGCGGGCACTGGTTTGAGCCAGATCCTAGTATATGCTTTGGTGTTAGTTTTATCTCATTGTATTCGTGCTCCTCGGAACACGAATGGGGGTGTGTATGCACAGTTGACTGAGGCAGAGGAAGAGAATTCTCATTGGGGTTTTGGTACGGGTGTGTATGCACAGTTGACGGGTGTCGTTTACCAAACCCTAATGAATATGTGAAATATCAATTGATAATGTTATTTAAATGAAATTGGGTTATGGTTTGGGTTTGTTGACTTGTTGACCAAGGTTGAAACATTGACCATCATCATTTCTTTCCAAAGATGCTCTTTGATCTTTGCAAAAACATTTAATGTGAAATGATAATGGTTTTATCAAACCAACCATCACCTTTTTCATTTTGGATTAATATTATTAATTAGATAATTCACATATATTGTTATGGTTGTAAAAATATTCTCATTCTATCATATTGATTCTCTCGCCTCCATTTTGCTCTCCCTCTTCTTCTAGCTCAAGGAAAATTCATCTCATGTGTTGAGAAACATTTACTTGGAGATAAAACACCAAAGCCACTCTCTACTCATCCTAAGGTTGAAGGTTTAGCGAGCTGGACACATTAGTTTTCTCAAGTTCGAGAAAGAAGCTCAAGGTAGAGACCCTCAGGTGGATCAATCTTCGGCAAGAGAAGGCGACGAGGAATGAACCATCCGACCACCACAAAGAGCCCAAGAGAAGGAGTTCAAGTTTAGGTATAACCCCTAACCGAGTAGGAAAAACTCTAGTTTGTTGCTAGTGTGTAGTTTAGCAAAGATCCGTGTTTTATAGTCCATGTTACCATGACCCGAAAAATCGTTTTTCATCATTTCCGCAAGCCCTAAAGAACAGGGAGAGGTAACGTGGACTTACAGTGGTATCAGAGCCTCGCTAAACACACCCTAGCATGTTAGCAAAGTATCTAGAATTTCGATCGGACGAAAAACCACAAAACACGTTAAAAATATCTCTGCCGATTTTTATTTCTGCTCAAAAAATAATAAATCATGTATTAAAAATCGGCTCAGGCTTTTTAAAGAACATGTAAGAAAAACGATCCAGTGAGTCGATCAACTCACCGCGGATCCGCGGCCGAGTTGACTCGGCCGTGGATCGTTTCTCCTGCAGTTTTTTCCTGTTAGTGTTTTGTGATTTTTCAGATGGTTTGTTTCTGCCCAGAATTTCCAGAGAACAAGTTTGTTTTTGGGGTGGTTACAAATCCGTATTTTGGTCGATTTTCTGTAGACTTTGGCTAATGAGTTGTATCTGTAATGTTATATATGTATTGAACGTCTGCTAATCGCTATACGTCGATTAGTGGGGGTTATACATATCTGTGATCTGTAATGTTGATGGATTGTGTATATGAATTTGTTGGATTGTCGCGGATGAATAGCCGGGGGGTTGTGAGTTGAAAGTTTTCTTTATCTTTCAATTCATGTAATATGTAATTTGATGTAATATTATTTGTATGGCCGCACAACCGGGATGGGGTTGTAGCCGTCATTGTATAATTTCTTTTAACTGTTTTTGCTCCTAAGATAGACCCAAGATGGCGTGCACAAACTACCGGGTATCTCGAAGTGCCGAGTGGCCTACTCACGTCGTTGAGGGAGGTTGCTTCGCTTCGGGTACTTGGCGGGTAGTTTGCCGCACCCGTAGGGGTCTAGGGTGGGGTATTGGCTATTCATCGCGACCGTGTAATCCGCTTTTCGTTACAGGCTCGAACGGAATGCGGATTCCTAGTATATCCAATGTATTCATCTGTGTTCTGGAATGGCTATCATTGCATCTGACGAATGTATATATCTATATGTAGATATCTATTTAGGCGTTGCTTATGTTTTGCATCCGCGCTAGTCCAGCCCCCGCTCTGTCGTTAGTTAAGTAACCTAACGGGTGATAACGGGACCTCGTGGCGAATGCGGATGGCATAAGCGTGCGTCATATTTTCGTTGTTTTCTGCAATGGTAGGATTAATTGATGGGACGCATTAAAATTAATGCAAGAAAAATAAACCAAAGTAAAAGTCGTTGGAACACTTTCAAAAACCACTCGGTTTCTTTTCAAAATAACTTTTAAACGCGGAGCTTAAACCACTCCTTTTAAAAGCTATCTCGTTCCATCGATTATATCAAGTTCACTACGTTCATGGTTTCGCCAAAACCATTCGTAGCCCTCCGTCATTTCACATGGATGGTCAATAGTATTCAAGCTATGTTTGTTGGCCAAAGTCAAGGCATAGTGATTGATAGCTATTGGGTATTCATGTGGAGCATAGATAGATGTGATGGTTTGGGACAGTCGTACTTCCATGTTGGCCAAAGTCAAGGGTAGGTACGGGTGGGTTCAAATTAACCTGGAGAATGACTGGTAGAACTTGACATGTGACTTATGATTTGTTGGCCAAAGTCAAGGTCATAAGAGCATGGGGCAAAAATCCACATCGGGAGTTTCAAAAGAACTGAAACTTGCTAGCGCTGCATACCATTTGGAGTGTGATGATTCTGGTAGGATTCCTTCAGTTTTGTCATGCAATGATATTTGGATCCCGATCCTACTGTTAGTATATGCTACTCCTCGGGAAAATTCTCACTTAACGATCAATGCTATAAACCTAGTAGGTGTCTAGAAAGGTGTTAGCGGGGCTGCGCCCCCAGGGAAAAGAGGTTATTTAATTAAGGAACTTCGCGAAAGCGTTGGAAAACTTCCCTCGAAGTACCGACACTAGCCTGGCTGAACGGTTAAGCAAGTATTCTACGGTGTGATTGATCCTGACTAATTCTTCCTTTTTCGTTTGAGGAGGGATTCGAGAGACAGTGGGAGCCATCCTGTTTAGACAAATTAAAAACCACTCTAAACTTGCAAGAGCATCATGCTAAAGTGTTTCTTCTCTCTCTCCTAATTGCAGCGACCAAACATCATGACTGGACTTAAGTTACTACTAGATAAAAACATACTGACAGGGCCAAACTATAAAGATTGGCTCAGGAATGTCAAAATGGCAATCACTTACGACAAGTTGGGGTATCTCCTTACCACCAAAGCTCCCCCTGCCCCAGGTCCCACCTCCAGCGTCGCGGATAAGGAAATCCGTAAGACTTGGGAGATTGATTGCGCGAAGGCCGAGTGCCTCGTGCTTGCCTCTATGGACAATGAACACCAGAGGAGGCACGAGAATATGGACCTTGAATCCATATTTCTTCATACAAAAGAACTGTATGGAGAGCAATCCCGTATCGCCAGATACGAAGTCTCGAAAAAGCTGTTTTCGGCGAGATTGGCCATCGGATCACCGATAGCGGAACACGTGCTTAAGATGATTCGCTTCATTGAGGAGCTCGCGGACCTTGGGACCACGTTGAAGAATGAGCTCTATACGGACTTGATTCTCCAGTCCCTTCCTTCCACTTACGCCCAGTTCATCCTGAACATCAACTTACAGGAAAAGGAAGTTGAACTTTCAGAACTCCTCAACATGCTGAGGAGTGCAGAGGGCACCCTACAGAAAGGTAGGGAAACATCCACTTTGTTTGTAGGAGGATCTTCCTCTTCTAGGTCCAAGGGAAAGAAGAAGAAAACCCCCACCAAACCAAGGGGCGGTGTTAGTAAAGTGGATACGAAGGGAAAGGGAAAAGCAACAAAAGAAGCGGGAAAGCTTGTGAGAAAGGAAGAATGCTTTTACTGTTACAAGAGTGGATACTGGAAGAAAGATTGCAGGGCTTGGAAGGCCAGAACACAGGATTTGAAGCAAGTTGCGGCTTCAGCTTCAGGTGTGTATGTTATTGAAAACTGTCTATCAATAAACTCTACTTCCTGGGTATTGGATACCGGATCAGGATCTCATATCTGTAATTCTTTGCAGGCGTTGAGAAACCGTAGGGTTTTGAAGGCAGGTGATATGACCCTCAGAGTTGCAAACGGAGCTGGCATGGATGCTGAGTCCGTGGGGGACTATCACCTGGGGTTGTCGAATGGATACGTTTTGGTTTTGTGTAATTGTTATTTTGTACCCAATACAACTTGTAATATCATTTCTGTATCTTTAATATCTAAAGAAGGTTATGAATTTGCATTTGTAAGCAATGTTGTAAACATTCGCCTTAATCAAGTTCTGATTGGGTCAGGTACATTAAACAATGGAATATACGTATTAAACCAACCACAGATTTTCAATGTCCAGAATACACACAAAAGAAAGTCTCTGGAATCAAATCAGGCTTTCTTATGGCATTGTAGACTGGGTCACATCAATGAGAGAAGGTTGACGAAGTTACATACACAAGGATATTTGGATCCGTTCGAATATCAATCATATGCAACTTGTCAATCCTGTCTCAAAGGAAAGATGACAAAGACTCCGTTCACTGGACACGGAGTAAGAGCGAGCGAGCTCTTGGGACTCATACACAGCGACGTGTGCGGTCCAATGTCTTGTCACGGCCCAAAGTTTGACCCGTGACCGACACTTAACCACGTAACGTCTACAGGCGTAACGCGACTAAGTGAACCAAAAACCCAGAAACCAAACCAGTAAAAATATAGAGTGTTTTAAGTTTAAAAAGGAAGCATTTAGAAGTGATAAGAAATCTTAAGTAAACAATCTCCAATATAGCAATATACGACGCCATAGCGAAGATCAAGAACAACAAGTGGGAACATCACAGATAGAATAAACTACATAAGTAAAGTCGGCTCACAACGAGCTCGACACCAGAATACCAATAATATACATCATCGTCCTCACACTGTCTCTAAGTCAAATACATATATGGTAGATGGAGATTACTAGATACAAAAGTGTGTACAATAAAGGTAACCAGATACCACAACCCACCTAACAGCAAAACAGCTCACGCACCAACTGTCGTGGTATCCGCAGCCAAAAGATGTAAGGAAACAGCCTGTCGCGACTACTCCGAAGGGAAACCTGCAAATACTGTGGCACAACGGGGGTGAGTTGCAAACTCGTGAATAGAAATAACATATAAAGGTAATCCCGAGCATGCACGTACTGCGCTACTCTAACATATGCCAGCAGATGATATCAATGCGTGATAAGTAGTATGTGCAATAATCATGCAAGTGCTCTATCAGGTAATACAACTACAGGATGAGATGCAATAATGAATGCTGAGTATGGGAATATAACATCTATACGGAATGTCAACGTGCAATATATATATAATCGATATCCATCAATGCACCGCAAATCCCAACAACCCAGACGCCGGCACTCCCACCGGCCCTCAATCCTGTACATCCCTGAGAATCACGAGTGCCCAACATCGGCACCCAAATATCATAAATACTCGTGTCTAGCATCGACACGCAATTCCTCCCTTATCGGGCATCCGTCAGTCTGGGTCAGCCCTCTCTCTCATACATATCGGGCATCCGTCAGTCCGGGTCAGCCTTATCTCAATATATCGGGCATCCGTCAGTCCGGGTCAGCCCTCTCTCAATATATCGGGCATCCGTCAGTCCGGGTCAGCCCTCTCTCAATATATATCGGGCATCCGTCAGTCCGGGTCAGCCCTCTCTCAATATATCGGGCATCCGTCAGTCCGGGTCAGCCCTCTCTCGATATATCGCTCTAGCACCGAGAAAACACATGGTGGGCGCACCGAAATATCATATCAAGGGAACCGGGTTTTTAAATGATTACATATTTGAAATGGCCACGGTTCCCAAATCCAGAAATCACATGTAATCCCAAACAATATGCAAGTAAATGTGATGTGATATGTGCATCAAGCATGAATATCATGGCAATTCTAACGGTGTGTGTAACATGCAGGGTAGTGCTCGTGCAACATGAACCGTCAGTAAGGGTGCGATGTTCTATCAATTATAGTTTATATACATATAGCAGGGAATGCGGTATGCACTAAATAGTAGCCATGCACAGTTAATGTATGGAAATGTAGCTATAAGGTCCTATCAGCCCCGACGTAGAACGCCATGCGGGCGATATCCCCGTAGATGTTAAATCTACTCACCGTAGTCACTCGCTAGGTACAGCCGACGACTTGTTTCCCTTTCTTCGCGGGGTCCGTCGCATTCGCCTGCGAACCTAGAATTGTCACAATAAATCACACATAAGCTCAAATCATACAAACACGACATTTAAGGTCAACTAGAAACCCGTATCGCAAACCAAGCGCGCGTGTGCGTGATACGCTAAAACGTGTGATTACGCGCCTGAAGCCACTCCGACGCGTCGCGATACGCAGAAACCCCAAACCCACACACAAGTATCACGCGTGTCACGAAAGATTAAAAAATACGGGAAATAGGGTATTCTACTCCAGATTTTGATACAGAATAGATATTACAAATATATATATACCAAAATACTACAAATAGCAGCAGACTCTAGTGACGCAAACCCCAACTCCCAACTCACCCATCTGGCCGCAATTTACGGCCAGAATGCATTTTCCGGCGGCCTATCTGGGGAATTGGGCCCCCAGGTTTGGTTGGTGCACTCTATACCCCCTGTGTATGATACAGTAATTCTAATTTCACTCTGAAATATCTCGGGTAGTAGCAGATCCTACAGAGCCTTATTTCTAGTTAAAATCCACACTTTTGCACAAAAATGAAACTTTAGGGTATTTTTGTGGAACCTGAAGCAAACCCAGGTCTAAACCCACACTAATAACTCATTAACAAGCTAATCAAGCCACAACAACATAAATTTTAACATATCATCACTAAATCCCTTCAATAACACTAAAATTGCACAAAAAAGTGATCTTTTGAAACTAAACATGCAAGTTAAGGAGATAGGGTGCTAGGAGTGAGATTTATACCTTCAAATGACCTTGGAAAAACCAAAAGTTCCAGCTTTAATCTCAAGTGGGCAGATTTGCCTCCAAACACCTCAAAAAGCTCACTTTTCCATAGTTTTGTGATGAAAATGTGTTGATTGTGTAGGGTTTTTGTGTAGGGATCAAAGAGAACTGAAAAGGAGAGGAAAAGATGAGGGAAAGCTAGGGTTTTTCTCCTCTCAATTCTGCAGTGAGGAGGAAGAGAAAGAAGAGAGAAGAAAAGGGTCAAAAAGTCAAAGTTCAATACCTAACACCATGGCTCATTTTCTATTTGATTTGAATTATAAAATGGGGTTTTGTTTTGGATAAAAAGGGTGGGGAAAATAACAACCATGCATGAAAGAAAATGGTTATCATGCTAACACTTTTTACCTAGGTCACAAAAATTGTGCTAAGTGTGCATGTGTGCACTTAACACAAAAATTCCCAATTAAGGTAAACACGACTAGATTATAACTAATAATCCCATGTACACAGATAGTAACACTAACAATTCTAATTTAACATGAAAAACATTCTAACTAAGATTCAAAGTGTTACAATCTGCCCCCCTTTAAGAAATTCGGTCCCCGAATTAAAAAATCTAGCTACACGTACCTTCAAAAAGGTGGGGATACCTCCTCCTCATCTCGCTCTCGGTCTCCCAAGTGACCTCCTCTCTGCTTGGACCACGCCAAAGTACCTTGACGGACGGTATCTCTTTCGACCTCAATTTCTTCACTTGTCGATCCAAGATCATCACCGGCAGCTCTGCATAGGAAAGGTCACGCTCAAGCTGGATCGTTTGTTAGTTGTATGTATGCCCTAGAGGCCAGTATTGTACAGATTATGTATATTATATTGTATGCTTGGACATATATAGAGATGACTTTCTTGCTCGACATGATAGTATGCTATCTGGTTGCTATTTATCTTAACATGTACACTAGTCTCTTTATACTGTCTTATAGTTACATGTTGGTAAAGCCCTTAGGATTTGTACTTGACTACCTGGACTATGATGCAGATCATACTAGTGGGGACATGGTAGTCCATAAGTACATCCTTCAAGGTCCCTAGTCATGGGTGTATCGAGACGGGGCATCGATACACCAGAGTAGACTAGCGTATACGCTTCTCGACCCATGTGATGGGCGATGGATGATCCCATATCCATTGGTGTTTGACATCAGAGATGGTATACGGGTGCTCAGTGGAGACTGGGTACACTGGACGGACTCGCGGAGAACTCCCAGATGGTATTATACCTCACGTCAGATGGCAGTTCTCAGGTGACACTTGTACAGGTTAGTCTGTAGACCCGAGATCGTCATAGAGTCTTGTGTGATTCCCACTGTGCTTTGATCTCCACCTTACCACGTCCATGAGGGCGTGCAAAACGGTGGTCTTTGGGTACAGTCCCGAGTCACATGGAGGCAATGAGCGATAGGAGGGGTTTCGTCTCTCCCGGTATTGTGAGTTGATGTTGCGCTGTGCTCGATTGGCCGTAACAGGGAAGTCCCTGTCCAGGGCTGATCAGAGATTTGCTGGTAAGTGTTACCAGTAGTTTCTCGACCCGTTACGAGCCTCACATCAGCACGACTTATCGGGTTATTGGGGTCTGACGTTTACCACCCCTAGACTTGATATGCGACATATCAGACGAAGAGACTGGACTGTATGGTAAGTGTTACTGGTCGGATTCACAGGAGTGTGAGCGGGCTAGCTCGTCGATCTTCTGATCGCTCAATACCCGGGTGGCCGTTACGTTTAGCAGACCGCTTGCGGCTTGTGGGTGCTTGATATGATCATCATCTGCTACCGGCGTATTGACGAGTCTTTAGAGTCCTACACAGAGGTTTCCTGGCTCAAGCGAAACGAAATAGGAGCGCATATGAGATATGTGCAGGACCGAGAATAATGCGTGTATGTGATACCGCATTTCATTCTCGCGATATATGTTTCGAATGGTTATATTCGATATGACCTAGTTATCGAATCATTGATTCGATAAATCGATGCATTGAATACTAGTCGGTTATGTGCGACATGACCGGATCATTGAATCAAGTGTTGATTTAATGATTTAATGTATAATTATATATTTGATATATTACTTTGCATTAACTAGTATTGGTTCACTTTAAACGGATTTTTCTCACTTGATGCACATTGTATATGTGATATGCTTTAGTGCACTACTTTGTATCATGTTTGATGATACTTGATAATATGATTAAGTGTAAAGGGTTAAACCATGGTTAAATGATGATTAGGGTTTTGGTTTTTCATTTATTTATTTGTTTATTTATTTGAAAGGATTAAGTTAAGAATGGTGGCTTATTTTGGAGCTATGTTGAAGCTTCATGAAGCTTTGACAAAGTCCACCATCCTTATCTCATCCTTAACCCCAACCACACTTACTAACCTTGGTTTAATCTCTACACTTGACCATGGTCAAGATATGATAAGTATTCATATTAGTTTTATTTTAAAATATGAAGACTTATCTTTCTTTCTTCATCTTCATCTTCTTCTTCTTCTTCAAGCTCAAGGTCCATCAATGGCAACTTGAGTTAAAGTGAGATAAATCCAATTCTAAAGTGAACCCACCTCCTATTTCTTCACCCTCTACCTCTTGCCAAGTTGTTTTGGGTGTTTACTTCACAAGTTTCACAAGTTTGTGAAGTCGGAGCTTGAGTTTGTGCAACCTCGACGTAGATCGTCTTTGACACAAAGCCGACGACCTATTCCGCTTGTTTTCCCGATGAAGCCGACGGAGGAGTCTAGGATTCATGATGTACAGTGAGAAGACTTCATTGCGGAGCCGTGGAGGTGGATATCCGGATCTACAAAGGTTGTAATTTCCGTATCCTAGTAGTTAAGTGTTAACTAGCTTTCTATTTCGCCTAAACATCTAGTTTAAGATACGTAGTCTAGGGTTTCTCGGCACTAAAAATTTTAAATTGGCATGTTCGATGCCTTGTGAGACCTTACTAGAGTGCCTAGGAACCTTTCACTGGTATCAGAGCCTAGCTAGAGCCTTAGGCGAAGTCTAGACGCGATTTGAAGTCCGATCGACCCGAAACCCAAACCATTACCATGCTCTCTGGACATTTCTATAATTCGTGGTTTTTTGTCAATTAAAAATGCCTAAAAAATCAGCAATAAAATCTAAGAATTACTGTGCAAATCGTTTCCTATGAACAGTGTATCAAGGCGCGGATCCGCGGCATATCCCTCAGTTCTGCGGCGCTTCCGCGCCTAATTGATGACGTCATCCCCACTTATTTGCACAGTAATACCTGATTTATTCTGCTGAGTTTTCTGGGAATTTTTAATATTGATTCAAGAGTTGAATTTTCTGCAATTGTTTTGGGGATTCGGTGTTTCGATCGGGGTATCAAATTTTGTCTATTTGGCTTTCCGGATAAATTTTAGAATATGTTAAAAAGTTCGACCGGATATAAATACCCAATTTTTCCCCTGTCGGGAAATTTCCAAGTGTTGGATTTTTCCGTAGTTTAACGACGTTCTAAGTAGTGCAAGTAACTCGATGGTCCCTCTAGAAGACAACAAACCTTAACTCGATTATGTGACCGTCTTGAACTGCCCTTTGAACCTTCAGGTTTGGGGCAGTACGGCGTGCCACATGTGAGGCGTTGGCTTGACCCTTCTACGGCTGGACCGTTGGTACTGAGGTACGAACTGAATGTTGTTAGACTTATTTCATGTGTTGATCTGTATTGGGAAAACTTGGGTGTTCGAATGTTCGATCGGAAAGTTTAACATTTTCTGTTTATCTGGAATGTGATACAATAATTGGAATTCACAAGTAGTTATGAGATAACTGAATGAATGTTATAAATCTAGCAATTTAGTCCCATATGATATTGAAAAGTGTTTTCGATAATGAGACTAAAATGCGGGATTTATATCTGATTAGGCATGTGATGTCTAAAGCCGTTGCGGATTCCAATTGTTGTAGTTTTACACTTTCTTTTCTGTGACCGTAAGTGTAGTATGTTCATATCGCCGGTTTCGTTGCTATACGTCAACGACAATTGGGGTATGCATACTTACTTACGTTGATGACATGTGATGTTATGTGTTGCTGGATATGTTATATTGGATCGTCGTGTTCGAATAGCCGGGGGTTTTTATGTGAGATGAGTGTTTTTCATTTTCATTCATGTAAAAACTTGTATGTAATATTCTTTTATTTGGGGCACTTCCAGGTAGCGGAAGCTGTCACCCTTTGTATATTATTTACTTTTCCGCATTAGGATAGACCCAAGGAGGGGAGCACAAGTAACCGGGTTCTGGGGTCCAGTGGGAGACCAACTCGAGGAGTCGAGTCCGGGTCTCCTAACCCTAGAATTGGCAGGGTTGCTTGCCGCTCTCGTAGGGGTCTAGGGGTGTGGGATTGGCTATTCATCACGACCGTGGAATCCGTGTTTTATACTGGCTCGTATTGAAAACACGGACGTCCTAGTATATCCAATATTTCATATGTTTATTCTGCTGCGATATCTGTGATGTGATTCTGTGATGGATATAGTATATAGTATATATGATATATTATATAGACGTTACTTATGTTTTACACCCGCGCTAGCCCTGCCCTGCTCTGTCGTTAGATACCTAACCTAACGGTGCACGAGGGGACATCGAGGCGAATGCGGATGGCATAAGTGTACGTTATATCTATCTGTGATGTTTAGGTATTTAAATGATGGGACTTCATTAATGTGATTAATGAAAGATAAGAAACCTAAGATGTTGTAGAATCGAATTTTAAAATAAAACAGGTAGCTACAGTTCTTGCTTTGCATAGCGGTATATATGATATACCCTGCACCTTATTCGATGAGGAAAGGACCGAGATCCCTTCACCGGGAGTGACTCCTTTAGCAATAACTGGCAGATGCTACAGACTCGGTTTGCTTTTGACTGCTTTTGGGTTTTTGCTTTGCACAGCGATATATATGATATATCCCGCACCTCATTCGACGAGGAAAGGACCGAGATCCCTGATTGATAGGATACGAGCGTGTTCAAGTTTAAGTTTAAATACCGCAATCAAGACGGTTTCGCACGTAGCTAGCCGGTTGAGTACGGGTCATCCGCAGGGAGATGGGAATCTTTTTCTATGTGTTTTTCGACGAGTTAAGTCCGGTTGTTCAGATTTTGTTTGTAGTTATCTAAGTGTTGAGTTGATATTTAAAGAGAGCATGTTAGGGTTAGGATTATGTTAGTTTGAGTTAGGAGTCTCCACATCTTTCGTTTCCCTTCTTAATATCGTGTTACGGTAATCGGCAACAACGGGGATTAGCACGACTAGGAAGGACTTTGCGAGTATAAGCTAGGCTTTCCAACGCATAAGTCTTCCTTTTGGTGCTTGTCCGTCCGTTCTTGGCTCTTAGCCATAACCTCCGGTTAATCCAACCACAACCGGTCTCACTACGGAATCACCGCTATCATGTAGGATAGGGTGCCGTAAGGAGCGGATTGTGGTTGGGTTAACGGGAGTCGATTTAAGATGTTGGGAAAGGAAAGAGTGAGAGAGATTTCTTTCTCTCAAACTTCCCTTATCCTACCCTAACAAGAATGAACTACTCACACATCATAATACGGAAAAATAAAACAACACAAAAGAGGAAGATAGAAAGAAGGAGATTAGAAGAATACGACTAACTATTTGCGACCTCACCTTGGCGAGGATCAAGCGTAAGTATCATTGTCATATGTAAGGATAAAGAAAAAAGAGAAGAAAGAAATAACAAGGAAATAACAACAACTATTTAACGAATTACAACAAGCATAAATATAAGGAGACAAGCATGATAATAAAATGGTCTTCTTTATTCATCACTCTTCACTCAAAAGCTCACTTACAAGTTTAATGGAGAAGAGGTGAGAAGAGGAAGAAGAACATGTAACTAAAACTTAGCAAAAGAAATACAAGAATTGGACCCCTTCCTTCACAAACTTCTGGGCTATTTATAGGCCAAAACATGAAACCCTAGGGCAACCAACAGAACCCTGATGAAAAGACAAAACTACCATCCAAAACCCTTCTTGTCTGGCGCCAGAATGGCCGCGGAAGCGCGGCCAATACCCCCCTTTGGCCGCCCTTCCACGGCCGAATTGTGGAGTTGGGCTTTGGTCCTTTTTGTGGTGGCCTGGTTTTCTGAGCACTTTCTTCTGGAATATGTATTTTCTCCAATTGTTTTCACGATTTTTCCAGAATTTCTGTTGAAGGAAAGGTGGACTTTTTGTTAAGATTTTGTCATGATTGTCTCGAGCTCCGCGTAGATCTCTTGGATCTTGTGCTACCATTGAGCCTTGTGCCTGAAAACGACATTGATTTGACATTTTGTCTTCCTAAACAGGTATCTGGCAGCATACGGATGGAGAGCGGAGACCGTGTTTTATCTGTGGTTGGCAGGAACCGGATTTTTGTCGTGTTTTCCATGAATTTCTCCGTTTGAGAACCGGGAACCTGTATCCTGCAATTGACTAGCAAACACGGCTCAAGAGTATCTACCGACATGCAATGTGATAAAAATTGGGCGGTATGAAAACGCAAAAATCTGATATGAACAAATACCCCCAAACTTATCATTTGCTCGTCCCGAGCAAAGTCCACTTATTCACAAAAAATTTCCTAACCTCACTTTCGTAGGGAACGCGATTGCACTGAGCATGTGCAACAAGCCGTTAAACCTCTAGGTGTCCCTAGTAGGAGGAGTGTTGTCTCCTGAGGGTTTTCAGCGGATACTACCCACAAAATCCGGTCAAATTGGTTTGTAAAAATGACTAAGTTTCAAACCCTAAAGTTTTGTTTTAGAAAATAACAATTCTATAATCCTAAGTCTAGACTATCGAACCTTTATTTTTCACACCTCGCTTCTTATTTAACTACAGATTTTATATGTCTTTACGTGCAGTGCAAATAGTGTTGTTAAGTTCCAGAAGGATCGATTAAAGTCATTATGTCGTACAATACAGCCCAGATAACAATTTTAAAAGGATCACAAAAGTTTTATAACGAGTTAAGCATTTTTCAAGTTTCGTTTTCCAGTAAGGTTTCAACTTCAGAATTTCTATCTTCCTTAACAGGAAGCTAAGTCGTATTTTTCACTCCACCTTTTTCTTGTTTTCATTTCATACACACCTCTGTGAATGTGCAATAGTCTTTATCATAGAATAAAACCTTCATATCTCCGCTAAAATTTTTATAAAAGCCTGTCTTTTATCAAGATTATTCTCACACAAAGAACCGTTAGGAATTTTAACTCGGAGAGAACACTTGCTTGACTTTGTTTTAAACTGGACTTTCTAAGCTTCTTAGCGAGCTTTGGGCCAATGCACCCAAACCAGTTGGTTTTAGGGCATTAGGTGTAGAAACACCCCAGCGGACTTAATTACTCAAGTTACCTAGGTCCAAAAACAAAAGACAGTTTGGCGTGAAAATCAGATGATTTAATACGAACGGAGATATAACCGGCAGTTCAAATATTTTTTTTTTTTGGATAAAAGACGTGTCTAGTGGGTTTGGTGTGTAATCATTCCAATCAAGTTTTAGATGGGTTATTTTTCAGACTTAGCTCCAATTACGGTATCAATAACATTCCTTCATATTCGCTTTACTTCATAAACTATTCTTGATATTACTTATTTCAGAACAAACCTATTTGATCCTCAGAAAATCATTTATCTGTTTAAAAGTTTAACATGAAAAACTTGTCATCTAATTCCCAAAACTCACGACACGTGTAGTGTGATGTAAAGACTTATATCAGCTATAGTTAACTTCAAAGGAGAGTTATCTTTCAGGTTTTCAAAATCCAAACATAAGATCTAGTTATTCCTATTTTTTCAAACGAAAACCGTCGAATGTTGAGTCAGAGTTCTTTCACAAGCTAACTTGACAAAAAGTTTTTATATTTTTAGAAAATTTTCAAATTTTTATGGATTTTATGGATTTTAATATGCAGATGCAAAATATACATATGAATGCGAAGGTAAGAAATGCGTACCGAGCGTACCCCCAAACTTAAACTGGACAGTGTCCTCACTGTCGTTGCATGAAGAGAGCAGTTTGAAGGTTCAAAATTGTTGGTTAGCGATACACAATTTTTATTTGTTTTTTTTTTGAAAGAAAAGAAAAAGAATATACACAAATATAAACAAAATGGTTTGTACATACCCCCAAACTTATTTGGAACAGTGTCCACTGTTCTTGGCTGGATAACCGAAGTTTGGAGGTAGGCAGAGGAAGATCATTCAGGGTAAACCGGCTCCTGTAAGAACAGGAGCTCCTCTGTTGGTTCAGCACTAAGGTACGGTTTGCATCGGTGTCCGTTCACTTTGAATAGTGAACCGTCCTTTGGATTTTCCAAATCCACAGCGCCCTGCGGATACACATTCCGCACAAAATACGGCCCTTTCCAGCGAGATCGGAGCTTTCCAGGATGGAAGTGAAGTCGGGTGTCGTAAAGAAGTACCTGCTGACCAGGTACGAAGGTTTTACGCAAAAGGTGTTTATCATGAAACACCTTCGTTCGATTCTTAACGACAACCGCGTTGTCGTAAGCCTCATCCCTAAGCTCGCTCAGTTCGTTCAGCTGCAGCTTCCGATGGCTGCCCGCATCCTCCAGAGACAGATTCAGCTCCTTTATCGCCCAAAATGCGCGATGCTCGATTTCGACAGGAAGGTGGCAGGCTTTTCCGTACACAAGCCGATAGGGAGACATGCCAAGGTCGGTCTTGTAAGCGGTTCTAAATGCCCAAAGGGCATCAGTGAGTTTCAGAGACCAATCCTTACGGTTCTTGGAAACCGTCTTCTCCAATATCTGCTTGATTTGCCGATTTGAAACTTCGGCCTGCCCGCAGGTTTGGGGGTGGTAGGGCGTAGAAAGCTTATGATTAATGGAGTATTTCCGCATTAAGGCTTCGAAAGTTTTATTGCAGAAATGACTTCCATTGTCGCTAATGATCGCTCGGGGGTGCCCAAACCGGGAGAAAATGTTTTCTTTAAGGAACCTAACGACAACCTTGTTGTCGTTAGTCCGGCTGGGCACAGCCTCGACCCATTTAGAGACGTAATCAACAGCTAGAAGGATGTACAAGTTCCCAAAAGAGCTGGGAAACGGCCCCATGAAGTCTATCCCCCAAACATCGAAAATCTCCACAACCAAGATTGGTTGGAGCGGCATCTCGTTCCTCCGGGATATCCGGCCCATGTGTTGGCACCGGGAGCAAGTCTTGCAATAGTCGTGAGCGTCTTTGAAAAGTTGTGGCCAGTAGAAACCACATTGCAAGATCTTCTCAGCTGTCTTTCTGGGCCCAAAATGCCCGCCACACGCTTGATCGTGGCAAAATGACAGCACACTCTTGAATTCCTCATCAGGGACACACCGACGAATAATCTGGTCGGGACAGTACTTGAACAAGTAGGGTTCATCCCAGTAAAAGTGTTTTACTTGGGATAAGAAGCGAAGTCTGTCCTGACTTGACCATTCGGTCGGTAGCAATCCCGTGGCCAAATAGTTCACAATATCTGCGAACCAGGGTTCGCAAGATACTGCCAAGAGCTGTTCATCCGGGAAAACGTCATTGATCGGAATTGGAAGCGAAGGCGAAGAAGGAAGTCGTGAGAGATGGTCGGCAACCACGTTTTCACATCCTCGTTTGTCCTTAATGACAAGGTCAAACTCTTGAAGCAAGAGGATCCAACGGATTAACCGAGATTTTGCATCTTTCTTCGCAAAAAGATGGCGCAAAGCTGAATGGTCCGTGTAGACAATGACTGGAGAGCCGATGAGGTAGGGCCTGAACTTTTCTAGAGCAAATACAACAGCTAAGAATTCCTTCTCAGTCGTTGTATAATTGAGTTGTGCGTCGTTCAGGGTTCGGCTCGCGTAATAGATTACATGCGGCATCTTGTTGATGTGCTGTCCAAGGACAGCACCGATGGCAAAGTCGGATGCATCGCACATAATCTCGAATGGGTGCGTCCAGTCAGGAGAAGAGAGAACGGGAGCAGAAGTGAGTGAGCGTTTCAGTGACTCGAATGCAGTCACACAGCTCGAGTTGAAGTCGAAAGGCGTGTCCTTGGCCAGCAAAAGTGTCAAGGGCCTAGCAATCTTGCTAAAGTCCTTGATAAACCGTCTATAGAAACCGGCATGGCCAAGGAAGGCTCGGATATCTCTGACGCATCGGGGAGGAGGCAGATTGGAAATGACCTCAATCTTTGCTTTGTCTACCTTTATGCCATTTTGCGAGATGATATGTCCTAAGACAATACCTTCGCGCACCATGAAGTGGCATTTCTCCCAGTTCAAAGTGAGATTCTTGTCCTTACATCTGGTAAGGACAGCGTCGAGATGCAGCAGACACTCGTCAAAAGAATCGCCAAAGATGGAGAAGTCGTCCATGAAGATCTCCAGAAATTTCTCCACCATGTCTGAGAAAATTCCCATCATACACCGCTGGAAGGTAGCGGGCGCATTGCATAACCCAAAGGGCATGCGACGATATGCAAACGTGCCGAAAGGACAAGTGAAAGTGGTCTTGTCCTGGTCTTTTTCGGCGATGGGAATTTGATTATAGCCAGAGTAGCCATCTAGAAAGCAATAGTACTCATGTCCGGCCAATCGTTCGAGCATCTGGTCAATAAAAGGTAGCGGAAAGTGGTCTTTCCGCGTTGCAGCGTTGAGTTTTCTGTAATCAATGCAAACTCGCCACCCGGTTTGGGTGCGAGTAGGGATTAACTCATTCGCCTCGTTGGTTATGACCGTGATGCCCGACTTCTTGGGGACAACGTGAATGGGGCTAACCCACTGGCTATCAGAGATAGGGTAAATGATACCACTATCTAGACATTTGACGATCTCCTTCTTCACAGTCTCCTTCATGACTGGATTAAGACGTCTTTGTGGATCCCGGGCTGCTTTGGCATCATCCATCAGATGAATGTGATGCTCAACGATGAGGGGACTAATCCCCTTGATGTCCGCCATGGACCAGCCAAAAGCTTGCCTGTTGCTGTGCAAGACCGCGAGAAGGGCTTTCTCTTGCTCGGGAGCTAGAGAAGCCGAGATGATGACAGGAAGGGTCTCGTTCTCACCTAAGTAAGCATACTTAAGGTGAGACGGCAACGGCTTGAGTTCGAGCGTTGGAGGTGAAATGATGGAAGGCAAGACTGGTGCAAAGGTCTCGAACTCAAAGGACTCCAGCAAAGGTTCAAAACGAGTGTAGGCAACCGAGTCGGATGGTTCAGGTAACTCATCCGAAAAGTCAAAAGATTCAAACTCGGGTTGTGCGCGGCTAAGATCGTTCGTGAACGTGAAACACTCGTAGTCGTTATCGGGCGCAGAAACAGCAGCAGGTTCGAGGAGAAACGCACTAGTGGCGTCAAGATTATCGTGTTCAAACAGAAACTCCTCGAATTCACACTCTTCTGGTGTGATCTCCTGGATCGAGCAGACATCCAGTATATGAGCATTAGGTTCGGCGGGCTGATTCCCCAACCTAAAAATGTTGAGTTCAATTGTCATATTTCCAAAAGAGAGGTTCATTGAACCATTGCGACAATTGATCACAGCATTTGAGGTTGCGAGAAATGGGCGACCGAGTATCACCGGAATTTGATTCCGGGGGTTAGCTACAGGCTGTGTATCTAAGACAATGAAGTCGACGGGGAATATGAAATCCCCGACTTTGATTAACACATCCTCTAGCTCACCCCTAGGATGGGTGATCGATCGGTCGGCCATCTGGAGAGTGCAGTGTGTGGGTTTCAGCTCTCCGACGCCTAATTGCTCGTATACTGAATACGGAAGCAAGTTAACACTGGCACCAAGATCTAATAGTGCGCGGTTGATGTTCTTATCCCCAATAGTAATTGAAATCGTAGGACAGCCAGGGTCCTTCCGTTTTTGTGGTAAAGATTGGGTAAGGGCATCACTCACAGCACTAGCCAAGAAAACTTTCTTGGGTACCTGAGACTTCCTCTTTTTCGTGCACAAGTCCTTTAAGATTTTCGCGTAAGACGGGACTTGTTGGACAGCATCTAAAAGAGGAATGTTAATGTTAACTTGCTTGAATAACTCCAAAATCTTCTCCATTTGTGGATTTTGTTTGTTAGACCTCAACCGGTTTGGAAATGGAACATTTTGAAAATTGGTTGAGTCTAAAGCTGGAGGAGGAGATTTTGGAGTTGGAACAGATCCCAGAATAGGTGTTTTCGTGGAGTGAGAAGCGGGTCCATTTAGAGAAGAAGAGGAAGGAGAGCCTTGTGAAGAACGGAGAATAGGCTCAGAAGACGAAGAAGAAGAAGCAGGAGAAGAAGAAGAAGAAGCGGCCGGGGTGTCATCATTGATTCGCTTGCCAATGTCGTTTTGCAGCACCCTCCCTGATCTCAGTGTGGTCACGGCACTCACATTATGGTTTTGTTGTTCAAGAGCAACATGTGCATTATGTGGGTGGCCGGGATTTGGAAGTGGCTGGGACGGGAGCTTCCCCTTCTCTCGCTCGCTCAAGGCCGCGTTCAGCTGTGCAATCTGGGCCTCGATGGTCTTGATGCTCTGCCCGTGTGCGGCAGTGTGTTGCACTAAAGATTGGATCGAAGACTGGATGTTGGCGGTGGATTGAGTCGACTGTTTAACGAACGCCTCCAGACTTCGCTCGAGCGAGGAAACCTTATCGTTGTTAGACGGAACAAAGTTGTTGTTTGGTGGAAAAGAGTTGTTGGGTGCAAAGTTGTTCGTCTGGTTTTGGTAAGGTTGGGGTTGGAAGGGCTGCTGATACTGATGCTGAGTTTGTTGCTGCGCTTGTTGTTGCGGCGGAGGGGCCCTTTGGAAATTGTTGCCCTGGAATTGATTCTGATTCTGATTCCAGGTGAAATTGGGGTGGTTCCTCCAACCGGGATTATAGGTGGAAGAGTATGGATCATTCCTCGGTCTTTGCTGGAATGCATTAACCTGATCCTGTCCTTGCGATGGTGGATTGTAAGGACACTCTTCGGTCAAGTGGGACGGATCGGAACAACAAGCGCAGATGGTACGAAGGGGGAGAACAGGTGTGGGGGCAGGAGCAGAAAATTTGCTCTCTATTGCTTCAAGCTTTCGTGTTATTGCAGCCATTTCAGCTTTCATCGCAATAGAGACATCGAGTTGGTGGATTCCTACCCTAGACTGACCGGTAGAAGTGGAGGTAGAAGAAGAAGAAGTCGGTCTAGTGCTCTCCCACTGTAGCGTTTGCTCCGCAAGATCGTCAAAGAACTGCCACGCTTCCTCGTCAGATTTGGATAGGAAGTGGCCCTGACAGATGGTTTCCAGCAACTGCTTCGTTGCTGGGTTCAGTCCCTCGTATAAGGTTTGGCAGAGCTGCCATTTCTCTATACCGTGGTGAGGACACTGAACAAGAAGGTCTTTGTATCGGTCAAAGCACTTCCAGAAGGGTTCAGAAGGAAGCTGGGAGAATTGGTTGATCTCGTTTCGAATTCTTACGGTCTTATGATTTGGGTAGAATTTTTTCAGAAACGCTTTAACAAACTCGTCCCAGCTGGTGATTGAGTGGGAAGCGGTGCTATACAGCCATTTTTCAGCGAGATCGCATAGAGTGAACGGAATGACCCGTAGACGTATAGCATCGTCCGACAGCTGGGTGGTTTTCATCATGGCACAGACATTTTGAAATTTATTTATGAAGATATAGGCATCTTCAGATTCAAGCCCATGAAAACGTGGAAGCATGTTGATGAAATGGGGCTTAATTTCAAAGTTGTCCCCATTGGCCGGAGGAAGAGAAAGGCAGGTGGGAAGTGCAGAACGGGTAGGGTAGAAACGATCCTGGAGCGCAATTCGCTGCGGCGCTACAACAGGCGGAGGTGGTGGGAGATTGGTCTCCATAGGAGGTGGAGCCAATCAAGGGGTGGTCAACGAGATGTTCGGATTAAATCCCGACATCGCGGAAGAAGAGGTTGGTGAAGGTGAAGGTGAAGGTGAAGATGTATGAACAGAATTCCGGTCAACGTCGGAGTTGGCCGGCAAAGGAAGGGGTGAAAGAGGAGTGGACGGAGTATCGACTTCGGAGTCGATCGCGTAGTCGGTCGCGACTAACGTAACGCGGACTAGACGGGCGCTAGTGTCCCGAGTCCAAGCGGACATACACTAAACGAGTTTAGTATAGTCAAAGCGAAGAAGGTGAGGGTAAGAAAACGTCAATGAAGAAAGGCGATGGGTGTTGGGTGAAAATGGATTTGGCGACAAAAGGGCAAGTTTTTATAAAAGTTTTTGATTTTTTTCTTTTTTTTATTTTGTTTTTAGAAAGAGATTTACAGAAGTATGTACGGAAATACGGCTTAAGCAATCACAAACAAGATATGCACAATCACACCTAGATCTAGGGAAACCTAGGTCTACTAGACCTGCTCCTGAACTTGATTGTCGAAGTTAAACAGTGTCGAGAAACAGGCTTAAAAATACACTGATCACGAGGCCAGGTAAGTGCAGAGATAAGGGGAGGTTGTCCAACGCTTTCGCGAAGTTCCTTAATTAAATAACCCTTTCTCTTTCGGCGGTTGCGCCTTTAACACTTTCCTAGACACCCCGTAAACAATATACGGTTAAGCAAGGTTCTAAACAAGGTTTATCTTCTCCTAATGAGCGCGAAGTCCTTAGGGCTGAAGTCTAGTATTTTTTTAATTTACAATGGACAATGCATATGCTTTAGTGATTTCCGGGGTCCTGGGAAGGGTGATGAAATCCCCACCCAATCTGGATTGGTTTCAAGCCCCTTAAGTCCGTATTAAAGAATGCAAAACAGTAACAATATCAACAGCAAACAATTTTTATTTGCGGCGCAAAGAATCCTGCACAAGAACAGTTTATTGGAAGGGGGAGAAGAATTTGCGCAAAGAAGCCTGCAGAAAACACAATTCAGTGGAGTTCAGAGGAGTGGAGAGAGACAGAGAGACTCACCAGAGAAAAATGGGGCCCTGAAGCCAAAAGATGGCCGCGCTTCCGCGGCCAAATGCATGTAATTGCCGCGCTTGCGCGGCAGTCCTGGGGCTTTGGCGCTCTGGAAAAATTTGGTGTTCTCTGTTGGGTGTCCTCTGCTTGTCTGGATGTACTGAATCTTGATTTGCTCACTGTATTTGCTCCAGATTTGTACAGTAAACCGGATGCTTCGTTTTGTCCGTCGCGGCGTAGCCGAGAAAATGTGGGTCTATCTTCCCACGTCTTTGGCACTGTATTTGAACTCCGTATTTCCAACGTCTTTGGCGTCGATCTTGAGCTTCGTATTTCCTGCACACTTGCACAAAAACTAATCAAAAATAACAAGATAGTTTCTTTTACAAAGTATATATTTTTTTGGTTTTTGGTTGTTTTTATATTCACAAATTAACCCGAAATTTCACTTAGAAATAGACTACCGTCTCCCCGGCAACGGCGCCATTTGATTGATAGGATACGAGCGTGTTCAAGTTTAAGTTTAAATACCGCAATCAAGACGGTTTCGCACGTAGCTAGCCGGTTGAGTACGGGTCGTCCGCAGGGAGATGGGAATCTTTTTCTATGTGTTTTTCGACGAGTTAAGTCCGGTTGTTCAGATTTTGTTTGTAGTTATCTAAGTGTTGAGTTGATATTTAAAGAGAGCATGTTAGGGTTAGGATTATGTTAGTTTGAGTTAGGAGTCTCCACATCTTTCGTTTCCCTTCTTAATATCGTGTTACGGTAATCGGCAACAACGGGGATTAGCACGACTAGGAAGGACTTTGCGAGTATAAGCTAGGCTTTCCAACGCATAAGTCTTCCTTTTGGTGCTTGTCCGTCCGTTCTTGGCTCTTAGCCATAACCTCCGGTTAATCCAACCACAACCGGTCTCACTACGGAATCACCGCTATCATGTAGGATAGGGTGCCGTAAGGAGCGGATTGTGGTTGGGTTAACGGGAGTCGATTTAAGATGTTGGGAAAGGAAAGAGTGAGAGAGATTTCCTTCTCTCAAACTTCCCTTATCCTACCCTAACAAGAATGAACTACTCACACATCATAATACGGAAAAATAAAACAACACAAAAGAGGAAGATAGAAAGAAGGAGATTAGAAGAATACGACTAACTATTTGCGACCTCACCTTGGCGAGGATCAAGCGTAAGTATCATTGTCATATGTAAGGATAAAGAAAAAAGAGAAGAAAGAAATAACAAGGAAATAACAACAACTACTTAATGAATTACAACAAGCATAAATATAAGGAGACAAGCATGATAATAAAATGGTCTTCTTTATTCATCACTCTTCACTCAAAAGCTCACTTACAAGTTTAATGGAGAAGAGGTGAGAAGAGGAAGAAGAACATGTAACTAAAACTTAGCAAAAGAAATACAAGAATTGGACCCCTTCCTTCACAAACTTCTGGGCTATTTATAGGCCAAAACATGAAACCCTAGGGCAACCAACAGAACCCTGATGAAAAGACAAAACTACCCTCCAAAACCCTTCTTGTCTGGCGCCAGAATGGCCGCGGAAGCGCGGCCAATACCCCCCTTTGGCCGCCCTTCCGCGGCCGAATTGTGGAGTTGGGCTTTGGTCCTTTTTGTGGTGGCCTGGTTTTCTGAGCACTTTCTTCTGGAATATGTATTTTCTCCAATTGTTTTCACGATTTTTCCAGAATTTCTGTTGAAGGAAAGGTGGACTTTTTGTTAAGATTTTGTCATGATTGTCTCGAGCTCCGCGTAGATCTCTTGGATCTTGTGCTACCATTGAGCCTTGTGCCTGAAAACGACATTGATTTGACATTTTGTCTTCCTAAACAGGTATCTGGCAGCATACGGATGGAGAGCGGAGACCGTGTTTTATCTGTGGTTGGCAGGAACCGGATTTTTGTCGTGTTTTCCATGAATTTCTCCGTTTGAGAACCGGGAACCTGTATCCTGCAATTGACTAGCAAACACGGCTCAAGAGTATCTACCGACATGCAATGTGATAAAAATTGGGCGGTATGAAAACGCAAAAATCTGATATGAACAATCCCTTCACCGAGAGTGACTCCTTTAGCAAAACCAGAAAAGCCTCAAAATCACTCCATTTTAAAACTTCATTTGATTCTACAACGATATCAAGTTCATTACGCAATAGGTTTTCAGAAAAACCTGTCGTAGCCCTCCGTCATTTCAGATAAGTACTAGTTAGTATTCGTGCTACGTTTGTTGACTATGTTAAGGCGTAGTGTGCGGTAGCTAATTAGTGCTTATCTGTATAAGCATATGATGCGATTGGATTAGGGTAGTCGTGCGACTTTGTTGACTATGTTAAGGGTCGTGCGGGTGGGTTTAATTCAATCGGGAAATGACGGGTTGAACTTGACTAGCACTTATGATTTGTTGACTATGTTAAGGTCATATAGCTGCTAGGGGAAAAAGATTATCGGGAATTTCAAGTGTTGAAATTTGCAATGAGATTGCATACCTTCTATGAGATAGTTGGATCCCGATACCCGCTGCGAGTAAGAGTTACTCCTGGGAGAGTTTTACACAGTGCAATTAGCCGATCAAGTAGGTGTCTAGAAAGGTGTTTACGAGGTTACGCCTCTGGGAAAACGAGGTTTACAGTAATTAGGTTCGTGCGAAAGCACGGGGGACCTCCCTCAAAGTACCGACACTGGCCTGGCTGAAAGATTGGCGAACTTGTAGTGTGTAATTAATCCCGGCTAGTCTTTCCTTTTAGGGTTTGGAGGAAGATTTGATAAAAAGCAGTGGGAGCCATCCTGATTAGATAAGATAATAACTAATCTGATCTTGCACGAGCATACGCTAAAGTGTTTTCTTCTCTCTCTCTCCAGGTAGCGACCATTTCATGCCTTAATAAAGATAATAATATGGATGTATTGACCGAACCCGCATGTTATACTGTGCTGGGGAACGTTGGTTCCGTTCATTCTTATAAGAGTTATAGGAATGAACAGGATATAGGGGAATACCAGGATTCCCATGCCACCCGAATGAAGAAAGTACATGTTGATGCATTTTCTTCGGGTGTGTTCGTTACTGAGAACTGTTTCTCCATTTGCTCTACGTCCTGGGTATTGGATACCGGGTCAGGATCCCATATATGTAATCAGTTACAAGGGCTAAGGAGAGGTAGAGAACTTGGAGAAGGTGATAAAGACATTAGAGTTGGAAATGGTGCAATTGTTGCAGCTAAGACTGTCGGGGAATATCACCTTGAATTACCAACTGGTAATACATTGGTTCTGAACGAATGCTATTACATGCCGAACCTGATATGCAACATTATATCGGTTTCTTTATTGAGTAAAGAGGGATATAATTTTGTATTGCAGGACAATGTTATGAACATTTTCCGTGACCAAAAGTTGGTTGGATCAGGCACGTTGTGCAATGGCATTTATGTTCTAAATCAATCAACAGTTCTGAGCATAACAAACACACACAAGAGGAAGAGTTCTGAACTCAACGAATCCTTCTTGTGGCATTGTAGACTGGGTCACATCAATGCGACACGACTAGCTAAGTTGCATAAGGATGGATATTTAAATCCGTTTGAATTTTCATCCTATGACACTTGCCAGTCATGTCTCAAAGGCAAGATGACCAAGACTCCGTTTACGGGACACGGAGAAAGAGTTACCGAACTCTTAGGACTAATACATAGTGATGTATGCGGTCCCATGTCTACACATGCCAGGGATGGTTCTTCATACTTCATTACATTCACTGACGATCTCTCTAGGTTCGGGTATGTGTTCCTGATGAAACACAAATCAGAAGCTTTTGAGAAATTTAGGGAATATAAACAAGAAGTTGAGAACCAAACCGGAAAAAGTATTAAAATCCTACGATCTGATCGAGGAGGAGAATACTTAAGCAATGAATTCCTGGACTTCCTAAAAGAGAATGGGATTCTCTCTCAGCTAACTCCTCCATATACACCACAGCACAACGGTGTATCTGAACGGAGGAACCGCACCCTATTAGATATGGTGCGCTCTATGATGAGTACAGCTGAGTTACCTATTTCCTTCTGGGGTCATGCGCTGGAGACAGCAGCATACCTATTGAATCAAGTTCCATCTAAATCTGTACCTACCACACCATATGAGATATGGAGTGGGAAGAGACCATATTTTAAACGAGTTAAAATATGGGGTTGTCCGGCCTATGTCAAAAGACAAAATCCAGACAAACTCGAGGCACGGTCAGTTCTTTGCAAGTTTGTGGGATATCCTAAGAATTCCCAAGGATATTTATTCTACCATGCTGAAGAACAAAAAGTGTTTGTTTCTCAATATGCCACCTTTTTAGAAAAGGAATTTCTTGAAAAAGAAATTAGTGGCAAAGTGGTAGAGCTGGAAGAGGTTCCAGATACACAAACAGTAACTGAAGATTTAGTGGAACCAGAAGATTCAGTAGCTCCTAATGAACCTCAGCCTCTCCGCCGATCTAGTAGGGTTCCTCGCCAACCTTAGAGATACTACGGTTTTCTCATGGACGGTGGGAGCGAGGATTGCATCATAGAGGATGATGACCCAACTAGCTTCGAGCAGGCCATC
Source organism: Agapanthus africanus (assembly GCA_030015575.1). Classification (NCBI taxonomy): domain Eukaryota; kingdom Viridiplantae; phylum Streptophyta; class Magnoliopsida; order Asparagales; family Amaryllidaceae; genus Agapanthus; species Agapanthus africanus. The sequence goes on from JASDDO010000019.1 coordinate 579,382,565, forward strand.
ACGAGTGGGGACTCAGTGAAATGGCTGGATGCTATGCGGTCCGAGATGGATTCCATGTACACCAACAAAGTATGGACTTTGGAAGTTGCTCCTGAAGGGGTAAAACCCATTGGGAGCAAGTGGATCTTTAAGAAGAAACTTGATGTAGATGGGAAAGTGGAGACTTTCAAAGCTAGACTTGTAGCAAAGGGTTTTCGTCAAAGACCAGGTATGGACTATGACGAAACCTTTTCTCCAGTGGCTATGCTTAAATCCATCCGAATCATGCTTGCCATTGCTGCCTTTCATGACTACGAAATCTGGCAAATGGATGTTAAGACCGCCTTTCTAAATGGTGATTTAGAAGAGTGCGTGTACATGACTCAGCCAGAGGGCTTCGTAGACAGTGGGAGCAGCGGGAAGGTGTGCAAGCTGCTTAAATCCATTTATGGATTAAAGCAAGCATCGCGGAGTTGGAACATCTGCTTTGACGTCGTTATCAAAGAGTTTGATTTCGTCAAAAATCCAGATGAACCTTGTGTCTACAAGAAGGTGGCAGAGAGTAAGGTTGTCTTCCTCGTATTGTACGTAGACGACATACTCTTTGATAGGAAATGATATTCCTATGCTGCAATCGGTCAAGCTCTTCTTATCACAAAGATTCTCAATGAAAGATCTTGGTGATGCCTCCTGCATATTGGGAATTAGGATCTATAGAGATAGATCCAAACGGATTTTGGGATTGTCCCAATCCAGGTACATTGACACCATACTAAAGAGGTTTAGTATGGAAGAGTCCAAGCGTGGGAATATGCCCACGATCTCTGGAGTCACTCTCTCCAAAGAGATGTCTCCCAAGACTGATTTGGAGAGAGCTCGCATGCAAGGGATACCCTATGCTTCGGCAGTAGGCTCTATCATGTATGCGATGCTATGTACCAGACCCGATGTAGCATACTCACTAAGTGTTGTGAGCAGGTATCAAGCTGATCCTGGAGAGAGTCACTGGACAGCTGTGAAGAGCATTCTCAAGTACTTGCGAAGGACTAGAGATATGTTCTTGGTGTATGGTAACGGAGAACTCCAAGTGGAGTCCTTTACCGATTCGAGCTTCCAGAGTGATAAGGACGACTCTAAGTCGCAGTCGGGCTTTGTCTTTACCCTTTACGGAGGGGCGGTTAGCTGGAAGAGTTCCAAGCAGGAAACCGTGGCAGACTCGACGATGGAGGCTGAATACATCGCTGCCAACGATGCTGCCAAAGAGGCTGTCTGGATCAAGAAGTTCATTACAGAACTTGGAGTGGTTCCATCCATTGAGCATCCAATACCTTTGTATTGCGATAATAATGGAGCGGTGGCTTTGGCCAAGGAACCCAGGTCCCATCAGCGATCCAGGCATATTCTGAGGCGGTATCACCTGATCCGGAAGATAGTTGATCGCCGGGAGATCGAGGTCAGGAGAGTTGACACGAAGAACAACACGGCGGATCCACTCACGAAGGCCATTCCCCAGATACAGTTTGAGAGACTCTTCGGGATGCTCGGTATGAGATACTACAGCAGCTGGCCCTAGTGCAAGTGGGAGATTGTTAGTTGTATGTATGCCCTAGAGGCCAGTATTGTACAGATTATGTATATTATATTGGATGCTTGGACATATATAGAGATGACTTTCTTGCTCGACATGATAGTATGCTATCTGGTTGCTATTTATCTTAACATGTACACTAGTCTCTTTATACTGTCTTATAGTTACATGTTGGTAAAGCCCTTAGGATTTGTACTTGACTACCTGGACTATGATGCAGATCATACTAGTGGGGACATGGTAGTCCATAAGTACATCCTTCAAGGTCCCTAGTCGTGGGTGTATCGAGACGGGGCATCGATACACCAGAGTAGACTAGCGTATACGCTTCTCGACCCATGTGATGGGCGATGGATGATCCCATATCCATTGGTGTTTGACATCAGAGATGGTATACGGGTGCTCAGTGGAGACTGGGTACACTGGACGGACTCGCCGAGAACTCCCAGATGGTATTATACCTCACGTCAGATGGCAGTTCTCAGGTGACACTTGTACAGGTTAGTCTGTAGACCCGAGATCGTCATAGAGTCTTGTGTGATTCCCACTGTGCTTTGATCTCCACCTTACCACGTCCATGAGGGCGTGCAAAACGGTGGTCTTTGGGTACAGTCCCGAGTCACATGGAGGCAATGAGCGATAGGAGGGGTTTCGTCTCTCCCGGTATTGGGAGTTGATGTTGCGCTGTGCTCGATTGGCCATAACAGGGAAGTCCCTGGCCAGGGCTGATCAGAGATTTGCTGGTAAGTGTTACCAGTAGTTTCTCGACCCGTTACGAGCCTCACATCAGCACGACTTATCGGGTTATTTGGGTCTGACGTTTACCACCCCTAGACTTGATATGCGACATATCAGACGAAGAGACTGGACTGTATGGTAAGTGTTACTGGTCGGATTCGCAGGAGTGTGAGCGGGCTAGCTCGTCGATCTTCTGATCGCTCAATACCCGGTTGGCCGTTACGTTTAGCAGACCGCTTGCGGCTTGTGGGTGCTTGATATGATCATCATCTGCTACCGGTGTATTGACGAGTCTTTAGAGTCCTACACAGAGGTTTCCTGGCTCAAGCGAAACGAAATAGGAGCGCATATGAGATATGTGCAGGACCGAGAATAATGCGTGTATGTGATACCGCATTTCATTCTCGCGATATATGTTTCGAATGGTTATATTCGATATGACCTAGTTATCGAATCATTGATTCGATAAATCGATGCATTGAATACTAGTCGGTTATGTGCGACATGACCGGATCATTGAATCAAGTGTTGATTTAATGATTTAATGTATAATTATATATTTGATATATTACTTTGCATTAACTAGTATTGGTTCACTTTAAACGGATTTTTCTCACTTGATGCACATTGTATATGTGATATGCTTTAGTGCACTACTTTGTATCATGTTTGATGATACTTGATAATATGATTAAGTGTAAAGGGTTAAACCATGGTTAAGTGATGATTAGGGTTTTGGTTTTTCATTTATTTATTTGTTTATTTATTTGAAAGGATTAAGTTAAGAATGGTGGCTTATTTTGGAGCTATGTTGAAGCTTCATGAAGCTTTGACAAAGTCCACCATCCTTATCTCATCCTTAACCCCAACCACACTTACTAACCTTGGTTTAATCTCTACACTTGACCATGGTCAAGATATGATAAGTATTCATATTAGTTTTATTTTAAAATATGAAGACTTATCTTTCTTTCTTCATCTTCATCTTCTTCTTCTTCTTCAAGCTCAAGGTCCATCAATGGCAACTTGAGTTAAAGTGAGATAAATCCAATTCTAAAGTGAACCCACCTCCTATTTCTTCACCCTCTACCTCTTGCCAAGTTGTTTTGGGTGTTTACTTCACAAGTTTCACAAGTTTGTGAAGTCGGAGCTTGAGTTTGTGCAACCTCGACGTAGATCGTCTTTGACACAAAGCCGACGACCTATTCCGCTTGTTTTCCCGATGAAGCCGACGGAGGAGTCTAGGATTCATGATGTACAGCGAGAAGACTTCGTTGCGGAGCCGTGGAGGTGGATATCCGGATCTACAAAGGTTGTAATTTCCGTATCCTAGTAGTTAAGTGTTAACTAGCTTTCTATTTCGCCTAAACATCTAGTTTAAGATCCGTAGTCTACGGTTTCTCGGCACTAAAAATTTTAAATTGGCATGTTCGATGCCTTGTGAGACCTTACTAGAGTGCCTAGGAACCTTTCACGTCGGGTGCTGAATCGCATGCGAAGGATCGTGAAGATATCTGCGGAGCATCGAAACGTGAAATACGGGGTGCACGTCTGGAAAACTGGGCGGAAGGGCTAACCGATATGCAACTACACCAACACGTTCGAGGATCTCGAAGGGGCCCACAAATCTGGGACTAAGCTTCCCCTTCTTCCCAAATCTCATCACACCTTTCATTGGGGAAACCCTCAAGAAAACATGATCACCAACAGAAAACTCAAGTCTGCGCCGATGACGGTCCGCATAAGATCTCTGCCTACTCTGGGCTGCTCTCATCCTATCGCGAATCAACTGGATCTTCGCGGCCTTCTCCTCAACAATCTGTGGCCCTAAGATACTGCTCTCACTGAGCTCTGTCTAACAGGCGGGCGATCTGCATCTCCTCCCATAAAGAGCCTCAAACGGTGCCATCTGAATGGTCTCCTGGTAGCTGTTGTTGTAGGAGAACTCTACTAAGGGAAAATGATGATCCCAGCTACCTCCGAAGTCTAATACGCATGCTCTGAGCATGTCCTCGAGAGTCTGAATAGTCTGCTCTGACTGTCCGTCGGTCTGCGGATGGAATTCTATGCTGAAACTCAAGCGAGTGCCCAAAGCCTCCTGAAGCCTCTGCCATAGCCGGCTGGTAAACTGGGTGCCTCTGTCAGACACGATACATGTCGGAACTCCGTGCAGTCGTACAATCTCATCAATGTAAATCTGGGCATACTGAGCAAATCCGAAAGTCGTCTTCACCGGTAAGAAGTGAGCCGCTTTCGTCAAACGATCCACGATCACCCAGATGGAGTCATACCCTCGACTAGTCCTGGGTAGACCCACAATGAAGTCCATAGATATCTGTTCCCATTTCCACTCCGAAATGGGTAACGGCTGTAGCTCTCCCGCGGGCCTCTGGTGTTCAGCATTGACTTGCTGACAAGTCAGGCACCTCGACACGAAATCTGCGATGTCCTTCTTCATTCCGTCCCACCAGTAAACACCTCTCATGTCATGGTACATCTTGGTGGAACCGGGATGAACTGTTGGAGATAGTGCCCTCAGAGTCAATTATTAGGTCACAGGTACGTGATTGTAATGATTGAGGGAGGACCTATCCCGGTAGGACAGTCTTACTCGAGATGATAGTATGCTAGCTGGTTTACCTTTATCATCGTGTACTGTTTTAGGTGACCTGACACGTCGCTATTACACGTTGATAGAGCTCCTAGGATTCTTGCTTGACCACCAGCAGTATGAGGGCGATCATATAAGTGGGAGCTGGGGGTCTATAAGCTTATCCTTAAAAGGTCCCTAGTCGTGGGAGTTTCGAGACTGGGCATCGATACTCCATTAGTAGACTAGTGTATACAGTCGAGACCCCGACGAGGGGCGGTGGCCGGTCTCACAAGCCACTGGTGTCAGTTGGATCACCTAAGATGTATACAGGTGCTCATTGGGTTATGAGTACACCGGACAGGACTCGCCGGGAACATGCTAGTTGGTCATATACCAGACGTCAGATGGCAGTTCCCTGGTGACATGTGTGCAGGTTAGTTCATCGACCTGGGGATCGTCATTTGTCTCGTGTGAGTTCCCACTGTACTTTGATTACTACCCTACCACGGCTCAAAGGAGTCGTGCAAACAGGTTTTAGTTGGGTACAGTCCCGAGCCACATGGAGGCAGTGAGCGCATCTTCAGGGGTTCGTCTCTCCCGGTATTGGGGGTGAGGTCGTGCTGTGTCTAGGAGAGCCATTACACAAAGTCCTTGGCCAAGGCAAGGAGATTTACTGGTAGGTATTCCAGTAGTATCTCAGGGTGTTCTGGGCTACACTCCGACACGACTTGTACCGCTTTTGGGGGTCTGACTTTTACCAACCCCCTAGGCCCGCCATGCGATACTCATAGACGAACGGACCGGACTGTACGGATATTGTCACTGACAGGCTCAGTTGGGTGTCGGGGTGAGCTTCCTCATCGACGTCCCATTTGGTCAGTACCTGGTAGCCCGTCACGTATTGGCTTATACCTCTGACGTGCTAGTGGTTAAATCCACAACCGAGGTGTTGACGAGTCTTTAGAGTCCCCCACATTCAGTTACTCAGCTTTCGGGCGAAAGGTTGTAGAGGCCGTATGGAGATATGGCAAGGTCCGATCAGATACGTGCGGTATTGCACGGATCAGGATCGGACAGTTTGTACTATAGGCCGTATGGTTATATGGCAGGGTTCGATCAGATACGTGCGGTATTGCACGGATCAGGATCGAATAGATATTACTAGCCGGCTTTGGTATAAGCCGGATCCTAGTATAGTACAGTGTAGACTTTGTCTCATTGCATTTGTATTTCGGTCGAAATACAGATGCGGGTGTGTATGCACAGTATCGGGGTTTTCCTGTGATTTATTACGGGACCAGTTTTCTGGAGTTGCCAGTTTGTTTTCCGTTTCGGCCAATTTCCTTTGTTCCGTTCATTGGCCGAAGTTTGGTGGAGGAGGGCTTATTTGCATTGTTGCAAATAGGCAATTGTGGAGGGGGGTCTTTGCATATATTTGTATCATGATAGTCTCTCCTTGACCTTGACTTCTAGCTATCATGATGGCTTGACTTTTCCTTTCTCATCATGGTTGGACTTTGTGAGGTGATGATGATGGTGTTGAGTGTGGTTTTGGTATGGTCATCATATTCTTTCATGATGCCCTCTTTGCATTATTGTCATGGTGGCTTCTCATTTTTTTTTTGAAAGACCTCTCATTCTCTCCCTCCCTCACTAGAGCATGGCCGGCCTCCCCCTTGAAGGGGCTGTCCAAATATTTTGAGGTGGGATTTTGCTTCATTTGATGTTGCAAAAATCCCACAAGTTCCATCTAAAAAGCTCCAAGTTCAATCCCTCCTCCAATGGCAATTCCACAACCCCAAAAGTGAGACACAAGCTCTACCAAACATTCTACAGCAAATCTTGGGCACGTCGAGTAGCCGGCTTCGTGCCCGAGTTGCCTCGGCATTGAGGTGGGAGCCCGTAAACAAAGTAGGCGATGTGGTGCACTTCCGGCGACGAGGAGGAGACGGGACTTTTCCGCAGGAGATCCGGACGATGATGAGAAGACCGGAGGACTTGGATCGTCGGTATATCTCTTTCTCATCTTATAGTTAGCTTAGACTAGTTAATGGTTACGATCCGGGTGTTTAGTGCGCGGTGGTGCCGGTTTGCTAAGTCCGCAAAATTTAAGTTTTTCACCGCTTCCGCATTCCGCCGTCGGATTGACGGCCGGGGCGCCGCCGTGCACTTACATTGGTATCAGAGCCTCCCCATTAACTTAGTCTAGCTTTGTGTAGTGTGTTTTTCTGTTTCGATCGATCGAATGTTCCAAAACTACATTTTTGTTAGCATCAGTTTTCTGTTGGAAATTTTTGGTGTCGAAAAATTTTTCAGGTTGTAAAATATTGATGTACTGGAAAATCTAAGAGCTCTGTAAAAATTCGACGAAGTAACTCCACAGTGGGAGCGCGGAACCGCCGCGAAAACCCCCTTCCCGCCGCCCTTCCGCCGCGCACTGTGGAGATCACTTCACCAATTTTTTACAGAGGCCTTCTGGGCTTAAAATATGGGTTTTGGAATATTAAAATTGGGCCCAGGTTTTCTGTGAGTGCTACAGTTTTGATTGGGGGCCCACTTGTTAATTTTTGATCGATCGGATATTTTAAACACATTTTTCACAGTATTTACATTATATCTGCGACCGTGAATGTCACTTGATCGGTAAATCCGGTCTAACTGCTATAGCCCGGTTAGACGGATTTGCGAACGTGACTTTCACGTTGATGTTTTGTTTTTGGCTGTGATGTTGCGGATCGGTCGTGGGGGATAGCCTGGATGCAATGCTAGTACAGTTTTGTTTGTATTATGTACATTTGATATTGCGGGGCGAGCGTCCGACATGTGGACTGCCGTCACTGCCTGATTGTATTATTATTTTGGGGCACGACCTGGTTGCGGTCGATGTACCCGGTGTATGTATATTTTACTTTCTGTACTAGGATTGCCCCGCGGAGGGGTGCACGGATAGCCGGGTTCTGGAGGGCAACAAGCCCGCATCTCATGGCATTGAGACGGAGGGGGCTTCGCTCTAGGATTGGCGGGCTATTCGCCGCACTCGTAGGGGGTACAGGTTGACCCAGGAGGGGTGCCCAAGTTACCGGATTCCGTGAAGTGCTGGGTGGTCCATTCACGGAGCTGAAGGGGGCTGCCTCGTTTCAGGTTTTGGCGGGTGACTTGCCGCGCCCGTAGGGGTCTAGGATTACATTGCACAGGCTATCCACACGACCAGGGGAACGTCGGGTTTCAGCAGTGGCTCTGTGAAACCCGGGGATCCCGGATATCTGTATTGTTTCTGTAATGCTGTACATTTTCTGTGATGTTGCATTTCTTTTCACGCCTTGAGCGAAATATAATATATTGGTATATATATTAGTAGATGTTGTATATGTTTTTCATCCGCGCTAGTCCAGTCCCCGCTCTGTCGTTAGTAAGCTAACCTAACGGGTAATGACGGGACCCAGTGGCGAATGCGGATGGCATATACGTACATCAGTATATTTTCGTTCTTTTTGGTGTGATCAATTGATGGGACTGCATTGATTCGGATCAGTGCAAGTTAAAAACAAACCTAATCTGATGTTGTTGGAACACTTTTCAAAAAGCTGTTATTGCAAGGACGTTTACTTTTGTTTTGCATCGTGGTATTCATTGGAATATCCTGCTCCTCAGTCGACGAGGCAAGGGCCGAGATCCCTTCACCGGGAGTGACCCCTTGGACAGAAATTTGCGTCAGGGCATTGACTTCACTATAGCCGATTACTTTTGCTTTGCACCGTGGTATTCAGTTGGAATATCCTGCACCCCATTCTACGGGGAAAGAGCCGAGATCCCTTCACCGGGAGTGACCTCTTTAGCAACGGTTTTCGTCACTATATTTTCAAAAAGCTATCCGTTCCTTCAACGATATCAAGTTCATTACGTTAAAGGTTTTCGCCAGAAACCATTCGTAGCCCTCCATCATTTCAGTTAAATATTCGGTAGTATTCAAGCTATGTATTTTGACCTCACGCCAAGGCATAGTGTTTGGTAGCTGCCGGGTATTTATCTGTTGCATAGATAGATGCGTTGGTTTGGGACAGTCGTACTACTATTTTGGCCTACGTCAAGGGTATGTACGGGTGGATTCAAATTAACCTGGATAATGATGGGCAGAACTTGACATGTGACTTATGATATTTTGACCTCACGCCAAGGTCATAAGAGCATGGGGCAGAAATCTCATCGGGAGTTTCAAAAGAACTGAAACTTGCCAGATATGCGCATACCTTCTGGAGTGTGTTGACGTGAGCGGATTCCGTCACGTTATCATGCGATGATAGTTGGATCCCGATTCCCACTGATGAGTTAGTTTTACTCCTCGGGTGTTCCCGACTAATTCTTCTTTCAGGTTTGGAGGAGAATTTGAGGTACAGTGGGAAGATTTCCAGATTAGATAAATTGGTGACCATTCTGATCTAGGTTAGAGTGCACGCTGAGTGTTTCTTTTCTCTCTCTCTTTGGCAGCGACCATTGACCCGACCCTAAGACTTTGACTCAGTGACCAAATTAACCGAACCTTCTTAACACCGGCTTTTGGATTGTCAGAGTTGCAAACCTCATTGCCACTCCTACTTTTACCCTTTTCTCCAGGACATCCCGTATTACTACGAACGTCCACTTCCATTGGACAAAACCATCGTATGGTTAGATACGAACTCGAAAGAATTTATTCGAGGATGGTTTCCGGTTCTGGAGAAAACGGATAGGATTATTCAGTTGTCTTTGCTTTTTACCCTCTCTCAGGTTACGAGTACTCCTTGGTTTAGGGGTAGTACACCTATTACGCAAATTGGATTGTCTTCTTCCAAACCTTAGGCTGGTGCTGACCGGTAGGGAATGAAGAAAACCAATTAGCATAACGATGGTGTGCAGAAGGTATTAAGTTCAGACAAAGCAAGGGATTAGTAAGAGGGCAAAGTAAATTGCAACAGATATTCACGACCAAACCAAATATTTCGTTACCACTCCCACATCACCTTTGTATTTCTCCAGGACACTCCGTATCACTACGAAGATCCACAGTTTATTTGGATACTCCATCGTATGGTTATATACGAACTCGAATGGAACTTGTTCCAGTTCGGGGATGGATTCTGGTTCAGGAGAAATAGGAATAAGGTTTATTCGGTTGTCTTTTATCTTCACCCTCTCTCATTGCGAGTGTTCCTAGGATTGGGACAGTACACCCATTATGCTTATTGGATAGTCTTCTTCCAAACCATAGGCTGGTGCCGAATGGTAGGGAAGGAAGAAAACCATTTGGCCTAAAAGGGTGTGCAGAAGGTAAAGACTAAAGACATATGAAGGGATTTGGAGAGGTGGCAAAGAACTATACGGTTACAGTCGTGAATCTGGAAGAGGCATTACTAGGAATACCAGAATACCCCATCGGAACATTTCAATGTTTCAATTTCACTGTGTAATGTTAAAAGAAAACTGATTTTCCGATTAGACACTTGCTCCAGGGTATGTATTTACCAAGTATGATTCTCACATCTGTATGGTTTTACAGATGATGAGTGGGAGTAAGCTATTGGGAATTAGGTGATTGTCCTCATTATATCGGGATTCGTTGTAATCGGTGATATTTGAGGAAGTCACCTGGGTTATTTGCCGGACGGCAAGTATTTGGTTTTGAATATCCGCCGTTATGCACCAATTTCAAATCGATGTATCTGTACGTCTATTTTCATAGAGTGAGATATACCTTTCTGAAATTATGTCTGTGACATTTACCTATATCAGTGGATGGTTAGGTAAGGAGCATTAAACAGCGGTGTAATTCTTCATAACCATAAGTACAGTTTTCAACCTACGACACACAGTGAATGAGTTATCAGACTCAAGGGACTTATACAGAGTATTGTATGTTGTCCAGGGTCCATCAGGACGGAGGGGTTGGTCCTCGTACTATATTCGGTTTACTTATGACTTCTCTAGTTTTTAGACAGGTGTTTCGCGGAAACACAGGGTCTGAATTTTGAGAAGTTATAGGTATTTGAATAGAGTAGAGAACCAGGTGTAGCAAGTATCGGGATTCTTCAAAGTGATCGAAGATGTAGATACTTGTGTATGGTATTCAGTTGATAGTAGTGATTAAGAGAAATTGCTTCTCTTTCAGGTTACTCATAATTGGAAGTATTCCTAAGTTGAGTAACGCTGATCGGCCTCCTTCCATTTAGTTGACATGCACTGGAGACAGTTGCATGATTTGGATCTGGTTCAGTTAAATCAGTGCCTCTGGTCCTGTATGGGATATAGAACAGTTCGTATCTTAACGTTGTTAAGATACGGGGAGTTGTCCGGTTTATGATTAAAACCAGACACTGGACAACTCAAGGCACGTTTCTGTAATGGCTGTTTGTGGGTTGACCCAGGCTATGACGAGGGTTGACTTTCTACCATCTGGATGAACAATAGCGATATTGTTCTAGACTCGCCACAGTTTTATTAAAAATGTTTTTTTTTTCAGAAAACAGTAGTGGGAGTGTGGTAGAACTGGAAGTAATTCCAGAACCACAAACGATTACTGAAGATTTGATAAGGAACCTAAAGATTCAATCTGGATTGACATTCCATTGGCCACTCCGCAGATAAGGTGGGTAACTTCAGGCACCCGAGAGGTACTCCGGTAGCCTCAAGGACGGTGACAGGGAAGTTCTTGTTTACCCACAATTGCCATTGCTGTTGTTCCAGGTTACGAGACCCGGCGGGAGGATGAGTATAGCGTCGTTCTAAACCAGTTTTAGAAGTGTACGTCTATATGACTCTGCCAGAGGGTTGTCGTAGTCAGTGGGAGCAGCGGAAGCATTGGTGGACAGGTTGCTTATGTCTATTTACAGACTGAAGCACCAGTAGCGGAGATAGATCATCTGTTTCTGACGTGACAGTCATGGGTTTGACTTCATCAGAATAGGGGATGGATCTGTTGAGAAGGTAGTAGGGTGTGATATCCTGGTATTTGGATGATATACACAAAGTAGGAAAAGAAACTCCTACACTACGATCGGTTATACTTTGGTCGTCACACAGTTGTTTCTCCACAAAAGAAATGGATTTTATATCAGACATACTGGTTACTAGATCTATGGTCTTAGATCTAGATTTGGGTGGTTTCCCAATTAGGGTACTTGACAGCATTCTAAGAGTATTTAGGATGGACGACTCCTGGCACGGTAGTGTACCTGCAGGTAATGGAGTCACCCTCTCCAAAGGTGTCTTACAGACTAAAGGGGAGAGGGACGGGCATGATTGACAGATCACTTGCTCATGCAATTGAGTCAATCGTGAGATGTCAAGTACCACACCAGATGTTGTTCTTGCACTAGATGCAATAAGTTGACATTAATCCAATCCTGGAGAAACAGTCGGAAGCAGTTTTAGAACATAAGTGAATGTTCTAGGGATATGATAACGACAGCCTCATTCAGGAGACAGTTATCATTCCAGGCTTCCAAGGTGACATGGACGACAAGGAGGTTGTCAGAGTTATAGTTTTCCTTCTGATAAGGGGCAGTATTTTGGACAGGTGGTCCAAGGCAATACTGAGGGAGGCATGGCGCGCAGGATACTGATTAAGTTCAGTTGACGATACAGTCTAAGAAGTTTGGATTTGGAGTTCATTTATGAGCTAGGTCCCATCAGACATCCAGACACATCCTAAGACAGGTATTGCTCATTTCGGGAGATGGGTTTCTCCGCGAACTTGAGATATAGAGAGACGTAGAAGGAAACAACTAAGCGGATCCACTCACTGAGGCTATTCCTCGAACGCAATAGTTCCGCAAACGAGCTTTGTGAGACTGACTAGTAGAGGAGTTGGATGTTCGGTATCACACGGGCTGTGAGTATGCGACATCGCAATAATTAGCCTTGAGTGCAAGTGGGAGATTGTTGGAGATAGTGCCCTCAGAGTCAATTATTAGGTCACAGGTACGTGATTGTAATGATTGAGGGAGGACCTATCCCGGTAGGACAGTCTTACTCGAGATGATAGTATGCTAGCTGGTTTACCTTTATCATCGTGTACTGTTTTAGGTGACCTGACACGTCGCTATTACACGTTGATAGAGCTCCTAGGATTCTTGCTTGACCACCAGCAGTATGAGGGCGATCATATAAGTGGGAGCTGGGGGTCTATAAGCTTATCCTTAAAAGGTCCCTAGTCGTGGGAGTTTCGAGACTGGGCATCGATACTCCATTAGTAGACTAGTGTATACAGTCGAGACCCCGACGAGGGGCGGTGGCCGGTCTCACAAGCCACTGGTGTCAGTTGGATCACCTAAGATGTATACAGGTGCTCATTGGGTTATGAGTACACCGGACAGGACTCGCCGGGAACATGCTAGTTGGTCATATACCAGACGTCAGATGGCAGTTCCCTGGTGACATGTGTGCAGGTTAGTTCATCGACCTGGGGATCGTCATTTGTCTCGTGTGAGTTCCCACTGTACTTTGATTACTACCCTACCACGGCTCAAAGGAGTCGTGCAAACAGGTTTTAGTTGGGTACAGTCCCGAGCCACATGGAGGCAGTGAGCGCATCTTCAGGGGTTCGTCTCTCCCGGTATTGGGGGTGAGGTCGTGCTGTGTCTAGGAGAGCCATTACACAAAGTCCTTGGCCAAGGCAAGGAGATTTACTGGTAGGTATTCCAGTAGTATCTCAGGGTGTTCTGGGCTACACTCCGACACGACTTGTACCGCTTTTGGGGGTCTGACTTTTACCAACCCCCTAGGCCCGCCATGCGATACTCATAGACGAACGGACCGGACTGTACGGATATTGTCACTGACAGGCTCAGTTGGGTGTCGGGGTGAGCTTCCTCATCGACGTCCCATTTGGTCAGTACCTGGTAGCCCGTCACGTATTGGCTTATACCTCTGACGTGCTAGTGGTTAAATCCACAACCGAGGTGTTGACGAGTCTTTAGAGTCCCCCACATTCAGTTACTCAGCTTTCGGGCGAAAGGTTGTAGAGGCCGTATGGAGATATGGCAAGGTCCGATCAGATACGTGCGGTATTGCACGGATCAGGATCGGACAGTTTGTACTATAGGCCGTATGGTTATATGGCAGGGTTCGATCAGATACGTGCGGTATTGCACGGATCAGGATCGAATAGATATTACTAGCCGGCTTTGGTATAAGCCGGATCCTAGTATAGTACAGTGTAGACTTTGTCTCATTGCATTTGTATTTCGGTCGAAATACAGATGCGGGTGTGTATGCACAGTATCGGGGTTTTCCTGTGATTTATTACGGGACCAGTTTTCTGGAGTTGCCAGTTTGTTTTCCGTTTCGGCCAATTTCCTTTGTTCCGTTCATTGGCCGAAGTTTGGTGGAGGAGGGCTTATTTGCATTGTTGCAAATAGGCAATTGTGGAGGGGGGTCTTTGCATATATTTGTATCATGATAGTCTCTCCTTGACCTTGACTTCTAGCTATCATGATGGCTTGACTTTTCCTTTCTCATCATGGTTGGACTTTGTGAGGTGATGATGATGGTGTTGAGTGTGGTTTTGGTATGGTCATCATATTCTTTCATGATGCCCTCTTTGCATTATTGTCATGGTGGCTTCTCATTTTTTTTTTGAAAGACCTCTCATTCTCTCCCTCCCTCACTAGAGCATGGCCGGCCTCCCCCTTGAAGGGGCTGTCCAAATATTTTGAGGTGGGATTTTGCTTCATTTGATGTTGCAAAAATCCCACAAGTTCCATCTAAAAAGCTCCAAGTTCAATCCCTCCTCCAATGGCAATTCCACAACCCCAAAAGTGAGACACAAGCTCTACCAAACATTCTACAGCAAATCTTGGGCACGTCGAGTAGCCGGCTTCGTGCCCGAGTTGCCTCGGCATTGAGGTGGGAGCCCGTAAACAAAGTAGGCGATGTGGTGCACTTCCGGCGACGAGGAGGAGACGGGACTTTTCCGCAGGAGATCCGGACGATGATGAGAAGACCGGAGGACTTGGATCGTCGGTATATCTCTTTCTCATCTTATAGTTAGCTTAGACTAGTTAATGGTTACGATCCGGGTGTTTAGTGCGCGGTGGTGCCGGTTTGCTAAGTCCGCAAAATTTAAGTTTTTCACCGCTTCCGCATTCCGCCGTCGGATTGACGGCCGGGGCGCCGCCGTGCACTCACATGAACACTATATACCGATCGATGTGCCTCCTCAAGAATCTCGCACCGCAATCCCTCAGCATCTGGTACGCACAGTCTAGCCCCAAATCGTAGTATCCCCTGATCATCGATCACGAACTCGGAAAATCTGCCCTGTCCCATCTGTGTCCTGATCTCTGAACATCGGTCATCACTGTGTTGTGCCTCATGTATACGGTCAAACAACTGTGGGCATGCACGAACATGCGCAATCTGTCCTCCGATCGGCGTAAACTTGAACTGTACCCGGCTGTCGCAAAAAGTCTGCCAATCTGCCGACGACTGCCTCTGTACTGCGCTCAAACAAGATAGACTACCACCGGGCCTCTTGCTCAAAGCATCCGCCACTACGTTCGCCCTGCCCGGGTGATACAATATCTCATAATCGTAGTCCTTCACTAACTCCATCCATCGGCGCTGTCTAAGGTTCAGGTCTCGCTGCTGGAATATATACTTTAAGCTCTTGTGATCAGTGAATATCTGGCACGACTCTCCATACAGGTAATGTCGCCAGATCTTAAGTGCAAAGACCACTGCAGCCATCTCCAAATCATGAGTGGGGTAATTCTGTTCATGTTTCTTTAATTGCCACGAAGCATACGCGATCATCCTGTCATGCTGCATCAAAACGCACCCTAGCCCCACTCGTGAAGCGTCACAGTAGACCACAAATCCGCCTGATCCTGAAGGCAATGATAGCACTGGTGTCGTAGTCAGTAGAGCCCGTAGCTGCTGGAAACTGTGCTTACACTCCTCCGTCCAATCGAAGCGAACTCCCTTCCGGGTCAACCCGGTCAAAGGTGCAGCAATGCGAGAGAAGTCCTGCACGAATCGCCTGTAATAACCTGCCAGCCCTAGAAAGCTGCGAACCTCCGTCACTGACGTGGGTCTAGGCCAACTCCGAAAGGCCTCAATCTTCTTCGGCTCTACACATATACCATCTCGTGTAATCACGTGCCCCAAGAAATCTACACTATCCAGCCAGAAAGCACACTTGGAGAATTTGGCGAAAAGCTGATGCTCGCTCAATATCTGCAGTGTAATTCGCAGGTGCTGCTCGTGCTCCTCTCTACTCTGAGAATACACCAGAATATCGTCAATGAACACTATGATGAACAGATCAAGATACGGCCGGAAAATACGGTTCATCAAGTCCATGAATGCTGCTGGCGCGTTGGTGAGTCCGAACGACAACACCAAAAACTCATAATGGCCGTAACGCGTGCGGAAGGCTGTCCTAGGAATGTCCTCCTGTCGAACCCGGAGCTGATGGTAGCCTGATCGCAAATCGATCCTCGAAAAGTATCCTGCCCCCTGAAGCTGGTCGAACAAATCGTCGATGCGTGGCAAAGGATGTCTGTTCCGCACTGTCACCCTGTTCAGCTGGCGGTAGTCAATACACAAACGCATATTGCCGTCCTTCTTCTTGACAAATAGGACTGGAGCACCCCAAGGAGAAACACTGGGTCAAACAAGTCCCTTATCCAGCAAATCTTGCAACTGACCCTTCAATTCTCTAAGTTCCGCCGGGGCCATCCGATAAGGCGGTACAGAAATAGGCTCCGCGCCAGGAACCAAATCAATACAGAAAGAAATATCACGCTCGGGCGGTAGCCTAGGAAGCTCGTCAGGGAACACATCAGGGAACTCGCTAACAACCGGAACCTGATCCAACGGAACCTCTGTAGCCTTAGTATCAGAAACATAGGCGAGAAATCTCTGACATCCCTTCCGCAAAAGCTGTCCCGCGCGAAAAGAAGAAATCACACTGTAAGGGGTGGCACCACGGTCCCCCAACACAACAAAAACTGACTCGCCGGGAAAACAAAATCTAACTGTCTTCTCGCGGCAGTCAACAGAAGCATAGCACGTGGCTAACCAATCCATGCCCAAAAGAACGTCGAAGTCCAACATCTCAAGAAGGATCAAATTGACCGGCAACTCTCTCTCGCCAATACGGACGATACAGGATCGGAACACGTGCCTAGCAACAAATGACTCTCCCACAGGAGTAGTCACAACAAGCGGCTGATCAAGCAAACCGGACTCTCTACCCAAACTCGGCACAAAGTGTGTGGATACGTACGAGTGCGTGGATCCGGGATCGAAGAATACGTGTGCATCAACCGAACATACTGGAAGGATACCTGAGACCACCGCATTGGACGCCTGCGCGTCCTGATGCGTCAAGGCAAAAACTCATGCCTGCCCTCCACCTGTGACTGGCTATCCCCTGCCGGCAGCTGGCTGTCCTCTGCCTCGGTCACCTCGTCCTCTATGAACAAATCCTCCGCGGCTACGACCTCCCTGTGCATGCGTCTGACGCGGAGTAACAGTAGGTACAATAGGCAACGCCGTCTGGGGTGGTGAAGGTGGTAATGTGACATGCGGTGCAGCTACCTCCCTCCGGGGTAACTCAGGACAATCTCGTACATGATGATAAGAACTCCCGCAGTGAAAACATCCCGACGATGGCCGCTGACCCTCCTGGGATAGGAACTGAACAACCGACCCCGCCCTGAATCTCTGCTACCTACAATACGTCTATCACGGCGCCGAAAAGGCTGTCTC
This sequence comes from Agapanthus africanus, assembly GCA_030015575.1. Taxonomy (NCBI): domain Eukaryota; kingdom Viridiplantae; phylum Streptophyta; class Magnoliopsida; order Asparagales; family Amaryllidaceae; genus Agapanthus; species Agapanthus africanus. The sequence continues at coordinate 579,400,213 of JASDDO010000019.1, forward strand.
TGCGCTGATGTATCCGCACGAACACTCTTCGGCTCTGGAACTGCCGAAGTATCAGCAAGGCGCTCCTCGACTAATAGGGCTGCGTCTACAGCTGCTGCATATGTCTCGTAATGCTGTGCGCTGATCGCCAGAAACAGTGGTGTAAGCAAGCCTCGGACAAATCTCTTGACTCGCAACTCCTCAGTAGCCACTAGGTACGAAGCATAAACTGATAGCTCGGTAAACAACACATCGTACTCTTCCACTGACATCTCCGGCGTCTGGCGCAAGGACTCAAATCTGCGTGCTCGGGCATCCCTAACACTCTGGGGAAGAAAACGGGCAAGGAATAGCGCCACAAACTCGGTCCAGGTCATAGGAGGAAGACCTGCTGCTCTACCCTTCTCAACTGATTCGCACCATTTCTGCGCGAGACCTTCCAGGCGAAAGCTCGCGAACTCAACCCATCTCACATCTGCGCATCTGAGGGAACGGCATATCCGAGCCATCCTATCAATGAAAGACTGTGGGTCCTCAGCTATATCGGTACCTGTGAAGACTGGAGGCTTCAGCCTCATAAACTCTGACAGCGATACTGTAATAACCTCCGTAGCTGCAGGGACAACTGCCTGTACTGTGGGTACCACCGCGGTCTCTGCAACGGGTGGAACTACCTCTGGTCACTGCGCTCGAAGTGTCTTAACTAGAGATCCCATCATCTGGCGCATCTCCTGCATACTGGATCCCATTGTCTGGCGCATCTCTTGCACACCAGCCCCTAACATGACAATCTGATCTGTTACAGCAGGAACAACCTGCTCGGGCACAACCGGTGTACTACCCGGATCAGTCCTCGTCTCGGACGAGCCAACTCGAATCTCGGCCCTCGCGGCCGCTCTCTGCTCCCTCGTAGTCTTTGGCGGCATAATGGCTGAAAGGAACAATAGGATTCGATAAGGATACAGAAATCGAATCGCAAGAATGTTTATACTCAAGAAAGAATTTAAATCAACAAGTCCTAAGGTCGCATTGGCGGAGTACCGTGTCGTGAGTATGCCGCGGAACATACGCACGCTACGCCACTCTGCTTCAGCCACCTACTCCATCATACCAGGGTCATCCTAGGAACACTCCAAAAGGTAAAACCTACGCTCTGATTACCAACTTTGTCACGACCCAAAGTTCGGCCCGTGACCGGCACTTAACCACGTAACGTCTACAGGCGTAACGCGACTAAGTGAACCGAAAACCCGGAAACCAAACCAGTAAAAATATAGAGTGTTTTAAGTTTAAAAAGGAAGCATTTAGAAGTGATAAGAAATCTTAAGTAAACAATCTCCAATATAGCAATATACGACGCCGTAGCGAAGATCAAGAACAACAAGTGGGAACATCACAGATAGAATAAACTACATAAGTAAAGTCGGCTCACAACGAGCTCGACACCAGAATACCAATAATATACATCATCGTCCTCACACTGTCTCTAAGTCAAATACATATATGGTAGATGGAGATTACTAGATACAAAAGTGTGTACAATAAAGGTAACCAGATACCACAACCCACCTAACAGCAAAACAGCTCACGCACCAACTGTAGTGGTATCTGTAGCCAAAAGATGTAAGGAAACAGCCTGCCGCAACTACTCCGAAGGGCAACCTGCAAATACTGTGGCACAACGAGGGTGAGTTGTCAACTCATGAATAGAAATAACATATAAAGGTAATCGCGATCATGCACGTACTGCGCTACTCTAACATATGCCAGCAGATGATATCAATGCGTGATAAGCAGTATGTGCAATAATCATGCAAGTGCTCTATCAGGTAATACAACTACAGGATGAGATACAATAATGAATGCTGAGCATGGGAATATAATATCTACACGGAATGTCAACGTGGAATATATATATATAATCGGTATCCATCAATACACCGCAAATCCCAACAACCCAGACGCCGGCACTCCCATCGGCCTTCAATCCTGTACATCCCTGAGAATCACGAGTGCCCAACATCGGCACCCAAATATCATAAATACTCGTGTCTAGCATCGACACGCAATTCCTCCTTTATCGGGCATCCGTCAGTCCGGGTCAGCCCTCTCTCTCATACATATCGGGCATCCGTCAGTCCGGGTCGGCCCTCTCTCAATATATCGGGCATCCGTCAGTCCGGGTTAGCCCTCTCTCATTATATATCGGGCATCCGTCAGTCCGGGTCAGCCCCCTCTCAATATATCGGGCATCCGAGAGTCCGGGTCAGCCCTCTCTCAATAAATCGCTCTAGCATCGAGAAAACACTTGGTGGGCGCACCGAAATATCATATCAAGGGAACCGGGTTTTTAAATGATTACATATTTGAAATGGCCACGGTTCCCAAATCCAGAAATCACATGTAATCCTAACCAATATGCAAGTAAATGTGATATGATATGTACATCAAGTATGAATATCATGGCAATTCTAACGGTGTGTGTAACATGAAGGGTAGTGCTCGTGCAACATGAACCGTCAGTAAGGTTGCGGTGTTCTATCAATTCTAGTTTATATACATATAGCAGGGAATGCGGTATGCACTAAATAGTAGCCATGCACAGTTAATGTATAGAAATGTAGCTATAAGGTCTTATCAGCCCCGACGTAGAACGCCATGCGGACGATATCCCCGTAGATGTTAAATCTACTCACCGTAGTCTCTCTCTAGGTATAGCCGACGACTTGTTTCCCTTTCTTCGCGGCATCCGTCGCACTCGCCTGCGAACCTAGAATTGTCACAATAAATCACACGTAAGCTCAAACCATACAAACACGACATTTAAGGTCAACTAGAAACCCGTGTCGCAAACCAAGCGTGCGTGTGCGCGATACGTTAAAACGTGTGATTACGCGCCTGAAGCCACTCCGACGCGTCGCGATACGCAGAAACCCCAAACCCACACACACGTATCACGCGCATCACGAAAGATTAAAAAATACGGGAAATAGGGTATTCTACTCCAGACTTTGATACAGAACAGATATTACAAATATATATATACCAAAATACTACAAATAGCAGCAGACTCCAGTGACCCAAACCCCAACTCCTAACTCACCCATCTGGCCGCAATTTGCGGCCAGAATGCATTTTCCGGCGGCCTATATGGGGAATTGGGCCCCCAGGTTTTGTTGGTGCACTCTATACCCCCTGTGTATGCTAGAGTAATTCTAATTTCACTCGGAAATATCTCGGGTAGTAGCAGATCCTACAGAGTCTTATTTCTAGTTAAAATCCACACTTTTGCACAAAAATGAAACTTTAGGGTATTTTTGTGGAACCTGAAGCAAACTGTTAGTGTATATGCCCTAGGGGCCATTATTGTATCATACTAGTTTGTATATTACTTAATGGAAGCTTGGGATATTCACATGTATATAACAGTCTTGCGAAACATGGTAGTATGCTACTTGGTTTTTCTATCTTAATATGTGAGTATACGTATTGATAGAGCTCTTAGGATCTTGCTTGACTACCAGCGTTGTGATGGCAGTCACACTAGTAGGGGCTGGGTAGTCTACAAGCACATCCTTATTCAGGTCCCTAGTCGTTGGATTATCGAGACAGAGCATCGATACTCCGGAGTAGACTAGTGTGTACGCTTCTCATCCCAGTTGGGGAAATGGTCTGTCCCACAGCCGTCAGTACGTCGTACTAGAGATAGTATGCAGGTGCTCGTTAGGTTACGGGTACACCGAAAAGGACTCACAGGGAACTGTTGGTTGGTTTTATACCAGTCGTCAGTGAACAGTTCCCAGGTGACATGAGTACAGCATAGTCCGCAGACTTGACACTGCTACTTCGCCTTGAGTGTATCCCACTGTTCTAAGATTGCTACCCTACCACGGCTCAAAGGAGTCGTGCAAACAGGTAGCAGTTGGGTGCAGTCCCGAGCACTTGGAGGCAATGGCGGTTAGACAGGATTCGTCTCTCCCGGTATTGGGGGTTGATATCGCGCTGTGTCAGAGAGCCATTACGCAAAGTCCCTGGCCAGGGCAAGCGAGATTTGCTGGTAAGTTCCAGTAGTTTCTCAGGGTGTAATGGGCTTCCCTCCGACACGACTTATACCGCTATTAGGGGACTGACGCTTGCTGCCCCCCTAGGCCCGATATGCGATAGTCTTGGACGAACGGACCGGACTGTATGGTGATTGTCACATCAGACTCAGTAAAAGTTCGGATGGGTTTCCTCATCGGCCTTCTTATCGACATCTACCTGGGGACCGTTACGTACAGCTAGTGCCGCTTGCGGTCTGTGGTTAAACCCACTGCCAGCGTAGTAGTCGAGTCTCTAGAGTCCCACACAGAGAGTTTCCCTACTCCAGACGAAACGATATAGAGGTCGTATGGTTTTACGACAAGGGTTCGGACGCATACGTGTGTTTACGCACGTACGACTTTCGGACAGTTTTTACCAGTCGGCTTTGGTTTAAGCCAGTTACTGGTATCCGGTTATTGGATTTATACAGTCTAAAGTTTTTCCGTATTTTTGCGGAAAGGAGGGGCGTTCTCGTAATTACGCGAGAAGCTTCTAGAAGGTGGTGACTAAGGAGGTTTAGGTGGCATATACAATGAATGTGATTAGTGAGTCATATGGATGATTCATCCATGTCATTAATGCTTCATAATTGCTTAATGACTCATGGAGATGAATCATCACTAGATATTATCAAGCATGGTTGTTAAATGATTTATTTTCTTTTCTTGATAAAAAGAAATGCTTGATATATATTATCATAACTCATTATTCTCACTTCATTATTATGTTCATCTTCTCTCTCCTCAAGCTCTCCCTCTTCAAACCCTAATCCTCCCCTCTCATGTGTTGAGTACAAGGATTAGTTAGACTAACTAAACCATAACCCTCACTCTATATCACCTAGCTTCTTTGATTAGCATTTAAAGAAGGTTAGTTGTCTCAAGTTTAGAGGCTAAGCTTGGAGTAAAGCTCTCGGGTGGATCGTCTACTACTTCGAGAAGGCCGAGGAGGAGGAGGAGTTCGCAAAGACGAAGGACACGATTCGTTAGGTATAATCCCTAAACATAGTAGTATAGAACTTCTATGTTTCGTATTAGTTATCGTTTAGCTTCGATTCGTGCGGTTAGTCGATGTTTAAGCAAAGAACAAGATCGTTTTTCAAATTTCCGCCTCCCCGCAAGTCGTGGGGTGTTGTACATCGACTTACAGTGGTATCAGAGCCTCGCTAAACAATAAATAACTTACTTGCAAATTTGTATGAATTTCGAACGGAAAAAACGAAACCGGAAAAGCCCGAAATCACAAGTTTCTGTCGATTTTTAAATGAAGTCCAAAAATTTTTCAGGGATGTTCAGAAAGCTTGAAAAGACAGTAGAAGAACACCCAAGAAAATTGGACCCCTGAATCGTCTAAAGAGCCGCGGAACCGCGGCGGATCCCACCGATCCGCCGCGATTCCGCCGCCGAGTTGGCGATTCAGGAACCCAATTTTCCTGTGTTGGTTCTCTGGGATATTTGGTATTTTATGGAATTTTTTAATTTTTGCTCAGGTTTCAGATTTACAGAAAAGTATTGGAGCAAAATTAAAAGTGTTTAATCGATCGAAATTATACAGTATTTGCTTGTTGGATTATATCTGTGTTTGTATAATGTGTTCGTAAACCTCCCCTAACTACTAGTATGTCGGTTGGCAGGGGGTTGCACATTTCTGTAATGGATTTTATCTGTTTGTGCATATGAACTGTGTTGGACTGTTGTGATGTATAGCCGGGGTTATGTGATGGGTTATTATTTAATTCATTTGATGTAAATGTAATTTGTTGTAATATTATTTTGCGGGGCACATCCAGGTTGCGGTTGTAGCCACCGTTGTATTATTTCATTTTACTGTTTTTGCTCCTAGGACAGACCCAAGGAGGGGTGCACAAACTGCCGGGTGGGTAGTTTGCCGCACCCGTAGGGGTCTTAGGTGGGGTAATGGCTATTCATCACAACTGTGTAATCCGTCTTTTGTTGCAGGCTCAAAACAAACACGGATTTCTTGCAAATCCAATTAAGTTCATCTGTGATCTGGAATGAATATCATTGCGTCAGACGAATGTAAAATATCTATATATATGATAGCTATTTAGACGTCACTTATGTTTTACACCCGCGCTAACCCAGCCCCCGCTCTGTCGTTAGTTAAGTAACCTAACGGGTAATGATGGGACCCCGTGGCGAATGCGGATGGCATAAGAGGACGTTGTATTTTCGTTGTTTTCTGCAATGATAGGTTAATGATGGGACGCATTATCTGTAATGCAAATAAAATAAACCAAAAGTTTAATCGCTGGAACAATTTAAAAGAAACCACTCGGTTAATTTTTAAAACAGATATTTTTAAATGCGGAGTTTTAACCACTCCTTTTAAAGCTATCAGGTTCCTTCGGTTATATCAAGTTCACTACGTTCACGGTTTCGCCAAAACCATTCGTAGCCCTCCGTCATTTCATCTAGGTATTCAGTAGTATTCAAGCTATGTATTTTGACCTAACGCCAAGGCATAGTGTTTGGTAGCTACTGGATATTCATTTGTTGCATAGATAGATGAGTTAGTTTGGGACAGTCGTATTATCATTTTGGCCGAACGTCAAGGATATATACGGATGGGTTCAAATTAACAAGATAATAATGGGTAGAACTTGACATGTGACTTATTACATTTTGACCTAACGCCAAGGTCATAAGAGCATGGGGCAAAAACTTATATCGGGAATTTCTAAAGAAACTGAAATTTGCAAAGAGCTGCATACCATTTGGAGTTTGATGAATGTTGGTAGCATTCCTTCAACATTATCATACGATGATATTTGGATCCCGATCCTACTGTGAGTATATGCTACTTATCAGGATATTCGTCACTTAACGATCAATGCTATAAACCAAGTAGGTGTCAAGAAAAATGTCAGCGGGGTTACGCCCCCAGAGAAAAGAGGTTCTTTAATTAAGGAACTTCGAGAAAGCGTTGGAAAACCTCCCTCGAAGTATCGACACTGGCCTGGCTGAACGGTTAAGCAAGAATTGTACAGTGAGAATAGTCCTGGCTAATTCTTCTTTTATGGTTTGAGGAAGGATTCGAGAAACAGTGGGAGCCATCTAGTTTAGATAAACTAAAAACCACTCTAAACTTGCAAGAGCATCATGCTAAAGAGTTTTCTTCTCTCTCTCCTAATTGCAGCGACCCTGAAAATGACTGGACTTAAGTTACTTTTAGAGAAAAATATACTGACAGGGCCAAACTATAAAGATTGGCTGCGGAATGTCAAAATTGCTTTGACCTATGACAAATTGGGGTACGTCCTCACCGCTACGGCACCTGCTGTCCCTGGTCCTAAATCCAGCAATGCGGATAAGGAAATCCGCAAAACCTGGGATTTAGATTGCGCGAAAGCCAAGTGCATCGTGCTTGCCTCGATGAACAATGAACATCAGAGGAGGCACGAGGATATGGAACTAGACGCCATATTTCTCCATACAAAGGAACTTTATGGAGAGCAATCTCGTATAGCAAGATACGAGACCTCAAAGAACTTGTTTCGAGCGAGGTTGGCTGTCGGGTCATCGGTAGGAGAACATGTCCTAAAGATGATCGGCTATATAGAAGAGCTCGCAGACCTTGGGACGACTTTGGATAATGAGCTCTATACAGACCTTATTCTCCAGTCCCTTCCTTCCACCTATGCCCAGTTTATCCTGAACTTCAACATTTAAAGAAAAGAAGTTGAACTTCCGGAACTCCTGAACATGTTAAGGAGTGCAGAGGGCACCTTGCAGAAGGCAAGAGAAACACCCGCTATGTTTGTTGGCGGTGTATCTTCTTCCGGGTCCAAGGCTAGGGCCAAAGGAAGGAAGAAGAAGGCCGTCCCCAGACCTAGAGGAGGTGTAAGTAAGGTGGGAGGGAAGGGAAAGAAAAAGTTTGCGGTACCGGTAGTTGGCCAGGATGAGTGCTTCTATTGTCACAGGAAAGGGCACTGGAAGAAGGATTGCAAGGCGTGGAACGCCAAGAACCAGGAACCGAAGCAAGCTGTGGCTTCGACTTCAGGTGTGTTTGTAATTGAGAATTGTCTGTCAATCAACTCTACTTCCTGGGTATTGGATACCGGATCAGGATCTCATATTTGCAATTCATTGCAGGCACTGAGAAACCGTAGAGTGCTGAAGGAAGGTGATATGACCCTAAAGGTTGCTAACGGAGCTAGCGTGGGAGCTGCGTCCGTCGGGGATTATCACCTAGGATTGACGAGTGGACACATTTTGGTTTTACATAACTGTTTTTTTGTACCAAGCTTAACGTGTAAGATCATATCAGTTTCCTTGTTATCAAATAAAGGTTATGATTTCACGTTTGTAAGAGATGTTGTTAACATCCACCTTAATCATGGTTTGATTGGGTCCAGTACACTAAATAACGGTATATATGTTTTAAACCAACTCCAAATTTTCAATGTCCAGAACACACTAAAAAGAAAGTCTCCAGATTTAAATAAATCTTTCTTATGGCATTGTAGACTGGGTCACATCAATGAGAGAAGGTTGACTAAGTTGCATAGAGAAGGATATTTGGACTCGTTCGAATATCAAACTTATGACACTTGTCAATCTTGTCTCAAAGGAAAGATGACAAAGACTCCATTCACTGGACAAGGAGTAAGAGCGAGCGAGCTCTTAGGACTCATACACAGCGATGTATGTGGTCCAATGTCTACACATGCAAGAGGTGGTTTTTCCTATTTCATTAATTTCACGGATGATTACTCAAGATACGGATTCATTTATCTGATGAAACATAAATCCGAGGCTTTTGAGAAATTCCAAGAGTATAAGAATGAAGTAGAAAACCAAACCGGCAAAAGTATCAAGACACTGAGATCTGATCGAGGTGGTGAATACTTAAGTGCCGAGTTCCTAGGTTACCTAAAAGAGAAAGGAATTCTCTCTCAGCTTACTCCTCCATACACTCCACAGCATAATGGTGTATCGGAGAGACGGAATCGAACCCTATTGGATATGGTATGATCCATGATGAGTAATGCTGAGTTACCACGATCTTTTTGGGGTTATGCGCTTGAATCAGCGGCATATCTTTTGAACATAGTACCTACCAAGACTGTGCCTACCACTCCATATCAGATGTGGAGCGGGAAGAAACCCCATCTACAGTATATAAAGATTTGGGGATGTCCAGATTTTGTTAAAAAGCAGCATGTGGACAAGCTCGAGGCACGATCAGTAAAGTGTAAGTTTGTGGGATATCCAAAGAACTCCAGGGGATATCTATTCTATTACGCAGAGGAACAAAAGGTATTTGTTTCTCGTAATGCCCATTTTCTAGAACATCAGTTTTTAGAAAAGGAAATAAGTGGGAGCGAAATAGAACTGGAAGAAATTCCAGAACCACAAACTGCTACTGAAAGTTTGGTAGAACCGGAAGTTCAAGAAGTACAGGACATTCCCGCACCCCTCCGCAGGAGTAGTAGGCCGTCTCATCCGCCTGAGAGATACTACGGTTTTCTCATAGATGGGGATAGAGAGGATTGCATCATAGATGATGATGAACCTACAGACTTCCAGCAGGCCATCCAGAGCAGCGACTCGGTACGATGGCTAGATGCAATGCGGACCGAAATGGAGTCCATGTACACCAACAAAGTATGGACTTTGGACTTTGCTCCAGATGGGGTAAAACCCATAGGATGCAAATGGATCTTCAAGAAAAAGATTGGTGTGGATGGACAGGTGGAAACGTATAAGGCTAGACTTGTTGCAAAGGGTTTTCGTCAAAGACCTGGTTTGGACTATGACGAAACTTTTTCTCCAGTGGCTATGATCAAATCCATTCGGGTCCTTCTTGCTATGCTGCCTTCCATGATTATGAAATCTGGCAGATGGATGTAAAGACGGCTTTTCTGAATGGAAATTTAGAAGAGTGCGTCTATATGGATCAGCCAGAGGGTTTCAATCAGAGTGGGAGCAGCGGGAAAGTATGCAAGCTGCTTAAGTCCATTTATGGACTAAAGCAGGCATCGCGGAGTTGGAACATCTGTTTTGATGAGACAGTCAAAGAATATGACTTTATCAAAAATCCAGATGAACCGTGCATATATAGTAAAGTTGTAGCCAGAAGTGTCGTATTCCTTGTCTTGTACGTGGATGACATTCTATTGATAGGAAATGACATTCCTATGCTACAATCTGTCAAAGGATTCTTGTCACACAGGTTCTCCATGAAAGACCTGGGTGATGCCTCTTACATTCTGGGGATCCGGATCTATCGTGATAGATCCAAAAGGATATTAGGACTTTCGCAGTCCAGGTATATCGACACTGTACTGAAAAGATTTAGTATGGAAGATTCTAAGCGCGGTAATCTACCGGCTTGTCACGGAATCACCCTCTCTAAAGAGATGTCTCCCAAGACTGATTTGGAAAGAGAACGCATGTCTATTATACCCTACGCTTCTGCGGTAGGCTCTATAATGTATGCGATGTTGTGCACCAGACCAGATGTAGCTTACGCACTGAGCGTGGTAAGCCGGTATCAGTCAGACCCAGGGGAGAAGCACTGGATAGCAGTAAAGAACATTCTCAAGTACCTGAGAAGGACTAAGGAGATGTTCTTGGTTTACGGCGGAAAAGACCTCAGGTTGGAGGCCTTTGCTGATTCCGGCTTCCAGAGTGATAAGGACGATTCCAAGTCCATGTCGGGTTATATCTTTACCCTCAATGGAGGGGCGGTGTGATGGAAGAGCTCCAAGCAGGACACCGTTGCTGACTCGACGATGGAAGCGGAGTATATAGCTGCTTGCGATGCCGCAAAAGAAGCAGTCTGGATGAAGAAGTTCCAAACAGAACTTCAGGTGGTTCCTACCATAGTTGATCCAATACCTCTGTATTGCGACAACAACGGAGCTATAGCTTTAGCAAAGGAACCAAGGTCCCATCAGAAATCCAGACACATCTTGAGGCGGTTTCACCTGATCAGGGAGATCATTGATCGTCAGGAGATCGAGGTTCGGAGAGTTGCTTCTGAAGAAAACATTGCTGATCCATTCACGAAGGCCCTACCTCAGATTCAGTTCGAGAGGCTACTCGAGATCATCGGTCTTCGATATGCCAGTACATGGCCCTAGTGCAAGTGGGTGATTATTAGTGTATATGCCCTAGGGGCCATTATTGTATCATACTAGTTTGTATATTACTTAATGGAAGCTTGGGATATTCACATGTATATAACAGTCTTGCGAAACGTGGTAGTATGCTACTTGGTTTTTCTATCTTAATATGTGAGTATACGTATTGATAGAGCTCTTAGGATCTTGCTTGACTACCAGCGTTGTGATGGCAGTCACACTAGTGGGGGCTGGGTAGTCTACAAGCACATCCTTATTCAGGTCCCTAGTCGTTGGATTATCGAGACAGAGCATCGATACTCCGGAGTAGACTAGTGTGTACGCTTCTCATCCCAGTTGGGGAAATGGTCTGTCCCACAGCCGTCAGTACGTCGTACTAGAGATAGTATGCAGGTGCTCGTTAGGTTACGGGTACACCGGACCGGACTCACAGGGAACTGTTGGTTGGTTTTATACCAGTCGTCAGTGAACAGTTCCCAGGTGACATGAGCACAGCATAGTCCGCAGACTTGACACTGCTACTTCGCCTCGAGTGTGTCCCACTGTTCTTAGATTGCTACCTTACCACGGCTCAAAGGAGTCGTGCAAACAGGTAGCAGTTGGGTGCAGTCCCGAGCACTTGGAGGCAGTGGCGGTTAGACAGGATTCGTCTCTCCCGGTATTGGGGGTTGATATCGCGCTGTGTCAGAAAGCCATTACGCAAAGTCCCTGGCCAGGGCAAGCGAGATTTGCTGGTAGGTTCCAGTAGTTTCTCAGGGTGTAATGGGCTTCCCTCCGACACGACTTATACCGCTATTAGGGGACTGACGCTTGCCGCCCCCTAGGCCCGATATGCGATAGTCTTGGACGAAGGGACCGGACTGTATGGAGATTGTCACATCAGACTCTATAGGAGTTCGGATGGGTTTCCTCATCGGCCTTCTTATCGACATCTACCTGGGGACCGTTACGTACAGCTAGTGCCGCTTGCGGTCTGTGGTTAAACCCACTGCCAGCATAGTAGTCGAGTCTCTAAAGTCCCACACAGAGAGTTTCCCTACTCCAGGCGAAACGATATAGAGGTCGTATGGTTATACGACAAGGGTTCGGACGCATACGTGTGTTTACGCACGTACGACTTTCGGACAGTTTTTACCAGTCGGGTTTGGTTTAAGCCAGTTACTGGTATCCGGTTATTGGATTTATACAGTCTAAAGTTTTTCCGTATTTTTGCGGAAAGGAGGGGCGTTCTCGTAATTACGCGAGAAGCTTCTAGAAGGTGGTGACTAAGGAGGTTTAAGTGGCATATACAATGAATGTGATTAGTGAGTCATATGGATGATTCATCCATGTCATTAATGCTTCATAATTGCTTAATGACTCATGGAGATGAATCATCACTAGATATTATCAAGCATGGTTGTTAAATGATTTATTTTCTTTTCTTGATAAAAAGAAATGCTTGATATATATTATCATAACTCATTATTCTCACTTCATTATTATATTCATCTTCTCTCTCCTCAAGCTCTCCCTCTTCAAACCCTAATCCTCCCCTCTCATGTGTTGAGTACAAGGATTAGTTAGACTAACTAAACCATAACCCTCACTCTATATCACCTAGCTTCTTTGATTAGCACTTAAAGAAGGTTAGTTGCCTCAAGTTTAGAGGCTAAGCTTGGAGTAAAGCTCTCGGGTGGATCGTCTACTACTTCGAGAAGGCCGAGGAGGAGGAGGAGTTCGCAAAGACGAAGGACACGATTCGTTAGGTATAATCCCTAAACATAGTAGTATAGAACTTCTATGTTTCATGTTAGTTATCGTTTAGCTTCGATTCGTGCGGTTAGTCGATGTTTAAGCAAAGAACAAGATCGTTTTTCAAATTTCCGCCTCCCCGCAAGTCGTGGGGTGTTGTACATCGACTTACACAAACCCAGGTCTAAACCCACACTAATAACTCATTAACAAGCTAATCAAGCCACAACAACATAAATTTTAACATATCATCTTTAAATCCCTTCAATAGCACTAAAATTGCACAAAAAGGTGATATTTTGAAACTAAACATGCAAGTTATGGAGATAGGGTGCTAGGAGTGAGATTTATACCTTCAAATGACCTTTGAAAAACCAAAAGTTCCAGCTTTAACCTCTAGTGGGCAGATTTGCCTCCAAACACCTCAAAAAGCTCACTTTTCCATGGTTTTGTGATGAAAATGTGTTGATTGTGTAGGGTTTTTGTGTAGGGATCAAAGAGAAGTGAAAAGTAGAGGAAAAGATGAGGGAAAGCTAGGGTTTTTCTCCTCTCAATTCTGCAGAATTCAGAATGAGGAGGAAGAGAAAGAAGAGAGAAGAAAAGGGTCAAAAAAGTCAAAGTTCAATACCTAACACCATGGCTCATTTTCTATTTGATTTGAATTATAAAATGGGGTTTTGTTTTGGATAAAAAGGGTGGGGAAAATAACAACCATGCATGAAAGAAAATGGTTATCATGCTAACAATTTTTACCTAGGTCACAAAAATTGTGCTAAGTGTGCATGTGTGCACTTAACACAAAAATTCCCAATTAGGGTAAACACGACTAGATTATAATTAATAATCCCATGTACACAAATAGTATCACTCACAATTCTAATTTAACACGAAAAACATTCTAACTAAGATTCAAAGTGTTACATGTCTACACATGTGCGAAGCGGTTATTCTTACTTCATTACTTTTACGGATGACTTTTCAAGGTACGGATATGTCTTCTTAATGAAATATAAATCCGAAGCCTTTGGAAAATTCCAGGAATATAAGAATGAAGTAGAAAAACAAACAGACAAAAGTATCAAGACCCTGAGATCTGATCGAGGTGGTGAATACTTAAGTGCCGAGTTCTTGGATTACTTAAAAGAGAATGGAATTCTCTCTCAGCTTACTCCTCCATACACTCCGCAACATAACGGTGTATCGAAGAGACGGAATCGGACCCTATTGGATATGGTACGTTCCATGATGAGTAACGCTGAGTTACCGCGATCATTCTGGGTATATGCACTAGAATCAGCTGCATACCTTTTGAACCGAGTTCCAACTAAGACTGTGCCTACCACACCATATCAGATGTGGTGTGGGAAGAAACCCTATCTTAAGCACATTAAGACACGGGGATGTCCAGCTGTTGTCAAAAAGCAGCATGCGGACAAACTCGAGGCACGCTCAGTACAGTGCAAGTTTATGGGATATCTAAAGAACTCCAAGGGATATTTCTTCTATTGCGAAGAGGAACAAAATGTTTCTGTTTCTCGTCATGCCCACTTCTTGGAAATTGAGTTTTTGGAAAATCAGATAAGTGGGAGCGCAATAGAACTGGAAGAAATTCCAGAACCACGAGCTATTACTGAAAGCTTAGTAGAACCAGAGGGTTCGAAAGATCAGGACATTCCCGCGCCGCTCCGCAGGAGTAGTAGGCAGTCTCATCCGCCCGAGAGATACTACGGTTTTCTCATAGACGGGGATAGAGAGGATTGCATCATTGATAGTGATGAACCGACTAGCTTCCAGCAGTCCATTCAGAGCGTTGACTCGATAAAATGGCTGGATACAATGCGGACCGAAATGGAGCCCATGTACACCAACAAAGTATGGACGTTGGACGTTGCTCCAGATGGGTAAAACCAGTAGGATGCAAGTGGATCTTCAAAAGGAAGATTGGTGTTGATGGATAGGTTGAGACCTATAAAGCTAGACTTGTTGCAAAGGGTTTTTGTCAAAGACCTGGTTTGGACTATGACGAAACCTTTTCTCCAGTGGCTATGCTGAAATCCATTCGGATCCTTCTTGCCATTGCTGCCTTCCACGATTATGAGATTTGGAAGATGGATGTAAAAACCGCTTTTCTTAACGGAAATTTAGAGGAGTGTGTCTATATGGACCAGCCAGAGGGTTTCATTCAGAGTGGGAGCAGCGGAAAAGTGTGTAAGTTGCTTAAGTCCATTTATGGACTAAAGCATGCATCGCAGAGTTGGAACATCTGTTTTGATGAGATGGTCAAAGATTTTGGCTTTATCAAAAATCCAGATGAACCATGCATCTATAGTAGATTTGTAGCACGAACTGTCGTATTCCTCGTTTTATATGTGGATGACATTCTGTTGATAGGAAATGACATTCCTATGCTACAATCTGTCAAAGGGTTCTTGTCACACAGGTTCTCCATGAAAGACCTGGGTGATGCCTCTAACATTCTGGGGATCCGGATCTATCATGACAGATCCAAGAGGATATTAGGACATTCACTGTCCAGGTACATCGACACCATACTGAAAAGATTCAGTATGGAAGATTCCAAGCACGGTAATCTACCGGCTTGTCATGGGATCACCCTCTCCAAAGAGATGTCTCCCAAGACTGATTTGGAAAGGGATCGCATGTCTATTATACCCTACGCTTCTGCGGTAGGCTCTATAATGTATGCGATGTTGTGTACCAGACCAGATGTAGCTTAAGCACTGAGTGTGGTAAGCAGGTATCAGTCAAACAATAGGGAGAAACACTGGATAGCGGTAAAGAATATTCTCAAGTACCTGAGAAGGACTAAGGAGATGTTCTTGGTGTATGGCGGAAAAGACCTCCAGATCGAGGCCTTTGCTGACTCCAGCTTTCAGAGTGACAAGGATGATTCCAAGTCCATGTCGGGTTATGTCTTTACCCTCAATGGAGGGGCGGTGTGTTGGAAGAGTTCCAAACAGGAAACCATTGCTGACTCGACGATGGAAGCGGAATATATCGCCGCATCTGATGCCGCAAAAGAAGCCGTCTGGATGAGGAAGTTCTTGATAGAACTTTAGGTGGTTCCGTCCATTGTGTAATCCATGCTACCTCTCCCGGTACTTTCGGGAATGCGGAATTTGGTAAAAAACGATTTTTACGGAGGTGGTAACATGGACCTATAACCCGGATCTTGGTTAAACATCTATCTAACAACCTAACTACGAGTTTCTAGCTACTCGGTTAGGGGGTTATACCTTGCTTGTCTTGAACTCCTTCGTCTTCAAGCTCCGATGGTGGTCCGGCTTGGCTTCTTCCCGTCGTCTCCGTACGCCGAAGATAGATCCACCTGAAAGCTCCAACCTTTGGCTCCTTCTTCGTTCTTTGAAGAAACTAGTTCACTCGGTTTGCTAAACCTTGTGAACTAGAATGAGTAGAGAAGAGTTTGTATGGGATTTTATCTATGGTTCTTGATTCTCAACTCATGAGACAAGAGAACCATAGATTAAAGAGAGGGAAAAAGAGCAAGAGGGTGAGAGCAAAATCAAGAAAGCTCAAGAACAAGAGAGAGAGTGAGCAAGAAAGAATTGAGCAAGTCTTTTGTCTCTCACCCTCTCATAATCCAAAGTCATGATAACTCATCATACCAAAAAAGTCTTATGTGATGGTTGAAGCAACCACAACCATATCATTTCATGCACTCATTTTACACAAATGAGCAAGCAAGTAAAAGTCTTTGCCATGAAATGATGGCTATGGTCATCATGATGGTCAACTAGTCAAGCCTAGTCAACCGGTCAACAAAGTCAACAAGTCAACAAAAGTCAACAAGTCAACAAAGTCAACAAAAGTCAACAACCATGTCACCATAATACTTAATTAATATAATAGTTAATCACATATCATATTCTCATTAGGGTTGAACAAAAAGTCAAATAGTCAACTGTCAACAACCCTAATGAGAATCAGCTGCCTCTGTCTCCCTGTCAATTGTGCATACGCACCCGCATCCGCGTTCCGAGGAACACGAATGCATACTGGATAAATCCAATCCCAAAACGTACACTAGGATCTAGCTTAAACCAAAGCCCGCTAGTGCAAACTGTCCGGACACTGTACGTGCACAAGTCCACGGATGTGACCGAACCCTGTCGCAAAACCATGCGACCTGTCGCAATACCATGCGACCCCTACTCTTTTGCCTAAAGGCGAAAAGCTTTCTGTGTGGGACTCTAAAGACTCGACATTACGCTGGCAGTGGGTTTAACCACAGACCGCAAGCGGCACTAGCTGTGCGTAACGGTCCCTAGGTAATGCCGACAAGAAGACCGACGAGGCGAAACCCATCTGAACTCCTACTGAGCCTGAGTGTGACATTCTCCGTACAGTCCGGTCTGTTCGTCTGATACATCGCATGGCGGGCCTAGGGGGTGGTAAACGTCATTCCCCCAATAGCGGTACAAGTCGTGCCGGAGCGAAGCCCAAAACACCCTGAGATAACACTGGAAACCTACCAGTATATCTCGTTTGCCCTGGCCAGGGACTACTCGTGTAATGGCTCTCCTAGACACAGCGCGATGTCAACCCCCAATACCGGGAGAGACGAATCCTGTCTAACCGTTACTGCCTCTAAGTGCTTCGGGACTGCACCCAACCACTACCTGTTTGCATGACTCCTTTGAGCCGTGGTAGGGTAGTGATCAAAGTACAGTGGGAACACACTCGAGGCGAAGTGACAGTGTCAAGTCAGCGGACTAAGCTGTACTCATGTCACCTGGGAACTGATAACTGACGATAGGCATAATACCAACTAGTCAGTTCCCGACGAGTCCTGTCCAGTGTACCCGTAACCTAACGAGCACCCGCATACTATCTCAAGTACGACGTACTGACGGCTGTGGGACAGACCGTCTCCCACACTGGGATGAGAAGCGCATGCGCTGGTCTACTCTGGAGTATCGATGCCCTGTCTCGATAGTCCTGCGACCAGGGACCTGCATAAGGATGTGCTTATAGATTACCCAGCCCCACTAGTGTGATGGCCATCACATCGCTGGTAATCAAGCAAAGATCCTAAGGGCTCCACTAATGTGTATAGGCGATATACAAAAATAAACACATGTACACATTGAAGTAGAAACAAACCAAGTAGCATACTACTATTTTGAGCAAGATTGTATATACAAGGTGAATATCCCAAGCTTCCATTAAGTAATATACAAACTAGTATGATACAGTAATGGCCTCTAGGGCATATACACTAACAATCTCCCACTTGCACTAAGGCCATGTACTGGCGTATCGAAGACCTATCATCTCGATCAGCCGCTCGAACTGAGTCTGGGGCAGGGCCTTGGTGAATGGATCTGCAGTGTTATCTTCTGAAGCGACTCTCCGAACCTCGATCTCCTGGCGATCTACGATCTCACTGATCAGGTGATACCGCCTCAAGATGTGTCTGGATCTCTGATGGGACCTGGGTTCCTTCGCTAAAGATATAGCCCCGTTGTTGTCGCAATACAGAGGTATTGGATCAACAATGGACGGAACCACCTGAAGTTCTTTCAAGAACTTCCTCATCCAGACAGCTTCTTTTGCGGCATCAGATGCAGCGATGTATTCCGCTTCCATCGTCGAGTCCGCAACGGTTTCTTGTTTGGAACTCTTCCAACACACCGCCCCTCCATTGAGGGTAAAGACAAAACCCGACATGGACTTGGAATCATCCTTGTCACTCTGGAAGCTGGAGTCAGTAAAGGCCTCGATCTGGAGGTCTTTTCCGCCATACACCAAGAACATCTCCTTAGTCCTTCTCAGGTACTTGAGAATGTTCTTTACCGCTATCCAGTGTTTCTCCCCAGGGTTTGACTGATACCGGCTTACCACACTCAGTGCATAAGCTACATCCGGTCTGGTACACAACATCGCATACATTATAGAGCCTACCGCAGAAGCGTAGGGTATAATAGACATGCGATCCCTCTCCAAATCAGTCTTGGGAGACATCTCTTTAGAGAGGGTGATCCCGTGACAAGCTGGTAGGTTACCGCGCTTGGAATCTTCCATACTGAATCTTTTTAGGATGGTGTCGATGTACCTGGACTGTGAAAGTCCTAATATCCTCTTGGATCCATCACGATGGATCCGGATCCCCAGGATGTATGAGGCATCACCCAGGTCTTTCATGGAGAACCTGTGTGACAAGAACCCCTTGACAGATTGCAGCATAGGAATGTCATTTCCTATTAAGAGAATGTCATCCACGTATAAAACGAGGAATACTACAGTTCTCGCTACAAATCTACTATAGATGCATGGTTCATCTGGATTTTTGATAAAGCCAAATTCTTTGACCGTCTCATCAAAGCAGATGTTCCAACTCCGCGATGCCTGCTTTAGTCCATAGATGGACTTAAGCAACTTGCACACCTTTCCGCTGCTCCCACTCTGAATGAAACCCTCTGGTTGGTCCATATAGACACACTCCTCTCTAAATTTCCATTTAGAAAAGCGGTCTTTACGTCCATTTGCCAGATCTCATAATCGTGGAAGGCAGCAATGGCAAGAAGGATCCGAATGGATGTCAGCATGGCTACTGGAGAAAAGGTTTCGTCATAGTCCAAGCCAGGTCTTTGACGAAAACCCTTTGCTACCAGCCTAGCTTTATAGGTCTCAACATTTCCATCTACACCAATCTTCCTTTTGAAGATCCACTTGCATCCTACGGGTTTTACCCCGTCTGGAGCAATGTCCAACGTCCATACCTTGTTGGTGTACATGGACTCCATTTCGGTCCGCATTGCATCCAGCCATTTCACTGAGTCAACGCTCTGAACGGCCTGCTGGAAGCTAGTAGGCTCATCATATTCTATGATGCAATCCTCTCTATCCCCGTCTATGAGAAAACCGTAGTATCTCTCGGGCGGATGAGACTGCCTACTGCTCCTGCGGAGCGGCGTAGGAATGTCCTGTTCTGTTGAACCCTCTGGTTCCACTAACCTTTCAGTAATAGTCTGTGGTTCTGGAATTTCTTCCAGTTCTACTGCGCTCCCACTAATTTCCTTTTCCAAGAACTGGTGTTCTAGAAAGTGGGCATTACGAGAAACAAGGACTTTTTGTTCCTCTGCGTAGTAGAAAATATACCCCCTGGTGTTCTTTGGGTATCCCACAAACTTGCACAGTACTGAGCGTGCCTCGAGTTTGTCCGCATGCTGCTTTTTGACAAAAGCTGGACATCCCCAGATCTTCAGATATTGAAGATAGGGTTTCTTCCCACTCCACATTTCATATGGTGTGGTAGGCACAGTCTTAGTCGGAACTCGGTTCAAAAGGTATGCGGCTGATTCTAGCGCATATCCCCAGAATGATCGCGGTAACTCAGCGTTACTCATCATGGACCGCACCATATCCAATAGGGTGCGGTTCCGTCTCTCCGATACACCGTTATGTTGCGGGGTGTATGGAGGAGTAAGCTGAGAGAGAATTCCGTTCTCTTTTAAATAGTCCAGGAACTCGGCACTTAAGTATTCTCCACCTCGATCCGATCTTAGAATCTTAATACTTTTGCCGGTCTGTTTCTCTACTTCATTCTTATACTCCTGGAATTTTCCGAAGGCTTCGGACTTATGTTTCATTAAGAAGACATAACCGTACCTTGAGAAGTCATCCGTAAAAGTAATGAAGTAAGAATAGCCGCTTCGCGCATGTGTAGACATTGGACCGCACACGTCACTGTGTACGAGTCCCAAGAGCTCGCTCGCTCTTACTCCATGTCCAGTAAACGGAGTCTTTGTCATCTTTCCTTTGAGACAAGATTGACAAGTGGCATACGATTGATATTCGAACGCATTCAAATATCCTTCTGTATGTAACTTAGTCAACCTTCTCTCATTGATGTGACCCAGTCTACAATGCCACAAGAAAGTCTGATTTATTTCTGGAGACTTTCTTTTGTGTGTATTCTGGACATTGAAAATCTGTGGTTGGTTCAATACGTATATACCATTACTCAATGTACCTGACCCAATCAGAACTTGATTAAGGTGAATGTTTACAACATTACTTACAAACGCAAATTCATAACCTTCTTTAGAAACTAAAGATACAGAAATGATATTACAAGTTGCGTTGGGTACAAAAAAGCAATTACGCAAAACCAAAACATGTCCATCTGACATTCCCAGGTGATAGTCCCCCACGGCTTTAGCATCCATGCTAGCTCCGTTCGCAACTCTGAGGGTCATGTCACCTGCCTTCAAAACCCTACGGTTTCTCAACGCCTGCAAAGAATTACAGATATGAGATCCTGATCCGGTATCCAATACCCAGGAAGTAGAGTTTATTGAAAGACAGTTTTCAATAACATACACACCTGAAGCTGAAGCTGCAACCTGCTTCAATTCCTGTGTTCTGGCCTTCCAGGCCCTGCAATCATTCTTCCAGTGTCCTTTCTTATGACAATAGAAGCATTCTTCCTTATCCACAAGCTTCCCCGCTATCTTTGTTGCTTTAGCTTTTCCCTTCGTATCCACTTTACTAACACCGCCCCTTGGTTTGGCGGGGGCTTTCTTCTTCTTTCCCTTGGCTTTCGCCTTGGACCTAGAAGAAGATGATCCTCCTACAAACAAAGTGGATGTTTCCCTACCTTTCTGTAGGGTGCCCTCTGCGCTCCTCAGCATGTTGAGGAGCTCTGAAAGTTCAACCTCTTTTTCTTGTAAGTTGAAGTTCAGTATAAACTGGGCGTAAGTGGAAGGAAGGGACTGGAGAACTATATCCGTATAGAGTTCACTCTCCAATGTGGTCCCTAGGTCCGCGAGCTCCTTAATGTAGCCGATCATCTTTAGCACGTGCTCGGCTACTGATGATCCGACGGCCATCTTTGCCGAAAATAACTTTTTCGACGCTTCGTATCTTGCGATACGTGACTGCTCTCCATACAGTTCTTTTGTATGGAGAAATATGGATTCAAGGTCCATATTCTCGTGCCTCCTCTGATGTTCGTTGTCCATCGAGGCAAGTACGAGGCACTTGGCCTTCGCGCTATCAATCTCCCAAGTCTTGCGGATTTCTTTATCCGCGACGCTGGAAGTGGGACCAGGGACAGGGGGAGCTTTGGTGGTAAGAAGATACCCAGCTTGTCGTAAGTGATTGCTATCTTGACATTCCTGAGCCAATCTATGTAGTTTGGCCCTGTCAGTTTGTTTTTATCTAGAAGTAACTTAAGTCCAGTCATGTCGATTGGTCGCTGCAATTAGGAGAGAGAAGAAGAAACACTCAGCATGATGCTCTTGCAAGTTTAGAGTGGTTTTTAGTTTGTCTAAACAGGATGGCTCCCACTGTTTCTCGAATCCCTCCTCAAAACCATAAAGGAAGAATTAGCCGGGATCAATCCCACCGCACAATACTTGCTTAACCGTTCAGCCAGGCTGGTGTCGGTACTTCGAGGGAGGTTTTCCAACGCTTTCGCGAAGTTCCTTAATTAAAGAACCTCTTTTCCCTGGGGGCGTAACCCCGCTAACACCTTTCTAGGCACCTACTAGGTTTATAGCATTGATCGTTTTGTGAGAAATTTCCCGAGGAGTAGCATATACTCACAGTAGGATCGGGATCCAAATATCATCGCGTGACGAAACTGAAGGAATCCTACCAGAATCATCACAATCCAAATGGTATGCAAATCTAGCAAGTTTCAGTACTTATGAAACTCCCGATGTGGATTTTTGCCCCATGCTCTTATGACCTTGGCGTGAGGTCAAAATGTCATAAGTCACATGTCAAGTTCGTCCCATCATTATCCAGGTTAATTTGAATCCACCCGTACCTACCCTTGACGTAGGCCAAAATGGCAGTACGGCTGTCCCAAACCAACGCATTCTATCTATGCAACAGATAAGTATCCGGCAGCTACCAATCACTATGCCTTGGCGTGAGGTCAAAATACATAGCTTGAATACTACCGAATATTTAACTGAAATGATGGAGGGCTACGAATGGTTTTGGCGAAACCGTGAACGTAGTGAACTTGATATAGTCGATGGAACGAGATAGCTTTTAAAAGGAGTGGCTCAAGCTCCGCATTTAAAAGTTGGTTTTGAAAAGAACCGAGTGGTTTTTCGAAAGTGTTCCAACGACTTTAACTTTGTTTATTATCTTGCATTAGTTCTTTTAATGCGTGATATTCTTGCATTAGTTCTTTTAATGCGTCCCATCATTTAATCCTACCATTGCAGAAAACAACCAAAATATGACGTACGCTTATGCCATTCGCATTCGCCACGGGGCCCCGTCATTACCCGTTAGGTTACTTAACTAACGACAGAGCGGGGGCTGGGCTAGCGCGGCTGTAAAACATAAGCAACGCCTAAATAATATCATATATAGATATACTGCAATGATAAACATTTCAGATCACAGATGAATACATTGGATATACTAGGAATCTGTAATTCGCACGAGCCTGTAACGACAAACAGATTACACGGTCGCGGTGAATAGCCAAATACCCCACCCAAGACCCCTACGGGTGCGGCAAACTACCCGCCAAGTACCCGAAGCGTAGTAACCTCCCTCATCTCCATGAGTAGGCCATTCGACACTTCGGCATACCCGGTAGTTTGTGCACCCCCTCCATGGGTCTATCCTAGGAACAAAAACAGTAAAAAGAAATTATACAATGACGGCTACAACCCCGACCCGGTTGTGCGGCCATACAAATAATTATTACATCAATTTACAAATTTACATGAATTGAAAGAAAAGAAAACTCTCGTCTCACAACCCCCGGCTATTCACCCGCGAAAATCCAACATATTCATATACACATTCCAGCAACATTACAGATCACAGATTTTTATAACCCCCACTAATCGACATATAGCGATTAGTAGACGTTCAATACAAATATCACATTACAGAAAAACCCGTTAGCTTAAGTCTTTTAGAAGTTCGATCAAAAATACGGATTTTCGGGACCCCAAAATAAAATTTTCGTTCTGGAAAATCTGGGCAGAAAATATATATTCCAAAAATCCCAAAATACCCCTGCAAGTACACTGTAGCAAAGAAACACCAGAGAGGGGCCAAGGAGGTCGCGGAACCACGGCAATAGCTAGCTATTGCCGCGTTTCCGCGGTCGTTTAGGGGAATCTCTTGGTGATTTTTCTACAGTGGCTTTTAAAAACCCTGAGCCGATTTTAGGTGTGAAAATAATCAACTTTTGAACAGTATAAAATTCGACAGAAACTCGAATTTTTGGGGTTCGTTTTCGGGAATTTTTCTTTGATCGATCTTCTAGTTACTTGCTAACATGTTAGATAGAGTTTAACTAGGCTCTGATACCACTGTAAGTCCATGCTACCTCTCCCGGTACTTTCGGGAATGCGGAATTTGGTAAAAAACGATTTTTACGGAGGTGGTAACATGGACCTATAACCCGGATCTTGGTTAAACATCTATCTAACAACCTAACTATGAGTTTCTAGCTACTCGGTTAGGGGGTTATACCTTGCTTGTCTTGAACTCCTTCGTCTTCAAGCTCCGATGGTGGTCCGGCTTGGCTTCTTCCCGTCGTCTCCGTACGCCGAAGATAGATCCACCTGAAAGCTCCAACCTTTGGCTCCTTCTTCGTTCTTTGAAGAAACTAGTTCACTCGGTTTGCTAAACCTTGTGAACTAGAATGAGTAGAGAAGAGTTTGTATGGGATTTTATCTATGGTTCTTGATTCTCAACTCATGAGACAAGAGAACCATAGATTAAAGAGAGGGAAAAAGAGCAAGAGGGTGAGAGCAAAAACAAGAGAGCTCAAGAACAAGAGAGAGAGTGAGCAAGAAAGAATTGAGCAAGTCTTTTGTCTCTCACCCTCTCATAATCCAAAGTCATGATAACTCATCATACCAAAAAAGTCTTATGTGATGGTTCAAGCAACCACAACCATATCATTTCATGCACTCATTTTACACAAATGAGCAAGCAAGTAAAAGTCTTTGCCATGAAATGATGGCTATGGTTATCATGATGGTCAACTAGTCAAGCCTAGTCAACCGGTCAACAAAGTCAACAAGTCAACAAATGTCAACAAGTCAACAAAGTCAACAAAAGTCAACAACCATGTCACCATAATACTTAATTAATATAATAGTTAATCACATATCATATTCTCATTAGGGTTGAACAAAAAGTCAAATAGTCAACGGTCAACTGTCAACAACCCTAATGAGAATCAGCTGCCTCTGTCTCCCTGTCAATTGTGCATACGCACCCGCATCCGCGTTCCGAGGAACACGAATGCATACTGGATAAATCCAATCCCAAAACGTACACTAGGATCTGGTTTAAACCAAAGCCCGCTAGTGCAAACTGTCCGGACACTGTACGTGCACAAGTGCACGGATGTGACCGAACCCTGTCGCAAAACCATGCGACCTGTCGCAATACCATGCGACCCCTACTCTTTTGCCTAAAGGCGAAAAGCTTTCTGTGTGGGACTCTAAAGACTCGACACTACGCTGGCAGTGGGTTTAACCACAGACCGCAAGCGGCACTAGCTGTGCGTAACGGTCCCCAGGTAATGCCGACAAGAAGACCGACGAGGCGAAACCCATCTGAACTCCTACTGAGCCTGAGTGTGACATTCTCCGTACAGTCTGGTCTGTTCGTCTGATACATCGCATGGCGGGCCTAGGGGGCGGTAAACGTCAGTCCCCCAATAGCGGTACAAGTCGTGCCGGAGCGAAGCCCAAAACACCCTGAGATAACACTGGAAACCTACCAGTATATCTCGTTTGCCCTGGCCAGGGACTACTCGTGTAATGGCTCTCCTAGACACAGCGCGATGTCAACCCCCAATACCGGGAGAGACGAATCCTGTCTAACCGTCACTGCCTCCAAGTGCTTCGGGACTGCACCCAACCACTACCTGTTTGCACGACTCCTTTGAGCCGTGGTAGGGTAGTGATCAAAGTACAGTGGGAACACACTCGAGGCGAAGTGACAGTGTCAAGTCAGCGGACTAAGCTGTACTCATGTCACCTGGGAACTGATAACTGACGATAGGCATAATACCAACTAGTCAGTTCCCGACGAGTCCTGTCCAGTGTACCCGTAACCTAACGAGCACCCGCATACTATCTCAAGTACGACGTACTGACGGCTGTGGGACAGACCGTCTCCCACACTGGGATGAGAAGCGCATGCGCTGGTCTACTCCGGAGTATCGATGCCCTGTCTCGATAGTCCTGCGACCAGGGACCTGCATAAGGATGTGCTTATAGATTACCCAGCCCCACTAGTGTGACGGCCATCACATCGCTGGTAATCAAGCAAAGATCCTAAGGGCTCCACTAATGTGTATAGGCGATATACAAAAATAAACACATGTACACATTGAAGTAGAAACAAACCAAGTAGCATACTACTATTTTGAGCAAGATTGTATATACAAGGTGAATATCCCAAGCTTCCATTAAGTAATATACAAACTAGTATGATACAGTAATGGCCTCTAGGGCATATCCACTAACACATTGTTGATCCAATACCTCTGTATTGTGACAACAACGGGGCTATAGCTTTAGCGAAGGAACCCAGGTCCCATCAGAAGTCCAGGCACATCTTGAGGCGGTATCACCTGATCAGGGAGATCGTGGGTCACCAGGAGATCGAGGTTCGGAGAGTTGCTACGGAAGGTAACACTGCTGATCCACTCACAAAGGCCTTACCCCAGACTTAGTTCGAGCGGCTGATCGAGATGATAGGTCTTCGATACGCCAGTACATGGCCTTAGTGCAAGTGGGAGATTGTTAGTGTATATGCCCTAGAGGCCATTACTGTATCATACTAGTTTGTATATTACTTGATGGAAGCTTGGGATATTCACCTTGTATTGACAATCTTGCTCAATATAGTAGTATGCTACTTGGTTTGTTTCTACTTTAATGTGTGCATGTGTTTATTATAGCATATCACCTTTACACATTAGTGGAGCCCTTAGGATCTTTGCTTCATTACCAGCGTTGTGATGGCAGTCACACTCGTGGGGTCTGGGTAATCCACAAGCACATCCTTATGCAGGTCCCTAGTCATAGGACTATCGAGACAGGGCATCGATACTCCGGAGTAGACTAGCGTATGTGCTTCTCATCCCAGCAGGGGAGACGGTATGTCCCACAGCCGTCAGTACGTCGTACTTGAGATAGTATGCGGGTGCTCGTTAGGTTACGAGTACACTGGACAGGACTCGTCGGGAACTGTTGGTTGGTACTATACCTATCGTCAGTTATCAGTTCCCAGGTGACATGAGTACAGCTTAGCCCGTTGACTTGACACTGTCACTTCGCCTCGAGTGTGTTCCCACTGTACTTTAATTACTACCCTACCACGGCTCAAAGGAGTCGTGTAAACAGGTAGTTTTTGGGTGCAGTCCCGAAGCACTTGGAGGAAGTGACGGTTAGACAGGATTCGTCTCTCCCGGTATTGGGAGTTGATATCGCGCTGTGTCTAGGAGAGCCATTACACAAAGTCCCTGGCCAGGGCAAGCGAGATAGACCGGTAGGTTTCCAGTGTTATCTCAGGTGTTCTGGGCTACACTCCGACACGACTTGTATCGCTAGTAGGGGACTGACGTTTACCGCCCTCCTAGGCCTGCCATGCGATATTCTCAGACGAACAGACCGGACTGTACAGAGATTGTCACATTAAGGCTCAGTAGGAGTTCAGATGGGTTTCACCTCGTCCGTCTTCTTATCGGCATCTACCTGGGGACCGTTACGTACAGCTAGTGCCGCTTGCGGTCTGTAGTTAAACCCACTGCCAGCGTAGTGTCGGGTCTTTAGAGTCCCACACAGAGGGTTATTCGCCGTTGGGTAATACAGAGTAGAGGTCGCATGGTTTTGCGATAGCGTTCATTCACATCCGCGCACTTGTGCACGTTTGGTGTCCGGACAGTTGTTACTACCGGGCTCTGGTTTGAGCCAGATCCTAGTATATTCTTTGGGGTTAGTTTTATCTCATTGTATTCGTGCTCCTCGGAACACGAATGCGGGTGTGTATGCACAGTTGACTGAGGCAGAGGAAGAGGATTCTCATTGGGGTTTTGGTACGGGTGTGTATGCACAGTTGACTGGTGTCTTTTACCAAACCCTAATGAATATGTGAAATATCAATTGATAATGTTATTTAAATGATATTGGGTTATGGTTAGGGTTTATTGACTTGTTGACCAAGGTTGACTTGTTGACCAAGGTTGAAACATTGACCATCATCATATCTTTCCAAAGATGCTCTTTGATCTTTGCAAAAACATTTAATGTGAAATGATAATGGTCTTATCAAACCAACCATCACCTTTTTCATTTTGGATTAATATTATTAATTAGATAATTCACATATATTGTTATGGTTGTAGAAACTATTCTCATTCTATCATATTGATTCTCTCTCCTCCATTTTGCTCTCCCTCTTCCTCTAGCTCAAGGAAAATTCATCTCATATGTTGAGAAACATTTCCTTGGAGATAAAACACCAAAGCCACTCTCGACTCATCCTAAGGTTGAAGGTCTAGCGAGCCTGACACTTTAGTTTTCTCAAGTTCGAGAAAGAAGCTCAAGGTAGAGACCCTCAGGTGGATCCATCTTCGGCAAGAGAAGGCGACGAGGAACGAACCATCCGACCACCACAAAGAGCCCAAGAGAAGGAGTTCAAGTTTAGGTATAACCCCTAACCGAGTAGGAAAAACTCTAGTTTGTTGCTAGTGTGTAGTTTAGCAAAGATCCGTGTTTTATAGTCCATGTTACCATGACCCGAAAAATCGTTTTTCATCATTTCCGCAAGCCCAAAAGAACCGGGAGAGGTAACGTGGACTTACATCTCTGGCGCGGCGCGATGCTACCACATATTATTCCACGGTCCGTTCAAGACTAGACATGGGTCGGTACGGGATTTCAGTATAAGATTGAAATTCTTGTGGATAAGTAAAACTCCCAAATGACTGATTAGAAGGAATGTCTAGAGAAGGTGTAAAAGTCGGGTAGGATTGATAGGAATCAACTAGTTGTGAAAATTGAGCATGAGTAGGATCAACATTGTGATAAGAAGAATGTTGATATTGGTTTGTGGGTTGGAGACTTTCAATTGATGTCGTATACGCCACAAACCGAGAAGTAAAATCTTCTTTAGAAGGTGGTGGTGTTTGTTGTCCTAACAGTTTGACCGGAATGAAACTTTGGTCATTAGTCCTCTCTATATACTCAGCGATGGACATGCGGTTAGGAGTTCCCTCACACGCTTTAGATGGAGTATTGATCAGTCGAAAATATTGTATATTTTAGCCGGCAATTTCCCCATCTTTTGCATACATTTAGAAGTGTTCGGTATTCATATTTCACATATTAGCAAATCAGTCGTAAAATACCAGATTGCATGTATTTGACTTTTAAACCGACACTTTAAGGGAAATTGACCGCATTTCATGGCATCGCATCATTTCTGTATTTGCGCAACACTTGTCTTGAGTCTGTGCAGGAAAGTCCGGAGCAAAATCAAAAGAAGCTGATCAAAAATTACGCTAACTCAATGATTTCAGATCTGGTAGCATTTCAGAAGGTGATATTAAATTCAACATATATATTAAAGGCCCATACATCAGCCCAAGCAAGTACCAGAGAGCCAGAGCCATGAAGAATCCAAAGCGCCGTGGATCCGCGGCGGGAGCCTGCTTGCGCCGCGGATCCGCCGCTCTTTTGCCACATCATCACTTAATTTTCAGTGTACAATTCTCATCTCAGGGCCCACATCTCATTGTGACACGTCAAATTTCAGAATTCTCCAGATTCTTCTTCCAGATCAGCAAAGAAGATTAAGCAAGGCTAATCCTAATTAAGCTCCTAATTAATCCTCTTCTAGAAGCTCCCTCCTAACTAATCACATCTAGAAGCTTCTCCCCTAACTAACTTTTGGAGGGAAATTTGAATTTCCTCAACAAACTTTAGGAGGGAAACTTAGAATTTGAAATCCTAGATCTAGGGTTTAGATGTCTATAAATAGGAACCTAGACCTAGGGTTAAAAGCTAATCAATAACCATTGGTTCAATCTTTAGTTAGCTAATTCCCTCTTTCATCATCTTCTTCCACAAGTCTCGTGACAAGGCTTGTGCGAAACCCTAACCCTAATTCCACTCCAAATCCAAGATCTTGAGTACCAAATCAAGTGAGAAGCCTTCAACCTTTTAGGAGCCGAGCCGATCTTCAATCGGGCAAGTGATCCAAGCCGATCCGCGACTCACGGGGACGAGGGAAGCCAAATCGACGATCGAGTTCTTCCTCTTGTAGTTCTTGAGCGAATGTAATAAAATTGTCGATATAAATAAAAGGTGAAATTCTTTTATCTTGCTTTCTTTTAATTCTTGCATCATGATTAGATCTCAATTTGTAATTGTTGTTCTTGTTGTGATGTGTGAGTAAAACTCCGCTCGTAAAGGAGTCGAGACGATTGTAGAATGATGATGTAACAAATCTTAATACGATTTTTAAGTCCTACGAGTTTTGTAAACCCTAGCAAGTTCAAGAATCGATGACCTAGTTTCGTTGCGATACTTTCTTGATTGTGATCGCTCGAAATTAGGGATCTACGATCGTTTCTTGAATTTGCTAGAGGCTAGAATATGAATGATATCGACGAATGAACAAGGGATAAGATGAAACCCTAGTTTCACAAGAAATCCCTAATTCTTGTCGATCATCATCGATCTAGTATCAATCCATCGAAGGATAAGAATACGTAATTGTAAGATTACATCACATCTATAGATCCGATCGATTCCTACGAGCCTCATTTCGATTCTTGAGATTTGGTTTGGAAAAATCAACAAACTATAAATTCTTGATTCTATCTTTTTCTTGTTATTAGATCTATATTTTCTCATTCTTGAACTTCAATTTTAAATCATGAATTGTTTGTTTTCTTTTCTTTAAAGTTTCAATTCATCTAATTCGAAAGACGAACGATTACACTTTCCCTGTGGACGATCCGCACTCACTAACAATCTACATCCGACACCGTAGTTGATTGCGGTCAAATAATTTTTGGTTGTGATTTCTATTCAATTTTCTACATACACAACGGAAAATTCTTTCCAATCAAGTATCAACAAAAGAAGATGTAAAATTTTGATGCGGTTGATAGGACCTGGAGTGAGGTGGCCAACTGTTTCTTTCTGCTTACTCTATCTGATATCTTAAACACATGGTAAAGTCGGATGGTATACTGAAGCGATTACGATAACAAGAAATATCTGGTTCTGGATAGCAACACTCGGGAAGAGTTCTTTTATTTGGGTTACCCATTATAAGAAGGTGAAAATAGGGAGGAGGGTGAAAAGGGAAAGATTTAATCTCTATTTGGATTGTTTTGCTTTGAAAGTGGGACTTGAGGGTTGACTCAACAAATCACAAAATGCACAAAAAAACCCTAGAACTAAGGTTACCTAGGTCAAGCACGAGACCACTCCTAGACTTCCAAAGGACAAGCCGCAGGCAAGCTGCTACCACCTCTTTATAACTTTGTGGTCAGGTATGTGCCAGGTAAGTGGGAGGTATCTTCTATACGAATCACCGAAAATAGCTGGCCTAATTAAGTAACCACTTGACTTAGACCCACTTTCCTAGACACCACAAAAGAAAGGCGAATAAGCGATAGATTACCCACGACCTTTCTCTGTCCTATTTGAGCGCGACGGTCCTAAGGGTCTTGATCTAGATATTTTTTTAAATTAATATAGGGTTATGCGGATGCTCGTTTTGTGATTTGTGGGGCCGAGGAAGGGTGTTGAAATCCCCACCTAATCTGAATTGTGGTCTTGCCTCTTAAAGTCCGAATTAAAATATGCAAAAACAACCCGGAAAACCAAACACGCAAAAAGATTTTTGAGCGGTGATATTTTGCAAAGAATCCTGCAGAAAATATATTATTGGATTTTTCAGAGGAGAGAGAAAGAGATAGAAAAGATACCAGAAAAGTTTGAGGGCACAACTCCCGAAGACCACCGGGGTTCCGCCGCCGTTTGCACTCAATAACCGCGGTTCCGCCGCGCTTTAAGGGGTTCTTTGTTTAATTTTTTTTTCACTGTTGCTTCCTTTGCTCCTCTGGGTCTTGATGAATGTCTCTGAATCTTTATCTCCTCTCTAAAGTGACAGCAGATTCCCTCGCAAAAAAATCACACACTAATCGTTAAATATGCAAAATGCGGTTTTGTTTTATTTTTATGATATAGATCGAATAAGAATTCAACACAAATAGTAAGAACAAAAAAAATTACGCACGTATCCCCGGCAACGGCGCCATTTGATTGATCTGTATTTAAAGAAGTGTGTGTAGTAACCGCAATCAATAACGGTGTCGCGTGTAGCTAGACAGAGATGAGTACGGGTCATCCTCAGGGATATGTGGAATCTTTTAATCTTTCTTTAGACATGTTGATTAGGAAGAGGAAGAAGAATAGATAATAGTGAAGAATAGTTATAGAATCTAGATCTACGTTAAACACGGATGTAGAATATAGATCTAGTTTAAATACGGATGTAGATTTTATATCAGAAGAGGGCTTGTAGGGTTCGTTAGGATTTAGTAATCATGGATGGCTAATAAAGATGACTTCTTTTATCTTTTGATAGATTTAAAACTAGATTGATAGTGATGAATGAGGATTAGGGTTCTTGGAAGAAACTTGGGTTTCCACACTATTGACCCTTGTCCTTTCATTGATCTCTATTCTTGTTTAGCCCTTAACAAAACAATTGTTAATCTGATCTCAAATCGCGGTCGAGACAGGCAATAAATTGGTAGCGCGGCCGAGAAGAATGTTAACGATTCTTTTGCTAAATTTTATAAACTTCATGAGATGTAAAAGAAGTTAAAATATTTTCTCATCCATTGATCTACCCTAATCCTACGAATCCTATCAAGCGGAGAATTACTCGCGCATAATGGCGATAGAAGAACGGATAGAGATGAAATTAATAATGTAACTAAATAATTAAACTAAAGATCTATCTTTATTAATCAAATTCACAAGTACAAACTTCATGTTTTGATTACAAGAGGAAGAAGAAGTTGCTCTCGATTTCTGCCTTGTCGGATGTAAATGTTCCGTCGAATCTCACGTCACTTTATCACATCGAATCATGGACCTGGCTTGGATCACTTATTCTTTGACGGCGATTAGCTTATGTAAAAAATTAATGATTTCTAAGTTTAGCCCTCGGTCCTTTATATAGCCCCAAAACCAGAAACCAAATATCCCCAGAATTAGGGGTAGTTGTAGCAAATCCAACCTGAAAATCCTAACTCCTGATTCGGTGAATCGACTGCGGATCCGCCGCATATTGCATGGTTTGGCCGTGGATCCGCGGTTTGTTGGTGAGATCTTGGGTGCAAATTTCTGGGGCTTTATTCTTGTGACACATGGAGATTTAGTTGATGTCTGAAACATGAAAATATTTCCTGAGTCTCTGCCAGTATTAATTCTTCGATTTTCTTTAATATTTCAGCAGATTTTTTATTTCCGACATCTCAACATCTCGATCTCCTGACCTGAGCCAAACCTTGCACCATATTTCAAAGAATAATGTTAGTAATATTTGGTATTTTTGAGATATTATCATAACCAATTTGATATGATATTATATTTTAAGAATATTGATTAAGGATATTTGATATGATATGCATATTTAAATTATCAATATATTATGTAAATATTATATGCATATATTTTCTTTCATAAAGTTAATTATAACATATAAACATATGAAAATAGCATTTTTACAGATAAACCCTCATATGTGTCATATTTATAATAAACACCTTTAGATATTTAAGAAAAGTAAGAAAAATGGCATATCAAAAGTGCGATATTTTCGACTGAACACATTCCAATACCATCAATATATATCCGCGTGTGTATGAAAACACATCGCCCAACGATCCACTCATATATCATGCCGTATATCATAACACGACCCAATTCACATCACCGATTTCACGGCATCAAGCCCAATCACATTGACTCATCTCCGAGTATCATATACTATCCTCATCATCCGTGTATACGTATATGTATATGTGTGTGTGTGTATATATATATATACCAATGCATCCATATATATATATATATATATATATATATATATAAACATATACACCCAAACATATCACGTGTGTGCATGTGTGTGTGTGTGTGAATCTTTACTCTAAGGTTTCGCGACTAAGAAACTAACCAACGACACTTTCATCCAATAACACCAAAAATTAACCCATGATCTCCTAAAACCTTTCTTGCTAAATATACATGTCTCAAAATACACATATTTACAAGTATATATAACATATTCGTATGCTACACTATGAAACTGCGAGGGTGCTATACACCATCCATCCAAGTTCCCCCATAGATATACATCTACTCACCTGGATGCCTCGGCTAATCTGATCCGATTTCAGCTCAGTCATCTCCGTGCCACATCCGACGCCTCTGCACCAGATCTTAAAAATGTTCACAAGGAATCAAGAGAATAAATATAAATAGTCGCAGACACAAATAATACAATTCAACCACGCACACTAACTAAACGCGCACACACTTGGTGCACGAAACGCGCCGCGACAACGCTACAAATCACCACTAGGGTCGCAATACGTGAAAACCGCTAATTCTAGTACCCACTCGTACCAATTGCACACTCACAACACACTAATTATAATATTAAATAGGTTGTAATTCATCCAAACCTCAAACTCGAATAAACGCTATTTATTCCGAAAAACTAGTAAGCAACAATTACCCGTTTTAATACAAAACTAGATGTTTTAACAATTCTAGTGGCCACAATGGTCACTAAATATCTTAATTAGGCTACACCAATATTTACTAAAATTTAATCCCATCTCTTTACATTGACCCAAAAATCTAGTTTGCCAAACTTTAAAATTTGAACAATTTTAAAGTAACACTTTACAATTTAACAACTAGACTAGAATTTGCTTGACTTAAGATGTTAAACTACCTATTTAAACCATGAGCAAGCAATAAAAACCCTAACTTTAATTTAACCCTTCTATTTATTTCACAACTAGCAATTATAACCAAATTATCACTTGAATAGTTTAGATTAGAATAGTAAATCAACAAATTATCCATTAGGTTAAGAATTATACCTCACAAGTTTAGAGATCTAGCATGCTAACATAGCCTCTAAATTGGTTCTCTAGCTCCAAGATCCATGCTAGGTTTGGCCAAGGTGAAATGGATGGGGAATTATCTTTGAATTTGTGAGAAAATTTGTGGATTAGAGATGGATTTTTGATGGATTTTGAGATAAAGATGAAGTGGGGAAAGTGAGGGGGCTGTAGAATGGGCTTCGGCCGACAGTGATGAGGAGGGTGTGTGTGGGTATATGGAGATATTTCCAAGTAAAAAAAAACCCATACCTCACTAGTACATCACACCTCAATTACTCTATTTTATTCTTTTCACTTTATTTCCTTTTTCTTTTCTTGTGAGAAAATGAAGTGAGGGAAATGTGGCTGCGGATTTTTGGTCGGCCAGCAGGGAATGGTGGGTTTGTATGGGTGATGTGCGGAGTTTCCAAGTCCAAGAAAACCTCTCTAAGCTCATTAATGCAACATACAACATCATTCTATTTTCATTTTATTTCTAACTCTTTTTTTTAACCTATAATTGACTAGAACCTTGCAAACAAAAAAAGAAAAAGAAAAAGAAAACATGTTACAAACTTGTTTTAAAGTTGTCATGGTTCACATTTGAGTAACTACCCCATTCTCATTTGTAATTATCAATAATTAAATGTATTAGTGAAAGCTTAAAATAATATTAAAAATAATTAATTAAGTAAAATATTTAAGTAAACTAGAAATTTACAAGTGACCAATTAAATACCAACTACTAGCAATTACTTAGCTAGAATAAGTATATTTAATTCTATGTCGAAAAATAATTATATCCTGATTTTTACGGAAAATACCAATTATTTTACCAATAATCGGAAAATTCACCTAAACGATTTTCAAAACGTTACAGCCGCGCCCAAGACTAACGTCGAATTCATGCAGCTAACAGGGCGGGTAGATGCTCTGAGCCGTTTCATGTCAAGATCTGGGGAGAAGTGCCCCCCGTTCTTCAAAGCTCTAAGGAAAATACCAAGGTTCGAATGATCAGGGGAATGCCACACCGCCTTTGAGCGATTAAAGAGGCACCTGGCGACTCCCCCGCTGCTCAACCAGCCAGTTGATGGGGACAAGCTATCGATATATCTAGCGGTGTCCGACCAAGCTGCAGATTCGGTGCTCGTCCAAGAGGTCGAAGGAGTCCAGAAGTCGGTATACTATGT
Organism: Agapanthus africanus; assembly: GCA_030015575.1. Lineage (NCBI taxonomy): Eukaryota > Viridiplantae > Streptophyta > Magnoliopsida > Asparagales > Amaryllidaceae > Agapanthus > Agapanthus africanus. The sequence continues at coordinate 579,436,514 of JASDDO010000019.1, forward strand.
GAGCCACGTCTTCAAAGACGCGGAAACGAGGTACCCAGCCATTGAGAAGATCGTCTTAGCACCCGTCATGGCTTCAAGGAAACTACGGCACTATTTCAAGGTGCACACCATCCTCGTTCTTACCGAGCGGCCTTTGGGGGCTATCCTCGCCTCCCCCGAGTCCTCTGGTCGTTTGGAGAAATGGAAGTGGGAGTTGTCCCGGTTCGACATAAAATACCGCCCGAGGTAGGCTATCAAGGCACAAGCCCTGGTCGATTTCATCGTCGAGTGAACCATCCCTAGTAAAGAGCCGGAATCCACGCTGGACCCCGGAGCTCAACCCTTAGTCGATGGAAAGCCCGACTTCGTCCTTGATTGGATCCTTTACGTCGACAGGTCCATAACCTAGGAAGGCTGTGGCGCCGGCCTCATCATTCGGGGCCCGAATGAGGCAGAGATGGAGTATTCTCTGAAGCTCGGCTTCAAAGCCTCAAATAACGCAGCGAAATACGAGGCCTTGCTGGCCGGACTACGAATATCCTCCGGACTGGGGTTGAAAACGATTCGGATCCGCAGCGACTCCGCCCTAGTCGTTGGCCAGGTGACCGACCGATTCGAGGTACGGGAGCCTCTGATGGTGAAGTACCTGGCCGAGGTGAGAATATTGCAAAAAGACTTCGACGAATTCCAAGTGGATCAGATCCCCAGACAGCTAAACGCCCAGGCCGACGCCTTGAGTAAGCTGGCTTCATCCTATACGGACAACAACAAGAGGAGCATCCTCTTCGAGGTCTTACCACGGCCCAGCGTGGAAGATGGGGCGATGCCACTTCAAGTGTATACAGCCCGGGAAGAAGACCGGGATTGGAGGAAGCCCCTCGTGGATTTCTTGACGGAAGATACACTCCCAGATGATCGAGGGGAAGCCCGCCGTCTCCGAGCCAAAGCTCTCCATTTCATGTGGAGCAATGGGAAGCTCTACAAGAAATCCTTCACTCAGCCCCTGCTCCGGTGCGTCGACCCCCACGAGGCTGACTACGTCCTCAGTAAGATTCACGAAGGGGTCGGAGGCGCGCACCAAGGGGCCTGCACCTTAATCCAGAAGGCACTGCTCCAAGGGTACTATTGGCCGACGATTCATCAGGACGCCCAGAAGCTTGTCAGGAGGTGCAAAAGCTGCCAACTCCATGGAAGAATACCTCGCCTTCCGGCTACCGAGCTAACAGCCCTAACCTCCCCATGGCCGTTTGTCCAGTGGGGAATGGACATAGTAGGCTAGTTCCCTACCGGTACGGGCTGGCATAAGTACGTCCTCGTCGCAGTGGACTACTTCACGAAGTGGATCAAGGCCATCCCCATCAGGAAACCGGATGCCACAACAACTATCAAGTTCCTGCACAACAACGTGATACTCCGGTTCGGCATCCCGAGGTGTATCATCACCGGCCACGGGACAAATTTCGAAAACGAAAAAGTTATGGAATTCTGCAGCGAATATCGTATCCTTATGAAGTTTGCCGCAGTCGCGCATCTCCAGTGCAACGGGCTGGCCGAGGTCGCTAACCAGGACGTCATCGGAGGTCTTCGGACATGCTTAGAAGGACGCCAAGGTAGTTGGGTCGAGGCACTACCCTGGGTCTTATGGGCCTTGCGCACGTCGAAGAAAACCCCCGACCGGAGAGACTCCTTTCAGCCTTTGCTACGACACTGAGGCATTGGTCCCGGCAGAGATCGGGTGTAACATTTCAGAAAAATAAAATATTATTTTTTGGAAGTTAAACAATATAAGTAATAAATATTATGAATATTTAAAGTATGGAGATTAGTTTTAATGATATGGTATAACTGTATACCGATAATTCGAGAGATATTTGAAAATTCTACATGATATTGATTTTGAGTGTATTAAGTCGATTTGGATATTTTAGAATTTATTGCAAACAAGTTTAGGGCTAAACTTAATTAATAATTACTAATTATGCATTAAGCTTTATTATGCACATGGCATGCACCATGTCATATGGTAAAAATACTTGTTACATTTTTTTTGAAACATAATTTCAAGTCTTCATTTGTGCATGGCTTCATTTTTGGGTTTTACAATTTGTTTTATAAAAAGAAAAGGGGTAAAAGAAAAAGAATAAAGAATTATGGAGGCATGGTGGAAGCATGGGCAAGGGTGAGAAGAGAGAGAGAGAGAGGGTGAGGGGTTCCTTTGACCATAGCTCATTTTCCTCACTTCATTTTCTTCATCATTTTCTCTCCTCTTCCTTCACCATGGCTGCCCTCTTCCTCCACCTCCTCTACCTCCTCACTACATCACCAAATCCACATCAAAACCTTGCATTCCTTTTATTAAAAATGTGCACAAGCTCACTACAAGCATGGTGGACCAAGAAAGTTGGGATTTTGAGCACTTGGGGCAACTCAAGAAAATCCTTGAGTTGCCAAATGAGGTAATTCTTTCACCATTACTGTAGTAATTGATTTAATTTAACTTCTTTTTTAGTTTAGAAGTGTTTAAGTGAGGTTTAGTGACCTTTGAAAATTCCAAGTTAAGGTTAGGGTTCGATTTGAATTGATGTGGTGCAATTGAGGTTCAGTAGTGACCTTAAACCCTGGTAGTGTTAATCTTATAGACTAAAACAGAGAAAAACACCAAGACTTGGACTTTAGAGACTTTTTTATGTCGGTTTATGAATATTGTGTGCTTACAGGGAATCTGGAATGACCTGGAATCTTTACAGGAAAAACTAGCAACTCTATTGACCTAGGTTTAACACTGGAAGACCACCCAGAGAAGAAGAACCAAAACAGAGCCTCTAGGGCAGAGCAGGCCAGAATTTTGGCTAATGTCGCCGGGTCATCTGGGGGAAATGGTGTCAAGGTTGGTTCTGTAGCTCACTTACCCCATAATTTCACCTGACCAAAAATCTGGAGCAAGATTTTTGAGTGGCTGCTTTGAGTTTTATGGTTTTCAATAACTTGGTTTTGGTATTCGAACTGTGGATTCAATCGTTGGACGTTTTTACATCAACGACGAGGGATTTATGATTGTTTTCTTATGCGTAGGCTATAGGTTTTAACCTATAAGCACCTCGCGTATCGTATTGGTTTTGAATTGGATGTTTTGATGCGATACGATATATGTTATATGTAGGTACCCTCACGTGGATTTCGAATAACAAGAAGGAGCATGGCGACATCGACTTCGGCAAGCAAGGATCAAGGTGAGTAGATGTATATCTACGGGGGAAGTCGGGTGGATGGCGTATAGCACCCCCGCAATTTCGTAGGGTATGATGAGTTTATGATATATATACATATGTGTTATTGTGAGATGTGAATACTTAGCAAGAAGGACTTTAGGAGACCATGGGTTGGATTTAGTGTAATTGGAAGAAAGTGCTTTTAGTATTAGTTTCTTAGTCGTGAAACCCTAGAGTAAAGGTTGGCACATGCACACACGTGATTGTTTATGGGTGTATATGTTTATATATATATATATATATATATATATATATATATATATATATATATACACATATACACGGATGCTTGAGCCCAGTATATGATACTTAGAGATGAGCCGATATGATCGGGCATGATGCCGTGAGATTGTGATATGTGATTGGGTTGTGATGTTATATACGACATGATATCATAGTGGATCGATGGGCGATGTGTTTTCATACACACGAGGATATATGTTTGATAATATTGGAATGAACTAGACTTTAGAACGGTACCTCTAATTAATGATTTTACGATAATGATACCATATGGATAATGAGGTATATGTGATATTTGACCCGTACCCCGATTTTGGGATGTCGTACGATGGATTTTATCGTACGAGGTATAAATATAATGATTGATCCGCACTCTTGACTCGAGGATTTCGTACTATATATTTTACCGTACGTGACGCTATTGAGGCGAGATTGCCGACTACTAGATATATCGACTCAGACTTTAGGTGGATTTCCTTACCCTTTCGACTGGGCTCGAGTCATACTTATTTTCAAAACCAACGAACCATGAGTATTTTTAAAGACAAGCCGAGGGATACTACGGATTTTTCAAAAGACGTATCTTTTCTCGAAGACCCCGTAGCCCTAATTTTCTAAAACCATGATTCGTGCTATTTCAAACACCAAAAACTGTATGGCTCGTATATTGAAGTGTTTATTCTTCAACGTTGCGGTTACTACATCTTTTTCCATATATTCATGTTGTTCTCATCAAATTGCATGCTTATAAATGTGTTTTCTTTTTTAATTATGAACCCCTGTTGTCAGGACACCAGCACCATTACCGATGATGCGTATGCTCCACGTACACTTGCTTGCCGGCTCACATACATCATCATCGGTAATTTCCATGTTACGTACACATTAGAAAATATTACTTCATTGGTATAATTTGCTAGCAGATAGTTTCAACACAGTACTAGTACGCTTGCTATTCATATGCAAGTTTAGATATTACATTTCTTACTTAGATACTTCATGCATTTATACATTCATTCTGTTATGCAATATCGTGGGGCTTTATGCCGATATTCACTGTTCACTGACTTGTGATTTTGAGATTTCGGATCATCATGAGATTTCTGGATTTTGGAAAACGCATGTGAATTTTTATATACTTATGATTATTTTAAAAGAGAAAGATGCGGTTTTCCTTGATATGATGAGTAGCATCCACCATGAAGTTTTCTCGGTTCTGAGTGGTTTTCGAGACCCGATTCGAGGAGGAGGATGAACCGTCTGCGGGTACATGGTGGAGCCGGTGAGGTACCCCGGTGCGAGAGTGATTTTGTGGAGATGACGATGAGCCTGGAAGGGGAGCACTACCTAGCGGTGATTGTATGGAAACTCGATGGATATCCGGAGGATACCATTCGAAGTTATGAGAGAGATGGATATATAGGCCGATCCGGACTGACGGAGCCCATGGGCCGATCCGGATTGATGGAGCCCGAGATTGAGGATTATGTGTCGCTATTGGACACGGATTCGTGATGTATTGAGTGTCGGTGTTGGGCACTCGGGTTCTATCATGATTTGTGTGTCGTTGCTGGACATACGTTGGAAGGTGCATTATTACATGCCACGCATCGATATATTATTATTCTTGAGACAGACACGAGTACTTTGTTATCACACTTATGATAGACTGTTACCTTTGTTGTAGTATTGAGTATTTTCATTGTATGACCTAGGAGAGCGTCATACATGTGATTTCTTCTCGGTGATGTTTTCTACTCACGAGTTGGAAACTCACACCCGTTGTGCCACAGTTTATTGCAGGTTTGGCCGTACAGCTTTCGTTGCGGCTTGCTAGCACATTGCTTCCTTCTGGGTGATTGCTTGGGTAGGGGGGTTCATGTGCATCCTGACCACCGTTATACTTTTATTTATTCAGTTGTATCTAGTAAACTCCATCAACCAGATTTGTAATATTTGATAGACTTAGAAAACCAGTTGTTTATTCTTTCGACCTTAGAGTCGCGCGCTTGTATTATTATGGATTTTCTCTGGTTTTCTTGAAGATGTTGGTTTTTTTCTGAGTTTTGATCCTCGACTTCGGCGTTGTATATTTGTATTGCTTGCGTGGTTGTTTCCGCCAATTAGCGAAGAGCCAGCTCCCGCTTGGGGATGCCTTTATTCATTACTTATGTATATGCATGTTTGTACCCGTTTGGGGTCAGTTTTTATAAAGGAAACTCTGCCGAAATTTTTAGGAAAAACTTGATGCTTTTAAAAATGCTTACTACGACTTTCAAAGTGATTTTGTATGTTAACATTTAAATAAGTATTCCTTCACTCCTTTTAAATGGTTTAGATTTCTGGGCTTTGGCTTACTTAGATTACATTACGCCTCTAGACGTTTCGTAATTTAAGTGCCAGTCACGTTCCTTACCTTCGGGTCGTGACAAAGTTGGTATCAGAGCGCTAGGTTTAACCTTGGTTCGATTCTTGGTTTGACTATGCGGAGTCTAGGGCGTATATATATATTTGGAACCTAGGCTTGACCTTATGGAACTTAGACTTGGTCGAGGGGGTATTAGACCCGAACTTTCGTCGCGTAGGTTAACCTTGGTTGATGGAGTAGGTGACTTAAGTAGAGTGACGTACCGTGTGTATGTTCCGCGGCATACTTACGATACGCTACTCCGCTTAAGAAGCTTTAGGATGTACATTTCTTATGCATTGTATTTCTATTCATTCCTATGATCTATCCTCATCGATATCGGTTTGTGGTTTCTGTTACCACAGTTACACGAGCAGAGAGAGCTGCGGCTAGAGTTGCGATCAGCACGAACTCTTCATGGACGAGGACTGACCAGGGCGTAATTCTGGTGAACATGATTGCATAGATATGTCGTTTTATTGTGTTTTTCGTAACATGAGTGTTTTAATGGATTGTTTTTACTAAGATTTCTCGAACGTTCAGATCAACACCACAGGATTGGGCCACTACTAGAGGCCGGCTAGAATGTGATGACCGTTAATGTATCGTCTATTCTTGAGGATTGAGGCATTGTTTAGCGTGCGGACGAATGAGCCAGCTGTTGCTGCGACTGACAAGATATCGCCCTAGATGATTGAAGCTATTGCAGTACGTGTTTATACTTAGGGATATGATAGAAGATTGCTAGTCACCCATGGATGAATAATTAGGACATGTGGTTCGTTTGCATACCCCGATGCGAGGTCATCAGATTGATTAATTTCAGCCAGAGAAGACTTCACACAGGCACGTTGAGAGTCGATAGAAAACGGACGAATGAAGAGTATTCCTCCGACGATTTGGAAGAGTTTCCGAGGGCGTAGTTTGTCAGATACCTACCACAAGATATTGAGTGTTGAGTTCGTAGTTTTCGGAATGGAGACTCCAGATATGAGTATAGCCGTTTGTAGCGCAGTCCATACAGCTACGAAGAGACGAGTCCGAATCAGTCCACATTAGAGAAAAGTGGAGTAAGAGATTCGTACGATATTTTTTCAAGATGACGTTCCACTCCGTTGACATCAGAGATGAGATACGCATGTAGAGGCGTTGAATACGGATATATCTTTTAGAAGAAGTCGTAATGAGTATGCAACTGTTCCGGAACAAGGAATGGATTTAGTAAAGGGTGATAACTTCTGGGCAGTTCGGAAAAAATGAGATTTGGGAGAGTCCCTGATAGAATCTTTCTGTAATACTACATGAGAAGACTTGGACCCAGGATCGGTCATACCACGCACACCCAGTGGGACAGAGTTCGGCATCATCGACGAGACATGTTGTAAGTGACCAAGATAGTTGGCCAAAGATCTTTTAGAGGATGTGCCAGAGCAGAACTGTTTCCGTCATCATTTCCATATTGGGCCGTTGAGCCGAGGTGTTATGTAACTGGCAATCTGCAGTGAGAGATGAGAGCCTAAGGGCACAAGGCGCCAAACCATGAACAGGGGGCAAGTAGATATCTTGCTCTGCTAGCTTTGGATGCACCGACACCTTCCCGACTTTAAAGGAAGGACATATCGATGACAGTGTTTACGATTTGTGATTTGGTGATTCGAATATCACGTGTCCGTCATTTTGGATTTTGGTATTTTGGGCGATTTACTTGCATGATTGAGTTTTCATGCACCACATTTGCACTCGATTTCGATTTGATGTCGTTCGAGATGTTTGATTTGGATTTCATTCCTACGGTATGTATGTGATTTGACTTATGCTTTCGGCATAGTTTTCATGCACTTTTAGTACTTTGATTCGATTTTTGTGCACGCTGATGCACGTGGTTGTGAGATTTTATACCACGGTATACCTGATTTGGATTGAGGTATGTTGTATACCGTCGATTTCAATTGTGATATTCGATATTTGTTTTCGTGCACCTTATGCACTTGATTTGGATTCTTGTTCATTCTTGGTGCGCTTGATGCGATTTTGGTGCACACCAGATGAACTAAATCAGGATTCTTCATGCATATCATATGCACTTGATATTGTTGTCAGGCACACCCGTTGCCCTAGACAGGTGTTTCGTGCACACCCATTGCACTTAGATCGTGTTTCTGTGCACATGTATGACACATTCATTGATTTCGATTTCTGTGCGCACCAGACGCACGTGGCATTCTTATACACATTTGGGGATTGGTTTCTTTTGGAGCAGTATGTTTTATGATATTTACTATTTGGTATAGTAACTGAGCAGGACTAGTCAGAGGACAGTACCTGAATATGTTTTTGCACGCATCGATAGTAACCAAATGGATTTCCAAAAAGTAGCTATAGTCTCATTATTTACCTACGTGTCCGAGATGACACGAAACATTTTACAAAGGAAACCCTTCTAAATTATTTTCAAACGGCGGGACGTGTATGTTAAACAAAGGATATATATATATATAGTTATTTTTCTTACGATAAACGTCCGCTACTTGTGCCGTGATACGTGTTTCGCACAACGACTTGAAAAAGGTTTGGCATGCATTTCTTTTCAGATGTTTTAACGAGTTTGTAACGATGCGTACTATGTACATGTTATAGTTTTGATGTATATCTTGTTGGTTTTCGTACTGGACATTGACATTGGTATCTTCACCACGACTCCGATGATTGCGTTATACTTGACGGAGTTTTGATTTTGAGTTATATACTCGTTTTCCAAGCGCATGCATTGCGCTAAGATGTGTTTTAAGTATTGATGATTTCGAAGCCCCGACGACTTAAGTGTTTTGCTGAAATGTTTTAATATTTGGGGGAATTTTAATTTAAATTCGGGGACCGAATTTGTTTAAGGGGGGAAGACTGTAACATTTCAGAAAATAAAATATTATTTTTGGGAAGTTAAACAATATAAGTAATAAATATTATGAATATTTAATGTAAGGAGATTAGTTTTAATGATATGGTATAACTGTATACCGATAACTCGAGAGATATTTGAAAATTCTACATGATATTGATTTTGAGTGTATTAAGTCGATTTGGATATTTTAGAATTTATTGCAAACAAGTTTACGGCTAAACTTAATTAATAATTACTAATTATGCATTAAGCTTGATTATGCACATGACATGCACCATGTCATATGGTAAAAATACTTGTTACATTTTTTTTGAAACATGATTTCAAGTCTTCATTTGTGCATGGCTTCATTTTTGGGTTTTACAATTTGTTTTATAAAAAGAAAAGGGGGAAAAGAAAAAGAATAAAAAATTATGGAGGCATGAGTGGAAGCATGGGCAAGAGAGAGAAGAGAGAGAGAGAGGGTGAGGGGTTCCTTTCACCATAGCTCATTTTCCTTACTTCATTTTCTTCATCATTTTCTCTCCTCTCTATTCACCATGGCGGCCCTCTCCCTCCACCTCCTCTACCTCCTCACTACACCGCCAAATCCACATCAAAACCATGCATTTCTTTCATTAAAAATATGCACAAGCTTACTACAAGCATGGTGGACCAAGAAAGTTGGGATTTTGAGCACTTGGGGCAACTCAAGAAAATTCTTGAGTTGCCAAATTAGGTAATTCTTTCACTATTAGTGTAGTAATTGATTTACTTTAACTTCTATTTTAGTTTAGAAGTGTTTAAGTGAGGTTTAGTGACCTTTGAAAATTCCAAGTTGAGGTTAGGATTCGATTTGAATTGAGGTGGTGCAATTGAGGTTTAGTAGTGGCCTTAAACCCCGGTAGTGTTAATCTTATAGACTAAAACTGAGAAAAAACCCCAAGACTTGGACTTTAGAGACTTTTCGTGTCGGTTTGTGAATATTGTGTGCCTACAGGGAATCTGGATTGACCTGGAATCTTTACATGAAAAACTAGCAACTCTATTGACCGGGTTTAACACTGGAAGACCACCTCGAGAAGAGAACCAAAATAGAGCCTCTAGGGACGAGCAGGCCGGAATTTTGGCTAATGTCGTCGGGTCATCTGGGGGAAATGGTGTCAAGGTTGGTTCTGTAGCTCACATACCCCATAGACTACCCCACCGTATTGCTTGTTTAGCCTAATTTCACCAGACCAATAATCTGGAGCAAGATTTCTGAGTGGCTGCTTCGAGTTTCATGTTTTTCAATAACTTGGTTTTGATATTCGAACTGTGGATTCGATCGTTGGACGTTTGTACGTCAACGAAGAGGGATTTATGATTGTTTTCGTATGCGTAGGCTATAGGTTTTAACCTATAAGCACCCCGCGTGTCGTATTGATTTTGAATTGGATGTTTTGATGTGATACGATATATGTGATATGTAGGTACCCTCATGTGGACTTCGGATAACAAGGAGGAGCATGGCGACATCGACTTTGGCAAGCAAGGATCAAGGTGAGTAGATATATATCTACGGGGGAAGTCGGGTGGATGGCATATAGTACCCCCGCAATTTCGTAGGGAATGATGCGTTTATGATATATATACATATGTGTTATTGTGAGATGTGAATACTTAGCAAGAAAGAATTTAGGAGACCATGAGTTGGATTTAGTGTAATTGGAAGAAAGTGATTTTAGTATTAGTTTCTTATTCGTGAAATCCTAGAGTAAAGGTTGACACACATACATGCACACACGTGATTGTTTATAGGTGTATATGTTTATATATATATATATATATATATATATATATATATATATATATATACGTATACACGGATGTTTGAGCCCAGTATATGATACTTGGAGATGAGCCGATATGATCGGGCATGATGCCGTGAGATTGTTATATGTGATTGGGTTGTGATGTGATATACGACATGATATTATAGTGGATCGATGGGCGATGTGATTTCATACACACGAGGATATATATTTGATGATATTGGAATGTACTAGACTTTAGAACGGTACCCCTAATTAATGATTTTACGATAATGATACCATATGGATAATGAGATATATGTGATATTTGACCCGTACCCCGATTTTGGGATGCCGTACGATGGATTTTACCGTACGAGGTATAGATATAATGATTGATACGCACTCTTGACTCGAGGATGTCATATGTTCAGTCGAAAATAATGCATTGTTTAACATGACAATTTCCTTACATTTCTTGATCATCTAAAGATATTTGATATAAATATAACACATATTACGAGTTCATCTGGAAAATATCAATTACCATGTGTTATACATTTTAATCAACACTTTTGAAGGAAATCGCGTTTTTAATATTTCACGCATATATTTTGTATATCTCTAACATTCTTCAGTGAGATCTTGTGCAAAAAAACAGCTCAGTTCAAATATCGGAATCGCTAATTCGCCGATTGAAATACAGGAAATCAAAGAATCAAATACCGGCGGAAATTCAGAAGAGATAAGAAGATTCCAGTTATAAAATGAAGGCCCAGATATCAACACAAGAACACAGAAGAAAATTGAAGCCATGATTCCATAAATCGGCTGCGGAACCGCGGCCGAGTCAGCCCGAGTCACCGCGGATCCGCGGCCGAGTCAGGGAGCCGGCGGTCAAAAGTTCTCCCGAAGCTTCATCTCAACTTCCTTGCTTGCTGAAGACGCTTCGTTGTAACAACCTTGTTCTGGAAACTTCTGTATAATACCCTAGCTTATTGAGGAAGCTTAATAACAACCTAGCTTATGAAGGAAGCTTGATTAGGGGCTATAAAAAAGGACCTAAGCTTACATTAAAGAGGTTTATGTTGATGGTTGTTGATGGTTGTTGAGTGATTTTTATCCAAAACCAAACCTAGATCCAATTCAAAATCAAGATCCAAAATCAAGAATCGTGATAAATTCATCGAGCGACGAAATTCAAGATCCTTTACGTGAAGCCGATTGTCATCAACGAGCACGTGATCCTCGATAGATCCAATCCTCACGGTGATCGAGCGAAGCGAAGATCGACGGAGAAATTACCTCTTCAAGGGAGTGATCGAGAGCGAATTTTCTTGTAATCTCGGATTGAAGAAGTTGTAATTTGAAGTAGAATAATAAAGGTGATCATTCTTTTAGTCTTGCTTTCTTTAAATTCTCACATTATGAAATCTCTATTTGTTGATTCTTTTATTTTCATAATGTGTGAATAAATCTCCGCTTGCTAAGGATTCGAAGGAATTTGGTAAATCAAATGGTGAAAGAATGCTATATTCATCTTAAATCTTATGGAGATTATAAACTTTAAACAAAAATAATCATTAATGTCCAAATTATGAGTGAGATCAATTTATTGAGAAGTTCATCACAATTTGGAGATTAGATTGTTGATCTTTCTTGTTAAACACTAGATATGATTGACAATTAATGAAAGGACAAGGGGAAATGAAGGAGAAATCCTAGTTTCTTCAAAGGATCCCTAATTCTCTTTAATAGCCATCGATCTAGTAGTAGTTCTACCAATATTTAAGATGAATCATCTTGAAGAATCATCATTGGCTACTAATTCCATTCGAATCCTACAAGCCTTCTACAATTTTCTTGATAACTAAATCTTGAACATTATCTTGAATTCTTTTTCTTGAAAACGATTTCTTAAATTTCTTGAAATGATAACTTCAATCAAATCTTAAAACAATTTGTTGATTTTCTTTACTATTTCTTTCTACTCAACTAAAGAAAGAATTTACGAATTCCTCCCATCTCAGTGGACGACCTGTGCTCACTAACGATCGCTACAAGCGACACCGTTATTGATTGCGGTTATTATACGATTTAAACTTTGCATCACTTCTTTACTATTACATCTTTACTTTAAAATCAAAGAAGCAAAATCACATATTTGAATAAATCAAATGGCGTCGTTGCCGGGGATGCGTGCGCAGTTTATTTTTTCTTGTTATTTGAGTTGAAATTTTATTATTCCATCAAAATTTGAACCAAAATCGCATCGTGTGCTTAACGATTAGTGTTTGAATTTTGCAAGGAAATCTGGAATCACTGCAATAGTGAGATAAAGATTCAGAGCATTTATTCAGTACCAGAGGAGCAAGGGGAGCATTTGTACAAAATTTGGTTCAAAGATCCTTACAGTAGGCCGCGGAATCGCGGCTATTACCACGTTTTGGCTGCTGAACCGTGGTTCATTTGGTGAATTGGTGTTCTAATTTTTTATGGTATATTCTCTTCTTTCTTATCTCTCCTCTGATCTTGTCCAATAAAGAATTTTCTGCAGGATTCTTTGCAAAAATTCGCTGCGCTTAAAGTAAAAAAAATCTTGTTGCGTGCTTTGATATTGGTTGTTTGTGCATATTTTAATACGGAAATTAAGGGGCAAAGACCAAATTCAGATTAGGTGGGGATTTCATTACCCTTCCTAAGCCCCACAAATCACAAGACTAGCATCCGCATCACCCTTCATTAATTAAAAAATATCTAGACCAAGACTTTAAGGACCGTCGCGCTCAATTAGGACAGAGGAATGTCGTGGGTAATCCACAGCTTATCCGCATTTCTTTTGTGGTGTCTAGGCAAGTGTGTCAAAGGCAAGTGGTTACATAATTAGGCCCGCTACTTACGTAGCGGATACCTGCCACTTACTTGACACTTACCTGGCCATAAGAGCGAAAAAGAGTTAGTAGAGGATTTATCCTGCGATTTGTCTTCTGGAAGTCTAGGAGCGGTCTAGTGACTTGACCTAGGTGACCATAAATCTAGGGTTGATTGTGCATTCTTTTTGTGATTTGTCTAAATCCGTCTTAAACCCATAAAACAGATCACTTTCTCTAATTATCACATAAGCTGCCACTTGCGCTAAACCCTCTTAGTGCATGCTCGGCTGGACACGGGATTCCAGTGCCCCTCTTGTCCGCGTTTCTTCTATCGACTCCGAAGTCGGTATTTCTTCATCTTCTTTTTCCTCACCACCCACAACATCCACCGAGATGGACGGTTCTCCATCAAATTTCAATAACACCACTTTTCCACCACCCGCAGGTGCGCAGAATCCACAGCACATCTCTCTCCAGGAAAGATGCTACCCAGCGCGTAGACCTTTTCCTACTTGTCTATCTGTTCCACCAGCCAATGGGGATAATTTTGAAATTAAAACCCAATTTATCAAACTGTTGCCCAAATTTCACGGGCTTGAGTCCAAAGACGCATACGTTTTTATAAACAAATTCAAAAACGTATGTGCAATGATTGGCACGTCACAACTTTCTGTGGATGGTGTGCGTTTACATCTTCTCCCGTTTACTTTGTGCGATCTAGCCGAAAATGTCTTTATAACACAACCGCACACTCTATTGCCAAATGGGATGAATTTGTTGTAGCATTCCTTAAGATATTTTATCCCAATCATAAGACCGCCCGCGTTCGAAGCGAGATCAACCAATTTACCCAACTTCCCAATGAACCATTTTGGAAATACTTTGAACGGTTTAAGGAACTTATTTTACAATGACCTCATCACGGAATCAATCGATGGGATCTGTGTCGGATTATATATGAGGGTGTACAATTTTTGTTAACGGTGAGGCCACGTGGTCCTCGAGAAGAATAGTGTTGAACCGTCTTAAGCATGAACTTGGTATCTGCGTAAGACCATAGATCGCTTTATGTAACTTATACACATAGTGACGATGAGAAGGATATTCAAAACAGCAGGCTACTTCATATAAACCTATACGTTTCAAATGACATGCAGAAAGGCATTTTTGACATCCAGTTGTCGTATCGGTCAAGAACGAGTGATAACAACCGATAAGACAGTGCGAATAGTAGCGATCCCGCAACAAAATAGATGCTTGAAACCATGTGTCAATGTCAATTCCTGTCGAAAGACGATGGTGAAGCTTGGAAATACCTGGAAGATCTCGCTGAACACACTTTGTAATGGGAAAGCATTAGACCACCATCGTCTAGGGAAGGTATCCATCAGCTCGATATTTCCATCGCCATGAAGGCCAAAATGGCCGCGATACAAAGGAAACTCGATGCTATAGAAAACAAAGTCTCTTCAGTCTCCCTAAACTAGGTGACGCTCCCTAAAACCGTGTGTGGATGTTGTTCCGATCCACCACATCTGACGGAAGAATTGTTAGTGTATATGCCCTAGAGTCCATTACTGTATCATACTAGCTTGTATATTACTTGATGGAAGCTTGGGATATTCACAGTTCTATAGACAATCTTGCTCAAAATGGTAGTTTGCTACTTAGTTTGTCTCTACTTCAATATGTGCATGTGTTTCTTTTAGCATATCGCTTATAAACATATTAGTAGAGCCCTTAGGATCTTTGCTTGATTACCAGCGTTGTGACGGCGCTCACACTCGTTGGGGCTGGGTAATCCATAAGCACATCCTTATACATGTCCCTAGTCGTAGGACTATCGAGACAGGGCATCGATACTCCGGAGTAGACTAGCGTATGCGCTTCTCATCCCAGCGGGGGAGACGGTCTGTCCCACAGCCGTCAGTACGTCGTACTTGAGATAGTATGCGGGTGCTCGTTAGGTTACGAGTACACTGGACAGGACTCGTCGGGAACTGTTGGTTGGTATTATACCTATCGTCAGTTATCAGTTCCCAGGTGACATGAGTACAGCTTAGTCCGCCGACTTGACACTGTCACTTCGCCTCGAGTGTGTTCCCACTGTACTTAGATTACTACCCTACCACGGCTCAAAGGAGTCGTGCAAATAGGTAGTAGTTGGGTGCAGTCCCGAAGCACTTGGAGGCAGTGACGGTTAGACAGGATTCGTCTCTCCCGGTATTGGGGGTTGACATCGCGCTGTGTCTAGGAGCGCCATTACACAAGTAGTCCCTGGCCAGGGCAAGCGAGATATACTGGTAGGTTTCCAGTGTTATCTCAGGGTGTTCTGGGCTACACTCCGACACGACTTGTACCGCTATTAGGGGACTGACGTTTACCGCCCCTAGGCCCGCCATGCGATGTATCAGACGAACAGACCGGACTGTACGGAGATTGTCACATACAGGCTCAGTAGGAGTTCGGATGGGTTTACCTCATCGGCCTTCTTATCGACATCTACCTGGGGACTGTTACGTACAGCTAGTGCCGCTTGCGGTCTGTGGTTAAACCCACTGCCAGCGTAGTGTCGAGTCTTTAGAGTCCCACACAGAGAGTTTCCCTACACTGAGCAAAACGTATAGAGGCCGTATGGTTTTACGGCAGGGCTACGATCACTTATGCGCACTTGTGTGCGTATGTTGTTCGGGCAGGCAATACTAGTGGGCTTTGGTTTAAGCCAGACCCTAGTATTGCACGGATGGATTTGATTTGTCTTCTGTGCATCCGCATTCTACGGAATGCGGATGCGGGTGTGTATGCACAGTTTTGAGGAGCGATGAAGGATGAGGTGCCCCATTAGGGTTTTGGCAGTTGGTTCGGCCAAAACCGTAATGTGGCACAATCATTAGGGTTTTGACAATTCGTTTGGTCAAAACCGTTATGAGCCGGAGACATTGTTTACTAATCCTTTTAGTGATAAATTAGTGATGGCTAATTGCATTGACCATTTGACCACTCTTGACTTTGTTGACCCGTTGACCGTGTTGACCATTGACCTTCAAGAGAGATCTACACTCTTCTTTCATTTTCTTTCTAATTCTTGAGTTATGATAATGGTCAATTCAATGTGCCATCAAATTTATCATGATAGGATTAGTAATGATGATTTTAGTGTATTATTGTAACCATGGTTCATTTCCCTTAGTTAATCTTTTCATGATTCTCTTCTCACTCTCTCTCATGAAGTGAGAAGGAAAAGAAAAGCTCCATGGTTTCTAAGTTTCGCCTTCTTCTTCCTCCTCTTGATCTCATCTTTTGATCTCATGTGTTGAGAGAAAAAGATCCCACAAAGTCAAACATATCCATACATCTCCTCTACACATCCTAGGGCTTCTTGACTAGCAATCTCTTTGCCCTAGTTGCCTCGGCTCGAGGTGGAGCTCGGTGTACATCTCTCGGGTGGATCGTCTTCGACTCAAGAAGGCCGCGGAGGTGCCCAAGGTCCGGATCGACGCTTGGAGCTTGGATGGACGAGCGGGACAGCGGAATGAAGACCCGAAGGACCGGTTCCGTGAGGTATACTTTCAACAGCGTAGTAGTTAAAACCTCTAGTTGTTTACTAGTTTCTAGTTTAGCCAAGATCCGTGCTTTGAGTCCATGTTGCCTTGCGCCAAATCATTGTTTTTCGTCGTTTCCGCCTCCCCGTAAGAACCGGGATGAGCAATGTGGACTTACAGTGGTATCAGAGCCTAGCTAAACATAAAATAGTAAGTTAGCAAAGTGTTTAGAATATCGATCGAAAAAAAGTCGCAAAACACGTCCGCAAAACCTCAAGTTTCTTTCGATTTTCATACTGCTCAAAAAGTGATTTAAAATATATGAAAAATCATCTCAGGGTTTTGTAAAAACACTGCAGAAAAACGATCCAGTGACTCGATCAAACGACCGCGGTTCCGCGGCAATAACATGCTCATTGCCGCGGTTCCGCGGCCGATTTGACTCGGCAGTGGATCGGGTTTTGTGCAGTGTTTTAGTTTGGCTGTTTTGGGATTTTTAATACATGTTTTTTCTACCCAGATTTTCCAGAGAGCAAATTGACTTTTGGGGTGGTTAAAAATCCGTATTTTGATCGATATTCCGTAGACTTTGGGTAATGGATTTTATCTGTGATGCGATATATGTATTGAACGTCTACTAATCGCTATAAGTCGATTAGTGGGGGTTATACATATCTGTGATCTGTAATGTTGATGGTTTGTGTATATGAACTCGGTGGATTGTCGCTGATGAATAGCCAGGAATGGGTGTGAGATGAGAGTTTCTATTTCTTTCATTCATTGTAAAATTTGTAAATTGATGTAATATTATTTGTTTGGCCGCACAACCGGGTCGGGGTTGTAGCCGTCATTGTATAATTTCTTTTTACTGTTTTTACTCCTAGGATAGACCCAAGGTGGGGTGCATAAACTACCGGGTATCTCGAAGTGCCGAGTGGCCTACTCATGGTGTTGAGAGAGGTTGCTTCGCTTCGGGTACTTGGCGGGTAGTTTGCCGCACCCGTAGGGGTCTAGGGTGGGGTTTGGCTATTCATCGCGACCGTGTAATCCGTTTTTCGTTGCAGGCTCGAACGAATCGCGGATTCCTAGTATATCCAAAGTGTTCATCTCTGATCAGGATTGGCTATCATTGCTATATATCTATATATGATATCTATTTAGGCGTTGCTTATGTTTTTCAGCCGCGCTAGCCCAGCGCCCGCTCTGTCGTTAGTTAAGTAACCTAACGGGTGATGACGGGGCCTCGTGGCGAATGCGAATGGCATAAGCGTACGTCATATTTTGGTTGTTTTCTGCAATGATAGGATTAAATGATGGGACACATTAAAAGAACTAATGCAAGAAAAATAAACCAAGTAAAAGTCGTTGGAACACTTTCAAAACCACTCGGTTCTTTTCAAAAACCAACTTTTTAAACGCGGAACTTGAAGCACTCCTTTTAAAAGCTATCTCGTTCCATCGATTATATCAAGTTCACTACGTTCACGGTTTCGCCAAAACCATTCGTAGCCCTCCGTCATTTCGTATGAATATTCAATAGTATTCAAGCTATGTTTGTTGACCTACGTCAAGGCATAGTGATTGGTAGCTATTGGGTGTTTATATGTAGCATAGATAGATGCGTTGGTTTGGGACAGTCGTATTACCTGGTTGACCTTCGTCAAGGGTATGTACGGGTGGGTTCAAATTAACCTGGACAATGACGGGTAGAACTTGCCATGTGACTTATGATTTGTTGACCTTCGTCAAGGTCATAAGAGCATGGGGCAAAAATCCACATCGGGAGTTTCAAAAGTACTGAAACTTGCTAGCGCTGCATACCATTTGGAGTGTGATGATTCTGGTAGGATTCCTTCAGTTTTGTCACGCGATGATATTTGGATCCCGATCCTACTGTGAGTATATGCTACTCCTCGGGAACTTTCTCACTTAACGATCAATGCTACAAACCAAGTAGGTGTCTAGAAAGGTGTTAGCGGGGCTACGCCCACAGGGAAAAGAGGTTACTTAATTAAGGAACTTAGCGAAAGCGTTGGAAAACCTCCCTCGAAGTACGGACACTGGCCTGGCTGAACGGTTAAGCAAGTATTGTACGGTGAGATTGATCCTAACTAATTCTTCCTTTATGGTTTGAGGAGGGATTCGAGAGACAGTGGGAGCCATCCTGTTTAGATAAATTAAAAACCAATCTAAACTTGCAAGAGCATCATGCTGAGTGTTTTATTTTCTCTCTTTTAATTTCAGCGACCCAGTGACCGCACCTAGGTTACATCTAGATAATAAAATGACTGAATCTGACTGTTATGACTGGCAAAGGTCTGTCCAAATGTCCATTGCCCATGACATGCTGGGACACCTCTTGACTGATCCAACCCCTGCCGTCTCAGGTCCAGATTCCCCAGTCACAGATATTGATATCCGTAGGACATCGGAAGAAGACTGTCTGAAAGCCAAGTGCCTCGTGTTAGCCTCAGTTGATGTTATATAACAGAGGGAGCACGAGAAGATGGACTCAGCTTCTATCTTCCTCCATAACAAAGTTTTATCTGGAGAGCAATCTCGTATCGCAAGATATGAGACCTCGAACGAATTGCTTCCAGCGAGGTTGGCTATCGGGTCATCTGTAGGGGGCAACGTCCTTATAGAGACCAGCACTTTTGAGCTCTCGGACCTGAAGACCACGTTGAAGAACGGGTCAGATGCTGACTTAGTTCAACAGTCTCTACCTACTACCCTGAAGGAAACCAGGGAAGTAGAAAGAAAGGGAAGGGCAGAAGTTTCGGGACTGGATGTAGTAAAAGAGGGATGTTCCTATTGTAACGGGAATGAACATGGGCAGAAGGATTGCAGGGCTTGCAAAGCCGGTAGGCAGAATTCGAAGCATGTTGTGGCTTCGGCTTCGGGTGTGTTTGTAATAGAGAACTGTATGTCAGTTATCCCTACTTCCTGGGTATTGGATACCGGATCAGGATCTCATATCTATAATTCGGTACAGGCTCTGAGAAACCGTAGGGTTATCAGGAAAGGTGATATGACTCTCAGGGTTGCTAACGGAATGAGCATGTATGCTGAATCCGTAGGGGAATATCATCTAGGACTGACAACTGGGCAGATATTGATTCTGCGTAACTGTTTTTATGCACCAGGTGCGACATGTCATATCATATCTGTATCCTTAATTTCTAAGGAAGGATATGATTTTACTTTTGTAAGCGATGTAGTCAACATCCACCTAAATCAAGTTATGATTGGGTCAGGTACATTACCAAACGGAATATACGTATTGAATCAAGCTCAGATCTTCAGTGTCCAGAACACACTTAAAAGAAAGTCTCCGGAAACAAATCAGGCTTTCTTATGGCATTGTAGATTGTGTCACATTAATGAGACACGGTTAAAAAAGTTACATAAAGAGGGATACTTGAATCCGTTCGAGTATCAGTCTTTTGCAACTTGTGAATCTTATCTCATGGGAAAGATGACAAAGACTCCGTCCACTGAACACGGAGAAAGAGCAAGCGAGCTCTTGGGACTCATACACAGTGATGTGTGTGGTCCAATGTCTACACATGCGCGAAGTGGTTATTCATACTTCATTACTTTCACAGATGATTTCTCTAGGTATGGGCATGTCTTCTTGATGAAGCACAAATCCGAGGCCTTTGAGAAATTTCAGGAATACAAGAATGAAGTTGAAAAACAAACAGGCAAAAGTATCAAGACACTGAGATCTGATCGAGGTGGTGAATACTTAAGTGCCGAGTTTCTGGGCTACTTAAAAGAGAATGGAATTCTCTCTCAGCTTACTCCTCCATACACACCACAACACAATGGTGTATCGGAAAGGAAGAATCGAACCCTATTGGATATGGTTCGTTCCATGATGAGTAAGGCTGAGTTGCCGCGATCTTTCTGGGGTTATGCACTAGAAACAGCTGCATATCCACTAGTAAAATAGGGGGTTGCCCCTACGGATGGGATTATCCGTTGGGGCAGATTTTACTTGGCCCTACGGATTAATCCGTAGGGCTAAAGGGTTGCCCCTACGGGCACTGACTTTCAAGAATAAAAAATTTAATTCTTAATTTGGTGTTTGCCCCTACGGTGGCGCAAACAAAGGACCTACGGACATATCCGTAGGGGCAAGTAAATATCGATTTAAAACAAATCCAGATCGAAAAGCCTACGCTCATTTTCTCTCTCTCCCTCAAACGCGCGCGAAAAACCCTAAATCGCCACCGTCGCGTCGCCACCGTCGCCGGCCGTCGTCGCCACCGTCGTCGCCACCGCCGATTTCGTCGCCATCCTCGTCGCCACCGCCAGTTTCGTCGCCACCGTCGTCGCCACCGCCGGTTTCTTCGCCAATTCGACGCCGTCGTCGCCACCGCCCGTTCAGGTATAAATCTCGAGGTAAATTAAAGCATTTTTGGATTATTCATGGCTGGGTCTGGGTTGCGCGCGCGAGAGTTGGGTTTGGGCAGGGGCGCGGTGGCGGTCGGGGTCGGGGTCGGGGTCGGGGTAGGGTTAGGGTTGGGGTTCGGCTGCTGCTGTGGTGGGGCTGGGGTTAGGGTTACGGTGGGGCTGGGGTTAGGGTTACTGTGGGGCTGGGGTAGGGTTACGATGGGCTGGGGTTAGGGTTGGGGCTAGGGTTAGGGTTACTGTGGGGCTGGGGTAGGGTTACGGTGGGCTGGGGTTAGGGTTGGGGCTAGGGTTAGGGTTACTGTGGGGCTGGGGTTAGGGTTATGAGAGGCATGTCAGCATATTTATGTGTAATAATTGAGAGGATCAAGCTAAGTTCTATGCAAGCAGTCCCTCAGAATACATAGAAAGCTAGCCTTACATTTTAAATTAACATATTCCATAGTTGTCTTAATCGTAAGGCAGATACCCATATTGTGTAAGAGCTGACATTAATACAACCATAGGGAGCTGACTGATTACATCTCATGTGGCATTAAAATCTATAAATGGACATACGAGATAATGCAAAGAAAGAGCAATAGATCAAGACTCAATCAACTTTCCTATGCTTTATGATTTCAGCGGATAGCTCAACTTTAGTTTCAACTTTATATTCTTATTTTTCTCTCTTTTTTCTTTAGTGCTTCTTCCTCCATTTCTTTGAAGAGTCTCTCACAGCGAAATACACTCCATTTTTTCTTAATGGGATAGAATCCTACCCCCGACAGCCGGAACACATACATACAAACGCATAATTAGAGAGCGACTCGAGATGTTCGGGTTAAAACCAATATATGATACTCGATGATGATATGAAACCTTCATATTCCCATCGATACCCGTATATGAAACTAAAGCGCCACTTAGTCCCCGTCTATCGGTTAACATACGTGCGATGCTCGTCGTGACCTAGAACTATACGAAGGTTGTTAAATATCGGACAGTATAGCTCGATACTAACAACCGTCGTATAGTCTGCGCGACGAGAAAATTCAATCGTATGGTAACCCATAGATTTGTCCCGTGTGGACAAGTTAAGAATGTATAAAGCAAACGCCTTCATTCACTTGTGTTTTCATCCGTTTCGAGATATTTCGTCGGTACCTTTCCGCTGGTTCTCCGTGTACAAAGATAGATTAGATGTTCATTTCAACGTTGTTTCACAGCTTTGAAATGATTATCTATTCTATTACAGTGTACTCGGAGAACAGCGGGGAGGTGCTGCCGAAATTTACTCGAAACGGTTGAAAGCACAAGTGATGGGCGTTCGCTCTATACATTCTTAATGGGATAGAAGCCTACCCCCGACAGCCGGAACACATACATACAAACGCATAACGTGCGATAATTTATTCTTTTCAACGACAAACGCACACACAAAGCATCTACATGGATTTTCTCCTTTGTCAGTAACTATCCCGTTCTTATATTTCTCAATATAGTCAGCATAACCTACAATTTATATGTTATTCAGTCTAACATGGCCCATGAGTACGTCAGAGTTAAGGACTGGATGTATGTGGATTGGAAACAACGTATGCAACCTACGTTTGTCGCAGGGGTTGCTGCTTTCCTTGAATTTGCACGAGCACATAATAAGATCATATTAGAGAAGATTCTCTGTCCGTGCGATAGATGTGGCAATAAGTACTGGCAGAAGGTAGAATTGGCAGAGCTTCATATTGTAAAACATGGGTTTACTAGACTTTATTCAATTTGGAAATATCACGGGGAAGGAGAAGAATGCAGTACTGCGGTAGAAGAAGGAGAACACGATAATGCGGCAGGAGAAGAAGAAGAATTCGGTAATACGGCAGGATACGGAAATTTATTTCCATCAGAAGAAATGGAGGATATGGTAGAGGCTGCCCTAGGTGAATCTATTCGTACCGAAGATGACATTCCTTCCGGTCAAGGACCGCGTGCGGATAAATATGAAAATTTCATGAATGATGCTAGGAAACCAGTTTATGAGAATGCGAAGTATTCCACCCTCTCATGGTTCGTCCAACTTTTCCAAATTAAGTGCCTAAATGGATGGAGCAACAAGTCATTCACAATGCTTCTTTCGTTCTTGAAAGATTCTATGCCTCCGGGAAATAATGTGCCCGAAAGCTGGTACGAAGCCCAGAAAATGATGTCTGATTTGGGTCTAAAGTGCGAGAAGATTCAAGCATGTCCTAAAAATTGCGTGTTGTACCGGAAAGAGAATTCAGATTTGAAAGAGTGTCCAACATGCGGAGAGGCCAGGTATAAGCCGAAAGATTCTGATAAGAAGCCTGATATACCTGTGAAGATAGCACGATATTTTCCCATAACACAGAGGCTACAGAGGCTATTCAGGTGCAAGAAAACAGCCGAGGCAATGATTTGGCATCATCGTGCTCCTCCAAGCGAAAATGGAAAAATGAGCCATCCAAGAGATTCACCGGCATGGAAGGATTTCGATAGGAGGCACACAATATTCAGTAGCGATCCCCGCAATGTCCGGCTCGGACTGGCTGCCGATGGCTTCTGCCCATTCAACTATATGGCTGGAAGTCACAGTACATGGCCCGTTGTAATGATAATTTATAATCTGTCGCCTTGGTTGGCTATGGACCAATCATACTTTATGATGCCTCTTCTTATCGACGGACCAAACTCACCGGGGAACAATATCGACGTCTATCTCCGACCTCTGATTGAGGAGCTGAAAACTTTGTTTATTGATGGTGTAGAGACATATGATTCAAACACAAATACAACCTTCATACTGCGTGCGGCTTTAATGTGGACAATTAATGACTTTCCTGCATATGGAATGCTTTCAGGTTGGTCCGTACATGGTCACAAAGCATGTCCTCATTGCCATGAACACACAACATCAAAATTTTTGAATTTTAGCAGGAAGGTTTGTTATTGCGGCCATCGACGTTTTCTGCCTCCAGACCACCCCTACAGGTTAGACACGATTCACTTTGATGGTCATCAGGAGCTTCTTGGGCCTCCATCCCCATTGTTCGGAGAGGACGTGACTGCTAAATGGGATGGTTACAATAACGTGACCTTCGGGATGGATCCGACGAGACAGGTCAAACCACAATATTGGAACAAGTTAAGCATTTTCTTCGAGCTTCCGTACTGGTCTACAAATTCAGTGCGTCATTGTCTGGACGTCATGCATATAGAGAAGGGAGTATCAGAGCACATACTTAACTTGCTTCTGTGTAAAGACGGGAAATCGAAAGACAACATGAATGCCCGGATGGATCTACAAGAGTGGGGAATAAGAAGTGAACTGCACCCTAAACCGGTAGCGGGTAAACCGGGCAAGTTTGTACTTCCCAATGCCGCTTATCATATGTCACAACCGGAGAAGAAAAGATTCCTGCAGGTGTTGCATGATTTGAAAGTCCCCACAGGTTTCTCAGGATCATTCAGCAAGAAAATAAAAATTGTGAAGGGCAAGATCGATGGGCTGAAAAGTCATGACCACCATGTTATCGTGGAGCACCTTCTTCCATTAGCCCTCAGGACTTCTCTCCCCGACTCGGTTGGTCTAGTAATCAACGACCTATGTTGTTTTTTCAGGGAGTTGTGTGCTAAAACGCTGGAGGTTGCGACGCTGGATAAACTACAAAATTCTATTGCGTTGATACTTTGCAAGTTTGAGCGTATTTTCCCACCGTCATTCTTCGATATCATAATACACTTGACGGTTCATCTTGCAACTGAGGCGAAGTTAGCCGGACCGGTACAATATCGATGGATGTATCCCGTCGAGAGGTACGTGTAATTTTTCGTTTCGCGCAATTTATAAATTTATTTTTGTCATGTATGCCCGTGTTTATTTATTCAACATATTCTCATTAGGTACCTTTACACTCTTAAGAAGTATATACGCAATAAAAATCGACCAGAGGGTTCTATCATGCAAGGTTATCTTCTTGATGAAGCAACCACATTTTGCTCCCGCTATCTGGACGAGAACATTGAGACAAGGCTTAACCGACCTCGAAGAATTCAAGACGGGCCATATGGTAAAGCCGAGTATAAGAGGGTAGACACTATGTTTATCAACAAGATATACCGGTTTATCTTGCTTAATTGCGAATGTCTTGAACAAATTAGAGAGTAAGTTCTTTTGGATTAATTGTTATATCTGTGTTTGTGTGTGTATGAAATGACATAATATTAATGTCACAATTATTTGTCGAAAACAGAACTCATTTTAACGAGGTACGTGAGGGGTATCCTGATTGGAACGAAGAGCGTTTGGAAAAATACCATCAGGATAATTTTTGTGATTGGGTCACAGAGCATGTAAGTTATTCGAATTACATTTTATTGCTATCAGTTTTAATCTAAACTTGTATCGTTATGTATTTATCGTAAAATTTGTTTTGTTAGATCCACGATCCGAACTTGTCTGCATCATTTGAGAGTGATTCAAGATGTTTAGCTCAATTTCCTAGTATGGAGGTTGCACATTACAAAGGATTTGGTGTCCTTGGATACAAATTCGAAATTAAGGACATAGAAACATCTAGAATCACTCAGAATAGTGGTATTGCGACGGTAGGATCGGACGGTGTGATTTACTATGGGTACTTAAATTGTATACTCGGCATCCACTATCCCGGACGATCAGAACCCTTTTATATATTCCACTGTACTTGGTACGATCCGCGAACCGATACAGACAGGTGGAGAAGCAGTCTTGGGACTTGGAAAGATGAATATGGATTGACCAGTGTGAACACACTTCGATTTTACGGTCAAGACGATCCGTTTATCTTTCCGAACCAAGCGTTCCAAGTATACTACTCACAGTGTTTGAAGCATCCGGGGTGGAGTGTTGTATGCCGATGGAAACCTAGAGATGTCTACGATGTCCCAGAATACGAGGACAGCGATGAGGACGAAGAAGAGAGAAGTCTTAAAGTGCTCCGACCGTCTGTTTCGAAGGACGGGTTGTCTTCGACCGATCATGAAGTTACGTGGGTTAGAAATGACATCGACGATGAAATCCAAGTAGATATGTATGATGCGCCCACGAAACGAAAAAGGTTATCAGTAATGTTATATTATTACTTCACATTTTACGCTCTAGAGCATATATAGTCAATACTTTTAATGATTGTCTAATGCGTTCACGAACCGTTTATCTAGATTGGATGACGATGTCGGGAGCAGCGAGGGGCGGCAGGAGCTCCAGCCGCGGCAGAGGCAGAGGCAGAGGCAGAGGCAGAGCGGTTCTGCCGCCCGGAGAGCTCCGTAGGGAGCTTCAGAGGGCCGGTCTTGCACCCAGATCGGAGACCCCTTCGGATGCCTCCTTCCGTGTCGATTTTGCCACACCTCCAGGTATACTGCACGCATATCCATTTTCAATTTAATATTACAGATATTCATGCCTGTTTATGTCAAAATTACTTATATTGTCAATGTTTGATTGTCTAGTTGTTGGTCCTGCGTCCACATCTGGGACAGAGGCCACCCCCGCTCCTCCAGGTATGTTTATATATCATATAGTGCATGCATATTGATTTAGAACGTTATATTATTGATCTACACATTCTTTTTGCAATTACTTATCAAATCTATTTTTAATTGTCTAGTTGTTGGTCCTGCGTCCACATCTGGGACAGAGGCCACCCCCGCTCCTCCAGGTATGTTCATATATCATATAGTGTATGTATATTGATTTAGAATGCTATATCATAAATACACATTCCTTTTGCTCTTACTTAGCAATTTTTATTATTGTCTAGCTGTAGGTGGTGACACCACCGCACCTGCGGGTATGTTTATATGTCATATAGTTCATGCATATTGATTTAGAACGTTATATTATTGATCTACACATTCTTTTTGCAATTACTTATAAAATCTATTTTTAATTGTCTAATTATAGGTGGTGCGTCCACACCTTCCACAGGGGCCACTCCTGCCGCTTCCGTACCCTCCGCATCGTCTGCAGGTTAGTATGAATAAATTTAAAATATTTATTTATTTTACATATGCTCTATAGCATAAATATGAACTTCATGGAGATTTAGCGTCGATGTTTATTTTATAGTTGGAGGGGATGCGTCCGGGTCCGGGACCCCGGTTGTTCCTCATCGGAGGAACTATCGTCCCGCTCGTGCTGCTGCTCGGGCCCAGGCTCGTGCGTTATTCACCGGAGGTATATATCACACTTGAATTTTTGTTTAACCTTGATTTCTTAATACAACTTTGTATTATTATTGATTGTCTTGATATTTCGTGCAGACGCAGGGCCTCTCCATCCCCAGAGGGGGACTCGAGGCCCGAATCAGTCCCATAGGCTGAGGCCTAATAGAGCTAGGGGGGAGGCAGCATTCCCCCTATTTTTTACCCTTGACTATCGCTATACCGGTCCTCATGCCGAGAGGTTCGGCCGGTATTTGGGGGACGAGAGCCGGATCGTGAAGAACTATCCACTTCACGTTGAGTGGGGCGAGCAGCACCAGCGCTCATTCGCCCTCTTCTTTGAACAGGCTCAGGTATGTATTAATATATATTTTCATTTGATCTATCCAATATATTTATTATTAACACTTGCAATCTAATAACAATGTTTTTTTTTGTATTTTCAGTTGGATTACGATTTTCAGCCTGTAGCCGACCCTGATCACTCGGGGAGGGTGCTCGACCTTCATGCTCTGTACAATGGCCTGATGAAGAACATGCAGGCCAAGGTCCGATACAACAGGAATGAGCTGAAGGCCGACTGCTACTCCCTATGGATAGCGACCCCCGAGGCAGAGAGAGCGGCCCTCCTATCTACTCCGGCGTTTGCGAGAGTCGACGTAGAGACATGGCCTCTATTGTGCGCTTATTTCGACTCCGAACGCAAACAAGTAGGTATTTTAAATTTAATTCATTATTTATGATATAATTTATTTCTTTGTGTTTCTTAATTAGAAAACTAAATGTTAATGCGTTGTGCAGAAACAGGCCGCTCAGAATACGGAGAACAGGAAGTCGGCGAAGAGGGGTCGCCCCACTTACACAGGTGGCTCGAGGAACATTACTCGAGCCATGGAGTTATCGGTAAATTAAGTGTTATTCTCTAATATTCTGCAATATTAAGAGTTATTCTCTAATATTTCTAATATTAAGAGTTACTTTCTAATATTGCAGACATCTCGGACCGTGGCGTCAGGTGGTACACCGAGCGTGCTGTCCGCATATCTTGCCGTCCACGGCACCTCGACAGATCCCGCCACGGGCGAGCTTCGATGTCCCGACGTCGCTACCCAGGAGTACTGCGTAAGTATTAATATTTTTTCTACCCAAATTTGAAATTTTAGTTTTGGAAGGTTCAAGTTTAAATTTTATACTTATACTTTACTGCTTAATGTGGGTGTAGGAGCGGATGGTTGAGCAGGCCCAGGCCTCGGGGATCGATTTTACCGGACAGAACGATCCGAGGCTGCTGACCCCAGTTCTGGACGCCGCACACGGAGGGCACCACGGAGGTTGGGAGAGAGGCCGGGGATTGGGCCCTAGCAGGGCCCATATGAGGTTGGACTCCACCCCGGCGGTTACTTCCTCCGTCTCCAGTGACCGGCATGTCCATCAGGAACTGGATAGCTTGAGGGCCACCGTTCAGGAGTTGAAGGAGATGCTGGTATGTATACTACTTTATAGTAAAATATCATTTCATATTATATACATATCAACACAACCCTTATTAGTACGTAAGTCTGATTAATCATACATACATATGTAATTAAAATAAACAACGCTTTTCCAAACTAGATATCCAAACAGGGTTTCGAAATAACTTAATAATGAAACGAATTCGAATAATACACAGTTCTTAGACGCTTCTTACACACGTTATGTCCAGACGCGACAGGGTAGATCGGCCGAGCCTCCACATGCATCTCCTTCGGCTGCGGCTCCGCAAGCCACTACATCGGCTGCGGTTCCGCAGACAGCTCCTGTAGCTCCACCGCCCACTCAGACTCCCGCAGCCGCGGCTCCGCAAGCGACTACCTCGACGGCGGCTGCGCAGACCACGACGCCAGCTCCACATGCCGCTCAGACTCCTTTATTTGCAGTATTGGATAGTGTATTTACCGAGGAGCAGGCGCGCGTTATTCGAACGTTACTCGGAGGTGGAGCTGGACCGAACTAGGGTAGCTTTTTGGTTCTTATTTTTTGAAACATGTATTTATTTATATCACATTGTACTACATTTTGAAACGATATTGATATTGGTTTGAATTTATATCATATTCAGTTTTTGGGTTTCTTTTGTATATTATATATATGCGTGGGATGTGATTATGAATACTGCAATATATGATTTGATTGATGTATATAGTATTGTGCACAGGGCGGGAAAAAATCTAGCAGCCCTCTTTTAAAAAAAAAATACAGAAAACATGTACCTACGGATTAAACCGTAGGTAAATATATTGCCCCTACGGAGTTATCCGTAGGGGCAAACTATCAGGAAACCTGATATTTTCCCACCTGATATCAGTGCAGGGTGTTGGGGGTGCCCCTACGGATATATACGTAGGAGCCAATACTTATCCCCTACGTATATATCCGTAGGGGCAAAATATCAGGTTCCCTGATATTTTCCCCCCGATCTCAGTGCATTGTGTTGGGAGTGGCCCCTACGGATACAGCCGTAGGGGCTACTTTATATCCCCTACGGATGTATCCGTAGGGGAATAAATAGGACCTACGCATAAATCCGTAGGTATATACAATATATTCAAAAAAAAAATTTAAATATATGATTTTATTACCCCTACGGGGTACTCCGTAGGGGCTATAGCACCTACCGAGTTATCCGTAGGGGCATAAATTTATCCGTAGGGCCAAGTTCAGGACCTCAACTTGCACCTGCGGCCTTTGCACCTACGGGGTGTTTTTTCGCCCCTACGTATATATCCGTAGGGGCAGTAGGTTGCCCCTACCGATAAATCCGTAGGGGCAACCCTTATTTGTAGTAGTGATCTCTTGAACAAGGCTCCAACCAAGACTGTGCCTACCACCACATATCAGATGTGGAGTGGGAAGAAACCCTATCTTAAGTACCTTAAGACATGGGGATGTCCAGCTTTTGTAAAAAAGCAGCATGCGGACAAGCTCGAGGCACGCTCAGTACTGTGTAAGTTTGTGAGGTACCCAAAGAACTCCAGGGGGTATCTTTTCTATTCCGCAGAGGAACAAAAGGTTTTTGTTTCTCTGCATGCCCACTTCTTGGAAACTGAATTTTTAGAAAATCAGATAAGTGGGAGCGCAATAGAACTGGAAGAAATTCCAGAACCACAAGCTGTTACTGAAACCTTGGTAGAACCAGAAAGTTCAGGAGAACCGGACATTCCAGCGCCACTCCGCAGGAGTAGTAGGCAGTTTCATCCGCCCGAGAGATACTACGGTTTTCTCATAGACGGGGATAGAGAGGATTGCACCTTGGATTATGGTGAGCCTACTAGCTTCCAGCATGCCATTCAGAGCGGCGACTCGGTAAAATGGCTGGATGCAATGCGGGCCGAGATGGAGTCCATGTACACCAACAAAGTTTGGACTTTGGACTTTGCTCCAGAAGGGGTAAAACCCGTAGGCTGCAAATAGATCTTCAGAAAGAAGATTGGTGTAGATGGGCAGGTTGAGACCTATAAAGCTGGACTTGTTACAAAGGGTTTTCGTCAAAGACCTGGTTTGGACTATGACGAAACCTTTTCTCCAGTGGCTATGCTGAAATCCATTCGGATCCTTCTTGCCATTGCTGCCTTCCACGATTATGAAATCTGGTAGATGGACGTAAAGACGGCTTTCCTAAATGGAAATTTGGAAGAGTGCGTCTATATGGATCACCCGGAAGGATTCATTCAGAGTGGGAGCAGCGGTAGAGTGTGCAAGTTGCTCAAATCCATTTATGGACTTAAGCAGGCATCGCGGAGTTGGAACATCTGCTTTGATGATACTGTCAAAGAATTCGACTTTATCAAAAACCCAGATGAACCATGCATTTACAGTATGATTGTAGGGAGAACTGTATTATTCCTCGTCTTGTACGTGGATGACATTCTCTTAATAGGAAATGATATTCCTATGCTACAGTCAGTCAAAGGATTCTTGTCGCAGAGATTCTCCATGAAGGACCTGGGCGATGCCAACTACATTCTGGGGATCCAGATCTATCGTGATAGATCTAAGAGGATGTTGGGACTTTCACAGTCAAGGTACAATGACACCATACTGAAAAGATTCAGTATGGAAGATTCCAAGCGCGGTAATTTGCCGGCTTGTCATGGGATCACCCTCTCCAAAGAGATGTCTCCAAAGACTGATTTGGAAAGGGATCGCATGTCTGTTATACCCTACGCTTCTGCGGTAGGCTCTATAATGTATGCGATGTTATGAACCAGACCAGATGTAGTATACGCATTGACCGTTGTAAGCCGGTATCAGTCGAACCCATGGAAGAAACACTGGATAGCGGTAAAGAACATTCTCAAGTACCTGAGAAGGACTAAGGAGATGTTCTTGGTGTATGGCGGAAAAGACCTCCAGCTCGAGGCCTTTGCCGACTCCAGCTTCCAGAGTGACAAGGATGACTCTAAGTCCATGTCGGGTTATGTCTTTACCCTCAATGGAGGGGCGGTTTGCTGGAAGAGTTCCAAGCAGGAGACCGTTGCTGACTCAACTATAGAAGCGGAGTACATAGCTGCTTGCGAATCCGCAAAGGAAGCTGTCTGGATGAAGAAGTTCCTCACGGAGCTTAAGGTGGTTCCTACCATTGTTGATCTAATACCGCTGTATTGCGACAACAACGGCGCTATAGCTTTAACGAAGGAACCCAGGTCCCATCAGAAGTCCAGGCACATTTTGAGGCGGTACCACCTGATCAGGGAGATGATAGATCGCCAGGAGATCGAGGTGAAGAGAGTAAATACGGAGAACAACACTGCAGATCCACTCACGAAGGCCCTACCCCTAACTCAGTTCAAGCGGCTGATCGAGATGATAGGTCTTCGATACGCCAGTACATGGCCTTAGTGCAAGTGGGAGATTGTTAGTGTATATGCCCTAGAGGCCATTACTGTATCATACTAGCTTGTATATTACTTGATGGAAGCTTGGGATATTAACAGTTCTATAGACAATCTTGCTCAAAATGGTAGTTTGCTACTTGGTTTGTCTCTACTTCAATATGTGCATGTGTTTCTTTTAGCATATCGCTTATATACATATTAGTAGAGCCCTTAAGTAGAGCCCTTAGGATCTTTGCTTGATTACCAGCGTTGTGATGGCGCTCACACTCGTGGGGGCTGGGTAATCCATAAGCACATCCTTATACAGGTCCCTAATCGTAGGACTATCGAGATAGGGCATCGATACTCCGGAGTAGACTAGCGTATGCGCTTCTCATCCCAGCGGGGGAGACGGTCTGTCCCACAGCCGTCAGTACGTCGTACTTGAGATAGTATGCGGGTGCTCGTTAGGATACGAGTACACTGGACAGGACTCGTCGGGAACTGTTGGTTGGTATTATACCTATCGTCAGTTATCAGTTCCCAGGTGACATGAGTACAGCTTAGTCCGCCGACTTGACACTGTCACTTCGCCTCGAGTGTGTTCCCACTGTACTTAGATTACTACCCTACCACGGCTCAAAGGAGTCGTGCAAACAGGTAGTAGTTGGGTGCAGTCCCGAAGCACTTGGAGGCAGTGACGGTTAGACAGGATTCGTCTCTCCCGGTATTGGGGGTTGACATCGCGCTGTGTCTAGGAGAGCCATTACACAAGTAGTCCCTGGCCAGGGCAAGCGAGATATACTGGTAGGTTTCCAGTGTTATCTCAGGGTGTTCTGGGCTACACTTCGACACGACTTGTACCGCTATTAGGGGACTGACGTTCTCCGCCCCCTAGGCCCGCCATGCGATGTATCAGACGAACAGACCGGACTGTACGGAGATTGTCACATACAGGCTCAGTAGGAGTTCTGATGGGTTTACCTCATCAGCCTTCTTATCGACATCTACTTGGGCACCGTTACGTACAGCTAGAGCCGCTTGCGGTCTGTGGTTAAACCCACTGCCAGTGTAGTGTCGAGTCTTTAGAGTCCCACACAGAGAGTTTCCCTGCACTGAGAGAAACGTGTAGAGGCCGTATGGTTTTACGGCAGGGCTACGATCACTTACGCGCACTTCCGTGCGTATGCTGTTCGGGCAGGCAATACTAGTGGGCTTAGGTTTAAGCCAGATCCTAGTATTGCACGGATGGATTTGATTTGTCTTCTGTGCATCCGCATTCTACGGAATGCGGATGCGGGTGTGTATGCACAGTTTTGAGGTGCAATGAAGGATGAGGTGCCCCATTAGGGTTTTGGCAGTTGGTTCGGCCAAAACCGTAATGTGGCACAATCATTAGGGTTTTGACAATTCGTTTGGTCAAAACCGTTATGAGCCGGAGACATTGTTTACTAATCCTTTTAGTGATAGATTAGTGATGGCTAATTGCATTGACCATTTGACCACTTAGACCTCTCTTGACTTTGTTGACACGTTGACCGTGTTGACCATTGACCTTCAAGAGAGATCTACACTCTTCTTTCATTTTCTTTCTAATTCTTGAGTTATGATAATGGTCAATTCAATGTGCCATCAACTTTATCATGATAGGATTAGTAATGATGATTTTAGTGTATTATTGCAACAATGGTTCATTTCC
Source organism: Agapanthus africanus (assembly GCA_030015575.1). Classification (NCBI taxonomy): domain Eukaryota; kingdom Viridiplantae; phylum Streptophyta; class Magnoliopsida; order Asparagales; family Amaryllidaceae; genus Agapanthus; species Agapanthus africanus. Next base: position 579,470,670 of record JASDDO010000019.1, read on the forward strand.
CTTAGTTAATCTTTTCATGATTCTCTTTTCACTCTCTCTCATGAAGTGAGAAGAAAAAGAAAAGCTCCATGGTTGCTAAGTTTCTCCTTCTTCTTCCTCCTCTTGATCTCATCTTTTGATCTCATGTGTTGAGAGAAAAAGATCCCACAAAGATAAACACATCCATACATCTCCTCTACACATCCTAGGGCTTCTTGACTAGCAATCTCTTTGCCCTAGTTGCCTCGGCTCGAGGTGGAGCTCGGTGTACATCTCTCGGGTGGATCGTCTTCGACTCAAGAAGGCCGCGGAGGTGCCCAAGGTCCGGATCGACGCTTGGAGCTTGGATGGACGAGCGGGACAGCGGAATGAAGACCCGAAGGACCGGTTCCGTGAGGTATACTTTCAACATCATAGTAGTTAAAACCTATAGTAGTTTACTAGTTTCTAGTTTCGCCAAGATCCGTTCTTTGAGTCCATGTTGCCTTGCGCCAAATCATTGTTTTTCGTCGTTTCCGCCTCTCCGTAAGAACCGGGATGAGCAATGTGGACTTACAAGAATGTCTTTTGAATTCTCCGTTTCAAGGTCAAGAACACACTAATTCTGCTTTTGAGCAACGACCTAGAAACGATCCTTATTCTTCCACATATAATCAAGGTTGGAGGAATCACCCAAATTTTTCTTGGAACCAACACCAAACTCAAAATACAGTTCCAAACCAAAATAACATTCAAAGGGTCCCTCTACAACAACAACAACCACCACAAAATCAGCACCCCCTTCAAACACAAAATTTTCAAAATCCGGCCAACAATTCTGTACCGTATAATAATTCTTTGCAATTGGCCGGTACAGATAACTCCTCTTCACTCGAACGGACCTTGGATTTGTTCATGAAACATACCATGGAAATGTCAACTGATATAAGGTCTTCTATCAATACCATAAAGGACTCCGCCTCACACGGTGAGAGTATTAAATCGATAGAAGCACAAATTGCACAATTAAATGCCGCAATGAGTGCTAGAGAGAAAGGGAAACTTCCATCTCAAACTTTACCGAATCCTGGCCACTCACAACACTACAATGTGAATGCCATTACAATGTTGAGATCCGGAAGAGTGTTGAATAACCAAGTCGGTGAACAGATTGATAATGATGAATTGATCAATGACATCCCGGCTTCCACTTCTACTTCTTACCCTACTTCGTCTACTCCATCTTCTTGCGAGCCTATTCTTCGTTTTCCCCTAGGCTCGAACCCTCAGCCCATTTCTTCTAGTCAACATAAGACGATCCCCACTCCAATTCAGGGTTCTGTTCCACCCACACGACCTTCTCCAATGTTGGACCCAGCTCTTATTGCTGAAGCTCCTTATCCAAATCGGTTAAGGGGAAACAAATCAAGTCCATAAATGGAGATGATTATGGAAATGTTTAAACAGGTTAAAATAAATATTCCTCTCCTAGATGCTATCCAAAAAGTTTCGTCATATGCGAAAATACTTAAGGACTTATGCACTAGGAAGAGAAAGACTCAAGTGCCGAAAAAAGTTTTCATGACGAGTAATGTTAGCACAACTTTTACCCATAAGTTACCAAAGAAACGTAAGGACCCTGGTTGTCCTACAATCTCTATTTCTATTAGGGGTAAAAATATTAATCGTACTCTACTCGACCTTGGCACTAGTGTGAACCTGCTTCCATACTCTGTCTACGAGCAGTTAGGTATTGGAGAGTTGAAACCTGCCCACTGCACTCTCCAGATGGCAGACCGATCTATCACCAAACCTAGGGGTGAACTTGAGGATGTGTTGATAAAAGTCGGGGAATTTATATTCCATGTGGACTTTATTGTTTTAGATACACAACCTGTAGCGAACCCACGGAACCAAATTCCGGTTATTCTCGGTCGACCCTTCTTAGCCACTTCCAATGATGTCATTAATTGTCGTAATGGTTCTATGAACTTATCCTTTGGGAAAATGACAATTGAGCTTAACATTTACAAGCTAGGTAGTCAACCATCTGAACCTTCTGCTTATATTCTTGATGTCTGTTATGTCCACGAGATAGCTCCCGAAAGCTGCAAGGCTGATGAACTTTACTTTGATGATCTCGACGACATTAGTACATCATTGTTTGATCTTGCACAGTATCATAGTGAGGACACTTTTGACGAGTCCACCCCCGAGTTTGAACCTTTTGACTCGTCACAAAATTCAGTAGTACTATCCGAGTCAATATCTTACACAAGTTATGAACTTCTTCGAGAATCCGAATGTCATTCCCTTACCCCCACTTTCTATTGTTTCTCCACCGACATTAGATATCAAACTATTACCTTCTCATCTTAAATATGCATATTTTGGTGAGAATGAGTCTTTACCCATGATCATATCCGCTTCTCTAGCTTTAGAGCAAGAGGACGCTCTTTTGATGATCTTGAGATCTAATCGGCAAGCATTTGGTTGGACAATGGCTGACATCAAAGGGATTAGTCCCATGATTGTTGAACATCATATACATTTTATGGATAAAGCCAAGACAACCCGAGAACCACAAAGATGGTTAAATCTCGTCATGAACGAGGCGGTAAAGAAAGAAATTGTCAAGTGCCTTGATATTGGTATAATTTACCCAATTTCTGATAGCCAATAGGTAAGTCCTATTCATGTAGTCCCTAAGAAATCTGGCATCACAGTCATAACTAATGAGGCTAATGAGTTGATTCAGACACGCACCCAAACTGGGTGGCGTGTATATATTGATTATAGAAAACTCAATGCCGCAACGAGAAAAGATCACTTCCCTCTACCTTTCATTGACCAGATGTTGGAACGATTTGCTGGACATGAATATTATTGTTTCATGGACGGATACTCTGGCTATAACCAGGTCCCTATTGCCGAAAAGGATCAAGATAAAACAATATTTACTTGTCCTTTCGGTACCTTTCCTTATAGACGCATGCCCTTGGGTTATGCAATGCTCCCGCTACATTACAGCGGTGTATGATGGGGATATTCTCGGACATGGCCAAGAATTTTCTGGAGATTTTCATGGAAGATTTCTCTATATTCGGGGACTCATTTGAGGATTGCCTTTGTCATATTGACGCTGTTCTTACCTGCTGTAAGGACAGGAACTTAACTTTGAATTGGGAAAAATACCATTTCATGGTCCAAGAAGGTATTGTGCTTGGACATGTCATTTCACGAAAAGGCATTGAGGTAGACAGAGCTAAAATAGATCTCATCCATAACCTTATTCACCCCAAATGGGTCAAAGATATACGATCTTTCCTTGGTCATGCAGGATTTTATAGGAGATTCATTAAGGATTTTAGCAAAATTGCTAGACCTTTAACTCTTCTTTTGGACAAGGATACTACATTTCACTTTGATTCGGATTGTGAGGCTGTTTTTGAATCACTTAAAAGATCTCTCACTATAGCCCCCGTTCTATCATCCCCTGATTGGAACCAACCGTTTGAGCTTATGTGTGATGCATCAAATTTTGCTGTTGGTGCAGTCTTAGGAAAACACATTGATAAGATGCCACATGCGATTTATTATGCAAGTAAGACCTTGAATGATGCCCAAATTAATTATACAACTACCGAGAAAGAACTCTTGGCAGTTGTATTTGCATTAGAGAAATTCAGGCCTTACTTGATTGGCTCACCGATTGTGGTTTACACTGATCACTCCACCCTAAAACATCTTTTATCAAAGAAGGATGCTAAGGGCAGGTTAATACGGTGGATCCTATTATTACAAGAATTTGATCTTGTCATTCGAGATAAGAAAGGATGTGAAAACATAGTAGCCGAACATCTTTCACGCATTTCTTCTTCACCTATTGTGAACTTGCCAATAAACGACTCTTTCCCTGACGAACAACTCTTGACCGTATCCTGCGAACCTTGGTTCGTGGATATTGTGAATTATTTAGCAACAGGGCTTATTCCAAGCGAATGGTCTAAACAGGACAATCATCGATTTCGATCTCGAGTAAAGCATTTTTACTAGGATGAACCTTATTTGTTTAAGTATTTGTAAGTCGATGTACTACACCCCAATACTTATGGGGAGGCGGAATTTTCAAAACCGAACTTGTTTAGTGAACGAACATAGACTAACCGCTTGAATCGAAGCTAAACTATAAATAACCAAACACAAAGTGTTTCTAAACTACTGTTTTTAGGGATTATACCTAATGAACCAACTCCTTCGTCTTTACGATCTCCTTGTCCTCCTCGGCCTTCTCTTTGTAGTAGACGATCCACCCGAGAGCAAAACTCCAAGCTTAGCCTCTAAACTTGAGGCAACTAACCTTCTTGGATTGCTAATCAAAGAAGATAGATGAGATAGAGTGAGGGTTATGGATTGTTTAGTCTAACTAATCCTTGTTCTCAACACATGAGAGGTGAGGATTAGGGTTTGAAGAGAGTGAGCTTGAGGAGAAAGAATGTGAATGATATTATGAAGTGAGAATAGTAAGTTATCATAATATATATGAAGCATTTACTTTTATCAAGAAAAGAAAATAAGTGATGAATAATCATGCTTCACAAATATCAAGTGGTGATTCATTATCATGAGTCATTAAGCATTTATGATGCATTAATGACCATGATGAATCACTCTCATGACTCACTAATCTCATTCAATGTATATGCCACCTAAACCTCCTTAGTCACCATCTTCTAGAAGCTTCTCGCGTAATTACGAGAACGCCCCTCCGATCCGTAAAAATACGGAAAAACTTTAGACTGTATAAATCCAATAACCGGATACCAGTAACTGGCTTAAACCAAAGCCGACTGGTAAAAACTGTCCAGACGACGTAAGTGTGTAAACACACATACGCGTCCGAACCCTTTGTCGTGAAACCATACGACCTCTATATCGTTTCGCCTGGAGTAGGAAACTCTCTGTGTGGGACTCTAGAGACTCGACTACTACGCTGGCAGTGGGTTTAACCACAGACCGCAAGCGGCACTAGCTGTACGTAACGGTCCCCAGGTAGTTGTCGATAAGAAGGCCGATGAGGAAACCCATCCGAACTCCTACTGAGCCTGCTGTGACAATCTCCATACAGTCCGGTCTGTTCGTCTAAGACTATCGCATATCAAGCCTAGGGGGCGGCAAGCGTCAGTCCCCTAATAGCTGTATAAGTCGTGTTGGAGCGAAGCCCATTACACCCTGAGAAGCTACTGGAACCTACCAGTATATCTCGTTTGCCCTGGCCAGGGACTTTGTGTAATGGCTCTCTGACACATCGCGATATCATCTCCCAATACCGGGAGAGACGAATCCTATCTAACCGCCACTGCCTCCAAGTGCTCGGGACTGCACCCAACTGCTACCTGTTTGCACGACTCCTTTGAGCCGTGGTAGGGTAGCAATCTAAGAACAGTGGGACACACTCGAGGCGAAGCAGCAGTGTCAAGTCTGCGGACTATGCTGTACTCATGTCACCTGGGAACTGACAACTGACGATGGGTATAATACCAACCAATCAGTTCCTCGGCGAGTCCTGTCCGGTGTACCCGTAACCTAACGAGCACCTGTATACTATCTCCAGTACGGCGTACTGATGGCTGTGGGACAGACCATTTCCCCAACTGGGATGAGAAGCGTATACACTTAGTCTACTCTGGAATATCGATGCCCTATCTCGATAATCCAACGACCAGGGACCTGTATAGGATGTTGCTTACAGACTACCCAGCCCCCACTAGTGTGACTGCCATCACGACGCTGGTAATCAAGCAAAGATCCTATGGGCTCTACTAATATGTATAAGTGATACGTTACAAGAAACATATGCACATATTAAAGTAGACTCAAACCAAGTAGCATACTACCATGTTTAGCAAGACTGTTATATACAACTGTGAATATCCCAAGCTTCCATTAAGTAATATACATGCTAGTATGATACAATAATGGCCCCTAGGGCATATACACTAACAATCTCCCACTTGCACTAGAGCCATGAGCTGGCATATCGTAGACCTATCATCTCGAATAGCCTCTCGAACTGCGTCTGAGGAATGGCCTTTGTGAATGGGTCAGCAATGTTATCCTCCGTCTTTACTCTCTTCACCTCGATCTCCCGGCGATCTATGATCTCCCTGATCAGGTGATACCGCCTTAAGATGTGTCTGGACTTCTGATGGGACCTGGGTTCCTTCGCTAAAGCTATAGCGCCGTTGTTGTCACAATACAGAGGTATTGGACCAACACTGGTAGGAACCACCTGAAGTTCTGTGAGGAACTTCTTCATCCAGACTGCTTCTTTTGTGGCATCGCAAGCAGCTATGTACTCTGCTTCCATCGTTGAGTCAGCAACGATCTCCTGTTTGGAACTCTTCCAACAGACCACCCCTCCATTGAGGGTAAAGACATAACCCGACATGGACTTGGAGTCATCTTTGTCACTCTGGAAGCCGGAGTCGGCAAAGGCCTCCATCTGGAGGTCTTTTCCGCCATATACTAAGAACATTTCCTTAGTCCTTCTCAGGTACTTGAGAATGTTCTTTACTGCTATCCAGTGCTTCTCCCCTGGGTTTGCTTGATACCGGCTTACTACGCTCAATGCGTATGCTATATCTGGTCTGGTATATAACATCGCATACATTATAGAGCCTACCGCAGAAGCGTAGGGTATAATTGACATGCGATCCCTTTCCAAATCAGTCTTAGGAGACATCTCTTTGGAGAGGGTGATTCCGTGACAAGCCGGTAAGTTACCGCGCTTAGAATCATCCATACTGAATCTCTTTACTATGGTGTCTATGTACCTGGACTGTGAAAGTCCCAATATCCTCTATGATCTATCACGATAGATCCGGATCCCCAGAATGTAGGTGGCATCACGCAAGTCTTTCATGGAGAATTTATGTGACAAGAATCTTTTGACTGACTGTAATATAGGAATATCATTTCCTATTAGGAGAATGTCATCCACGTACAAGACGAGGAATACTATAGCTCTCCCTACAATCTTACTGTATATGCATGGTTCATCTGGATTTTTGATAAAGTCAAATTCTTTGACAGCATCATCAAAACAGATGTTCCAACTCCGCGATGCCTGTTTTAGTCCATAAATGGACTTAAGCAGCTTGCATACTTTTCCGCTGCTCCCACTCTGAATGAATCCTTCTGGCTGATCCATATAGACGCTTTCTTCCAAATTACCATTTAGAAAGGCCGTCTTTACGTCCATCTGCCAGATTTCATAATCGTGGAAGGCAGCAATAGCAAGAAGGACCCGAATAGATTTAGGCATAGCCACTGGAGAAAAGGTTTCATCGTAGTCCAAACCAGGTCTTTGACGAAAACCCTTTGCAACAAGTCTAGCTTTATAGGTTTCAACCTGTCTATCTACACCAATCTTCTTTTTGAAGATCCATTTGCACCCTACGGGTTTTACCCCATCTGGAGCAATGTCCAAAGTCCATACTTTGTTGGTGTACATGGACTCCATTTCGGTCCGCATTGCATCCAGCCATTTTACCGATTCGCTGCTCTGAATGGCTTGCTGGAAGCTAGTAGGGTCATCTTCATCAATGACACAATCCTCTCTATCCCCATCTATGAGAAAACCGTAGTATCTCTCAGGCGGATGAGACGACCTACTACTCCTGCGGAGTGGCGTCGGGATGTCCTGTTCTCCTGAACCTTCTCGTTCTGCCAAGGTTTCAGTAATAGCTTGTGGTTCTAGAATTTCTTCCAGTTCTATTGCGCTCCCACTCTTCTGATTTTCTAAAAACTCAGTTTCTAAGAAGCGGGCATGTTGAGAAACAAAGACCTTTTGTTCATCTACGTAATAGAAACAATATCCCATGGAGTTCTTTGGATATCCCATAAACTTACACTGTACTGAGCGTGCCTCGAGCTTGTCCGCATGCTGCTTCTTTACAAAAGCTGGACATCCCCATGTCTTAAGATACTTAAGACAGGGTTTCTTCCCACTCCACATCTGATATGGTGTGGTACGCACAGTCTTGGTTGGAACTCGGTTTAAAAGATATGCAGCTGATTCTAGTGCATATCCCCAGAATGATCGTGGCAACTCAGCGTTACTCATCATGGAACGTACCATATCCAATAGGGTTCGGTTCCGTCTCTCTGATACACCGTTATGTTGTGGTGTGTATGGAGGAGTAAGCTGAGAGAGAATTCCATTCTCTTTTAAGTAACCTAGGAACTCGGCACTTAAGTATTCACCACCTCGATCAGATCTCAGTGTCTTGATACTTTTGCCGGTTTGTTTTTCTACTTCATTCTTGTATTCTTGGAATTTCTCAAAGGCCTCGGATTTATGCTTCATTAAGAAGATATATCCATACCTAGAGAAATCATCCGTAAAAGTAATGAAGTAGGAATAACCACCTCGCGCATGTGTAGACATTGGACCGCACACGTCACTGTGTACGAGTCCCAAGAGCTCACTTGCTCTTACTCCGTGTCCAGTGAACGGAGTTTTTGTCATCTTTCCTTTGAGACAAGATTCACAAGTGGCATAAGATTGATATTCGAACGGATTCAAATATCCTTCTCTATGTAACTTAGTCAACCTTCTCTCATTGATGTGACCTAGTCTACAATGCCATAAGAAAGCCTGATTTGTTTCCGGAGACTTTCTTTTAAGTGTGTTCTGGACACTGAAAACCTGAGCTTGATTTAATACGTATATTCCGTTTTCTAATGTACCTGACCCAATCAAATCTTGATTTAGGTGGATGTGAACCACATCTCTTGTAAAAGAAAAATCATATCCTACCTTAGAAAGTAAGGGTACAGATATGATATTACAACTCGTACCTGGTACATAAAAACAGTTACGCAGAATCAATATCTGCCCAGTTGTCAGTCCAAGATGATATTCCCCTACGGATTCAGCGTTCATGCTCATTCCGTTAGCAACCGTGAGGGTCATATCACCTATCCCGATAACCCTACGGTTTCTCAGAGTCTGTAATGAATTACAGATGTGAGTTCCTGACCCGGTATCCAATACCCAGGAAGTAGGGTTAACTGACATACAGTTCTCAATAACAAACACACTTGAGGCTGAAGCCACAACATGCTTGTCATTCTGGTTACTGGCTTCTAAAGCCCTGCAATCATTCTGCCAATGTTCAATCCCATAGCAATAGGAATGTCCCTCAATAGGGTGGTCCAGCTTGTCATAGGCAATGGATATCTGGACAGATTTTTGCCAGTCATATAAGTCAGATTCAGTCAAATTATTATCTAGATGTAACCTATGTGTGGTCACAAGGTCGCTGCAATTAAAAGAGAGAGAAGAAAATATTTTAGCATGATGCTGTTGCAAGTTTAGATTGGTTTTAAGTTTATCTAAACAGGATGGCTCCCACTGTTTCTCGAATCCTTCCTCAAATCATAAAAGAAGAATTAGCCAGGAAAATTCTCACCGTACAATACTTGCTTAACCGTTCGGCCAGGCTAGTGTCGATACTTCGAGGGAGGTTTTCCAACGCTTTCGCGAAGTTCCTTAATTAAATAACCTCTTTTCTCTGGGGGCGTAACCCCGCTGACACCTTTCTTGGCACCTACTTGGTTTATAGCATTGATCGTTAACTGAGGAATCTCCTGATAAGTAGCATGTACTCACAGTAGGATCGGGATCCAAAATATCATCGTATGATAATGTTGAAGGAATCCTACCAACATTCATCAAACTCCAAAATGGTATGCTCTCTCTGCAAATTTCAGTTTCTTTAGAAATTCCCGATGTGGATTTTTGCCCCATGCTCTTATGACCTTGACTTTAGTCAACAAATCATAAGTCACATGTCAAGTTCTACCCGTCATTGTCCAGGTTAATTTGAACCCACCCGTACATACCCTTGACTTTAGTCAACAAGGTAATACGACTGTCCCAAACCAACGCATCTATCTATGCTGCATATAAATATCCAACAGCTACCAAGCACTGTGCCTTGACTTTAGTCAACAAACACAGCTTGAATACTATTGACTATCTATATGAAATGACGGAGGGTTACGAATGGTTTTGGCAAAACCGTGAACGTAGTGAACTTGACATAATCGAAGGAACCTGATACTTTTTAAAAGGAGTGGTTAAAGCTCCGCAATTAAAAATTCTGATCTTTTAAAATAACCGATCGGTTTCTTTTAAATTTGTTCCAACGATTCAACTTTGGTTTATTTTCTTTGCATTATAATAATGCGTCCCATCATTAACCTATCATTGCAGAAAACAACGAAAATACAACGTCCTCTTATGCCATCCGCATTCGCCACGGGGTCCCGTCATCACCCGTTAGGTTACTTAACTAACGACAGAGCGGGGGCTGGGCTAGCGCGGGTGTAAAACATAAGTGACGTCTAAATAGCTATCATATATATAGATATTTTACATTCGTCTGACGCAATGATATACATTCCAGAACACAGATGAACTTAATTGGATTTGCAAGCAATCCGTATTTCTTTTGAGCCTGCAAGAAAAGACGGATAACACAGTTGTGATGAATAGCCATTACCCCACCCTCGACCCCTACGGGTACGGCAAACTACCCGCCCGGCAGTTTGTGCACCCCACCTTGGGTCAGTCCTAGGAGCAGAAACAGTAAAATGAAATAATACAACGGTGGCTACAACAGCAACCTGGATGTGCCCCGCAAAAATAATATTACAACAAATTACATTTACAACAAATGAATTAAATAATAACCCATTGCTAAACCCCGGCTATACACCACAACAGTCCAATACAGTTCATATGCACAAACAGATAAAACCATTACGGAAATGTGCAACCCCCTGCCAACCGACATACTAGCAGTTAGGGGAGGTTTACGAACACATTATACAAACACAGATATAATCCAACAAGCAAATACTGTATAATTTCGATCGATTAAACACTTTTAATTTTGCTCCAAAACTGCTCTGCAAATCTGAAACCTGAGCAATAATTAAATATTCCAGAAAATCCCAAATATCACAGAGAACCACCACAAGAAAAATGTCTCCCTGAATCGTCAAAACGGCGGCGGATCCGCGGCGGGATCAGTGCTATCCGCCGCGGATCCACGGCTCCGTAGACGATTCAGGGCACCAAATTTTTTGTGTGTTCTAGTACTATCATTTTAAGCCTTCTGAACATCCCTGAAAAATTTTTGGACTTCATTTATAAATCGACAGAAACATGATATTTTGGGGTTTTCCGGTTTCGTTTTTTCCGTTCGAAATTCATACAAATTTGCAAAAAAGTTATTTACTGTTTAGCGAGGCTCTGATACCACTGTAAGTCAATGTACTACACCCCAATACTTGTGGGGAGGCGGAATTTTCAAAAACGAACTTGTTTAGTGAACGAACATCGGCTAACCGCTTGAATCGAAGCTAAACTATAAATAACCAAACACAAAGTGTTTCTAAACTACTGTGTTTAGGGATTATACCTAATGAACCAACTCCTTCGTCTTTACGATCTCCTTGTCCTCCTCGGCCTTCTCTTTGTAGTAGACGATCCACCCGAGAGCAAAACTCCAAGCTTAGCCTCTAAACTTGAGGCAACTAACCTTCTTGGATTGCTAATCAAAGAAGATAGATGAGATAGAGTGAGGGTTATGGATTGTTTAGTCTAACTAATCCTTGTTCTCAACACATGAGAGGTGAGGATTAGGGTTTGAAGAGAGTGAGCTTGAGGAGAAAGAATGTGAATGATATTATGAAGTGAGAATAGTAAGTTATCATAATATATATGAAGCATTTACTTTTATCAAGAAAAGAAAATAAGTGATGAATAATCATGCTTTACAAATATCAAGTGGTGATTCATTATCATGAGTCATTAAGCATTTATGATGCATTAATGACCATGATGAATCACTCTCATGACTCACTAATCTCATTCAATGTATATGCCACCTAAACCTCCTTAGTCACCATCTTCTAGAAGCTTCTCGCGTAATTACGAGAACGCCCCTCCGATCCGTAAAAATACGGAAAAACTTTAGACTGTATAAATCCAATAACCGGATACCAGTAACTGGCTTAAACCAAAGCCGACTGGTAAAAACTGTCCAGACGACGTAAGTGTGTAAACACACATACGCGTCCGAACCCTTTGTCGTGAAACCATACGACCTCTATATCGTTTCGCCTGGAGTAGGAAACTCTCTGTGTGGGACTCTAGAGACTCGACTACTACGCTGGCAGTGGGTTTAACCACAGACCGCAAGCGGCACTAGCTGTACGTAACGGTCCCCAGGTAGTTGTCGATAAGAAGGCCGATGAGGAAACCCATCCGAACTCCTACTGAGCCTGCTGTGACAATCTCCATACAGTCCGGTCTGTTCGTCTAAGACTATCGCATATCAAGCCTAGGGGGCGGCAAGCGTCAGTCCCCTAATAGCTGTATAAGTCGTGTTGGAGCGAAGCCCATTACACCCTGAGAAGCTACTGGAACCTACCAGTATATCTCGTTTGCCCTGGCCAGGGACTTTGTGTAATGGCTCTCTGACACATCGCGATATCATCTCCCAATACCGGGAGAGACGAATCCTATCTAACTGCCACTGCCTCCAAGTGCTCGGGACTGCACCCAACTGCTACCTGTTTGCACGACTCCTTTGAGCCGTGGTAGGGTAGCAATCTAAGAACAGTGGGACACACTCGAGGCGAAGCAGCAGTGTCAAGTCTGCGGACTATGCTGTACTCATGTCACCTGGGAACTGACAACTGACGATGGGTATAATACCAACCAATCAGTTCCTCGGCGAGTCCTGTCCGGTGTACCCGTAACCTAACGAGCACCTGTATACTATCTCCAGTACGGCGTACTGATGGCTGTGGGACAGACCATTTCCCCAACTGGGATGAGAAGCGTATACACTTAGTCTACTCTGGAATATCGATGCCCTATCTCGATAATCCAACGACCAGGGACCTGTATAGGATGTTGCTTACAGACTACCCAGCCCCCACTAGTGTGACTGCCATCACGACGCTGGTAATCAAGCAAAGATCCTATGGGCTCTACTAATATGTATAAGTGATACGTCACAAGAAACATATGCACATATTAAAGTAGACTCAAACCAAGTAGCATACTACCATGTTTAGCAAGACTGTTATATACAACTGTGAATATCCCAAGCTTCCATTAAGTAATATACAATAATGGCCCCTAGGGTATATACACTAACAGTATTGTCCCGATCAAATCATTCGCAGATATGTCCCCATTGATGAATTCAAGAGTGTTTTGCCTTTCTGTCAAGATCAGGCATGTAGTGTTCACTTCGGTCCATGTAAAATGGCCAAGAAAGTTTTGCAATGAGGTTTTTACTGGCCTACATTATTTAAAGATGCATTTGATCATTGCAAAACATGTCTACGGTGTCAACACACAGGTCGGATTTCTCGAAGAAATGAGATACCACTTCAACCAATCTTGGTTATGGAAATTTTTGACGTTTGGGGTATTGATTTTATGGGTCCTTTTCCCATCTCTTTTGGGAATCTATATATCTTGTTAGCTGTTGACTACATCTCAAATGGGTGGAAGCAATACCATGTCGCACTAATGAAAACAAGGTTGTTATTAAGTTCCTTAAAGAAAATATATTTTCGCGATTTGGACACCCTCGCGCTATCATTTGCGACAACGGGACACATTTCTGTAATCGGTCTTTTGAGACTTTGATGCGGAAATATGCAATCAACCACAAACTTTCTATGCCCTATCATCCCCAAACGAGCGGGCAAGCTCAGATTTCCAATAGGCAAATCAAACAAATCTTGGAGAAGACAGTTTCTAAAAACCGGAAAGATTGGTCAACCAAATTGACGGATGCTCTTTGGGCATTTCATACCGCTTATAAGACTGATCTTGGTATGTCTCCTTATCGCCTATTGTTTGGAAAGGCTTGCTACCTTCCTGTCGAGATCGAACATAAAACTATGTGGGCCATTAAAGAACTTAACTTAGATTTAAATCAAGCCTGCAACTTTCGGAAGCTGGAATTAAATGAGCTAAGCGAACTCCGCGATGAAGCTTACGATAATGCGGCTATAGTAAAGAACCGGACTAAGGTATTTCACGATAAAAATATTTTGAGAAAAACATTTATCCCGGGACAACAAGTCCTTCTTTATGATTCTTGTCTGCAGGGTTGCCTAGCACGGTAGCAAGGTTTCGGGAGGCATCGTCCATGCCAAATTCAAAAATTTATCGTTCTAGCTAACCCTAACATAGAATCGTTAACTAGAAATCGGACGGAATGAAATGCAAACTACTTTGCAAGTAAAGAGAGCAAGGAATACAACCTTTGTAGACCAGTCCTTCACTTCATTAGCTCCGTGTAATAGTCCCTTCGCTGCGATCATGTAGTCCCGGACTTTAGAGAGGCTCTTATGAAGAAACGAACACGCTTGCTTCGAAGTCTTCGAGGCCGAAGATGGTCTACGTCGAGGAGACACTAACCCAAGCTATCTCTTCGCTAATTGTGAAATTAGTGAAGAAAACACCCTAAACTAAATGGCTAGTAGTAGAGGATGATGAAGTAGGAAGTGGGCTCACATTAGAATTGATTTTCTCACATTTTTCCTCACATCTCCATTGAAGCTAGAAAGCTTTGAGGAAGAAGAAGAAAACTCAAGTGATGAATGAATAAAATCATGAGGTTAGAAATGAAACCATGGTGAGTTATCATCTCATGCCTAACTCATGTATAGAATAAACCAAGGTCAAGGGTTAAGGTTGGGTTAACAAATATCTTAAGGAATGACAAAAGAGTGGACTTGGTCAATGTTCTACAAGCTTCATCCAAGCTTGTAACATTGACTAAGTCTTCACTAATTTTTGATAACTTAAGAGATATATCAAACCCTAATATTAACCCTAGCATTGTATAAGTCTCACATACCCTTGTTGCATATGTAACCAAGCATGACACAAACATGTACACTCATATACATATCACATATATACAATGTGCACATCAAGTGAGAAAAGAAATAATAAGTGAGCAAGTATTAGTTAATGTAACTTAATATATCAAATATATATAATTATACATTAAATTATTAAATCAACACTTGATTTAATAATCCGTCTATATCATATATAACCGACTAATATGAAATGTAACAACTTATCGAATCAACACTTGATTCGATAACCCGGCTATATCGCATATAACCGACCGATGTCACAAATCGCGAGAATAGAATATGGTATCTCATATCGTATTAATCTCGGTCCCGCACATATCACATATGTGCTCCTACGCCGTTTCGCTTGAGCCAGTAAACCTCTGTGTTGGACTCTAAAGACTCGTCAATACGCCGGCTGTAGGTGATGATCAAATCAAACACCCACAAGCCGCAAGCGTTCTGCTAAACGTAACGGCCACCCGAGTATTGAGCGATCAAAATATCAACAAGAAAGCCTGATCACACTCCTGCGAATCCAATCAGTAACACTACCGTACAGTCCGGTCTCGTCGTCTGATATGTCGCATATCTCGTCTAGGGGTGGTAAACGTCAGACACCAGTAACTCGATAAGTCGTACCGATGTGAGGCTCATAATGGGTCGAGAAACTACTAATAACACTTACATGTATATCTCTGAAGCAGCCCTGGTCAGGGACTTCCTGTTTTAGCCAATCGAGCACAGCGCAACATCAACTCCCAATACCGGAAGCGATGAAACACCTCCTATCGCTCATTGCCTCCATGTGACTCGGGACTGTACCCAAAAACCACTGTTTTTGCACGTTCTCTTGAACTTAGTAAGGTGGAAATTAAAGCACAGTGGGAATCACACAAGACTCTATGACGATCTCGGGTCTACAGACTAACCTGTACTAGTGTCACCAGAGAACTGCCATTTGACGTGAGGTATAATACCATCCGGGAGTTCTCGGCGAGTCCGTCAAGTGTACCCAGTCTCCACTGAGCACCCATATACCGTCTCTGATGTCAAACACCAATGGATATGGGATCATCCATCGCCCATCTACACGGGTCGAGAAGCTATACGCTAGTCTACGCTGGTATATCGATGCCCTGTCTCGATACACCTACGACTAGAAACATTTGAAGGATGTACTTAGCGACTACTCTGTCCCCACTAGTATGATCTGCATCATAATCCTGGTAGTCAACTACTCATCCTAAGGGTTTTATAAACATGTAACATAGAGACAATCAGTGTACATGTTAAGATAAAGAGCTACCAGATAGCATACTATCATGTCGAGCAAGAAAGTCCCCTATGTATATGTCTAAGCACCCACTACAATATACATCGTGTGTACAGTAATGGCCTTTAGGGCATACATATAACTAACACTGTCTCCATCTTCATGCGGGTAAGCTAAAATCTCGTAGGAAAGGACCATTTGTGGTGCGGTATGTATACCCGCACGGGGCAGTTGAAGTTGAAAATATGAAAAACGGTTGTATTTTTAAAGTGAATGGGCACAGATTGAAACCGTATTTTTCCACTGACCGCACGGAGGATCTCCTGTTTTTACAGGAGCCGCTTTATCATAACTAAATTTCCTCCGCCTCACCTTCATGTCTTGGTAATATTGTCCCATCTTAAGAATGGAGGTGAGTAATAAAAAATAAGTTTGGGGGAAGATTTTCACCTTCATTCATTCTTGTACCCCGTTAATAACTTTTTCTCCAAAGTCTACAGATTTTTGAGGTTTAAAAGACGACAGCAGTGAAGACACTGCTGTAAACAGGTTTGGGGGAGGTTTGTGCTTATTTACGCTTAACTTTGCATTACACTTTGCATAAGCACAAAATTTTCAAAAATTTTTTTATAATGAAAGATTAGAAAGTGAAAAATTACATTTAAAAGATTGGAATAGTTTAAGAAAAACAAGAAAGTTAGATGTTTTCTTAAACAAAGCTAGTAATAAGTAGTTATGAGCTGTTGTCCCAAGGGTTAGTAAGATGAAGGAAGTCACTAATCTTAGGATAAAAATAAGTCTGAAAAATAGTTGCTATTCTGGAAGCCAAACAATTGAACATTGATACCCTACTATACGCACATACACACGTCTTGAAACTCGGGATAGTAGCGGATACCTTGAAATGCTCTTGTCTAATAGCCAAAGTACGAAGAAAAAAATAAAAAATAAATGAAGCACAAAAGCATAAAATGGTGAAGAAAAATGAACACTGGTTCTGTAATCTCCAAGGCATCATAAAAAAATATGGCGAGGGTGCTTCATCACCTAGTGCCTTAGACCAACTGGTTTGGGAGTCACTGCTAAGCCTTAGGTGTTGCAAGACAAGGAAATTGCTAATTATGCCTAAAATGTGAGCAAATTTAGTAATCTGTCAGTTAGTTCCTCAAGAAGTATTAACGGTCGCAAGAAGAATATGTGAGCAATTCCATTTAAAATAATCACCGACTAAAAAGTGCTGAGGTAGATGGACAAGAGTATGATAGCTTGAATTGAATTCTCCGAGTGTAGGGATGTCTTTTACACACACGTAGGGGTATATGATCAATGTTTGGAAGAAATGTAGGGATGAAGAATAAAGGCGATGTTTTATTGAGGGATGGTGTGATTTCTAACATCTTTTTCATGACTATTAAGATATGGCTAATGACAACAGAAAAGCTAGTATAGTTAGAAACTCGGATTTTCAAGATTCTTTCTTTTACAGTTCTTATCTTTTCATGCAACTTTCACAGTCTTTCTTTTATTATGGGATTATGTGGGTGCAATCCGCTGAAAACCCTCAGGAGACAACACTCCTCTTACTAGGGACACCTAGAGGTTTAAAGGCTTGTTGCACGTGCTCAGTGCAATCGTGTTGCCTACGAAAGTGTGCTAGTTAGTTTTTTCTCTTTCTTTCTAAATTTCTCCTTCTCCTGAATAAAAGAAGTTTGCTCTGGACGATCAAACTCATGTTTTGGGGAATTTTTTCAGTCGAAAATAATGCATTTTTTAACATGACAATTTCCTTACATTTCTTGATCATCTAAAGATATTTAATATAAATATAACACATATTACGAGTTCATCTTGAAAATATCAATTACCATGTGTTATACATTATAACACTTTTGAAGGAAATTGTGTGTTTAACATTTCACACATAATATTTTGTATATCTCGAACATTCTTCAGTGAGATCTTGTGCAAAATACCAGCTCAGTTCAGATATCGGAATCGCAAATTCGTCGATTAAAATACAGGAAATCAAAGAATCAAATACTGGCAGAAATTCAGAAAGGTAAGAAGATTCCAGTTATAAAATAAATGCCCAGAGATCAACACCAGAACACATAGAAAATTGAAGACACGATTCCATAAATCGGCCACGGAACCGCGGTCGAGTCAGCCCGAGTCGCCGCGGATCCGCGGCCAATTCAGGGAGCCGGCGGTCAAAAGTTCTCCCGAAGCTTCATCTCAACTTCCTAGCTTGCTGAAGACGCTTCGTTGTAACAACTTTGTTATGGAAACTTCTCTATAATACCCTAGCTTGTTGAGGAAGCTTGATATCAACCTAGCTTATAAAGGAAGCTTGATTAGGGGATATAAAAAGGAACCTAAGCTTACATTAAAGAGGTTGTTGTTGATGGTTGTTGAATGATTGTTATCCAAAACCAAATCTAGATCCAATCCAAAATCAAGATCCAAAATCACGAATCGTGAGAAATTCATCGAGCGACAAAATTCTTTAAGTCTAACGTAGCGCCCCGGCCGTCTACAGACGCCAAATGCGGAACAAAAACTTTTTAACTGGCGCTATCGTATACTTTAACCCGGATCTGCCATTATTGCTAAACTAACAAACTGTAAAGAGTGTAGAAAGGTTATACCGAATGATCCGAGTCCTTCGTTCTTTAACCATCATCCCACGCTCCGTTACGGCTGCTCCGATCTCGTCGATCTCCGATCTGCTCGTCCAGGTGGCACCACGTCACTGATTCTTTAAACGGGCTCCCGCCTCTGACTCGAGGCAACTCGGTCGTCAAGTTTGCCAAAAGAGACGACCAAGAATGATGTAGAGAATGAGTAGATGACTTTGTCTCACTTCGTCCAAGTCCATGGACGATCGGTAAATGAAGTTGCCATGGGAATCGGGTGATGGAATGAAATGAGCTGTGAAATTCCATACACCCCAAAATGTATCATATCTTTTTAGCAAATGAAACATCAAGTGAGAGAGTGAGAGAGAGAGGGGAGGGGCCGGCCATTATATAGGAGTGGGGGGTGAGTGTAGGAGAGGGGGAGGTAACCACAAGAGAAAAGATCAAGGGAAAATATCCTAAGCAAGAACAAAATGCATTAATGAAATGGATGACACATCTAAACCTAGTCATCAATTCATTAAATGCAAAGATGAGTCACCCGCCACCTCATCACCCTAGTCACCATTTCTAGAACCTTCTAGAAGCATGACTCACCCTCATCCAAGAAAAGATAAATCCGTCTTTAACCGAATGTTAAAAGACGGCTGATAGAAAACTAGAAACTGGCAACTTCCAAAAGTGATCCTGAAACGACTTTCAGGATAACCCCGTAACTGTATAAATATACCCGCATTTGTATTACGACCGAATACAAATGCAACTGAGACAAAGATATTATATCTACTCAATACAATACTCGGATCCGGCTTAAACCAAAACCGACCAGTATCATCTGCCCGAAAAATAACACGTGCGTAAACGCACGTGCATTTTCCGAACCCTGCCATAAAACCATACGGCCTCTACAACGTTTCGCCCGAACTTGGGAAACTGTTTATGGGGGACTCTAATGACTCGTCAGTACCCTGGCAGTGGGTTTAACCACAAACCGTCAGCGGCACTAACTATGCGTAACGGCTGCCCATGGACTGACCTCAAGGGAGGCCGATGAGCGAACTCATCCAGAAACCCTACTGAACCTAACAGTGACAATGTATATACAGTCCGATCCGTTCGTCTATGAGTATTACATATCTGCCTAGGGGACTAGTAACGTCAGACCCCTAATAGCAGTAAAAGTCGTGTCGGAGTGTAGCCCAATAACACCCTGAGATACTACTGGAGTACCTACCAGTAAATCTCCTGCCACGGCCGTGGGCTTTGTGTAATGGCTCTCCTAGACACAGCACGATCTCGCCCCCAATACCGGGTTAGACGAATCCCCTGCCAATCCGCTCACGTGCCTCCATATGGCTCGGGATTGTACCCAAAAACTACCTGTTTGCATGACTCCTTTGAGCCGTGGTAGGGTAGAAATCAAAGTACAGTGGGAACTCACACGAAACAAATGACGACCTCAGGTCGATGAACTAACCTGTACACATGTCACCAGGGAACTGCCATCTGACGATATGTATAATACCAACTAGCAGGTTCCCGGCGAGTCCTGTCCGGTGTACTCATAACCCAATGAGCACCTGTATACATCTTAGGTGATTCAACTGACACCAGTGGCTTGTGAGACCGGCCACCGCCCCTTGTCGGGGTCTCGACTGTACACACTAGTTTACTCCGGAGTATCGATGCCCTGTCTCGAAACTCCCACGACTAGGGACCACAATTAAGGATATGCATATAAACCACCCAACTCTCACAAATATGATCGCCATCATACTGTTGGTAGTAAAGCAAGATCCTAAGGGCTCTATCAAAGTGTATCATGTAATCAGTCACCTGAACATGCACAGGACTGATAAAGGCAAACCAGATAGCATACTATCATCTCGAGTAAGATTGTCCTACCGGTATAGGTCCTCCGCAATCATTGCAATCACGTACCTGCAATCCAATAATTGACTCTGAGGGCACTATCTCCAACAATCTCCCACTTGCACTCAAGGCTAATTATTGCAATGTCGACTACTCACAGCCCGTGTGAAACCGAACATCCAACTCCTCTACTAATCAGTTTCACAAAGCCCGTTTGTAAAACTATTGTGTTCGAGAAATAGCCTCAGTGAGTGGATCCGCCTAGATGTTTCTTTCTATATCTCTCTAAATCTCAAGTTCGCGGAGAAAGCATCTCCCGAATTGAGTAATACCTGTCTTAGAATATGTCTGGATATCTGATGGGACCTAGTTCATAAATGAACTCCAAATCCAAACTTCTTAGACTGTATCGATCACTGAACCTAATCAGTATCCGGCACCACGCCACCCACAGTATCCTCTTGAACCACCTGTCCAT
This sequence comes from Agapanthus africanus, assembly GCA_030015575.1. Taxonomy (NCBI): domain Eukaryota; kingdom Viridiplantae; phylum Streptophyta; class Magnoliopsida; order Asparagales; family Amaryllidaceae; genus Agapanthus; species Agapanthus africanus. The sequence goes on from JASDDO010000019.1 coordinate 579,491,869, forward strand.
AATACTGTCCCTCGTCAGAGGGAAAACTATAACTCTGACAATCACTCTGTCAACCATGTCACCTTTGAAGCCTGGAATGATAACCGTCTCCCGTAAGAGGCTGCCGTCATCAAATCCGTAGAACATGTACTTATGTTCTAAAACTGCTTCCTTATGTTTCTCCACGTTTGGATTAATACAAACTTATTGCATCTAATGCAAAAACAACATCTGGTGTGGTACTTGACATCTCATGATTGACTCAGTTGCCAAAGCAAGTGATCTGCCAATCATGCACATCCCTCTCCCCTTTAGTCTGTAAGACACCTTTAGAGAGGGTGACTCCATCATCTGCAGGTACACCACCATGCTAGGAGTCATCTATTCTAAAAACCATTAGAATACTGTCAAAGTACCTACATTGGGAAACTACCCAAATCCAAATCTTAAACCATAGATCTAGAAACCAGAATGTCAAATATTATATCCATATCCTGTCTGGAGAAACAACTGTGTGACGACCACAGTACAACCGATCGTAGTATAGGAATTTTACTTCCTACTCTGTGTATGTCATCCAGATACCATGACATCACACCCTACTACCTTCTCAACAGATCCATCCCCTATCCTGATTGAAGTCAAACCCATGACTGTCACATCAAAATTAGATGATCTATCTCCGCTATAACTGCTCAAGTCTATAAATAGATATAAGCATCTTGCCCACTATGCTTCCGCTGCTCCCACTGACTACGACAACCCTCCTACCGGGTCTCATAGCCTAGAACAACAGTAGTGTCAAGTCTGGGTAAACAAGAACCTCCCTGTCACCGTCTTTGAGGCTACCGAAGCACCTCTCGGGTGTCTGAGGTTACCCACCATATCTGCGGAGTGGCTATTGGAATGTCAAACCTTATTGAATATATAGGTCCTATTAAATTTTCCGTAATCGTTCGCGGTTCTGGAATCACTTCCAGTTCTACCATACTCCCACTACTGTTTTCTGAAAAAATCCATTTTTACTAAAACTGTGGCGAGTCAAGAACAATATCACTATTGATCTTCCAAATGGTAGAATATCAACCCTCGTCATAGCTAGGGTCAACCCACAAACAACCATTACAGAAACGCGCCCTGAGTTATCCAGAGTCTGATTTTAAGCAAAAGCTGGACAACTCCCCGTACCTTAACATCTTTTAAGGTACGAACTATTCTATATAAAATATAGAAACTTTGGCACTTATTTAATTGGAACCAGATTCAAATCATGCAACTGTCTCCAGTGCATATCACCTTAATGGAAAGAGGCTAATCAGCATTACTCAACTTAGGAATCCATCCAATTATGAGTAACCTGAAAGAGAAACAAGTTTCTCAAAACCATTACTATCATCTGAATACCAATCACAAGAATCTACATCTTCGATCTCTTTGAAGAATCCCGATACTTATGACACCTGGTTCTCTACTTTATTCTTATACCCACAACTTCTCAAAATTTAGACCTTGTATTTCTACGAAACACTTGTCTAAATACTAGAGAAGTTATAAGTAAACAGAACATAGTACGAGGACCTACCCCTTTGTCCTGATGGACACTGGACAACATACAATACTCTGTATAAGTCCGCTGAGTTTAAGCAACTCAAAACCTGTGCGTCGTAGGTTGAAAACTGTACCCTGGCGATTTCCTCAAATATCACCAATTACAACGAATTCCGATATAATGAGGATGATCACCTAATTCCCAATAACTTACTCCCACTCATCATCTGTAAAACCATACAGATACGAGAATGAAACCTGGTGAATACACACCCTTGGAGTAAGTATCTAATCGGGAAAACAGTTTTCCTTTAACAATGCAGTGAAACATGAAAATGTTTCGTAGGGATATCCTGGTATTCATAGTAATGCCTCTTCCATAATCCAATTCATGACTTCAACCGTATATTTTATTGCCATCTCTCCAAATCCCTTTATTTGTCTTTAGTCATTACCTTCTGTACACCATCTTTAGGCTAAATGGTTTTCTTCCTTCCCTACCGTTCGGCACCAGCCTATGGTTTGGAAGAAGACTATCCAGTAAGCATAATAGGTGTACCCTCCTAAACCAAGGAGTACTCGTATCTTGAGAGAAGGTGATGATTAAAGACAACTGAATAATACCTTATTCCTTTAAAGGTGAAATAGGAGTGGCGATGAAGTACGCGGTTTTAGTCGTGAATGATAACAGTCGCAATTTACTTTGCCCTCTTTCTAATCCCTTTATTTTGTCTTTACATATTACCTTTTGCACACCCTACTTAGGCTAATTGGTTTTCTTCATTCCCTACCTTTCGGCACCTGCCTATGGTTGGGAATAAGACTATCCAATAAGCGCAATAGGTGTACTCTCCTAAACCAAGGAGCCCTCGCAACCTGAGAGAATGTGATAATAAAAGACAACTGAATAAACCAATTCTATTTCTCCTGAACCTTGATCCATCCTCGAAGAAGTCCCTTCGAGTTCGTATATAACCATACGATGGATCTATCCAATGGAAGTGGATGTCCGTAGCAAAACGGGTGTTCTGAGAAATACAAAGGGTAAAAGAAGGAGTGGCAATGACTTATGCAACTCAGACAATCCAAAAGCCAGTATTTTAAGAAGGTTCGATCAACTTGGTCACTGAGTCATAGTCTAGGGTCGGTCAAGGTCGCTGCCAAAGAGAGAGAGAAAAGAAACACTCTGCGTGCACTCTAACCTAGATCAGAATGGTCATCACTTTATCTAATCCGGAAACCCCACACTGTCCTGTCAAATTCTCCTCCAAACCTGAAAGAAGAATCAATCGGGATCACCCGAAGAGTAAACCAACTCATCAGTGGGAATCAGGACCCAACTCTCATCGTATGATAACGTGATGGAATGCATCCACATTACTCATACTCCAGAAGGTATGCGCATACTTGGCAAGTTTCAGTTTCTTTAGAAACTCCCGATATGATTTTTGCCCTATGCTCTTATAACCTTGGCTTTGGTCAAAATGTCATAAGTCACATGCCAAGTTCTACCCGTCACTATCTTGTCAATTTGAACCCACCCGCACATGCCCCTGACTTTGGCCAATCGGCAGAACGACTGTCCCAAACTAACTCATCTATCTATGAAACAAATGAATACCCAGCAGCTACCAAACACTATGCCTTAACTTTGGCTAAAATGCATAGCTTGAATACTACTGAATACCCAAAAGAAGTGACGGAGGGCTACGGCTGGTTTTTGGCAAAAAACCTTTAACGTAACGAACTTGATATCGCTGAAGGAACCAGATAGCTTTTTATTTTTTTAAAATATAGTAGCGAAAACCTTTTGCTAAAGAGGTCACTCCCGATGAAGGTATTTCGGCTCTTTCCTCATGGAATGAGGTGCAGGATATTCCACTGAATACCTCTATGCAAAGCAACTAGTAATCGACTATAGTGAAGTTATTACCCTGACGCAAACTTCTGCCCAAGGGGTCAGTCCCGGTGAAGGGATATCGACCCTTGCCCCGTCGAATGAGGTGCGGGATATTCCACTGAATACCGCTATGCAAAACAAAAGGAAACGTCTTTGCAATAACACCTTTTAAATTTGTTCCAACAACTGCAAACAGGTTTGTTTTACATTGCATCGATCAGAATCAACGCAGTCCCATCAATCAATCACACCAGAAAAGAACGAAAATAAAATGTACGTATATGTCATCCGCATTCGTCACTGGGTCCCGTCATCACCCGTTAGGTTACTTAACTAACGACAGAGCGGGGACTGGACTAGCGCGGGTGTAAAACATATACAACATCTAATAGTATATAAACCAATATACAATAATCGCTCGAGGCGTGATAATATGCAACATTACAGAAAAGTAATAAGCATCACAGAACAATACAGATAATTTGGGATCCCCGGGTTTCACAGAGCCGCTGCTGAAACCCGACGTTCCCCTGTCGTGTGCATAGCCTGTGCAATGAAACCTAGACCCCTACGGGTGCGGCAAGTTACCTGCCAAAACCTGAAGCGAGGCAGCCCCCTACAGCAAAGTGAATGGATCACCCTGCACTTCACGGAATCCGGTAATCTTGGGCACCCCTCCTTGGGTCAACCTGTATCCCCTACGAGTGCGGGGAATAGTCTGCCAATTCTAGAGTGAGGCCCCTCTGCCTCTCAAAGCCATGAGATGCGGACCCATTGCCCTTCAGAACCCGGCTATCCGTGCACTCCGTCGTGGGGCAAAACCTAGTACAGTAATGAAAAATAGTACAACAGGTACATCGACCGCAACCTGGTCGTGCCCCAAAAGAATATTATACAACAGGCAGTGACGGCAGTCCACATGTTGGACGCTCGCCCCGCAATATCAAATGTACAAATAAACTCAAACTGTACTACCATTGCACACTGCTATCCACCACGACAAATCCACAACATCATAGCACAACACAGAACATCAACACGAATGTCACGTTCGCAAACCCGTCTAAAAGAACTATAGCAATCAGACGCGGTTTACCGATCAAATGACATTCCCGGTCGGAGATATAATGTAAGCACTGTAAACTAACATGTTTAAATTTCGATCGACAAAATATCACGAAGTGGGCCCCACGAACAACTGGTGAACAGTAACAAAATCTAGGCCCAAAAGATATATACCAAAAACCCCAATTTCCAGAGAAGAATACACTGTGTAAATTTGGGGGCATGATCTCACCAAATGGCCGCGGATTCGCGGTCAAACCCTAGGTTTGACCGCGATTCCGCGGCTGTTTGGTCGTATCATGTGCCCAAATTTTTACAGTATTCTTAGAAAACCCTGCACAACTTTCTGTGATATGTAGAATAATTTTAGGAACCCTTTAAAAATCGACAGAAACTGTGAACTTGGATTTTGCAGTTTTTGATTTCCGGTTCGATCGATGTATTAAACGCGTTAGCACAAGTTAGTATAGCAAAATGGTGAGGCTCTGATACCACTGTAAGTCTACGGTAGCGCCCCGGCCGTCTACAGACGCCAAATGCGGAACAAAAACTTTTTAACTGGCGCTATCGTATACTTTAACCCGGATCTGCCATTATTGCTAAACTAACAAACTGTAAAGAGTGTAGAAAGGTTATACCGAACGATCCGAGTCCTTCGTTCTTTAACCATCATCCCACGCTCCGTTGCGGCTGCTCCGATCTCGTCGATCTCCGATCTGCTCGTCCAGGTGGCACCACGTCACTGATTCTTTAAACGGGCTCCCGCCTCTGACTCGAGGCAACTCGGTCGTCAAGTTTGCCAAAAGAGACGACCAAGAATGATGTAGAGAATGAGTAGATGACTTTGTCTCACTTCGTCCAAGTCCGTGGACGATCGGTAAATGAAGTTGCCATGGGAATCGGGTGATGGAATGAAATGAGCTGTGAAATTCCATACACCCCAAAATCTATCATATCTTTTTAGCAAATGAAACATCAAGTGAGAGAGTGAGAGAGAGAGGGGAGGGGCCGGCCATTATATAGGAGTGGGGGGTGAGTGTAGGAGAGGGGGAGGTAACCACAAGAGAAAAGATCAAGGGAAAATATCCTAAGCAAGAACAAAATGCATTAACGAAATGGATGACACATCTAAACCTAGTCATCAATTAATTAAATGCAAAGATGAGTCACCCGCCACCTCATCACCCTAGTCACCATTTCTAGAACCTTCTAGAAGCATGACTCACCCTCATCCAAGAAAAGATAAATCCGTCTTTAACCGAATGTTAAAAGACGTCTGATAGAAAACTAGAAACTGGCAACTTCCAAAAGTGATCCTGAAACGACTTTCAGGATAACCCCGTAACTGTATAAATATACCCGCATTTGTATTACGACCGAATACAAATGCAACTGAGACAAAGATATTATATCTACTCAATACAATACTCGGATCCGGCTTAAACCAAAGCCGACCAGTATCATCTTCCCGAAAAATAACACGTGCGTAAACGCACGTGCATTTTCCGAACCCTGCCATAAAACCATACGGCCTCTACAACGTTTCGCCCGAACTTGGGAAACTGTTTATGGGGGACTCTAATGACTCGTCAGTACCCTGGCAGTGGGTTTAACCACAAACCGTCAGCGGCACTAGCTATGCGTAACGGCTGCCCATGGACTGACCTCAAGGGAGGCCGATGAGCGAACTCATCCAGAAACCCTACTGAGCCTAACAGTGACAATGTATATACAGTCCGGTCCGTTCGTCTATGAGTATCGCATATCTGCCTAGGGGGCTAGTAACGTCAGACCCCCAATAGCAGTATAAGTCATGTCGGAGTGTAGCCCAATAACACCCTGAGATACTACTGGAGTACCTACCAGTAAATCTCCTGCCACGGCCGTAGGCTTTGTGTAATGGCTCTCCTAGACACAGCACGATCTCGCCCATAATACCGGGAGAGACGAATCCCCTGCCGATCCGCTCACGTGCCTCCATATGGCTCGGGATTGTACCCAAAAACTACCTGTTTGCATGACTCCTTTGAGCCGTGATAGGGTAGAAATCAAAGCACAGTGGGAACTCACACGAGACAAATGACGACCTCAGGTCGATGAACTAACCTGTACACTTGTCACCAGGGAACCGCCATCTGACGATATGTATAATACCAACTAGCAGGTTCCCGGCGGTCCTGTCCGGTGTACTCATAACCCAAAGAGCACCTGTATACATCTTAGGTGATCCAACTGACACCAGTGGCTTATGAGACCGGCCACCGCCCCTTGTCGGGGTCTCGACTGTACACACTAGTCTACTCCGGAGTATCGATGCCCTGTCTCGAAACTCCCACGACTAGGGACCACAATTAAGGATATGCATATAAACCACCCAACTCTCACGTATATGATCGCCATCATACTGTTGGTAGTAAAGCAAGATCCTAAGGGCTCTATCAAAGTGTATCCTGTAATCAGTCACCTGAACATGTACACGACTGATAAAGGCAAACCAGATAGTATACTATCATCTCGAGTAAGATTGTCCTACCGGTATAGGTCCTCCGCAATCATTGCAATCACGTACCTGCGATCCAATAATTGACTCTGAGGGCACTATCTCCAACAAATTCAAGATCCTTTATGCGAAGCCGATCGTCATCAACGAGAACGTGATCCTCGATAGATCCAAGCCTCACAGTGATCGAGCGAAGCGAAGATCGACGGAGAAATTACCTCTTCAAGGGAGTGATCGAGAGCGAATTTTCTTGTAATCTCGGATTGAAGAAGTTGTAATTTGAAGTAGAATAATAAAGGTGATCATTCTTTTAGTCTTGCTTTCTTTAAATTCTCGCATTATGAAATCTCTTTTTGTTGATTCTTCTATTTTCATAATGTGTGAATAAATCTCCGCTTGCTAAGGATTCGAAGGAATTTGGTAGATCAAATGGTGAAAGAATTCTATATTCCTCTAAAATCTTATGGAGATTATAAACTTTAAGCAAAAATAATCATTAATGTCCAAATTGTGAGTGAGATCAATTTATTGAGAAGTTCATCCCAATTTGGAGATTAGATTGATGATCTATCTTGTTAAAGGCTAGATATGATTGACAATTAATGAAAGGACAAGGGGAAATGAAGGAGAAACCCTAGTTTCTCCAAAGGATCCCTAATTCTCTTTAATAGCCATCGATCTAGTAGTAATTATACCAATAGATAAAATGAATCATCTTGAATAATCATCATTGGCTACTAATTCCATTCGAATTCTACAAGCCTTCTACAATTTTCTTGATAACTAAATCTTGAACATTATCTTGAATTCTCTTTCTTGAAAACGATTTCTTAAATTTCTTGAAATGATAACTTCAATCAAATCTTAAAACAATTTGTTGATTTTCTTTACTATTTCTTTCTACTCAACTAAAGCAAGAATTTACGAATTTCTCGCATCTCAGTGGACGACCCGTGCTCACTAACGATCGCTTCAAGCGACACCGTTATTGATTGCGGTTATTATACGATTAAAACTTTGCATCACTTCATTACTATTACATCTTTACTTTAAATTCAAAGAAGTGAAATCACATATTTGAATAAATCATCGTACTATATATTTTACCGTACGTGACGCTATTGAGGCGGGATCGCCGACTACTAGATATATCGACTCGGACTTTAGGTGGATTTCCTTACCCTTTCGACTGGGCTCGAGTCATACTTATTTTCAAAACTAACGAATCGCGGGTATTTTTAAAGTCATGCCGAGGGATACTACGGATTTTTCAAAAGACGTATCTTTTCTCAAAGATCCCGTAGCCCCTATTTTTCTAAAACCACGATTCGTGCTATTTCAAACACCAAAAACTGTATGACTCGTATATAGAAGTGTATATTCTTCAATGTTGTGATTTCTACATCTTTTTCCGTATATTCATGTTGTTCTCATGGCATTGCATGCTTATAAATGTGTTTTCTTTTGTTATTATGAACCCATGTTGTCAGGACACCAGCACCATTACCGAAGATGCGTATGCTCCACGTACACTTGCTTGCCGGCTCACACACATCATCATCGGTAATTTCCATGTCACGTATACATTAGAAGATATTACTTCATTGGTATACATCGCTAGCGGGTAGTTTCAACATATTACTAGTACGCTTGCTATTCATATGCTAGTTTAGATATTGCATTTCTTACTTAGATACTTCATGCATTTATACATTCATTCTGTTATGCAATATCATGGGGCTATATGCCGATATTCGCTATTCGCTGACTCTTGATTTTGAGATTTCGGATCTTCATGAGATTACTGGATTTGGGAAAACGCATGTGAATTTTTATAAACATATGATTATTTTAAAAGAGAAAGATGTAGTTTTCCTTGATATGATGAGTAGCATCCACCATGATGTTTTCTCGGTTCTGAGTGGTTTTCGATACCCGATTCGAGGAGGAGGAGGATCCGTCTGCGGGTATATGGTGCACCCGGTGAGGTACCCCGGGGCGAGAGTGATTTTGTGGGGATGACGATGAGCTTGGCAGGGGAGCACTACCTACCGATGATTGTATGGAAACTCAACGGATATCCGGAGGATACCGTTCGGAGTTATGAGAGAGATGGATATATGGGCCGATCCGGACTGATGGAGCCCATGGGCCGATCCGGACTGACGTAGCCCGAGATTGAGGATTATGTGTCGCTGTTGGACACGGATTCGTGATGTAATGAGTGTCGGTGTTGGGCACTCGGGTTCTATCATGATTTGTATGTCGTTGCTGGACACACGTTGGATAGTGCATTAGTACATGTCATGCATCGATATATTATTATTCTTGACACAGACATGAGTACTCTGATATCACACTTATGATAGACTGTTACCTTTGTTGTAGTATTGAGTATTTTCATTGTATAACCTAGGAGAGCGTCATACATGCAATTTCTTCTCGGTGATGTTTTCTACTCATGAGTTGGCAACTCACCCCCGTTGTGCCACAGTTTATTGCAGGTTTGGCCGTACAGGTTTCGTTGCGGCTTGCTGGCACACTGCTTCCATCCGGGTGATTGCTTGGGCAGGTAGGTTCACTTGCATCGTGGCCACCATTGTACTTTTATTTATTCAGTTGTATCTAGTAAACTCCAGCAACCAGACTTGTATTATTTGATAGACTTAGAAAACCAGTTGTTTATTCTTTCGACCTTAGAGTCGCGCGCTTGTATTATTTTGGGTTTTCTCTGGTTTTCTTGAGGCTGTTGGCTTTCTTTCTGAGTTTTGATCCTCGACTTCGGCGTTATATATTTGTATTTCTTGCATAGTTGGTCCCGCCAATTGGCGAAGAGCTAGCTCCCGCTTGGGGATACCTTTATTCATTACTTATGTATATGCTTGTTTGTACCCGTTTGGGGCCAGTTTTTACAAAGGAAACTCTGCCGAAATATTTGGGAAAAACTTGATGCTTTTAAAAATGCTTACTACGACTTTCAAAGTGATTTTGTTTGTTAACTTTTAAATAAGTATTCCTTCACTCCTTCTTTTAAATGGTTTAGATTTCTGGGCTTTGGCTTACTTAAATTACGTTACGCCTCTGGACGTTTCATAATTTAAGTGCCAGTCGCGTTCCATATCTACGGGTCGTGACATCAGACTGCCCAGCTACAGGGTCGAGCACTTCAACGACGAGGAAAACACCTCGGCCCTCCGAACTAATTTGGACATCTTGTTAAAGAAGCGAGACCGGGCTCAGATCAGAGCTGACGCTTATCAACAGCAAACCGCCTGCTACCACAACGCGCAAGTCAAGCGTCGCTTCTTCAAAACTGGAGATTTAGTCCTTAGGCGGAACGAGTTCATCGATCAAGGCAAGCAGCATATGTTTTCCCCGAAATGGGACGGTCCCTTCCTCATCTCTGAGGACCTGCCCGGCGGAGCCTATCGCCTACAAGATGCGAATGGTCACAAATTTCCTCTGCCTTACAACGCCGAGAAGCTCAAGCTCTACATCTGAAAAAAATGTCTATGAATGTATATTTCTTCTTTCACAAATGCAATGTAAATTCTTCTAAGTTATTTTTATTTAAATAATAAGAAGGAAACAATAGAGCATCGCAAAAAGGAGAATTTTATTCATTCAAAAGGTATTATGGGCTCCTCAGCCTTATATCAGAAAGAAAAAGAAAAAGAAAAATTTACAACAGAGGGGTAACGGGATCGAGGAAGTACTCCTGGTGATATTCAGCGTAGATTTCCGCCAACCGTGCCCAAGCCCCTGAAGCCCGTTCCCGCCGATGCTGCGCGCGAACCCGGGACGCCACGGAAGCACCCGGCGCTCCGCCCTCCGTGCCCTGGCTCATGATGTACCTCTTTGGAAGCACTCCAAAATGAGGGCCAAGGATCTGTCGTGCCTGGCCTTTGAGATGAGGCCGAACATATAGATCGAGCGCACCTTGTCGAGCGCCTCATCCAGCAACTCCTCGGAGAGGGGGTTGTACAACCCTGGGGACCTCTTCCAAATTGCATACATCAGCAACTGTAGGAGGGGCTGTAGGGTTCCAAGGCACTCTAAAAAGTTTCTACAAGGCATCAACCATGCCCGATTCAAAAAAAATATCCGTGCCGAACAACCCTAACCAAGATCATATACTAGAGATTATGCGAAAACTAGCAAGTTAAACATTTTAACTACAAGTGAAACGGATTACAACCTTTTTAGATCCGGTCCTTCAGTTCTAAAGCTCCGTGTTAACGTCCCTTCGCTGCGATCATCGGGATCCCGGACTCTAGCGATGGTTTCTTCGGAGAAATGAGCGAGTTAGGTCATTGACTTCGAGGCCGAAGATGATCTACGTCGAGGAGACTCAAACTCAAGCTCCATCTTCACTAGGTCAAGAACTTTGTGAAGAGAACACCCTAAACTAAATGGCAAGTAGTAGAGGATGATGAAATAGGATGTGGGTTTACTTTAGATTTGGATTTCTCACTTGGTTTCTTCACTTGAAAATTTTTCTAGCAAGCTTTCTTCTTCTTGAAGAAGAAGAAGAAGAAGAAAAGAATAAGAATGAATAATGAATTATCATAAAAGAATAATCATGTGAAGTCTATCATAATGCAACCATGGGTGAGTTTACCTTTGTAGAGACTAAACCATAGTTTGAGGTAATGGTTAGGTTAATGAAAATCTTATGCAAAACAAAATGAGTGGACTTTATCAAAGATGCTTAAAAGCTTCATGAAGCTTCAAGCCAAGACAAAGAAAACCACCATTTTGTTTTAGCAAAATAAATAAAAACCTAAACCATTATCTTAAACATGGTGTAAGTCATACACACACCCAAGTTTGCATGTATCATCAATCATGATACAAACTAGTGCACAAACATATATCGCATATACAACTTGTGCACATCAAGTGAGTAAATCAATCTTAAGTGAACCAATACTAGTTAATGTAAAGTAATATATCAAATATATATAATTATACATTAAATCATTAAATCAACACTTGATTTAACGATCCGGTCATATCGCATATAACCGACTAATATCTAGTGTATCAATGTATCGAATCAACACTTGATTCGGTAACCCGGCTATATCTCATATAACCGTACGATGATACAAATCGCGAGAATAGAATACAGTATCTCATACTGGTATTATTCTCGGTCCCGCACATATCTCATATGCGCTCCTATTTCGTTTCGCTTGAGCCAGGAAACCTCTGTGTAGGACTCTAAAGACTCGTCAATACGCCGGCAGTAGGTGGTGATCATATCAATCACCTACAAGCCGCAAGCGGTCTGCTAAACGTAACGGCCACCCGGGTATTAAGAGATCAGAAGATCAAAGAGCAAGCCTGCTCACACTCCAGCGAATCCAATCAGTAACACTTACCGCACAGTCCGGTCTGTTCGTGTGATATGTCCCATAACTCGCCTAGGGGTGGTAAACGTCAGACCCCAGTAGCTTGATAAGTCATGCCGATGTAAGGTCCACAACAAGTGTGAAACTACTGATAACACTTACCAGTAAATCACGGCAACCCTGGCCAGGGATTTCCAGTTATGGCCTGTCGAGCATAGCGCAGCATCAACCCCCAATACCGGGAGAGACGAATCCCCTCCTATCGCTCATTGCCTCCATGTGAATCGGGACTGTACCCAAAAACCACCTGTTTGCACGACTCAGTAGAGCCGTGGTAGGGTGGAAATCAAAGCACAGTGGGAGACACACAAGACTCTATGATGATCTCGGGTCAATAGACGAAGCTGTACCAGTGTCACCAGAGAACTGCCATCTGACGTGAGGTATAATACCATCTGGGAGTTCTCGGCGAGTCCGTCTAGTGTACCTAGTCTCTACTGAGCACCCGCATACCGTCTCTGATGTCAAACACCAATGGATATGGGATCATTCATCGCCCATCACATGGGTCGAGAAGATATACGCTAGTCTACTCTGGAATATCGATGCCCCGTCTCGATATTCCTACGACTAGGAACATTAAAGGATGTACTCATGGACTACCCAGGCCCCACTAGTATGATCTACATCATAGTCGTGGAAGTCAAGTACACATCCTAAGGGCTTTATCAACATGTAACAGAGAGACAATAAGTATACATGTTAAGATAAAGAGCAACCAGATAGCGTACTATCATGTCGAGAATGAAATTCCTCCCTATATATGTCCCAGCATCCACTACATTATACATCTCATGTACAGTAATGGCCTCTAGGGCATACATATAACTAACAATCTCCCACTTGCACTAGGGCCATCTGTAGCAGTGGTTGCAGTATCTCATACTCAACCATCCCATATAAGTCACTCTCTGGGAAAAAGCCTTTGTGAGTGGATCCTCCGTGTTGTCCCTTGAGTCTACTCTCCTAACCTCGATCACCCTGGAGATCAACTATCTCCATGATCAGATGATACTGCCTTGGAATATGTCTGGGTCACTGATGGGACGGTGGTTCCTGGGTCAAAAACCACACTTCCATTGTCACACAATGGTAGGAACCTAGTTCATCTCATGAACTAATATACACCCAAACTGCCTCTTTGGTAGTATCTTTGATAGCGATGCCACCAGCCTTTATCGTCTAGTTTGCCACGGTATCTTTCTTGGAACTCTTCCAACATACCGTCCCTCCACTAAGGGTAAAGACAATGCCTGCGACTGACATTCAGTCGTCCTTATCACCCTGAAACTTTTCCAATGATTCTCCCCAGGATCGATTGATACCATCTCACTACAACTAGTGAGAATCCTAACATCCAATTAGATCTATCTTATAGATCCAAAACCCAGGATTTAGGAGGTATCACTTTGATCCTATATGGAGAATCCATGAGATAAGAGGAGATTGACTGAGCGTAGCATAGGAAACTCTTTTCCTATCAAGAGCATGTTGTCTACGTATAATACGAGGATGACCACCTTACTCTCTATTACCTTTTTGTATATAAAAGGTTCATCTACTATTTTGATGAAGTCAAACTCTTTAACTACCACATCAAAACAGATGTTCCAACTCCGCGATGCCTGCTTTATCCTGTAAAGCAACTTGCACACGTTTTCGCTGCTCCCACTGTCTACGAAGCCCTCTGGCTGTGTACTTATAGACGCTCTCTTCAAAATCAATATTTAGAAAAGCAGTCATGACACCCAACCGGCAGATATCGTAGTCATGGTATGTAGCCGTGGCAAGTAGGATCTGGATGGACTTGAGCACAGCCACTGGAAAAGGTTTCATCATTATCCACACCTGGTCATTGACGAAAATCATTAACATGTCTAGCTTTGAAAGTCTCAACTTTTCCATCTACACCAAGTAATCTTCTCAAGATATACTTGCTTCTGATGGGGATTTAACCCTTCAGATATAGCATCCAAAGTCAATACTTTGTTGGTGTACATGGATTCCATCTCAGATCGCTAAGCATCCAGCCATTCTTACGGAATCCCCACTCTTGATGGCTTGCTCGAAACTAGTTGGGTCATCATCTCATAATGCAATCCTCGCTCCCACTATCATCGAGAAACCGAAGTATCTCTCAGGCGGATGAGGAACCTTGCTAGATCGGCGGAGAGGCTGAGGTTTTTCGGAATCTATTGAATCCTTTGGTTCTACCAAATCATCTGCTGTAGTTTGTATAGCTGGAACTTCTTCCAGTTCTACCTTATGACCATTAATTTCTTCATAAGAAATTCCCTTTCACAAAGGTGGTATGTTGAGAAACAAAACATATTTTGTTCCTCTGATAGGTAGAAGATATTCCTTTGCGAATGCTTGGGATATCCAACAAACTTCTACAGAACTGACTTTTCCTCGAGCTTGTCCAGATTTTGCTTTTAGACACAGGCCGGACAACCCCAAATCTTAACAAACTTAAGATATGGGCTCTTCCCATTCCATATCACATATGAAGTGGTAGGCAATGGATTTGATTGGAACCCTATTCAATAGGTATGCATCTTCTCAAGTGCATAACTCCCAAAAGGAAATAGGAAACTCAGTAGTACTCATCATAGAGCGCACCATATCACATAGGGTGTGATTGCTCCGCCCCGATACACCGACGTGCTGTGGTGTATACAGAGGAGTAATGCTGAGAGAGAATCCCATTCTCCTTTAGAATAGTCCAGGAATCCCGTTCTCAAGTATTCTCCTCCCTGATCACATCAAAGGACATAATACTTATACCCGTTTTTCGTTCTCTACTTCTAACTTATATTCGGTGATTATCTCAAAAGTTTCGGACTTGTGTTTCAACAGGAACATATGTCTGAATATAGAGAGATCATCAGTGAATGTAATGAAGTACAAAGAACCGGTCGTGGCATATGTAGACTGGGGACCTTTATACATCACAATGTATCAGTCCCAAGACTTCACTAACTCTTTCTCTGTTTCCAGTAAACGGAGCTATGGTCATCTTATCTTTGTGACATGACTGGAAAGTTTCATAAGATGTAAATTTAAACTTATTTAAATATGCATCTAAATGTAACTTAGCTAGTCGGGTCGCATTGATATGACCTAGTCTACAATGCCTCAAGAAGAATTCGTTCATTTCTGAACTCTTCCTCTCGTGTGTGTTTTGTATACTAAGAACTGTAGTTTGATTTAGAACGTCAATGCTTTTAGATAACGTGCCTGAACCGATCAACTCTTGATATAGGAAATGTTCAAAACATTATCCAACAATACAAAATTATATTCTTTCTTTACTAGTAAAGAGACTGATATGATGTTGTATATCAGGTTCGGTATCTAATAACATTAGTTCAGAATCGATGTATTCTGGTAATACAGGGTGATAGTGACCAACAGACTTGGCTGCAACACTTGCACCATTTTCTGTCTCATGAAACTTATCACCCGTTCTCAGTTCTCTATTTTTCTGTAGCCCATGTAACAGATTACATATGCGGGATCCTGATCCGGTATTTAATACCCAGGACGTAGAGGATACTGAGAAACAGTTCTTTGTAATGAACAAACCCGATGAAGAAGCATCATCATGCACTTTCTTCGTTTGGGCGGCATGGGAATCCTGGTATTCCCCTAATTCCTTCTCGGTCTTATAACAATTATAAGTTGGAGCGGGACCAACGTTCCCCAGCTCAGTATAACAAGCGGGTTCGGTCAATACATCCATATTATTATCTTGAATAAGGCGTGACATGGTCGTTACCTGGAGAGAGAGAGAAGAAAACACTCTGCGTGCGCTCTTGCAAGATTAGATTGGTTATATATATTTTATCTAATCAGGATGGCTCCTACTGTTTTTATCAAATCTTCCTTCAAACCCTAAAAGGAAAGACTAGCCGGGATTAACTACACTCTACAAGTTCTCCAATCTTTCAACCAGGCCAGTGTCGGTACTTTGAGTGAGGTTCCCCGTGCTTTCGCACGGACCTAATTAAAATAAACCTCGTTTTCCCAGGGGCGTAACCCCGTTGACACCTTTCTAGACACATACTTGATCGGCTAATTATAAAGTGCAAAACTCTCCGAGGAGAAACAATTACTCGCAGTGGGTATCGGGATCCAACTATCTCATAGAAGGTATGCAATCTCATTGCAAATTTCAACACTTGAAACTCCCGATAAAGGTTTTTACCCCTAGCACTTATGACCTTAACTATGGTCAACAAATCATAAGCACTAGTCAAGTTCTACCTGTCATTTCGTGATTAATTAGACCCGCCCACATGACCCTTAACTAAGGTCAACAAAGTCACGCGACTGTCCTAACTAATCGCATCATATGCGGTGTAGGAAGACATCATTTAGCTACCGTACACTGTGTCTTGACTAATGTCAACAAACACAGCACGAATACTAAGTACTCTACTTCCTAAAATGACGGAGGGTTGAGGATGGTTTTTAAGAAAACCTTTAACGCTTTGAACTTGATCTCGCTGCAGAATCAAATGGTTTTAAATGGAGTGTTTTTTAGGCTTTTACTAGTTTCGCTAAAGAGGTCACTCCCGGTGAAGGGATCTCGGCTCTTTCCTCGTCGAATGAGGTGCAGGATATTCATAATACCACTATGCAAAGCAAGAACTAAAAAAACAATCAAAATACAAACCGAAGGTTGTAGCATCTGCTAGTTATTGCTAAAGAGGTCACTCCCGGTGAAGGGATCTTGGCTCTTTCCTTCTCGAATAAGGTGCTGGATGTTCTATAATGAACACTGCTATGCAAAGCAACAACTAGAGCTACCTAATTTTTTTTGAAATTCTATTCCACAACATCATTTTAGGTTGATTTTCTTTCATTAACATCATTAATGAATGTCCCGTCATTTAAGTCCACCTAAACATCACAGATAAATACAACGTACGCTTATGTCATCAGCATTCTCCTAGATGTCCCGTCTGCACCGTTAGGTTAGGTAACTAACGACAGAGCGGGGCAGGGCTAGCGCGGGTGTAAAACATAAGCAACGTCTATATAATATATCATATATACTATATACAATATCTATCTGAACATATCACATGATCACATCACAGATAACGCAGCAGAAAACAACATATGAAATATTGGATATACTAGGACGTCCGTGTTTTATTTTGAGCCTGTATAAAACACGAATTCCACGGTCGTGATGAATAGCCAATCCCACACCCCTAGACCCCTACGAGAGCGACAAGCAACCCTACTAATTCTAGAGTTAGGATACCCGGATTCAACTCCTCGAGATGGTCTCCCACTGGACCCTAGAACCCGGTTACTTGTGCTCCCCGCCTTGGGTCTATCCTAATGCGGAAAAGTAAATTATATACAATGGTGACATCATCCTCAGCCCAGAAGTGCCCCAATAAAAGAATATTTCATACAAGTTTTTACATGAATGAAAATGAAAAACACTCATCTCACATAAAAAAAACCCCGGCTATTCAAACACGACGATCCAATATAACATATCCAGCAACACATAACATCACATGTCATCAACGTAAGTAAATATGCCCATCCTAATTGTCGTTGATATATAGCAACGAAACCGGCGATATCACATATTACACTTACGGTCGCAGAAAAGAAAGTGTAAAACTACAACGGTTGGAATCCGCAACCTTCATAGACATCGCATGCCTAACCAAATGAATTCCTTAGACATCGCATGCCTAACAATTATAAACCCCGCATTTTAGTCTCATTATCGAAAACTCTTTTCAATATCAAGTCGGGCAATTCAACAAGATTCCCGACATCCTGATCGAATGCTCGTCGCAAACTTTAGTAGACGGCCGCACCCCCGGATGCCGTCGACGAAGTGCACTAAGGCGGAACACCGCTGCCGCGAGCACCCGAACGGATGCTTTTGGCGATGGGGTTCTCCTACAGTCACTTGGTCGGGGTTATGGGGCGTGGCTGTCTATTAAGTTTACCCGGCGAGTATCCGCGTACGCTACGTGATTGCGACGGATTTTTGATCACATCAAAATTCTATGGCAACCGATCATATGAGACCGAATTGCTAGATTTATAACATTCAAATTAGTTATCTCATAACTACTTGCGGATTCCAAATATTGTATCAAATTCCAGATAAATAGACAATGTTAAACTTTCCGATCGAATAATCAAACACCCAAGTTTTCCCAAATAGCTCAACACTTGAGGGGAGTTTTAAAAACATCCATTTCATGCCACAGTACCAACGGTCCAGCTGTAGAAGGGTCAAGCCAACGCCTCACATGTGGCAACGCCATACTGCCCCAAACCCTAAGGTTTAAAAGGCTGTTCAAGACGGTCACATAATCGAGTTAAGGTTTATTGTCTTCTAGAGGGTCCATCGCGTTACTTGGATGACTTAGAACGTTCTTAAACTACGGAAAAATGCAACACTTGGAAATTTTCCGGGTCGGGAAAAGTGAGTTATTGATATCCGGTCGAACTTTTTAACACGTTCTAAAATTACCCGGACAAAATAAACAAAGTTAAATAATCCGATCGAATCATCGAGTCCCCAATACAACCCAGAAAACTCAACTCTTGAGTATAAATTAAAAATTCCCAGAAAACACAGGAATTACTGACGGACATTACTGTGCAAACCACGTGCCATGATTCACCTTTTTGGCCGCGGAACCGCCGTGCAAGCCAGTTACGGTCGCGGTTCCGCAGCGCTTTGAGGGAATTAGGAGCACGTGCTGCACAGTAATTACTAGAAAACCCTGCTGATTTTTTTGAGTATTTTTAATTCACAAAAAAAAACACAATTTCAGAAAATTTCCAGAGAAGGGTAAAAACTAGGGTTTCGGGGTTCGATAGGACTTTTAACTTCGTCTAGACTTCGCGTAAAGCTCTAGCTTGGCTCTGATACCACTGTAGAGTTCCTAGGCACTCTAACAAGGTTCTACAAGGCATCAACCATACCCGATTCAAAAAAAATAGCCGTGCCGAACAACCCTAACCAAGATCGTATACTAGAGATTATGCGAAAACTAGCAAGTTAAACATTTTAACTACAAGTGAAAGGGATTACAATCTTTGTAGATCCGGTCCTTCAGTTCTAAAGCTCCGTGTTGACGTCCCTTCGCTGCGATCATCGGGATCCCGGACTCTAGCGATGGTTTCTTCGGAGAAATGAGCGGGCTAGGTCTTTGACTTCGAGGCCGAAGATGATCTACGTCGAGGAGACTCAAACTCAAGCTCCATCTTCACTAGGTCAAGAACTTTGTGAAGAGAACACCCTAAACTAAATGGCAAGTAGTAGAGGATAATGAAATAGGAAGTTGGTTTACTTTAGATTTGGATTTCTCACTTTGTTTCTTCACTAGAAATTTTTTCTAGCAAGCTTTCTGCTTCTTGAAGAAGAAGAAGAAGAAGAAAAGAATAAGAATGAATAATGAATTATCACAAAAGATTAATCAAGTGAAGTCTATCATAATACAACGATGGGTGAGTTTACCTTTGTAGAGACTAAACCATAGTTTGAGGTAATGGTTAGGTTAATGAAAATCTTATGCAAAACAAAATGAGTGGACTTTGTCAAAGATGCTTAAAAGCTTCATGAAGCTTCAAGCCAAGACAAAGAAAACCACCATTTTCTTTTAGAAAAATAAATAAAAACCTAAACCATTATCTTAAACATGGTGTAAGTCATACACACACCCAAGTTTGCATGTATCATCAATCATGATACAAACTAGTGCTCAAACATATATCACATATACAACTTGTGCACATCAAGTGAGTAAATCAATCTTAAGTGAACCAATACTAGTTAATATAAAGTAATATATCAAATATATATAATTATACATTAAATCATTAAATCAACACTTGATTTAACGATCCGGTCATATCGCATATAACCGACTAATATCTAGTGTATCAATGTATCGAATCAATACTTGATTCGGTAACCCGACTATATCTCATATAACCGTCCGATGATACAAATCGCAAAAATAGAATACAGTATCTCATACTGGTATTATTCTCGGTCCCGCACATATCTCATATGCGCTCCTATTTCGTTTCGCTTGTGCCAGGAAACCTCTGTGTAGGACTCTAATGACTCGTCAATACGCCGGCAGTAGGTGGTGATCCTATCAATCACCTACAAGCCACAAGCGGTCTGCTAAACATAGCGGCAACCCGGGTATTGACCGATCAGAAGATCAACGAGCAAGCCTGCTCACACGCCTGCGAATCCAATCAGTAACACTTACCGCAAAGTCTGGTCTGTTCGTCTGATATGTCGCATATCTCGCCTAGGGGTGGTAAACGTCAGACCCCAGTAGCTTGATAAGTCATGCCGATGTAAGGTCCACAACAAGCGTGAAACTAATGATAACACTTACCAGTAAATCACGGCAACCCTGGTCAGGGATTTCCAGTTATGGACAATCGAGCATAGCGCAGCATCAACCCCCAATACCGGGAGAGACGAATCCCCTCCTATCGCTCATTGCCTCCATGTGAATCGGGACTGTACCCAAATACCACCTGTTTGCACGACTCAGTAGAGCCGTGGTAGGGTGGAAATCAAAGCACAGTGGGAGACACACAAGACTCTATGACGATCTCGGGTCAACAGACTAAGCTGTACCAGTGTCACCAGAGAACTGCCATCTGACGTGAGGTATAATACCATCTGGGAGTTCTCGGCGAGTCCGTCCAGTGTACCCAGTCTCCACTGAGCACACACATACCGTCTCTGATGTCAAACACCAATGGATAAGGGATCATCCATCGCCCATCACATGCGTCGAGAAGATATACGCTAGTCTGCTCTGGTATATCGATGCCCCGTCTCGATATTCCTGTCACGACCCAAAATTGGCCCGTGACGGCCCTAATACTATGCAACGCCTAAAGACGTAACACAGTAAAAGAAAGCCAAAACCCAGAAATCTAAACCAAGAAAATACGGAAAAGATAATATAAGTTTTTGAAACATTTGAAATCGCAACCCAAATTCTTTAAAAGTCCTACTTTCTTTCTTTAAAATTTTGGCAACACCCCCTTTTTGTAAAAACTAGCCAAGATGAATACAATAGAAATATACGACGCCGTAGCGAAGAAATAAAGACAGTAGAGAGAAAGCTGTATATAAAAGACAACAAATCCACAATTAATATACAATAACGTCCTCACCAAGTCTCTAAGTCAACAACATAATAGTAGATGGAGAGTACAAGATACAACGAATGCACAATATGAAATACAGATAATCATCTAACCCACCTAAGCAAAATAGTACTGTGAGCTTATGCGGTATCTGTAGCAAAAGATGATAGATGGATAGCGGAATAGCCTGCCTCGACTACTCTGGGGAACAACCTGAAACACCTGTGGCACAACGGGGGTGAGTTGCCAACTCGTGAATAGTAGATAACATATGCAGGTAATCGCAGGAATCTACGTACAGCATGAATCTAAGATATGCGATTACAGTAATAACATGTCATGCAAATGCTGAATAATGGAAAGTACACTAGCAGGTACAATCAATATGTAAGGCAATAATAACATGACAATAGCGTGCAATAGGGATATGAGAATGCAAATATGCAGCTATCATGAAGGGTACATGTTAATATCAGATTTTTGCATTTTCATACCGCCCAATTTTTATCACATTGCATATCGGTAGGTACTCTTGAGCCGTGTTTGCTAGTCAATTGCAGGATACAGGTTATTGGCTCTAAACAGTGAAATTCATGGGAAAACACGACAAAATCCGGGTTCCTACCAACCATAGATAAAACACGGGTCTCCGCTCTTTATCCGTCTATTGCCACACACCAGTTTAAGAGACAAAATGGCAAATCAATGTCATTTTCATGCACAAGGGTCAATGGCAACACAAGACCCAAGAAATCTACACGGTGCTCGAGGAAATCATGACAAAAAGATCCACATCAAATCACCTTTTGCTCAACAGAAATTCTGGAAAAATCGTGAAGATATTCTGAGAAAAATCATATGCCAGAATAAAGGACATGAAGGACCAGGGAATCACAAGAAAGTAGAGGGTCCAACTCCTCTAAATGGCCGCGGAACCGCGGCCAATAGGGCGTCTAGGCCGCGGTTCCGCGGCCGTATGGTGGCGGCAGTCGGCCAATTTTTAGGGGCTGTTTTGTCTTTTCATCTTTGTTCTGAATGTTGCCCTAAATTTTCATTTCCCAGCCTATAAATAGCCCAGAACCTTGTGAAGCCAAGGGTGCTTAATCTTGTATTTTTTTTTAGGTTTTAGAATACTTGTTCTTCTTCCTCTTCTCATCTCTTCTCCATTGAAAAACTTGTAGTGAGCTTTTGTGAGTGAAGAATGATGAATAAAGAAGTTCCTTTTGTTATTATACTTGTCTTGTTCTCTTATTATTGCTTGTAATTTTCATTTGTTAACTTAGTTGTTGTTATTTCTTGTTGTTTCTTACTTTTCTCTTTTCCTTTATCCTTAAACAACCATGATGCTTACGCTTGATTCTTGCCAAGGTGAGGTCGCAAATAGCTAGTTGTTATCTTCTAATCTCTTTCTTTCTATCTTCCTCCTTTGTTTTATTTTTCGTTCTTCTTGTAATGGGTGAGTAATTTCCATACTTGTTAGGGTAGGATAAGGGAAGTTTGAGAGAAGGAAATCTCTCTCACTCTTTCCTTGCCAAACATCTTAAATCGACTCCCGTTAATTGAACCACAATCCGCTCCTTACGGCACCCTATCCTACATGATAGCGGTGATTCCGTAGTGAGACCGGTTGTGGTTGAATTAACCGGAGGTTATGGCTAAGTGCCAAGAACGGACGGACAAGCACCAAAAGGAAGAACTTAAGCGTTGGAAAGCCTAGCTTATACTCGCAAGTTCCTTCCTAGTCGTGCTATTCCCCGTTGTTGCCGATTACCGTAAAACCGATATTAAGAGTGGCAACGAAAGAAGTGAGCGACTCCTAACTCAAACTAACCTAATCCTAACCCTAACAAGCTCTCTTTACACTCATTTTAACACTTTGTTAATCACAAACAAATCTAGACTTTTGGACTTAACTCGTTAAAACACATAGAAAAAGATTCCCATCTCCCTGCGGACGACCCGTACTCAACCGGCTAGCTACAAGCGAAACCGTTTTGATTGCGGTAATTAACTAAACTTGAACACGCAGAATCTTTACCAATCAAATGGCGCCGTTGCCGGGGAGACGGTAGTTTATTTCTTTGTGTAATTTCGGGTTAATTTGTGAATATAAATCTAACCGAAAAACAAAACAAAAAAAATATACATTGTTCAAAATCATCTAGTTATTTTTCATTAGTTTTTGTGCAAGTGTGCAGGATAATACGAAGTTCGAGTTCAGTGCCAAAGACGTGGGAAGATAGACCCACATCTCGCGGCTACACCGCGACAGATTCAAGACGGATAAAACGGTCTACTGAAAGATTCTGGAGCAGTTCCAGTGAGCAAATCAAGATTCAAAACATCTAGACAAGCAGAGAAGATCCAGACCAGCACCTACACAAAAATTGAAGGCCCAGCTCCCTGTTCCTGCCGCGGAACCGCGGAATAAGAAGGTTTAGGCCGCGGAACCGCGGCCACTTGGTGCCCTCTGCATCTCAAAATCTCTGTAAGTGTTCCTTGCTCCTTCCCCACTCCAATGGACTCCAATAAACTGTGTTTTCTGCAGCATTCTTTGCGCAAATTCTCTCCCTCCTTCCAATAAACTGTTTTTGTGCAGGATTCTTTGCGCCGCGCTAAAAATAAAAATTGTTTACAGTTGATTTGTTACCGCTTTGCATTCATTAATACGGACTTAAGGGGCTTGAAACCAATTCAGATTGGGTGGGGATTTCATCACCCTTCCCAGGACCCCAGAAATCACAAAAAGCATATGCATTGACAATTGTTAAATTAAAAAATACTAGACTCAGCCCTAAGGACTTCGCGCTCAATAGGACAGAGGACTAGTTATAGGCATCGGCCGTTTATCCTATCTGACTTTTATGGTGTCTAGGCAAGTGTGTCGAAGGCAAGTGGTTTTTAATTAAGGAACTTCGCGAAAGCGTTGGAAAACCTCCCACTTACCTGGCACTTATCTGGCCGCAATTGACGGAGAAGAGGCGGTTTGAGGTCCTATTTCTAGCCCTCTGGAATAGTTAGGAGCTGTCTAGCAAGACCTAGGTGACCCTAGATCTAGGTGAGATTGTGCATATCTTGTTTGTGATTGCTTAAAGCCGTAAGTCCGTACATATTCCTGTAAAGCTCTTTCTGGAAAAAAAAAAGAAAAAAAAATCAAAAACTTTTATAAAAACTTGCCCTTTGTCGCCAGAATCCATTTTTTTACCCACCACCCATCGTATTTCTCCATTGACGTTTTCTTACCCACACCTTCTCCGCTTTGACTATACTAAACTCGTTCAGTGTATGTCCGCTTGGACTCGGGACACTAGCGCCCGCCTAGTCCGCGTTACGTTAGTCGCTACCGACTACGCGATCGACTCAGACGTCGAAACTCCATCCACTCCTCTTTCACCCTTACCTTTGCCGGCCAACTCCAACGTTGACCGGAATTCTGTTCATACATCTTCACCTTCACCATCACCAACCTCTTCTTCCGCGATGTCAGGATTTAATCCGAACATCTCTTTGACTACCCCTGGATTGGCTCCACCTCCTACGGAGACCAATAACCCACCACCACCGCCTGTTGTAGCGCCGCAGCGAATCGCGCTCCAGGATCGTTTCTATCCCACCCGTTCTGCACTTCCCACCTGCCTTTCTCTTCCACCGGCCAATGGGGATAATTTTGAAATTAAGCCCCACTTCATCAACATACTTCCACGATTTCATGGGCTTGAATCTGAAGATGCCTATATCTTCATCAATAAATTTCAAAACGTTTGTGCCATGATGAAAACCTCCCAGCTGTCGGACGATGCTATACGTCTACGGGTCATTCCGTTCACTTTATGCGATCTTGCTGAAAAATGGCTGTATAGCACCGCTTCCCACTCCATAACCAGTTGGGACGAGATTGTTAAAGCGTTTCTAAAAAAATTCTATCCGAATCATAAAACCTCAAGGATGCGCAACGAAATCAACCAATTCTCTCAGCTTCCTTCTGAACCCTTCTGGAAGTGCTTTGACCGGTATAAAGACCTTCTTGTTCAGTATCCTCACCACGGTATAGAGAAATGGCAACTTTGCCAAACCTTATACGAGGGCCTAAACCCAGCAACCAAGCAGTTGTTGGAAACCATCTGTCAGGGCCACTTCCTATCGAAATCTGACGAGGAAGCGTGGCAGTTCTTTGATGACCTTGCGGAGCAAACGCTACAATGGGAGAGCACCAGACCGACTTCTTCTACTTCTACCTCCACTTTTACCGGTCAGTCTAGGGTAGGAATTCACCAACTTCATGTCTCTATTGCGATGAAAGCTGAAATGGCTGCAATAACGAGAAAGCTTGAAGCAATAGAGAGCAAATTTTCTTCTCCTGCTCCTGCACCTGTTCTTCCCCTTCGTACCATTTGCGCTTGTTGTTCCGATCCTTCTCACTTAACCGAAGAGTGTCCTTACAATCCACCATCGCAAGGACAGGATCAGGTTAATGCAGTATTTCAGCAAAGACCAAGGAATGATCCATACTCTTCCACCTACAATCCCGGTTGGAGGAACCACCCCAATTTCGCCTGGAATCAGAATCAGAATCAATTCCAAGGCAACAATTTCCAGAGGCCCCCTCCTCCGCAACAACAAGCGCAACAACAAACTCAACAGCAGTTTCAGCAGCCCTTCCAACCCCAACCTTTTCAAAATCAGACGAACAACTTTGCACCCAACAATTCTTTTCCACCAAACAACTTTGTTCCGTCAAACAACGATAAGGTTTCCTCGCTCGAACGAAGTTTGGAGGCGTTCGTTAAACAATGACACAATCCACTGACAACATCCAGTCTTCCATTCAGTCCTTAGTGCAACACACTGCCGCACACGGGCAAAGCATCAAGACCATCGAGGCCCAGATTGCACAGCTGAATGCGGCCTTAAGCGAGCGAGAGAAGGGAAAACTCCCGTCCCAGCCACTCCCAAATCCCGGTCACCCACATAATGTACATGTTGCTCTTGAACAACAGAACCATAATGTGAGTGCCGTGACCACATTGAGATCGAGAAGGATGCTGCAAAACAACATCGGCACACGGATCAACGATAACACCCCGGCTGCTTCTTCTTCTTCTTCTTCTTCTTCTTCTTCGTCTTCTGAGCCTTTTCTCCGCTCTTCAACAGGCTCTCCTTCCTCTTCTTCTGCTCTGAACGGACCCACTTCTCACTCCACGAAAACATCTGTAAGTGCACGGCGGCGCCCCGGCCGTCAATCCGACGGCCAAATGCGGAAGCGGTGATAAACTTTAATTTTTACTTGAACTGGCAAACCGCCGCGCACTAATACCCGGATCGAACGATTAATTAGTCCTAGCTAACTACAAGAAAGGGAAGAGAGATATACCGACAGATCCGAGTCCTCCGGTCTTCTCGTCGTCGTCCCGATCTCCTGCGGAATGTCCTGTCTCCTCCTCGTCGCCGGAAGTGCACCACATCGCCTACATCGTTTACGGGCTCCCACCTCAATGCCGAGGCAACTCGGGCACGAAGCCGGCTACTCGACGTGCCCAAGGTTCGCTGTAGAATATGTAGTCCTCAAGTCTCACTTTGGGGTTGTAGGAATTGCCATTGGTGGAAGGATTGAACTTGGAGCTTTTGAGATTGATCTTGTGGGGATTTTGCAATATGAAATGAACCAAAATCCCACACACAAAAATTTGGACAGCCCACTAGGAGCTTGGCCGGCCAATACAAGTGAGGGGAGGGTGAATCAAAAAATGGGAGCCATTCTCATCTAATCCAAAAGAGAGAGAGAGGAAAGCTATCATATGGAAAAAAATGATCACAAAGAAAAGTCCTTACTCAACAACCATACCATCTCCCATCATCAACAATCATCAAGCATGATGACTTCAAAAAGTCAAGCCATCATGAAGAGGTCAAGGTCAAGGAATGGTGCTCATCATGAAAACCATCATGATACAAGAAGATGCAAAGAACCCCCTCCACTAATGCCTATTTGCAACAATGCAAATAAACCCTCCTCCACCAATTTTCGGCCAATGAACGGAACAATGGAAATCGGCCGAAACGGAAAGCAAACTGGCAACTCCAGAAAACTGGTCCCGTAATAAATTACAGGAAAACCCCGATACTGTGCATACACACCCGCATTTGTATTCCGACCGAAATACAAATGCAATGAGACAAAATCTACACTGTACTATACTAGGATCCGGCTTATACCAAAGCCAGCTAGTAATATCCGTTCGATCTTGATCCGTGCAATACCGCACGTATCTGATCGAACCCTGCCATATAACCATACGGCCTATAGTACAGACTGTACGATCCTGATCCGTGCAATACCGCACGTATCTGATCGGACCTTGCCATATCTCCATACGGCCTCTACAACCTTTCGCCCGAAAGCTGAGTAACTGAATGTGGGGGACTCTAAAGACTCATCAACACCTTGGTTGTGGATTTAACCACTAGCACGTCAGAGGTATAAGCCAATACGTGACGGGCTACCAGGTACTGACTAAAAGGGATGTCAGTGAGCGAACTCAGCCTGACAACCCTACTGAGCCTGTCAGTGACAATATCCGTACAGTCCGGTCCGTTCGTCTATGAGCATCGCATGGCGGGCCTAGGGGGTTGGTAAAAGTCAGACCCCCAAAAGCGGTACAAGTCGTGTCGGAGTGTAGCCCAGAACACCCCGAGATACTACTGGAATACCTACCAGTAAATCTCCTTGCCTCGGCCGAGGGCTTCGTGTAATGGCTCTCCTAGACACAGCACGACCTCACCCCCAATACCGGGAGAGACGAACCCCTGAAGATACGCTCACTGCCTCCATGTGGCTCGGGACTGTACCCAACTAAAACCTGTTTGCACGACTCCTTTGAGCCGTGGTAGGGTAGTAATCAAAGTACAGTGGGAACTCACACGAGACAAATGACGATCCCCAGGTCGATGAACTAACCTGTACACATGTCACCAGGGAACTGCCATCTGACGTCTGGTATATGACCAACTAGCATGTTCCCGGCGAGTCATGTCCGGTGTACTCATAACCCAATGAGCACCTGTATACATCTTAGGTGATCCAACTGACACCAGTGGCTTGTGAGACCGGCCACCGCCCCTCGTCGGGGTCTCGACTGTATACACTAGTCTACTATGGAGAATCGATGCCCTGTCTCGAAACTCTCACGACTAGGGACCTTTTAAGGATATGCTTATAGACCCCCAGCTCCAGCTTATATGATCGCCCTCATACTGCTGGTGGTCAAGCAAGAATCCTAGGGGCTCTATCAACGTGTAATAGCGACGTGTCAGGTCACTTAAAGCAGTACACGATGATAAAGGTGAACCAGATAGCATACTATCATCTCGAGTAAGACTGTCCTACCGGGATAGGTCCTCCCTCAATCATTGCAATCGCGTACCTGTGATCCAATAATTGACTCTGAGGGCACTATCTCCAACAATCTCCCACTTGCACTCAAGGCTAATTATTGCGATGTCGCATACTCACAGCCCGTGTGATACCGAACACCCAACTCCTCTACTAGTCAGTCTCACAAAGCTCGTTTGCGAAACTATTGCGTTCGAGGAATAGCCTCAGTGAGTGGATCCGCTTTGTTGTCTTTTTCCATGTCTCTCTATATCTCAAGTTCGCGGAGAAACCCATCTCCCGAAATGAGCAATACCTGTCTTAGAATGTGTCGGGATGTCTGATGGGACATAGCTCATAAATGAACTCCAAATCCAAACTTCTTAGACTGTATCGTCAACTGAACTTAATCAGTATCCTGCGCCATGCCTCCCTCAGTATTGCCTTGGACCACCTGTCCAAAATACTGCCCCCTTCATCAGAAGGAAAAACTATAACTCTGACAACCTTCCTGTCGTCCAGGTCACCTTGGAAGCCTGGAATGATAACTGTCTCCCGCATGAGGCTATCGTTATCATATCCCTAGAACATCCACTTATGTTCTAAAACTGCTTCCGACTGTTTCTCCAGGATAGGATCAATATCAACTTATTGCATCTAGTGCAAGAACAATATCTGGTGTGGTACTTGACATCTCATGATTGACTCAATTGCCTGAGCAAGTGATCTGCCAATCATGCACATCCCTCTCCCCTTTAGTCTGTAAGACACCTTTAGAGAGGGTGACTCCATCACCTGCAGGTACACTACCGTGCCAGGAGTCGTCCATCCTAAATACTCTTAGAATGCTGTCAAGTACCCTGATTGGGAAACCACCCAAATCTAGATCTAATACCATAGATCCAGTAACCAGTATGTCTGATATAATGTCCAAGTCCTGTGTGGAGAAACCACTGTGTGACGACCAAAGTATAACCGATTGTAGTATAGGAGTTTCCTTTCCTACTCTGTGTATGTCATCCAAATACCAGGATATCACACCCTACTACCTTCTCAACAGATCCCTCCCCTATTCTGATGAAGTCAAACCTATGACTGTCACGTCAGAAATAGATGATCTATCTCCGCTACTGGTGTTTCAGTCTATAAATAGACATAAGCTACCTGTCCAACAATGCTTCCGCTGCTCCCACTGACTATGACAACCCTCTGGCAGAGTCATATAGACGTACACTTCTAAAACTATTTTAGAACGACGCTATACTCATCCTCCCACCGGGTCTCGTAGCCTGGAACAACAGCAATGGTAATTGTGGGTAAACAAGAACTTCCCTGTCACCGTCCTTGAGGCTACCGTAGTACCTCTCGGGTGCCTGAAGTTACCCACCGTATCTGCGGAGTGGCCAATGGAATGTCAATCCAGATTGAATCTTTAGGTTCCTTATCAAATCTTCAGTAATCGTTTGTGGTTCTGGAATCACTTCCAGTTCTACCATACTCCCACTACTGTTTTCTGAAAAAATCCATTTTTATTAAAACTGTGGCGAGTCTAGAACAATATTACTATTGTTCATCCAGATGGTAGAAAGTCAACCCGCGTCATAGCCTGGGTCAACCCACAAACAGCCATTACAGAAACGTGCCTTGAGTTGTCCAGTGTCTGGTTTTAAGCATAAGCCGGACAACTCCCCGTACCTTAACATCGTTAAGATACGAACTGTTCTATATCCAATATAGGACCAGAGGCACTGATTTAATTAAACCAGATTCAAATCATGCAGCTGTCTCCAGTGCATGTCAACTAAATGGAAGGAGGCCGATCAGCATTACTCAACTTAGGAATGCTTCCAATTATGAATAACCTGAAAGAGAAGCAAGATCTCTTTATCATTACTAGCAACTGAATACCATTGACAAGTATCTATATCTTCGATCTCTTTGAAGAATCCCGATACTTGCTATACCTGGTTCTCTACTCTATTCAAATACCTATAACTTCTCAAAATTCGGACCCTGTGTTTCCGCGAAACACTTGTCTAAAAACTAGAGAAGTCATAAGTAAACCGAATATAGTACGAGGACCAACCCCTCTGTCCTGATGGACCCTGGATAACATACAATACTCTGTATAAGTCCCTTGAGTTTGATAACTCATTCACTGTATGTCGTAGGTTGAAAACTGTACTTATGGTTAAGAAGAATTACACCGCTGTTCAATGCTCCTTACCTAACCATCCACTGATATAGGTAAATGTCATAGACATAATTTCAAAAAGGTATATCTCACTCTATGAAAATAGACGTACAGATATATCAATTTGAAATTGGTGCATGACAGCGGATATTCAAAACCAAATATTTTCCGACCGGCAAACAGCCCAGGTGATTTCCTCAAATATCACCGATTACAACGAATCCCGATATAATGAGGATGATCACCCAATTCCCAATAACTTACTCCCACTCATCATCTGTAAAACCATACAGATGTGAGAATCGTACCTTGTAAATACATACCCTGGAGTAAGTATCTAATCGGGAAATCAGTTTTCCTTTAACATTACACAGTGAAACTGAAACATTGAAATGTTCCGATGGGGTATTCTGGTATTCCTAGTAATGCTTCTTCCAGATTCACGACTGTAACCGTATAGTTCTTTGCGACCTCTCCAAATCCCTTCATATGTCTTTAGTCTTTACCTTCTGCACACCCCTTTAGGCAAAATGGTTTTCTTCCTTCCCTACCGTTCGGCACCAGCCTACGGTTTGGAAGAAGACTATCCAATAAGCATAATGGGTGTACTGTCCTAATCCTAGGAACACTCGCAATGCGAGAGAAGGTGAAGATAAAAGACAACCGAATAAACCTTATTCCTATTTCTCCTGAACCAGAATCCATCCCCGAACTGGAACAAGTTCCTTTCGAGTTCGTATATAACCATACGATGGAGTATCCAATAAACTGTGGATCTTCGTAGTGATACGGAGTGTCCTGGAGAAATACAAAGGTGATGTGGGAGTGGTAACGAAATATTTGGTTTGGTCGTGAATATCTGTTGCAATTTACTTTGCCCTCTTACTAATCCCTTACTTTGTCTGAACTTAATACCTTCTGCACACCATCGTTATGCTAATTGGTTTTCTTCATTCCCTACCGGTCGGCACCTGCCTATGGTTTGGAAGAAGACTATCCAATTTGCGTAATAGGTGTACTATCTCCTAAACCAAGGAGTACTCACAACTTGAGAGAAGGTAAAAGGAAAAGACAACTGAATAATCCTATCCGTTTTCTCCAGAACCGGAAACCATCCTCGAATAAATCCCTTCGAGTTCGTATATAACCATACGATGGTTTTGTCCAATGGAAGTGGACGTTCGTAGTAATACGGGGTGTCCTGGAGAAAAGGGTAAAAGTTGTTGGAGATAGTGCCCTCAGAGTCAATTATTAGGTCACAGGTACGTGATTGTAATGATTGAGGGAGGACCTATCCCGGTAGGACAGTCTTACTCGAGATGATAGTATGCTATCTGGTTTACCTTTATCATCGTGTACTGCTTTAAGTGACCTGACATGTCGCTATTACACGTTGATAGAGCCCCTAGGATTCTTGCTTGACCACCAGCAGTATGAGGGCGATCATATAAGTGGGAGCTGGGGGTCTACAAGCATATCCTTAAAAGGTCCCTAGTCGTGGGAGTTTCGAGACCGGGCATCGATACTCCATTAGTAGACTAGTGTATACAGTCGAGACCCCGACAAGGGGCGGTGGCCGGTCTCACAAGCCACTGGTGTCAGTTGGATCACCTAAGATGTATACAGGTGCTCATTGGGTTATGAGTACACCGGACAGGACTCGCCGGGAACATGCTAGTTGGTCATATACCAGACGTCAGATGGCAGTTCCCAGGTGACATGTGTGCAGGTTAGTTCATCGACCTGGGGATCGTCATTTGTCTCGTGTGAGTTCCCACTGTACTTTGATTACTACCCTACCACGGCTCAAAGGAGTCGTGCAAACAGGTTTTAGTTGGGTACAGTCCCGAGCCACATGGAGGCAGTGAGCGTATCTTCAGGGGTTCGTCTCTCCCGGTATTGGGGGTGAGGTCGTGCTGTGTCTAGGAGAGCCATTACACAAAGTCCTTGGCCAAGGCAAGGAGATTTACTGGTAGGTATTCCAGTAGTATCTCAGGGTGTTCTGGGCTACACTCCGACACGACTTATACCGCTTTTGGGGGTCTGACTTTTACCAACCCCCTAGGCCCGCCATGCGATACTCATAGACGAACGGACCGGACTGCACGGATATTGTCACTGACAGGCTCAGTAGGGTGTCAGGATGAGTTCGCTCATCGACGTCCCTTTTAGTCAATAGCTGGTGGCCCGTCACGTATTGGCTTATACCTCTGACGTGCTAGTGGTTAAATCCACAGCCATAGTATTGACGAGTCTTTAGAGTCCACCACACTTCCAGTTACTCAAGCTTTCGGGCGAAACGCTGTAGAGGCCGTATGGAGATATGGCAGGGTCCGATCAGATACGTGCGGTATTGCACGGATCAGGATCGGACAGTTTGTACTAGTGGCCGTATGGTTATATGGCAGGGTTCGATCAGATACGTGCGGTATTGCATGGATCAGGATCGAACAGATATTACTAGCCGGCTTTGGTTTAAGCCGGTCCTAGTCTAGTACAGTGTAGATTTTGTCTCTTTGCATTTGTATTTCGGTCGAAATACAAATGCGGGTGTGTATGCACAGTATCGGGGTTTTCCTGTAATTTATTACGGGACCAGTTTTCTGGAGTTGCCAGTTTGCATTCCGTTCCGGCCGGTTTTCCTTTGTTCTTTCCCGGCCGGACTTTTCTGATGGAGGGTGTTATTTGCAAGTTTGCAAATAACACATTGTGGAGGGTTTTATTGCATAAGGTGTGATATGATAAGCATCTTTGCTTTTCATGTAATTATGAGATTAGAAAGGATTTGAGGTTGATAAGAAAGATTGTTATGATGATGTTTAGGATATAGTCACCTTTCTACTTTTCCTACACTCACCTTCCTTCTATGGTTATGCTTCATATTCATTCCTCCACCTTATTCTTATCACTTGATGAAAAATGGAAGAAAGAAAGAGAGAAGAAGAAAAGAGAAGAAGAGAGAGCTTCATCTTTGAGAGAGGTTTTCATTCTTGATCTCATTCCATGCCAAGAAAAATGCAAGCACCATTTTTCTTATCCTTGTTTCCTCCATCATCCACAAATGGCAACCAACCCCAAAGTGAGACATACACTCTACACTATATTCCTACAGCAAATCTTGGACGCGTCGATTCGCCAGCTTCGCGCCCGAGTTGCCTCGGTATTGAGGTGGGAGCCCGTAAAAGTACCCGGCTTCGTGGTGCCCTTTCCGACGAGGAGGAGACGGACGGAGATCCCGCGAGGAGATCGGAGTGGAGATGAAGACCGGAGGACTTGGATCGTCGGTATACATCTCTTCCCTTCTCTTTGTAGTTAGCTAGATTTAGTTTAATGGCACGATCCGGTTTTAGTGCGCGGTGGTGCCGTTTTGCTAAGTCCGCAAAAATTTATGTTTATCACCGTTTCCGCGTTTGGCCGTCGGATTGACGGCCGGGGCGCCGCCGTGCACTTACAGTGGTATCAGAGACTCGCCATTAACTTCGTCTAGCTTTTGTGTAATGTGTTTTACGTTTCCGATCGAACAAAATCCCGAAAACCCGTATTTCTTTGCACATCAGTTTCTGTCGAATTTTTTTTGAGTCCAAAAATTTTTCAGGTTGTAAAATATTGATGTACGAGAAAATATAAGAGTTCTGTAAAAATTCGACGATGTAACGCTACAGTGTGACCGCGGAACCGCCGCGGAAACCCCATACTTGCCGCCCTTCCGCGGTGTACTGTGCACGTCAAATCACCAAATTTTTACAGATGCCTTCTGGGTTTATTTCAGGGGTTTTGGAACATTAAAATTGGGCCCATATTTTCTGTAACTGCTACAGTTTTGTTTTGGGGCCCACTTGTTAATATTCGATCGGTCGGATATTTTAAACACATTTTTCACAGTATTTACATTATATCTGCGACCGTGAATGTCACTCGATCGGTAAATCCGGTCTAACTGCTATAGCCCGGTTAGACGGATTTGCGAACGTGACTTTCACGTTGATGTTCTATGTATTTGCTGTGATGTTGCGGATCGGTCGTGGGGGATAGCCTGGATGCAATGCTAGTACAGTTTTGTTGTATTATGTACATTTGATATTGCGGGGCGAGCGTCCGACATGTGGACTGCCGTCACTGCCTGTTTGTATTATTCTTTTGGGGCACGACCTGGTTGCGGTCGATGTACCCGTTGTATGTATATTTTACTTTCTGTACTAGGATTGCCCCGCGGAGGGGTGCACGGATGGCCGGGTTCTAGAGGGCAACAAGCCCGCATCTCATGGCATTGAGACGGAGGGGGCTTCACTCTGGGATTGGCGGGCTATTCGCCGCACTCGTAGGGGGTACAGGTTGACCCAGGAGGGGTGCCCAAGTTGCCGGATTCCGTGGAGTGCTGGGTGGTCCATTCACGGAGCTGAAGGGGGCTGCCTCGCTTCAGGTTTTGGCGGGTAACTTGCCGCACCCGTAGGGGTCTAGGATTCCATTGCACAGGCTATCCACA
Organism: Agapanthus africanus; assembly: GCA_030015575.1. NCBI lineage: Eukaryota > Viridiplantae > Streptophyta > Magnoliopsida > Asparagales > Amaryllidaceae > Agapanthus > Agapanthus africanus. The sequence goes on from JASDDO010000019.1 coordinate 579,527,507, forward strand.
CGACCAGGGGAACGCCGGGTTTCAGTAGTGGCTCTGTGAAACCCGGGGATCCCAGATATCTGTATTGTTCTGTGATGCTGTACATTTCTGTGATGTTGCATTTCTTTTCACGCCTTGAGCGAAATATAATATATTGGTATATATATTAGTAGATGTTGTATATGTTTTTCATCCGCGCTAGTCCAGTCCCCGCTCTGCCGTTAGTTAGCTAACCTAACGGGTGATGACGGGACCCAGTGGCGAATGCGGATGGCATATACGTACGTCAGTATATTTTCGTTCTTTGTGGTGTGATTAATTGATGGGACTGCGTTGATTCGGATCAATGCAAGTTAAACAAACCTAATCTGATGTTATTGGAACACTTTTCAAAAAGCTGTTATTGCAAGGACGTTCACTTTTGTTTTGCATCGAGATATTCATTTGGAATATCCTGCTCCTCAGTCGACGAGGCAAGGGCCGAGATCCCTTCACCGGGAGTGACCCCTTGGACAGAAGTTTGCGTCAGGGCATTAACTTCACTATAGCCGATTACTTTTGCTTTGCATCGCGGTATTCATTTGGAATATCCTGCACCCCATTCTACGGGGAAAGAGCCGAGATCCCTTCACCGGGAGTGACCTCTTTAGTAAAGGTTTTCGTCACTATATTTTCTAAAAAGCTATCCGTTCCTTCAACGATATCAAGTTCTTTACGTTAAAGGTTTTCGCCAGAAACCATTCGTAGCCCTCCGTCATTTCAGCTAAATATTCGGTAGTATTCAAGCTATGTATTTTGACCTCACGCCAAGGCATAGTGATTGGTAGCTGCCGGGTATTTATCTGTTGCATAGATAGATGCGTTGGTTTGGGACAGTCGTACTACTATTTTGGCCTACGTCAAGGGTATGTACGGGTGGATTCAAATTAACCTGGATAATGACGGGTAGAACTTGACATGTGACTTATGATATTTTGACCTCACGCCAAGGTCATAAGAGCATGGGGCAGAAATCACATCGGGAGTTTCAAAAGAACTGAAACTTGCCAGATATGCGCATACCTTCTGGAGTGTGACACCGTGAGCGGATTCCGTCACGTTGTCATGCGATGATAGTTGGATCCCGATTCCCACTGATGAGTTAGTTTACTCCTTGGGTGATCCCGACTAATTCTTCTTTCAGGTTTGGAGGAGAATTTGAGGTACAGTGGGAGGATTCCAGATTAGATAAATTGTTAACCATTCTGATCTAGGTTAGAGTGCACGCTGAGTGTTTCTTTTCTCTCTCTTTGGCAGCGACCATTGACCCGACCCTAAGACTATGACTCAGTGACCAAGTTGACCGAACCTTCTTAAACACCGGCTTTTTGGATTGTCAGAGTTGCAGACCTCATTGCCACTCCTACTTTTACCCTTTTCTCCAGGACACCCCGTATTACTACGAACGTCCACTTCCATTGGACAAAACCATCGTATGGTTAGATACGAACTCGAAAGAATTTATTCGAGGATGGTTTCCGGTTCTGGAGAAAACGGATAGGATTATTCAGTTGTCTTTTCCTTTTACCCTCTCTCAGGCTACGAGTACTCCTTGGTTTAGGGGTAGTACACCTATTACGCAAATTGGATTGTCATCTTCCAAACCTTAGGCTGGTGCCGACCGGTAGGGAATGAAGAAAACCAATTAGCATAACGATGGTGTGCAGAAGGTATTAAGTTCAGACAAACCAAGGGATTAGTAAGAGGGCAAAGTAAATTGCAACAGATTTTCACGACCAAACCAAATATTTCTTTACCACTCCCACATCACCTTTGTATTTCTCCAGGACACTCCGTATCACTACGAAGATCCACAGTTTATTTGGATACTCCATCGTATGGTTATATACGAACTCGAATGGAACTTGTTCCAGTTCGGGGATGGATTCTGGTTCAGGAGAAATAGGAATAAGGTTTATTCGGTTGTCTTTTATCTTCACCCTCTCTCATTGCGAGTGTTCCTAGGATTGGGACAGTACACCCATTATGCTTATTGGATAGTCTTCTTCCAAACCATAGGCTGGTGCCGAACGATAGGGAAGGAAGAAAACCATTTGGCCTAAAGGGGTGTGCAGAAGGTAAAGACTAAAGACATATGAAGGGATTTGGAGAGGTGGCAAAGAATTATACGGTTACAGTCGTGAATCTGGAAGAGGCATTACTAGGAATACCGGGATACCCCATCGAAACATTTCGATGTTTCAGTCTCACTGTGTAATGTTAAAGGAAAACTGATTTCCCGATTAGATACTTACTCCAGGGTATGTATTTACCAGGTATGATTCTCACATCTGTATGGTTTTACAGATGATGAGTGGGAGTAAGTTATTGGGAATTGGGTGATTATCCTCATTATATCGGGATTCGTTGTAATCAGTGATATTTGAGGAAATCACCTGGGCTGTTTGCCGGTCGGTAAATATTTGGTTTTGAATATCCGCTGTTATGCACCAATTTCAAATTGATATATCTGTACGTCTATTTTCATAGAGTGAGATATACCATTCTGAAATTATGTCTACGACATTTACCTATATCAGTGGATGGTTAGGTAAGGAGCATTAAACAGCGGTGTAATTCTTCTTAACCATAAGTACAGTTTTCAACCTACGACACACAGTGAATGAGTTATTAGACTCAAGGGACTTATACAAAGGATTGTATGTTGTCCAGGGTCCATCAGGACAGAGGGGTTGGTCCTCGTACTACATTCAGTTTACTTATGACTTCTCTAGTTTTTAGACAGGTGTTTCGTGGAAACACAGGGTCCGAATTTGGAGAAGTTATTGGTATTTGAATAGAGTAGAGAACCAGGTATAGCAAGTATCGGGATTCTTCAAAGAGATCGAAGATGTAGATACTTGTGTATGGTATTCAGTTGATAGTAATGATGAAGAGATCTTGCTTCTCTTTCAGGTTACTCATAATTGGAAGTATTCCTAAGTTGAGTAACGCTGATCGGCCTCCTTCCATTTAGTTGACATGCGCTGGGGACAGCTGCATGATTTGAATCTGGTTCAATTAAATCAGTGCCTCTGTTTCTATATTGGATATAGAACAGTTCATATCTTAACGATGTTAAGGTACGGGGAGTTGTCCGGTTTATGATTAAAACCAGACACTGGACAACTCTAGGCACGTTTCTGTAATGGCTGTTTGTGGGTTGACCCAGGTTATGACGCGGGTTGATTTTCTACCATCTGGATGAACAATAGCAATATTGTTCTAGACTCGCCACAGTTTTATTAAAAATGTTTTTTTTTTCAGAAAACAGTAGTGGGAGTATGGTAGAACTGGAAGTGATTCCAGAACCACAAACGATTACTGAAGATTTGATAAGGAACCTAAAGATTCAATCTGGATTGACATTCCATTGGCCAATCCGCAGATAAGGTGGGTAACTTCAGGCACCCGAGAGGCACTACGGTAGCCTCAAGGACGGTGACAGGGAAGTTCTTGTTTACCCACAATTGCCATTGCTGTTGTTCCAGGTTACGAGACCCGGCAGGAGGATGAGTATAGCGTCGTTCTAAACCAGTTTTAGAAGTGTACGTCTATATGACTCTGCCAGAGGGTTGTCGTAGTCAGTGGGAGCAGCGGAAGCATTGGTGGACAGGTTGCTTATGTCTATTTATAGACTAGAGCAGATGTAGCGGAGATAGATCATCTATTTCTGACGTGACAGTCATGGGTTTGACTTCATCAGAATAGGGGATGGATCTGTTGAGAAGGTAGTAGGGTGTGATATCCTGGTATTTGGATGATATACACAGAGTAGGAAAAGAAACTCCTACACTACGATCGGTTATACTTTGGTCGTCACACAGTTGTTTCTCCACAAAGGAAATGGATTTTGTATCAGACATACTGGTTACTAGATCTATGGTCTTAGATCTAGATTTGGGTGGTTTCCCAATCAGGGTACTTGACAGCATTCTAAGAGTATTTAGGATGGACGACTCCTGGCACGGTAGTGTACCTGCAGGTAATGGAGTCACCCTCTCCAAAGGTGTCTTACAGACTAAAGGGGAGAGGGACGGGCATGATTGGCAGATCACTTGCTCAGGCAATTGAGTCAATCGTGAGATGTCAAGTACCACACCAGATGTTGTTCTTGCACTAGATGCAATAAGTTGACATTAATCCAATCCTGGAGAAACAGTCGGAAGTAGTTTTAGAACATAAGTGGATGTTCTAGGGAGATGATAACGACAGCCTCATTCAGGAGACAGTTATCATTCCAGGCTTCCAAGGTGACATGGACGACAAGGAGGTTGTCAGAGTTATAGTTTTCCTTCTGATGAGGGGCAGTATTTTGGACAGGTGGTCCAAGGCAATACTGAGGGAGGCATGGCGCGCAGGATACTGATTAAGTTCAGTTGACGATACAGTCTAAGAAGTTTGGATTTGGAGTTCATTTATGAGCTAGGTCCCATCAGACATCCAGACATATTCTGAGACAGGTATTGCTCTTTTCGGGAGATGGCTTTCTCCGCGAACTTGAGATTTTGAGAGAGACATAGAAAGAAACAACTAAGCGGATCCACTCACTGAGGCTATTCCTCGAACGCAATAGTTCCGCAAACGAGCTTTGTGAGACTGACTAGTAGAGGAGTTGGATGTTCGGTATCACACGGGCTGTGAGTAGGCGACATCGCAATAATTAGCCTTGAGTGCAAGTGGGAGATTAAGAAAAATGGTGCTTTCATTTTTCATGGAATCCTTTGAGCCGTGGTAGGGTAGTAATCAAAGTACAGTGGGAACTCACACGAGACAAATGACGATCCCCAGGTCGATGAACTAACCTGCACACATGTCACCTGGGAACTGCCATCTGACGTCTGGTATATGACCAACTAGCATGTTCCCGGCGAGTCCTGTCCGGTGTACTCATAACCCAATGAGCACCTGTATACATCTTAGGTGATCCAACTGACACCAGTGGCTTGTGAGACCGGCCACCGCCCCTCGTCGGGGTCTCGACTGTATACACTAGTCTACTAATGGAGTATCGATGCCCGGTCTCGAAACTCCCACGACTAGGGACCTTTTAAGGATATGCTTGTAGACCCCCAGCTCCCACTTATATGATCGCCCTCATACTGCTGGTGGTCAAGCAAGAATCCTAGGGGCTCTATCAACGTGTAATAGCGACATGTCAGGTCACTTAAAGCAGTACACGATGATAAAGGTAAACCAGATAGCATACTATCATCTCGAGTAAGACTGTCCTACCGGGATAGGTCCTCCCTCAATCATTACAATCACGTACCTGTGACCTAATAATTGACTCTGAGGGCACTATCTCCAACAATCTCCCACTTGCACTCAAGGCTAATTATTGCGATGTCGCCTACTCACAGCCCGTGTGATACCGAACATCCAACTCCTCTACTAGTCAGTCTCACAAAGCTCGTTTGCGGAACTATTGCGTTCGAGGAATAGCCTCAGTGAGTGGATCCGCTTAGTTGTTTCTTTCTATGTCTCTCTCAAAATCTCAAGTTCGCGGAGAAAGCCATCTCCCGAAAAGAGCAATACCTGTCTCAGAATATGTCTGGATGTCTGATGGGACCTAGCTCATAAATGAACTCCAAATCCAAACTTCTTAGACTGTATCGTCAACTGAACTTAATCAGTATCCTGCGCGCCATGCCTCCCTCAGTATTGCCTTGGACCACCTGTCCAAAATACTGCCCCTCATCAGAAGGAAAACTATATCTCTAACCCATCCTCTTTGTAGCTTAGACTTGTTAATGGTTTACGATCCGGGGTTTAGTGCGCGGTGGTGCCGTTTTGCCAAGTCCGCAAAAATTTAAGTTTACCACCGTTTCCGCGTTTGGCCGTCGGATTGACGGCCGGGGCGCCGCCGTGCACTTACAAAAGTAGGAGTGGCAATGAGGTTCGCAACTCTGACAATCCAAAAGCCGGTGTCAAGAAGGTTCGGTCAACTTGGTCACTGAGTCATAGTCTTAGGGTCAGGTCAATGGTCGCTGCCAAAGAGAGAGAGAAAAGAAACACTCAGCGTGCACTCTATCCTAGATCAGAATGGTTACCAATTTATCTAATCTTGAATCCTCCCACTGTACCTCAAATTCTCCTCCAAACCTGAAAGAAGAATTAGTCGGGGTTACCCGAGGAGTAAACTAACTCATCAGTGGGAATCGGGATCCAACTCTCATCGCATGACAACGTGACGGAATCCGCTCACGGTATCACACTCCAGAAGGTATGCGCATATCTGGCAAGTTTCAGTTCTTTTGAAACTCCCGATGTGATTTCTGCCCCATGCTCTTATGACCTTGGCGAAGGTCAACAAATCATAAGTCACATGTCAAGTTCTACCCGTCATTATCCAGGTTAATTTGAATCCACCCGTACAAGCCCTTGACGAAGGCCAACAAGGCTATACGACTGTCCCAAACCAACGCATCTATCTATGCAGCAGAAAGGTAACAAGCAGCTACCATACACTATGCCTTGACGAAGGTCAACAAACATAGCATGAATACTACGTGCTACCCGTCTGAAATGACGGAGGGCTACGAATGGTTTCTGGCGAAAACCTTTAACGTAATGAACTTGATATCGTTGAAGGAACGGATAGCTTTTTGAAAATATAGTGACGAAAACTTTAGCTAAAGAGGTCACTCCCGGTGAAGGGATCTCGGCTCTTTCCCCGTAGAATGGGGTGCAGGATTTTCCAAATGAATACCGCGATGCAAAGCAAAAGTAATCGGCTATAGTGAAGTCATTGCCCTGACGCAAACTTCTGTCCAAAGGGTCACTCCCGGTGAAGGGATCTCGGCCCTTGCCTCGTCGACTGAGGAGCTGGATATTCCAACTGAATACCACGATGTAAAACAAAAGTGAACGTCCTTGCAATAACAGCTTTTTGAAAAGTGTTCCAACAACATCAGATTAGGTTTGTTTTAAACTTGCATTGATCCGAATCAATGCAGTCCCATCAATTGATCACACCACAAAGAACGAAAATATACTGATGTACGTATATGCCATCCGCATTCGCCACTGGGTCCCGTCATTACCCGTTAGGTTAGCTAACTAACGACAGAGCGGGGACTGGACTAGCGCGGATGTAAAACATATACAACATCTACTAATATATATACCAATATATTATATTCGCTCAAGGCGTGAATAAAATGCAACATCACAGATATGTACAGCATCACAGAAACAATACAGATATCTGGGATCCCCGGGTTTCACAGAGCCACTACTGAAACCCGACGTTCCCCTGGTCGTGTGGATAGCCTGCGCAATGAAATCCTAGACCCCTACGGGCGCGGCAAGTCACCCGCCAAAACCTGAAGCGAGGCAGCCCCTTTCAGCTCCGTGAATGGACCACCCAGCACTTCACGGAATCCGGCAACTTGGGCACCCCTCCTGGGTCAACCTGTACCCCCTACGAGTGCGGCGAATAGCCCGCCAATCCCAGAGTGAAGCCCCCTCCGTCCCAATGCCATGAGATGCGGGCTTGTTGCCCTCTAGAACCCAGCTATCCGTGCACCCCTCCGCGGGGTAAGCCTAGTACAGAAAGTAAAATATACATACAACGGGTACATCGACCGCAACCAGGTCGTGCCCCAAAATAGTAATACAATCAGGCAGTGACGGCAGTCCACATGTCGGACGCTCGCCCCGCAATATCAAATGTACATAATACAACCACAACTGTACTAGCATTGCATCCAGGCTATCCCCCATGACCGATCCGCAACATCACAGCAAAAACAGAACATCAACGTGAAAGTCACGTTCGCAAATCCGTCTAACCGGGCTATAGCAGTTAGACCGGATTTACCGATCGAGTGACATTCACGGTCGCAGATATAATGTAAATACTGTGAAATAATGTGTTTAAAATATCCGATCGATCAAAAAATAACAAGTGGGCCCCCAAGCAATACTGTAGCAGATCAGGAAATTCTGGGCCCAATATTAATATTCCAAAACCCATATTTTAAGCCCACAAGCCCTCTGGAAAAAGCTGGTGAGCTGAACCCAACTACCTGCGGCGGAACCGCGGCCAACAAGGGGTTATGGCCGCGGTTCCGCGGTCGTACGGAGGGTTCAGGCAACCAAAATTTTCCAGTGGTCTTAGGGTACTCTGTACATCATTCTGCAATCACCTGAAAAAATTTTCGAGACCAAAAATTTTCAACAGAAACTGATGCGAACTAAAATGCAGTTTTGGAACATTCAATCGATCAAAACAGAAAAACACATTACACCAAGCTAGACTAAGTTAATGGCGAGGCTCTGATACCACTGTAAGTGCACGGCGGCGCCCCGGCCGTCAATCCGACGGCCAAATGCGGAAGCGGTGATAAACTTTAATTTTTACTTGAACTGGCAAACCGCCGCGCACTAATACCCGGATCGAACCATTAATTAGTCCTAGCTAACTACAAGAAAGGGAAGAGAGATATACCGACAGATCCGAGTCCTCCGGTCTTCTCGTCGTCGTCCCGATCTCCTGCGGAATGTCCTGTCTCCTCCTCGTCGCCGGAAGTGCACCACATCGCCTACATCGTTTACGGGCTCCCACCTCAATGCCGAGGCAACTCGGGCACGAAGCCGGCTACTCGACGTGCCCAAGGTTCGCTGTAGAATATGTAATCCTCAAGTCTCACTTTGGGGTTGTAGGAATTGCCATTGGTGGAAGGATTGAACTTGGAGCTTTTGAGATTGATCTTGTGGGGATTTTGCAATATGAAATGAACCAAAATCCCACACACAAAAATTTGGACAGCCCACTAGGAGCTTGGCCGGCCAATACAAGTGAGGGGAGGGTGAATCAAAAATGGGAGCCATTCTCATCTAATCCAAAAGAGAGAGAGAGGAAAGCTATCATATGGAAAATAATGATCACAAAGAAAAGTCCTCACTCAACAACCATACCATCTCCCATCATCAACAATCATCAAGCATGATGACTTCAAAAAGTCAAGCCATCATGAAGAGGTCAAGGTCAAGGAATGGTGCTCATCATGAAAACCATCATGATACAAGAAGAGGCAAAGAACCCCCTCCACTAATGCCTATTTGCAACAATGCAAATAAACCCTCCTCCACCAATCTTCGGCCAATGAACGGAACAATGGAAATCGGCTGAAACGGAAAGCAAACTGGCAACTCCAGAAAACTGGTCCCGTAATAAATTACAGGAAAACCCCGATACTGTGCATACACACCCGCATTTGTATTCCGACCAAAATACAAATGCAATGAGACAAAATCTACACTGTACTATACTAGGATCCGGCTTATACCAAAGCCGGCTAGTAATATCCGTTCGATCCTGATCCGTGCAATACCGCACGTATCTGATCGAACCCTGCCATATAACCATACGGCCTATAGTACAGACTGTCCGATCCTGATCCGTGCAATACCGCACGTATCTGATCGGACCTTGCCATATCTCCATACGGCCTCTACAACCTTTCGCCCGAAAGCTGAGTAACTGAATGTGGGGGACTCTAAAGACTCATCAACACCTTGGTTGTGGATTTAACCACTAGCACGTCAGAGGTATAAGCCAATACGTGACGGGCTACCAGGTACTGACTAAAAGGGATGTCTGTGAGCGAACTCAGCCTGACAACCCTACTGAGCCTGTCAGTGACAATATCCGTACAGTCCGGTCCGTTCGTCTATGAGCATCGCATGGCGGGCCTAGGGGGTTGGTAAAAGTCAGACCTCCAAAAGCGGTACAAGTCGTGTCGGAGTGTAGCCCAGAACACCCCGAGATACTACTGGAATACCTACCAGTAAATCTCCTTGCCTCGGCCGAGGGCTTCGTGTAATGGCTCTCCTAGACACAGCACGACCTCACCCCCAATACCGGGAGAGACGAACCCCTGAAGATACGCTCACTGCCTCCATGTGGCTCGGGACTGTACCCAACTAAAACCTGTTTGCACGACTCCTTTGAGCCGTGGTAGGGTAGTAATCAAAGTACAGTGGGAACTCACACGAGACAAATGACGATCCCCAGGTCGATGAACTAACCTATACACATGTCACCAGGGAACTGCCATCTGACGTCTGGTATATGACCAACTAGCATGTTCCCGGCGAGTCCTGTCCGGTGTACTCATAACCCAATGAGCACCTGTATACATCTTAGGTGATCCAACTGACACCAGTGGCTTGTGAGACCGGCCACCGCCCCTCGTCGGGGTCTCGACTGTATACACTAGTCTACTATGGAGAATCGATGCCCTGTCTCGAAACTCTCACGACTAGGGACCTTTTAAGGATATGCTTATAGACCCCCAGCTCCCACTTATATGATCGCCCTCATACTGCTGGTGGTCAAGCAAGAATCCTAGGGGCTCTATCAACGTGTAATAGCGACGTGTCAGGTCACTTAAAGCAGTACACGATGATAAAGGTGAACCAGATAGCATATTATCATCTCGAGTAAGACTGTCCTACCGGGATAGGTCCTCCCTCAATCATTGCAATCGCGTACCTGTGATCCAATAATTGACTCTGAGGGCACTATCTCCAACAACATCTGTTCTGGGATCCGTTCCAACTCCACAATCTCCTCCTCCAGCATTGGACTCAACCAATTTTAAAAATGTTCCATTTCCAAACCGGTTGAAGTCCAATAAACAAAATCCACAAATGGAGAAGATTCTGGAGTTATTTAAGTAGGTTAACATTAACATTCCTCTTTTAGATGTTGTCCAACAAGTCTCGTCTTACGCGAAAATCTTAAAGGACTTGTGCACGAAAAAGTGGAAGTCTCAGGTACCCAAGAAAGTTTTCTTGGCTAGTGCTGTGAGTGATGACCTTACCTAATCTTTACCACAAAAACGGAAGGACCCTGGCTGTCCTACGATCTCTATTACCATTGGGGATAAGAACATCAACCGCGCACTATTAGATCTTGGTGCCAGTGTTAATCTGCTTCCATACTCAGTATACGAGCAATTAGGCGTAGGAGAGCTGAAACCCACGCACTGCACTCTCCAAATGGCTGACCGATCGATCACCCATCCTAGGGGTGAGCTAAAGGATGTGTTAATAAAAGTCGGGGACTTCATATTCCCCGTTGACTTCATTGTATTAGACACACAGCCTGTAGCTAACCCCCGGAATCAAATTCCGGTGATACTCGGTCGCCCATTCCTTGCAACCTCAAATGCTGTGATCAATTGTCGCAATGGTTCGATGAACCTCTCTTTTGGAAACTGTTAGTGTATATGCCCTAGAGGCCATTACTGTATCATACTGGTTTGTATATTACTTAATGGATGCTTGGGATATTCACCTTGTATATACAATCTTGCTCAAAATAGTAGTATGCTACTTGGTTTGTTTCTACTTCAATGTGTACATGTGTTTATATTTTGTATATCGCCTATACACATTAGTGGAGCCCTTAGGATCTTTGCTTGATTACCAGCGATGTGATGGCCGTCACACTAGTGGGGCTGGGTAATCTATAAGCACATCCTTATGCAGGTCCCTGGTCGCAGGACTATCGAGACAGGGCATCGATACTCCGGAGTAGACCAGCGCATGCGCTTCTCATCCCAGTGTGGGAGACGGTCTGTCCCACAGCCGTCAGTACGTCGTACTTGAGATAGTATGCGGGTGCTCGTTAGGTTACGGGTACACTGGACAGGACTCGTCGGGAACTGACTAGTTGGTATTATACCTATCGTCAGTTATCAGTTCCCAGGTGACATGAGTACAGCTTAGTCTGTTGACTTGACACTGTTACTCCGCCTCGAGTGTGTTCCCACTGTACTTTGACCACTACCCTACCACGGCTCAAAGGAGTCGTGCAAACAGGTGGTGGTTGGGTGCAGTCCCGAAGCACTTGGAGGCAGTGACGGTTAGACAGGATTCGTCTCTCCCGGTATTGGGGGTTGACATCGCGCTGTGTCTAGGAGAGCCATTACACGAGTAGTCCCTGGCCAGGGCAAACGAGATATACTGGTAGGTTTCCAGTGTTATCTCAGGATGTTTTGGGCTTCGCTCCGGCACGACTTGTACCGCTATTGGGGGACTGACGTTTACCGCCCCCTAGGCCCGCCATGCGATGTATCAGACGAACAGACCGGACTGTACGGAGAATGTCACACTCAGGCTCAGTAGGAGTTCAGATGGGTTTCGCCTCGTCGGTCTTCTTGTCGGCATTACCTGGGGACCGTTACGCACAGCTAGTGCCGCTTGCGGTCTGTGGTTAAACCCACTGCCAGCGTAGTGTCGAGTCTTTAGAGTCCCACACAGAAAGCTTTTCGCCTTTAGACAAAAGAGTAGAGGTCGCATGGTATTGCGACAGTTCGCATGGTTTTGCGACAGGGTTCGGTCACATCCGTGCACTTGTGCACGTACAGTGTCCGGACGGTTTACACTAGCGGGCTTTGGTTTAAGCCAGATCCTAGTGTATCTTATGGGATTGGATTTATCCAGTTTGCATTCGTGTTCCTCGGAACGCGGATGCGGGTGTGTATGCACAGTTGACAGGGAGGCACAGACAGCGGATTCTCATTAGGGTTGTTGACAGTTGACCGTTGACTTTTTGACTTTTTGCTCAACCCTAATGAGAATATGATATGCGATTAACTATTATATTAATTAAGTATTATGGTGACTTGGTTGTTGACTTTTGTTGACTTTGTTGACTTGTTGACTTTTGTTGACTTGTTGACTTTGTTGACTGGTTGACTAGGCTTGACTAGTTGACCATCATGATAACCATGGTTATCATTTCATGCCAAAGACTTTTACTTGCTTGTTCATTTGAGTAAAATGAGTGCATGACATGATAAGGTTATGGTTGCTTCAACCATCACATAAGACTTTTATTGATATGATGAGTTATGATTACATTGGATTATGAGAGGGTGAGAGACAAAAGAGAGCCTCATTCTTTCTTGCTCATTCTCTCTCTTGTTCTTGAGCTCTTCTCTTGCTCTCACCCTCAACCTCTTGCTCCCTCTCTTGATCTATGGTTCTCTTGTCTCATGAGTTGAGAATCAAGAACCATAGATAAAATCCCATTCTAAATCTTCTCTACTCATTCTAGTTCACTAGGTTTAGCAAACCAAGTGAACTAGTTTCTTCAAAGAACGAAGAAGGAGCTAAAGGTTGGAGCTTTCAAGTGGATCTATCTTCGGCGTACGGAGACGACGAGAAGGAGCCATCGGACCACCATCGGAGCTTGAAGAGAAGGAGTTCAAGACAAGTTTAGGTATAACCATCTCCATCCGAGTAGCTAACTCTCTTTAGCTTAGTATGCTAGTTTTAGTTTAGTCAAAGATCCCGACTTTGCTTAGTCCATGTTGCCCCTTGCGCTAAAAATTTGATTTTTATACCGTTTCCGCCTCCCCGTAAGAACCGGGGGTCGCAACGTGGACTTACAGTGGTATCAGAGCCTAACTAAACTTAAACTAGCTTGGTAGTGAAGTGTAACGAAGTTCGGAACCGGAAAAATCAAAAAAAACCAAACTTTTACAAAACCTGAGTTTCTGTTGAAATTTTTTCTGGTCAAAATGAAAAACTTTATACTCCTAAATTTGGCTCAGGGTTTTGTGTGAACACCCATGAAAAACGGTCCACTGTTTCGTTCAAACCGCCGCGCTTCCGCCGCACGAGGTAGGCATGTGCCGCGGAAGCGCCGCGGTTTGTCGTCTTCTCTACATCGTTTTTCGTGCAGTGTGTGTCTATGTTGGTTTTGGGATTTTTGAAATATATTATATGTGCCCAGATTTTCCAGAAAAGAAATTTCCTTTTGGGGTCCTATAATTCCGTATTTTTTTCCGAACTTCACTGCACTTTGACTATGATGGTTATATCTGTGATGTTTGCATGTATTGAACGTCGGCTAATCGCTATAAGTCGATTGGTCGGGGTTATACATGATCTGTGTTTGATGCTGGAATGTGTATATAAATATGTTGGATTGTCGCGGGTGAATAGCCGGGGGTTGTGAGACGAGAGTTTTCTTTTCTTGCAATTCATGTAAATTTGTAAATTGATGTAATAATTATTTGTATGGCCGCACAACCGGGTCGGGGTTGTAGCCGTCATTGTATAATTTCTTTTTACTGTTTTTGCTCCTAGGATAGACGGAGGGGTGCACAAACTACCGGGTATGCCGAAGTGTCGAGTGGCCTACTCATGGAGATGAGGGAGGTTGCTACGCTTCGGGTACTTGACGGGTAGTTTGCCGCACCCGTAGGGGTCTTGGGTGGGGTTTTGGCTATTCACCGCGACCGTGTAATCTGTTTTTGTTACAGGCTCGTACAAATTACAGATTCCTAGTATATCCAATGTATTTATCTGTGATCTGAAATGTTTATCATTGCAGTATATCTATATATGATATTATTTAGGCATTGCTTATGTTTTACAGACGCGCTAGCCCAGCCCCCGCTCTGTCGTTAGTTAAGTAACCTAACGGGTAATGACGGGGCCCAGTGGCGAATGCGAATGGCATAAGCGTACGTCATATTTTGGTTGTTTTCTGCAATGGTAGGATTAATTGATGGGACGCATTAAAAGAACTAATGCAAGAATATCACGCATTAAAAAAACTAATGCAAGATAATAAACCAAGTTAAAGTCGTTGGAACACTTTCGAAAAACCACTCGGTTCTTTTCAAAACAAACTTTTAAAATACGGAGTTTGAGCCGCTCCATTTAAAAGCTATCTCGTTCCATCGACCAAATCAAGTTCACTACGTTCACGGTTTTGCCAAAACCATCCGTAGCCCTCCGTCGTTTCACATGAATAGTCAATAGTATTCAAGCTGTGTTTGTTGGCCAAAGTCAAGGCACAGTGATTGGTAGCTATTGGGTATTCATGTGCAGCATAGATAGATGCGTTGGTTTGGAACAGTCGTACTGCCTTGTTGGCCAAAGTCAAGGGTAGATGCGGGTGGATTCAAATTAACCTGGAGAACGACGGGCAGAACTTGACATGTGACTTATGATTTGTTGGCCAAAGTCAAGGTCATAAGAGCATGGGGCAAAAATCCACATCGGGAGTTTCATAAGTACTGAAACTTGCTAGATTTGCATACCATTTGGAGTGTGATGATTCTGGTAGGATTCCTTCAGTTTCGTCACGCGATGATATTTGGATCCCGATCCTACTGTGAGTATATGCTACTCCTCGGGAAATTTCTCACTTAACGATCAATACTATAAACCTAGTAGGTGCCTAGAAAGGTGTTAGCGGGGCTACGCCCCCAGGGAAAAGAGGTTCTTTAATTAAGGAACTTCGCGAAAGCATTGGAAAACCTCCCTCGAAGTACCGACACCGTATTGTACGGTGGGATTGATCCTGACTAATTCTTCCTTTATGGTTTGAGGAGGGATTCGAGAAACAGTGGGAGCCATCCTGTTTAGACAAACTAAAAACCACTCTAAACTTGCAAGAGCATCATGCTGAGTGTTTCTTCTTCTCTCTCCTAATTGCAGCGACCAATCAACATGACTGGACTTAAGTTACTCCTAGATAAAAACATACTGACAGGGCCAAACTACAAAGATTGGCTCAGGAATGTCAAGATAGCAATCACTTATGACAAGCTGGGGTATCTTCTTACCACCAAAGCTCCCCCTGTCCCTGGTCCAACTTCCAGCGTCGCGGATAAGGAAATCCGCAAGACTTGGGAGATTGATAGCGCAAAGGCCAAATGCCTCCTGCTTGCCTCGATGGACAACGAACATCAGAGGAGGCATGAGAATATGGACATGGAATCCATATTGCTTCATACAAAAGAACTGTATGGAGAGCAATCTCGTATCGCAAGATACGAAGCGTTGAAAAAGTTATTTTCGACAAGAATGGCCGTCGGATCATCAGTAGCCGAGCACGTGCTAAAGATGATCGGCTTCATTGAGGAGCTCGCTGACCTAGGGATCACATTGGAGAGTGAGCTATATACGGATATAGTTCTCCAGTCCCTTCCTTCCACTTACGCCCAGTTTATACTGAACTTCAACTTACAAGAAAAAGAGGTTGAACTTTCAGAGCTCCTCAACATGCTGAGGAGCGCAGAGGGCACCCTACAGAAAGGTAGGGATACATCCACTTTGTTTGTAGGAGGATCATCTTCTTCTAGGTCCAAGGCGAAAGCCAAGGGAAAGAAGAAGAAGGCCCCCGCCAAACCAAGGGGCGGTGTTAGTAAAGTGGATACGAAGGGAAAAGGTAAAGCAACAAAGATAGCAGGGAAGCTTGTGGATAAGGAAGAATGCTTCTATTGTCATAAGAAAGGACACTGGAAGAATGATTGCAGGACCTGGAAGGCCAGAACACAGGAATTGAAGCAAGTTGCAGCTTCAGCTTCAGGTGTGTATGTTATTGAAAACTGTCTTTCAATAAACTCTACTTCCTGGGTATTGGATACCGGATCAGGATCTCATATCTGTAATTCTTTGCAGGCGTTGAGAAACCGTAGGGTTTTGAAGGCAGGTGACATGACCCTCAGAGTTGCAAACGGAGCTAGCATGGATGCTAAAGCCGTGGGGGACTATCACCTGGGAATGTCAGATGGACATGTTTTGGTTTTGCGTAATTGCTTTTTTGTACCCAACGCAACTTGTAATATCATTTCTGTATCTTTAGTTTCTAAAGAAGGTTATGAATTTGCGTTTGTAAGTAATGTTGTAAACATTCACCTTAATCAAGTTTTGATTGGGTCAGGTACATTGAGTAATGGTATATACGTGTTAAACCAACCCAAGATTTTCAACGTCCAGAATACACACAAAAGAAAGTCTCCGGAAATGAATCAGACTTTCTTATGGCATTGTAGATTGGGTCACATCAATGAGAGAAGGTTGACTAAGTTACATACAGAAGGATATTTGAATGCGTTCGAATATCAATCGTATGCCACTTGTCAATCTTGTCTCAAAGGAAAGATGACAAAGACTCCGTTTACTGGACAAGGAGTAAGAGCGAGCGAGCTCTTAGGACTCGTACACAGTGACGTGTGCGGTCCAATGTCTACACATGCCCGAAGCGGACATTCTTACTTCATTACTTTTACGGATGACTTCTCAAGGTACGGTTATGTCTTCTTGATGAAACATAAGTCCGAGGCCTTTGGAAAATTCCAGGAGTATAAGAATGAAGTAGAGAAACAGACCGGCAAAAGTATTAAGATTCTAAGATCGGATCGAGGTGGAGAATACTTAAGTGCCGAGTTCCTGGACTATTTAAAAGAGAACAGAATTCTCTCTCAGCTTACTCCTCCATACACCCCGCAACATAACGGTGTATCGGAGAGACGGAACCGCACCCTATTGGATATGGTGCGGTCCATGATGAGTAACGCTGAGTTACCGCGATCATTCTGGGGATATGCGCTAGAATCAGCCGCATACCTTTTGAACCGAGTTCCTACTAAGACCGTGCCTACTACACCATATGAGATGTGGTATGGGAAGAGACCCTATCTTAAGCATATTAAGACATGGGGATGTCCAGCTTTTGTCAAAAAGCAACATGCGGACAAGCTCGAGGCACGCTCAGTACAGTGCAAGTTTGTGGGATATCCAAAGAATTCCAAAGGATATTTCTTCTACTGTGAAGAGGAACAAAAAGTCCTTGTTTCTCGTCATGCCTACTTCTTGGAAACTGAGTTTTTGGAAACCCAGATAAGTGGGAGCACAGTAGAACTGGAAGAAATTCCAGAACCACGGACTATTACTGAAAGTTTAGTGGAACCAGAGGGTTCAACAGAACAGGACATTCCTACGCCGCTCCGCAGGAGTAGTAGGCAGTCTCATCCGCCCGAGAGATACTACGGTTTTCTCATAGACGGGGATAGAGAGGATTGCATCATAGATTATGATGAGCCTACTAGCTTCCAGCAGGCCGTTCAGAGCGTTGACTCAGTGAAATGGCTGGATGCAATGCGGACCGAAATGGAGTCCATGTACACCAACAAGGTATGGACGTTGGACATTGCTCCAGACGGGGTAAAACCCGTAGGATGCAAGTGGATCTTCAAAAGGAAGATTGGTGTAGATGGACAGGTTGAGACCTATAAAGCTAGGCTGGTAGCAAAGGGTTTTCGTCAAAGACCTGGCTTGGACTACGACGAAACCTTTTCTCCAGTAGCCATGCTGAAATCCATTCGGATCCTTCATGCCATTGCTGCCTTCCACGATTATGAGATCTGGCAAATGGACGTAAAGACAGCTTTTCTAAATAGAAATTTAGAGGAGTGTGTCTATATGGACCAACCAGAGGGTTTCATTCAGAGTGGGAGCAGCGGAAAGGTGTGCAAGTTGCTTAAGTCCATCTATGGGCTAAAGCAGGCATCGCGGAGTTGGAACATCTGCTTTGATGAGACGGTCAAAGAATTTGGCTTTATCAAAAATCCAGATGAACCATGCATCTATAGTAGATTTGTAGCGAGAACTGTAGTATTCCTCGTTTTGTACGTGGATGACATTCTCTTAATAGGAAATGACATTCCTATGCTACAATCTGTCAAGGGGTTCTTGTCACACAGGTTCTCCATGAAAGACCTGGGTGATGCCTCATACATTCTGTGTATCCGGATCTACCGTGACAGATCCAAGAGGATATTAGGACTTTCACAGTCCAGGTACATCGACACCATACTGAAGAGGTTCAGTATGGAAGATTCCAAGCGCGGTAACCTACCGGCTTGTCACGGGATCACCCTCTCTAAAGAGATGTCTCCCAAGACTGATTTGGAGAGGGATCGCATGTCTATTATACCCTACGCTTCTGCGGTAGGCTCTTTAATGTATGCGATGTTGTGTACCAGACCGGATGTAGCTTATGCACTGAGTGTGGTAAGCCGGTATCAGTCTAACCCTGGGGAGAAACACTGGATAGCGGTAAAGAACATTCTCAAGTACCTGAAAAGGACTAAGGAGATGTTCTTGGTGTATAGCGGAAAAGACCTCCAGATCGAGGCCTTTGCTGACTCCAGCTTCCAGAGTGACAAGGATGATTCCAAGTCCATGTCGGGTTTTGTCTTTACCCTCAATGGAGGGGCGGTGTGTTGGAAGAGTTCCAAACAGGAAACCGTTGCAGACTCGACGATGGAAGCGGAATACATCGCTGCATCTGATGCCGCAAAAGAAGCTGTCTGGATGAGGAAGTTCTTGAAAGAACTTCAGGTGGTTCCGTCCATTGTTGATCCAATACCTCTGTATTGCGACAACAACGGGGCTATAGCTTTAGCGAAGGAACCAAGGTCCCATCAGAAATCCAGGCACATCTTGAGGCGGTATCACCTGATCAGGGAGATCGTAGATCGCCAGGAGATCGAGGTTCGGAGAGTCGCTTCAGAAGATAACACTGCAGATCCATTCACCAAGGCCCTGCCCCAGACTCAGTTCGAGCGGCTGATCGAGATGATAGGTCTTCGATACGCCAGTACATGGCCTTAGTGCAAGTGGGAGATTGTTAGTGTATATGCCCTAGAGGCCATTACTGTATCATACTGGTTTGTATATTACTTAATGGATGCTTGGGATATTCACCTTGTATATACAATCTTGCTCAAAATAGTAGTATGCTACTTGGTTTGTTTCTACTTCAATGTGTACATGTGTTTATATTTTGTATATCGCCTATACACATTAGTGGAGCCCTTAGGATCTTTGCTTGATTACCAGCGATGTGATGGCCGTCACACTAGTGGGGCTGGGTAATCTATAAGCACATCCTTATGCAGGTCCCTGGTCGCAGGACTATCGAGACAGGGCATCGATACTCCGGAGTAGACCAGCGCATGCGCTTCTCATCCCAGTGTGGGAGACGGTCTGTCCCACAGCCGTCAGTACGTCGTACTTGAGATAGTATGCGGGTGCTCGTTAGGTTACGGGTACACTGGACAGGACTCGTCGGGAACTGACTAGTTGGTATTATACCTATCGTCAGTTATCAGTTCCCAGGTGACATGAGTACAGCTTAGTCTGTTGACTTGACACTGTCACTCCGCCTCGAGTGTGTTCCCACTGTACTTTGACCACTACCCTACCACGGCTCAAAGGAGTCGTGCAAACAGGTAGTGGTTGGGTGCAGTCCCGAAGCACTTGGAGGCAGTGACGGTTAGACAGGATTCGTCTCTCCCGGTATTGGGGGTTGACATCGCGCTGTGTCTAGGAGAGCCATTACACGAGTAGTCCCTGGCCAGGGCAAACGAGATATACTGGTAGGTTTCCAGTGTTATCTCAGGGTGTTTTGGGCTTCGCTCCGGCACGACTTGTACCGCTATTGGGGGACTGACGTTTACCGCCCCCTAGGCCCGCCATGCGATGTATCAGACGAACAGACCGGACTGTACGGAGAATGTCACACTCAGGCTCAGTAGGAGTTCAGATGGGTTTCGCCTCGTCGGTCTTCTTGTCGGCATTACCTGGGGACCGTTACGCACAGCTAGTGCCGCTTGCGGTCTGTGGTTAAACCCACTGCCAGCGTAGTGTCGAGTCTTTAGAGTCCCACACAGAAAGCTTTTCGCCTTTAGGCAAAAGACTAGAGGTCGCATGGTATTGCGACAGGTCGCATGGTTTTGCGACAGGGTTCGGTCACATCCGTGCACTTGTGCACGTACAGTGTTCGGACGGTTTACACTAGCGGGCTTTGGTTTAAGCCAGATCCTAGTGTATCTTATGGGATTGGATTTATCCAGTTTGCATTCGTGTTCCTCGGAACGCGGATGCGGGTGTGTATGCACAGTTGACAGGGAGGCACAGACAGCGGATTCTCATTAGGGTTGTTGACAGTTGACCGTTGACTTTTTGACTTTTTGCTCAACCCTAATGAGAATATGATATGCGATTAACTATTATATTAATTAAGTATTATGGTGACTTGGTTGTTGACTTTTGTTGACTTTGTTGACTTGTTGACTTTTGTTGACTTGTTGACTTTGTTGACTGGTTGACTAGGCTTGACTAGTTGACCATCATGATAACCATGGTTATCATTTCATGCCAAAGACTTTTACTTGCTTGTTCATTTGAGTAAAATGAGTGCATGACATGATAAGGTTATGGTTGCTTCAACCATCACATAAGACTTTTATTGATATGATGAGTTATGATTACATTGGATTATGAGAGGGTGAGAGACAAAAGAGAGCCTCATTCTTTCTTGCTCATTCTCTCTCTTGTTCTTGAGCTCTTCTCTTGCTCTCACCCTCAACCTCTTGCTCCCTCTCTTGATCTATGGTTCTCTTGTCTCATGAGTTGAGAATCAAGAACCATAGATCAAATCCCATTCTAAATCTTCTCTACTCATTCTAGTTCACTAGGTTTAGCAAACCAAGTGAACTAGTTTCTTCAAAGAACGAAGAAGTAGCTAAAGGTTGGAGCTTTCAAGTGGATCTATCTTCGGCGTACGGAGACGACGAGAAGGAGCCATCGGACCACCATCGGAGCTTGAAGAGAAGGAGTTCAAGACAAGTTTAGGTATAACCATCTCCATCCGAGTAGCTAACTCTCTTTAGCTTAGTATGCTAGTTTTAGTTTAGTCAAAGATCCCGACTTTGCTTAGTCCATGTTGCCCCTTGCGCTAAAAATTTGATTTTTATACCGTTTCCGCCTCCCCGTAAGAACCGGGGGTCGCAACGTGGACTTACAGAAACATGACAATTGAACTCAACATTTTTAGGTTGGGGAATCAGCCCTCCGAACCTAATGCTCATATACTGGACGTCTGCTCGATCCAGGAGATCACCCTAGAAGAGTGTGAATTCGAGGAGTTTCTGTTCGAACACGATAACCTTAACGCCACTAGTGCGTTCCTCTTCGAACCTGCTGCTGTTTCTGCGCCCGACAACGACTACGAGTGTTTCACGTTCTCGAACGATCTTAGCCGCTCACAACCCGAGTTTGAATCCTTCGAATTTCCGAATGAGTTACCTGAACCATCCAACTCGGTCGCCTACACTCGTTTTGAACCTTTGCTGGAGTCCTTTGAGTTCGAGACCTCTGCACCAATCTTGCCTTCAATCGTTTCACCTCCATCGCTCGAACTCAAGCCTTTGCCGTCTCACCTTAAGTATGCTTACTTAGGTGAAAACGAGACCCTCCCTGTCATCATTTCGGCTTCTCTAGCTTCAGAGCAAGAGAAAGCCCTTCTTGCGGTCTTGCACAGCAACCGGCAAGCTTTTGGCTGGTCCATGGCGGACATCAAGGGGATTAGTCCCCTGATCGTTGAACATCACATTCATCTGATGGATGATGCTAAACCAGCCCGGGATCCACAAAGACGTCTCAACCCAGTCATGAAAGAGGCTGTGAAGAAGGAAATTGTTAAATGTCTAGATAGTGGTATCATTTACCCTATCTCTGATAGCCAGTGGGTTAGCCCCATTCACGTTGTCCCCAAAAAGTAGGGCATCACGGTCATAACCAACGAGGCGAACGAGTTAATCCCTACTCGCACCCAAACTGGGTGGCGAGTATGCATCGATTACAGAAAACTCAACGCCGCAACGCGGAAAGACCACTTTCCGCTACCTTTCATTGACCAGATGCTTGAACGATTGGCCGGACACGAGTACTACTGCTTTCTTGATGGCTACTCCGGCTATAATCATATTCCCATCGCCGAAAAAGACCAGGACAAGACCACATTCACTTGTCCTTTCGGCACGTTTGCATATCGTCGCATGCCCTTTGGGTTATGCAATGCGCCCGCTACCTTCCAGCGGTATATGCTGGGAATCTTCTCAGACATGGTGGAAAAATTTCTGGAGATCTTCATGGATGATTTCTCCATCTTCGGCGATTCCTTCAACGAGTGTTTGCTGCATCTTGACGCTGTCCTTACCCGATGTAAGGACAAGAACCTCACTTTGAATTGGGAGAAGTGCCACTTCATGGTGCGCAAAGGTATTGTCTTAGGACATATCATCTCGCAAAATGGCATAGAGGTTGACAAAGCAAAGATTGAGATCATTTCCAATCTCCCTCCTCCCAGATGCGTCCGAGACATCCGAGCCTTCCTTGGCCATGCCGGTTTCTATAGACGGTTCATCAAGGACTTTAGCAAGATTGTTAGGCCCTTGACTCTTTTGCTGGCCAAGGATACGCCATTCGATTTCAACTCGAGCTGTGTGACTGCATTCGAGTCATTGAACCTCACTCACTTCTGCTCCCGTTCTTTCTTCGCCTGACTGGACGCACCCATTTGAGATTATGTATGATGCATCCGACTTTGCCATTGGTGCTGTCCTTGGACAACACATCAACAAGATGCCGCACGTAATCTATTATGCGAGCCGAACCCTGAACGACGCCCAACTCAATTATACAACAACTGAGAAGGAATTCTTAGCTGTTGTATTTGCTTTAGAAAAGTTCAGGCCCTACCTCATCGGCTCTCCAGTAATTGTCTACACTGACCATTCTGCTCTGCGCCATCTTTTTGCGAAGAAAGATGCAAAATCTTGGCTAATTCGTTGGATCCTCTTGCTTCAAGAGTTTGACCTTGTCATTAAGGATAAACGAGGATGTGAAAACGTAGTTGCTGACCATCTCTCACGACTTCCTTCTTCGCCTTCGCTTCCAATTCCGATCAACGACGTTTTCTCGGATGAACAGCTCTTGACAGTATCTTGCGAACCCTGGTTCGCAGATATTGTGAACTATTTGGCCACAGGATTACTACCAACTGAATGGTCAAGTCAGGACAGACTTCGCTTCTTATCCCAAGTAAAACACTTTTACTGGGACGAACCCTATCTGTTCAAGTACTGTCCCGACTAGATTATTCGTCGGTGTGTCCCTGACGATGAATTCATGAGTGTGTTGTCGTTTTGCCACGATCAAGCGTGTGGTGGGCATTTTGGCCCCAGAAAGACAGCTGAGAAGATCTTGCAATGTGGTTTCTACCGGTCACAACTCTTCAAAGACGCTCATGACTATTGGAAGACTTGCTCCCGGTGCCAACACTTGGGCCGGATATCCTGGAGGAACGAGATGCCGCTCCAACCGATCTTAGTTGTGGAGATTTTCGATGTTTGGGGGATAGATTTCACGGGGCCGTTTCCCAGCTCTTTCGGGAACTTGTACATTCTTCTCGCTGTTGATTACGTCTCTAAATGGGTCCAGGCTGTGCCCAGCCGGACTAACGACAACAAGGTTGTCGTTAGGTTCCTTAAAGAAAACATTTTCTCCCGGTTTGGGCACCCCCGTGCGATCATTAGCGACAATGGAACTCATTTCAGCAATAAGACTTTCGAAGCCTTGATGCGGAAATATTCTATTAATCATAAGCTATCCACGCCCTACCACCCCCAAACCTGCAGGCAGGCCGAAGTTTCAAATCGGCAAATCAAGCAGATACTGGAGAAGACGGTTTCCAAGAACCGAAAAGATTGGTCGCTGAAACTCACTGATGCCCTTTAGGCATTTCGAACCGCTTATAAGACCGATCTTGGCATGTCTCCCTATCGGCTTGTGTACGGAAAGGCTTGCCACCTACCTGTCGAAATAGAGCATCGCGCATTTTGGGCGATAAAGGAGCTGAATCTGTCTCTCGAAGATGCGGGCAGCCATCGGAAGCTGCAGTTGAACGAACTGAGCGACCTTAGGGATGAGGCGTACGATAACGCGGTTGTCGTTAAGAACCGAACGAAGGTGTTTCACGATAAACACCTTTTGCGCAAAACTTTCGTACCTGGTCAACAGGTACTGCTTTACGACACCCGGCTACACTTCCATCCAGGAAAGCTCAGATCTCGCTGGAAAGGGCCATATTTTGTGCGGAATGTGTATCCGCAGGGCGCTGTGGATTTGGAGAATCCAAAGGACGGTTCATTTTTCTAAGTGAACGGACACCGACTAAAACCGTACCTTAGCGCCGAACCAACAGAGGAGCTCCTGGTCTTACAGGAGCCGGTTTACCCTGTATAATCTTCCTCTGCCTACCTCCAAACTTCGGTTATCCAGCCAAGAACAGTGGACACTGTTCCAAATAAATTTGGGGGTATGTATATACCATTTTGTACATTTTTGTGGATATTCGTTTTCTTTTTCTTTTCTTTAAAAACAAAAACAATAAAAAAAAAATTTGTATATCTAACCGACAATTTTGACCCTTCAAATGATCTCTTCATGCGATGACAGTGCGGACACTGTCCAGTTTAAGTTTGGGGGTACGCTCGGTACGCATTTCTTACCTTCACATTCATATGTATATTTTGCATCTGCATATTTAAATCAATAAAATCCATAAAAATCTGAAAATTTTCTAAAAACATAAAAACTTTTCTGTCAAGTTAACTAGTGGGAGGACTCTGATTCAACATTTTGACGGTTTTGTTTGATAAAATAAGAATAACTAAATCTTATGTTTAGATTTTGAAAACCTGAAAGATAACACTCCTTTAAAGTTAACTATAGCTGATATACGTCTTTACATCACACTACACGTGTCGTGAGTTTTTGAAATTGGATGACAAGTCTTCTATGTCTAAAAACTTTTAAATGGATCAATGATTTTCTGAGGATCAAATAGGTTTGTTCTGAAATAAGTAATATCAAGAATAGTTTATGAAGTGAGTGAATATGAAGGAATGTTATTGATGCCTTAATTGGAACTAAGTCTGAAAAATAACCCATCTGGAACTTGATTGGAATGATTACACACCGAACCCACTAAACACGTCTTTTAGCCAAAAAAATAATTGAACTGCTGGTTATATCTCCATTCGTATTAAATCATCATGATTTTCACGCCAAACTGTCTTTTGTTTTTGGACCTAGGTAACTTGAGTAATTAAGTCCGCTGGGGTGTTTCTACACCTAATGCCCTAAAACCAACTGGTTTGGGAGCATTGGCCCAAAGCTCGCTAAGACGCCTAGAAAGTCCAGATTAAAACAAAGTCAAGCAAGTGTTCTCTCCGAGTTAAAATTCCTAATGGTTCTTTGTGTGAGAATAATCTTGATAAAAGACAGGCTTTTATAAAAAAATTTAGCGGAGATATGAAGGTTTTATTCTATGAGAAAGACTATTGCACGTTCACAGAGGTGTGTATGAAATGAAAACAAGAAAAAGGTGGAGTGAAAAATAAGACCTAGTTTCCTGTTAAGGAAGATAGAAATTCTAAAGTTGAAACTTTACTGGAAAACGAAACTTGAAAAATGCTTAACTCTTTATAAAACTTATGTGATCCTTTCAAAATTTTTATCTGGGCTTTATTGTGTGACATGATGACGTAAATCGATCCTTCTGGAAACTTAACGACACTATTTGCACTGCACGTAAAGACATATAAAATCTGTAGTTAAATAAGAAGCGAGGTGTGAAAAATAAAAGTTTCGATAGTCTAGACTTAGGATAATAGAATTGTTATTTTCTGAAACAAAACATTAGGGTTTGAATCATAGTTATTTTGCAAAACTAGCTTGACCGGATTTTATGGGTAGTATCCGCTGAAAACCCTCAGGAGACAACACTCCTCCTACTAGGGACACCTAGAGGTTTAACGGCTTGTTGCACATGCTCAGTGCAATCGCGTTCCCTGCGAAAGTGAGGTTAGGAAATTTTTTATGAATAAATTGGCTTTGCTCGGGACGAGCAAATAATAAGTTTGGGGGTATTTGTTCATATCAGATTTTTGCATTTTCATACCGCCCAATTTTTATCACACTGCATATCGGTAGGTACTCTTGAGCCGTGTTTGCTAGTCAATTGCAGGATACAGGTTATCGGCTCTAAACAGTGAAATACATGGAAAAACACGACAAAATCCCGGTTCCTACCAACCACAGATAAAACACGGGTCTCCGCTCTTTATCCGTCTATTGCCACACACCAGTTTAAGAGACAAAATGGCAAATCAGTATCATTTTCATGCACAAGGCTCAATGGCAACACAAGATCCAAGAAATCTACACGGAGCTCAAGGAAATCATGACAAAAAGATCCACATCAAATCACCTTTTGCTCAACATAAATTCTGGAAAAATCGTGAAGATATTCTGAGAAAAATCATATGCCAGAATAAAGGACATGAAGGACCAGGGAATCACAAGAAAGTAGAGGGTCCAACTCCTCTAAATGGCCGCGGAACCGCGGCCAATAGGGGGTCTAGGCCGCGGTTCCGCGGCCGTATGGTGGCGGCATTCGACCAATTTTTAGGGGCTGTTTTGTCTTTTCATCTTTGTTCTGAATGTTGCCCTAAATTTTCATTTCCCAGCCAATAAATAGCCCAGAACCTTGTGAAGCCAAGGGTGCTTAATCTTGTATTTTTTTTAGGTTTTAGAATACATGTTCTTCTTCCTCTTCTCATCTCTTCTCCATTGAAAAACTTGTAGTGAGCTTTTGTGAGTGAAGAATGATGAATAAAGAAGTTCCTTTTGTTATTATACTTGTCTTGTTCTCTTATTATTGCTTGTAATTTTCATTTGTTAACTTAGTTGTTGTTATTTCTTGTTGTTTCTTTCTTTTCTCTTTTCCTTTATCCTTAAACAACCATGATGCTTACGCTTGATTCTTGCCAAGGTGAGGTCGCAAATAGCTAGTTGTTATCTTCTAATCTCTTTCTTTCTATCTTCCTCCTTTGTTTTATTTTTCGTTCTTCTTGTAATGGGTGAGTAATTTCCATACTTGTTAGGGTAGGATAAGGGAAGTTTGAGAGAAGGAAATCTCTCTCACTCTTTCCTTGCCAAACATCTTAAATCGACTCCCGTTAATTGAACCACAATCAGCTCCTTACGGCACCCTATCCTACATGATAGCGGTGATTCCGTAGTGAGACCGGTTGTGGTTGAATTAACCGGAGGTTATGGCTAAGAGCCAAGAACGGACGGACAAGCACCAAAAGGAAGAACTTAAGCGTTGGAAAGCCTAGCTTATACTCGCAAGTTACTTCCTAGTCGTGCTAATCCCCGTTGTTGCCGATTACCGTAACACCGATATTAAGAGTGGCAACGAAAGAAGTGAGCGACTCCTAAATCAAACTAACCTAATCCTAACCCTAACAAGCTCTCTTTACATTCATTTTAACACTTAGTTAATCACAAACAAATCTGGACTTTCGGACTTAACTCGTTAAAACACATAGAAAAAGATTCCCATCTCCCTGCGGACGACCCGTACTCAACCGGCTAGCTACAAGCGAAACCGTTTTGATTGCGGTAATTAACTAAACTTGAACACGCAGAATCTCTACCAATCAGTACACTAACAGGTACTCCTAATACATGAAACAGTGCATAAGTGAAAAGGTACGAGGTATGGAGTGAAATATGTCATCCACGGAATCCTGTCATCGTGGTAGGATCACAATTCATCAAGGCACTCAAATCCCAATTCCTCAAATCAGCCCCCACATTGGCCTCTCACATCATATAAGTCTCACATCTCCTCAATGTACAATATCGAGTAATCTCCTATATCCCGAATGTACAAATCAGTAATCACATAGGTATGTCCAATATCCAATCTGAATGAATCACCTAATATCCCAAGTCAAATCTCAAGTAAGAATCTAACATCCTAAAGGTAAATATATACAGAAATAAGTTTGATGGGGGAAATACACATATATTAGCGTCCCATTCCACTAATATTGGTGTAAGGGTATATATAACAACGGCTAAATCCCCTGTTATATATACAAAGGTGTTAAAGAAATATCATGAAAACCATGTGCCAAGCATCGTCACAGAAATCCTGATCACGTATCATACGCTATCCCGAAAGCACGAGTGCCTAGCTCTGACCCTCGCCTTTCGACGTATGCATACGTACATGACTCCCAACGGTATCTCCATGATCCCCGCCGAGTCATCAGTACTGTCACCGGTAGGTACTCGCCCGCCTCCAGGCTCAATCGGCAATATCCATCGATCTTCTTGCCGAGGGGAACCATACCGGGCCCCACCATGTACCCTCATACGGCAACCACACCTCGTATGGAGTATATATTCAGAACCGATAAATCTCATGGTGGCTGCGCAAATATCATATCAAGGAAACCAGGTTTTTCAATGTATGCATCATTTCATGAACTCCCGTGGTTCCCAAATCCAGAAATTGTCATGTGAAATCAAAATAAGAATGCGCAAATCCAGGAATACATATATGTGATATATCTTAAATGCGAGCATATAAATGAAAATATGTAGCTGAAACCAGATGTATGCGAAATCAATAAGGTACAGCTAAGTATAGGTATCTACCTATAAGTAAAAGATGTCGTATACCCCCCTGGGTATAAGTAAAATATGAAGGATACGCTCCCCGGGTATAAGTAAAATATGTGCAAGGTATACCTGTAGCTGTATCGCAAGGTGTAGATGTATACCTATCACTAATGGGAAGATACACTATAGGTATACCGATAAGCTAGATGTCATGTATGATAAGCAATATAGTATCAAAAGGGGGTTGTGTGTGACATGGCAATTATTGACGGTGTGTATGTAGCATACAATCCGTGTTCGTGCAACATGAACCGTCAATAATATGTGCAGTGTCCTACGGCTGCTAGTCACAGTACAGCTACATCAAGGAAATATGGTAAAGGCGGAATTCTAACAATGACGTAGAATATGCGACAGGTATTTGAATCCTAGCCCAGACGCATAACGCCATGCGGGCGATTCCCCTGTAGATGTTAAATCTACTCACCTACGCTCCATGCTAGGTGAATCCTACCATCTGCTCCCCCCTGTGGCCGTGTCCGTAGTCCCTGCCTGCAAACCTGCAAATAAGACATGGAAATCATATATAAGCCAAATATTCCGCAAAACGCGATATCGAACCAATACGAGAAACTCGCGTCGCGAACTAAACGAGCGTGTGCACGATACGCTGAATCGTGTGTATACGCGTCTAAAACTATCGCGACACGCCCCGATACGCTGGATCACAGAACCCACTCACGTATCGCGCGTATCACGCAAACACAACGGACATGAAAAACGGTATATTGTCCCAGATTTTCCTACAGGTCAAATCTTACAAAACTAGACATGCCAAAACACTAGACAACACAGCAGGGTACCCTAGCCAAGACCCCAACACCCATGTCCACTTCCTGGCCGCAATTTGCGGCCAGATGCATTAAATCTGCGGCCATGATGAAACATTTGGGGCTCGTATTCTGGTGGTGGTATCTAGACCTAGTGTACATGCCCCAGATTTCTCAATTTTAACCTGAAGGTCCCGGGTCAATAGCAGATCACAGAAAGCCAATACATCGCTTTAAAATCACCTATTTGCACTAAAAGGAAACCCTATGGTATTTTAGTGTAATCTGGGTCAAATCTCAGTTCAAGTGACCCTAATAACACTTAAATAGGTAGGGTTAACTAACACAATCATCAATTAGCCACAACAATTCACAAATCACCATAATTAGCACTAAACTAGCTAATTAACACTAACCGACACCAATTAACACATAAGCTTAGCAAACCATGAAATGGGGCTCAATAAATATACCCTAATGAACCCTAGAAGGCAGTTGAAGAAGTGAAAGGAACTGCTGCACGTTGCTGGAGCTCCTGCAGTTGCTGCTGATGATGATGATGTCTGCTGCAGCTGATGGATGTTGGTGTTGGAGCTGCTGCTGCTGCCTTGCTCAGCTGTTGTGTGTGTGTGTGTTGCTGATGAAGCTGCTGCTGGAGCTGAAGCAGGGGTGTGTGTGTTTGTGCGAGTTTGAGAGTGAGAGGATGAGAGAAATGAGTGAGAATGAGAGAACACCAACAAGTCAACCCCCTTTTCTCTCTCTCTCTCTCTCTCTCTCTCTCTCTCTCTTTATTAATTGAAGGCATGGGCAAGCCATCATGCCTCATAATGCACTCTCTCTCTCTCTCTTACCAAGTCAACACAAAGCAATCATTTAAAAAAAAACCTTTTTAAATTCATTTTATTTTTGAAAAGAACCATATACAAATAAAAACCCAAAAGCACCTAATACAATATTAAACTAGATTAGGGAATGGTTAGTTCACCATGTTGCTAATCATGGTTAAACCCCCAAAAACAACCCTAGTTATTATGCACAAGTGTGTGCAAGCCTAGGAAAAATCTAATAAAATACTCATTAAATAGGATAAAATATTTGAAACTTAATTTGGTAAACTTTTTTATTAAAAACCATATATTAAAATATAATTATCTACAAAACACATTCTAAGCTGTTACAATCTCCCCCCCCCTAAAAGAAATTCGTCCCTGAATTTAAAAATATACTGTTACGCGTACCTTCAAAGAGAAGATTACAACCCTCAAATCTCGCTCGCAACCTCCCAAGTGATTTCCTCACTATACGGCTACGTCCAAGAAAAATCCTTCACAGATGGCAAGACCCTTGACCGACGTTTCTCCACCTGATGAGCCATTAACACACATGGCTGCTGGTGAACGAAAGATCGCGTCCAAGCTAATTGGTCTGGTGCCAAATCATGTGAGAATGGTCAAAAAGGTAATTGTAAAGTATCATCACAAGGAATACGGGGTGAAAACTTAATAATCTGGGCGGAAGTGCCAAATTAAAGGCAACGAAACTAACTCGCTTATAGGATCTCGAAAAGACCTACAATCCTGGGACAAGCTTCCGAAAATCCAACACATCATTCATCAGAAAGTCCGTAGGAATACATGATCTGTCCCTGCGAACTCGAGTCTAGGACCAACGCAGTCGGCATAAGACCTCAGTTCGCCAAGGACAATTACCATCCTGACCTAACACAACTGGACCATCTCCGAAGTCTTTAGACATAGCTGGGGTCCAAAATCCTACTTACGCAGAGTCAGAAAAACAACAGACTGGTGATCGACACGACCTAACCCCTAAGCCTAAAGATGGCCAATTGGAGTGTCTCCTGATAACAGCTATCGAAGGAGAACCCAAACGATGGTGAGTAACGATCCCTAACTGCCGACAACAATCAAAACAAACACACAACTTAACAAGGACCAACTGAGCAAACTGAGTATAACCGGACGACAAGAATCTGAATGGAGTCACACCCTGACTAAACTTAGGTAGAAACCATAACGAAATTCATGGAGATCTGCACCCACTCCTACTTCGGAACGGTAAAAGGTTGCAACTCTCCTGCCGGCCTCAGATGCTCGACCCAAGCACACAACAAGACAGACACCTTGAAACGAAACCTGAAGCTTCTCTTTACATCCCTGTCCACCCGTAACTATCTCACAAGTCACGTTAAATGTTGGTGGAACTTGAATGCATATAGAGAGTTGACAGATGTGCATATTCTAGGATTACACGTCTCTACCTGATAACATCAGGTACACCCATGCGTCCCTAACTTAGCACACCGTGTCACAAATCAAGGACTTCGAATCATTACCCAGGCGAGTATGCTCAAGTATCTCTGACGAACGAGCATCGGCAGGCAGTGTCTCGCGAAAACGATTTAAGGAAAGTGGTCGGCCGCGGACATGAGCAAGCTGTCCCCTCCGTAGAGACGAACTTAAGCTGTACTCAACGATCACACAAGAACTGTAAATCTGCAGAAGGCTATCACAACAATCAAAATCCGCTACAGGAAGATGTACATTAGGCTCTGGTGGTCCGTGAAAATCTGACATGACTCTCGAACAGATAGTGTCTCCAAATCTCCAACGTAAAACCACCGCGGCCATCTCCAGACCATGAGTGGAATTCCTTCTCGTACTTCCTCCAAATGTAAGGAAGCAAAAGCGATAACTCTATAGTGTCGCCTCAGTACACACTCGAGCCTCACTCAAGAAACATTACAGTTAAACAACAAGGCCGCCCGAACCAGAGGCAAAGAAAGACTGATGTAGTTGTTAACAGAATCTTCAACTGCTGAAAACTCCGCAAACATGCCTCAGCCCACAGAAAAGAAACCTCCCTTCCGGTCCATTCAGTCGACGGTGCAGCACTACTCTAGCAATCCTGCATGAAACGGTGGTAAAAACCTGCTAAGCCCAAAAATCTGCGGACCTCCGCCCTGTACACAAGTCTGGGCCTAAGCTGTACGGCCGCGATCTCCCTCGGAACCATACAAAACCGTCTCCCGTGACTACAAGACCTAGGAGTCCACACAAAACAAGCCTGAAGAAACACTCCGAGAATTTAGCAAACTGCTGGTGCTCTCCCAGTATCTGCATAACAAATCCTCAAGTGCTGCTCCTATTCCTCGAGACACATTAGATAGACCAGAATGTCATAAATAACACAACAATAACTGGTCGAGGAACGGCCTGCAGAAATCCGGTTCATCACATCTACGAATGCTGCTAGGGCATCAGTGAATCTAACAACTCACAAAAACACACAAAGCCCGTCGCACGCATAAGGCAGTCTCCGGAATGCCATCACCCCGAATCCGCAATAATTATGACCTGATCCCAAACAAACTTAGAAAATGTCTCGCACTGTGGAGCTGATCGAAGAAATCGTCACGGCGAGGTGAAGGATACCTATCCGCACCGTAAGCTGTTTCAATTAATGATCCGTCGGTACTCAACCCTAAACTTCCATCTTTCTCATTGACGAACAGTAATATGAGCTTCCAAAAGAGAAACACTCAGACGCACAAAACTCCCCAAACCACAACTCTGCAGCTGATCCTTAAGCTCCCTAAGCTTCGCCGGCTCATCCGGAACAACGTCGGAAAAACTCTTGCACGAAAGGAACACCGGTCCAACAAACTCTCTGTGGCTACGGTATCATGAATGAATGCCAAGAATCCATGACATCTCCTCAGAAGCCGACTAGCGAAAAAGGCTGAATTTAAGCCGTGAGAGGCGGCACAACTATCCACCTGCACAACAAGAACTGACTTGCCGGAAAAAAAACTTGACTGTTTTCTCATGGTAGTCTACAGACGCCTAGCACGTAACTAAACAGTCCGTGCCCAGGAGAACGTCAAATCCAACATCTCTAGAAGGATCAAAACGACGGACGAATCTCTATCTCCTATCCGATTGGCACATAACTGAAATACGTGTCGCGCAACAAAAGAATCGCTGACAGAAGTTTGCACAACAATGACTAATCTACCCAACCACGACACAAGCATGAAAAATAAACGAATACATCAAAAGAACATGCGAATTAAGGATACCTGAGAAGTCTGCATTGGACGCCTGCGCGTCCCGATGAGTAGAAGCAAACTCCTGTGTCTGCCCTCTACCCGCAGCTGGCTGAACTCTTCTGGTAGACTGAGCCCTCTGAGCGACCTTCCACGTCCACAGCCTCTCTGGAAACGATCCTGATGAGGTGCTAAGGAACAATCCCTGACGAAGTGTTGTAGGCTTCCGCATCGAAAACATCCATGCGCTGACTGCTGACCCTCCTGGGAATGAGAGCTGAACGACTGTCCTCGTCCTAAGCCTCTGCTACTCCAGCGACGGCCACGAAATCTGTCTCGATGACCAAACCTCTATCTCTGGGCTGGTACACTGGTACGAGTCCTCCACTGTCCTAGAATATATGCCTCGTCAACTGGAGCTGCAACCACTGGTGCTATGTATGTGACGGACTGTTGCATGCTGATCGTAAGTGACAACTGAGTAACAGGGGTGACAACCTCCTGTCGTAGCTCCCGAACGATATCAACCAATGAACTCATAGTCTGGCGGAAGTCCTGCATCTCTGCCAAAAGTCTATCAATAGTATATGTCATAGGCTGATCCGTCTGCACCTGTGCAACTAGAGTGCCATCCTGGTCAGTACTCGTCTCACCCGAGCCAACTCTGACCTCGGCCCTCGCTGCATCACTCTGAGTCCCCATAGTCATCGGCGGCAAGGCTATAAATAGATATAAGATTCGATAAGGATAAGGAAATCGAATCACAAGGATATGAATCATCAAGGGAGGAATTTCAAGCAATTTGTACTTAGGTCACTTTAGGCGAGGTATCGCATCATGGGTATGCTGCAGACATACACGCACTACGTTATTTTGCTTAAGCTACCTACTCCATCATACTAAGTTCATCCTACACTCCAAAATGTAAAATCTAGCGCTCTGATACCAACTTTGTCACGACCCAAAATTGGCCCGTGACGGCCCTAATACTATGCAACGCCTAAAGACGTAACGCAGTAAAAGAAAGCCAAAACCCAGAAATCTAAACCAAGAAAATACGGAAAAGATAATATAAGTTTTTGAAACATTTGAAGTCGCAACCCAAATTCTTTAAAAGTCCTACTTTCTTTCTTTAAAATTTTGGCAACACCCCCTTTTTGTAAAAACTAGCCAAGATGAATACAATATAAATATACGACGCCGTAGCGAAGAAATAAAGACAGTAGAGAGAAAGCTGTATATAAAAGACAACAAATCCACAATTAATATACAATAACGTCCTCACCAAGTTACTAAGTCAACAACATAATAGTAGATGGAGAGTACAAGATACAACGAATGTACAATATGAAATACAGATAATCATCTAACCCTCCTAAGCAAAATAGTACTGTGAGTGATTGAAAAGAATTCTTGTTTGTGTAATTGGGAAATTGTAAAGAAATCACAACCAAAAAATTATATTTGACCGCAATCAACTATGGTGTCAGTTGTAGATCGTAAGCGAGTGCGGATCGCCCACAGGGATTGTGCGATTCGTTTTTATATTTGATTTGTTTGAATTGAAAAGTTAATCGAAAAGAAAACAAAACATGATTCAAGATTTTATCGATTGATTCAGGTGTCATTAGTCTAATCAAGAATCAAGAAAATGATAAACAATCGAGAATTTTGTTTCGATGATATTTCCAACAAAAATGTCAAGAATCTAAATGAGGCTCGCAGGAATCGATCGGATCTATAGACGTGATGTAATCTCAAGATAACGTGTTCTTGTCCTTCGAAGAATTGATACTAGATCGATGATGACCGACGAGAGTTAGGGCTTTCTCGTGAAACTAGGGTTTCATCATTTAACCCTTGTTCTTTCGTCGATATCATTCACATTCTAGCCTCTAGCAATTTCAAGAAACGATCGTAACTCCCCAATTTCGAGCGATATCAATCAACAAAGCATCGTAACGAAATGGGTTGTCGGTTCTTGAACTTGCTAGGGTTTACAAAACTCGTAGGAATCAAGAATCGTTTTCAGATATATTACATCATCATTCTATTGATCGTCTCGACTCCTCGACGAGCGGAGTATTACTCAAACATCACAACAAGAACTACAACTAGAAATTGAGATCGAATCATGATGCAAGAATTTAAAGAAAACAAGATAAAAGAATATCACCTTTTATTTATATCAACAATTTGATTACAGTCGCTCAAGAACTACAAGAGGAAGAACTAAATTGTCGAATTTGGCGTCGCTCGGCTCCGTGAGTCGCTGATCGGCTTGGACCACTTGCTCCGTTGAAGATCGGCTCGGCTCATAAAAGGTTGCAGGGCTTCTTGCTTGATTTGGTACTCGGGAATCTTGGCTTTTGATTGGAATTAGGGTTAGGGTTTCACACAAGTCTTGTCACTAGACTTATGGAAGAAGAAGATGAAGGGGGTAAAATGAAGAAGTATCTAAGTCTTGGATAATGGATCCTAGTATCAAGTATCAAGTATCAAATATCAAGTATATCCCTCAACCCTAGGTTTAGGCTTATATTTATAGACTTCCCAAACCCTAGGTCTAGGTTTGAAATTCCAATTTCCTCAAAAAGTTTGTTGAGGAGTTTCTAGAAAGAGTTTGTTAGGAGCTAGCTTAGGTTTTAAGCTAGGATTAATTAAGCATTAGAAACCCTAGTTTGCTGATCTGGCAAAATCCTCTAGAGTCTTCTAGAACTTGGAGTGTCTTTCTGAGCTGTAGGAGCTGAGGTAAGCATTGTGCAGCAAAATTAGGTGGATGAAGTGGCAAAACCGCCATGGAACCGCGGCGCAAGCCGGCTCCGGCCGCGGTTCCGCGGCCATGTTGGCTCCTTGGGGCTTGGGGCTTCTTCTGTGATCTTGGGCTAATATTTGGAGCTTTAGCTGATATGTTGAATTGTATTTTGCCTTTTGGATTGCTACCAGATCTACAAACTTGGAGTTGGTGTAATGTTTGATCAGCACCATG
The DNA here is from genome assembly GCA_030015575.1 of Agapanthus africanus. Lineage (NCBI taxonomy): Eukaryota > Viridiplantae > Streptophyta > Magnoliopsida > Asparagales > Amaryllidaceae > Agapanthus > Agapanthus africanus. Next base: position 579,564,567 of record JASDDO010000019.1, read on the forward strand.
TAAATTTTTGGCTTTACTTCTGGGTTTTACTGCACAGATCTCAAAACAAGCGTTGCGCAATATAGAGATGATGCGATGCCATAAAATGCGGTCAATTTCCTTTATAGTGCCGGTTTTAGAGTCTAACACATGCAATCTGATATTTAACGACTGATTTGCTAACATGTGAAATATGAATACCGTACACTTCTAAATGAATGCAAATGATAAGGAAATTGCCGGTTAAAAGATGCAGTATTTTCGACTGATCAAATTCCCCCAAACTTATTTTCGATCGTCTCGAGCGAACTGTTTTATTAAAAAGAGAAGGAGAAAATAAAGAAAGAGAAAAACTAACTAGCACACTTTCGTAGGCAACACGATTGCACTGAGCATGAGCAACAAGCCTTTAAACCTCTAGGTGTCCTTAGTAGGAGGAGTATTGTCTCCTGAGGGTTTTCAGCGGATTGCACCCACAAAATCCAATAATAAAAGGAAGATCATGAATATTACATTTAAAGACAAGAATTGTAAAAGAAAAGCCTTGAAAATTAGGGTTTCCAACTAAGCTAGCTTTTCGGTTGTCATGAGCCCTATCTTAATGGTCATAAAAAAATGTCGGAAATCACGTCCTCCCTCAATAAAACATCGTCTTATTCTTCATTCCTATCTTTCTTCCAAACATCGATCATATAACCCTGCGTGTGTGTAAAGACATCCCTACACCCAGAGAATTCAATTCATGCTATCATACTCTTGCCCATCAGCCTCAGTACTTTTTAATTAATGAATATTTAGATGAGATTGCTCACACACTTTCATGCGACCGTTAATACTTCTTGAGGTACTAACCGACCGATTACTCATGTGCTTGCTTACTTGGTGTATTTTCCTCGTCTTGCACCACCTAAGGCATAGCAGTGACTCCCAGACCAGTTGGCCTTAGGGCACTAGGTGAAGAGGCACCCTCGCTATATATATATTTTTTTATTGCCCTCGGCGATAACAAAACCAGTGTCCATTTTTCTCACCACTTTATATTTTTTTTCATTCACTTTTTCTTTTTATTTCCTTCATACATCGGCTTTAAGACAAGAGCATTTCAAGGTATCCTCTACTATCCCAGGCTTTAAGACGTGTGTAAGTGCAAATAGCAGGGTAGCAACGTTCAAAATGTTTGGCTTCCAGAATAGAAACTATTTTTCAGACTTAGTTTTATCCTCAGATTAGTGACGTCTTTCATCTTACTAACCCTTGGGACAACGGCTCATAACTACTTATTACTAGTTCGTATAAGAAAACTTCTAATTTTCTTGGTTTTCTTAAATTTTTCTAATCTCATGGATGTAATTTTTCACTATCTAAACTTTCATTATCTTATTTATGTACAAAAATATTTTTATTTTTAAATTTTTATAGGTTTTGAAAAATGTTTTGTGCTTATGCAAATGATATGCAAATGTTGCAAAAATAAGCACAAACCTCCCCCAAACTTGTTTTCAACAGTGTCCTCACTGTTGCCATCTGCTAAATCTTGAAAAACCTGTAAGCTTGGGAGGAATTTATTAGCGGGGGCAAAATATTTAAGTGAAGAACCTCCCTCAAACTTATTTTTGGCTCATCATTTTGTAAAAATTCTTTTTAGGAGCCAGAAAAACATACCCCCCCAAACTTGAGTTATGCAATGTTAAGCTTTGAAAATCACAAGTGGGGGTCAAAAATCATTGGTCGATGCCAAGCTTTGCAAAGACCGAAGGTTAACACCAACCATTCAAAAATTTTATCAATGCAGTGCTCTGGTTGGTAGAAGAAGAAGTGTGGAAAGGGTAAGGGGTGGAATATAATGTGTGTGCGTCTCATTTTGGAGAGACGATGCAGTGAGTGTGATGGATTACTCGCATTCTTTTTACAGTCCATAAGAAGGGGTGGAGGTTCAATTTCATTGATTTGGACATGATTCATCTCAACACCCGTGCTTTTTAGAAATGCGAGTTCATCAGCGAAGATCTCCTCAAAAGTTTCATCTATACCCCGAAGAATAATGTCATCACAAAGTGCGGGGTGATCTTCAGACTCTAAGAGCAGTTCATAATCAGTGTTAATTGTTGACCCGAACATCTTGGTGGAAGAGTCCGTATGTTTATGATACATAGTTGGGTCAAACAATAATGTATGAAAAGAGTCAAGATCAGTATTATGAGGGCTATCAAATTCGCTGCTGTCGACATCCATTAAGTCGACAGAACAGACCTGAGCAGTAGGTTCGGAGGGTACACTTCCTAACTTGTAAATGTTCATCTCAATTGTCCTCTTCCCGAAGGATAGGGTCATAGAACCATTACGACAGTTGATGATAGCATTGGAAGTGGCCAAAAAGGGGCGACCTAAAATCACCGGAATTTGATTCCGTGAGTTCGCTACAGGATGTGTATCAATTACAATAAAGTCCAGAGGGAATATAAATTCCCCTATTTTTATTAACACATCCTCTAGTTCACCCCTAGGTCTGGTGATTGATCGGTCAGCCATCTGGAGAGTGCAAAGAGATGGTTTCAACTCTCCGATCCCTAACTCCTCATAAACTGAGAAAGGAAGAAGGTTAACACTTGCCCCAAGGTCTAATAGAGCACGGTTGATGTGTTTCTCCCCGATAGAGATGGAAATCGTAGGATATCCAGGATCCTTACGTTTACTCGGTAACTGCTGGGGGAAAGCCGTGTCTACTGTTTTTGCCATGAATATTTTCTTGGGCATTTGTTTCTTCCTCTTTCTAGTGCACAAGTCTTTAAGAACTTTCGCATATGCAAGGACTTGTTGGATAGCATCTAGAAGAGGGATATTGATGTTAACCTGTTTAAACATCTCAGTGATCTTCTCCATATGTGGACTTGGTGTGTTAGCCCTTAACCGATTAGGATAAGGTGCTTTAGCAATAAGCGCTGGGTCCATCATAGGAGAAGGAAGTGTGTATGGAACCGATCCCAGAATAGAAGTGGGGATCGTCCGTGGAGGAGTAAAAGAGGTGGGCTGAAGTGGCGAGCCTTTTGGGAAACGAAGAATAGGCTCGGAAGAAGGTGGTAGGGTAGAAGAACTGGGGTCAGAACTAGAAGTGTGTGTGTGAGGAAAGGTCTCAGCCGGGGTGTTGATAGGATTGTCAATATCATCAACTTCTTCCCCAACATGATTGTCAAGCACTCTTCCAGATCTCAACGTGGTGATTGCATTCACATGATGTGAATAGCCAGGATTGGGTAAGGGTTGAGCTGGAAGTTTCCCTTTCTCTCTTGCACTAATTTCGGCTTTTAATCGTGCAATTTCTTCTTCCATCGATTTAATACTCTCATTTTGGGACGCAGAGTTTTTCTCAATTTTATCGACAGAGGACTTCATTTCAGCAGAAACTTGCATGATATTTGTTAAGACCAAATTCATGTATTGTGCAAAAGAAGAGGATTCATCAGTTCCGGTCAACTGTAAAGGACTAGACAGTGCAGGTGTGTTGACCGGATTTTGAAAGTTATGTGCTTGAAAGGGGTGCTGACTCAATTGAAGTTGTGGTTGCTGTTGTGGTGGAGGTGTTGGGTTCCTAGGCACTCTCTAGAGGTCTCACAAGGCATCAACCATGCCAATTTCAAAAATTACGGTGCCGAGAAACCCTAGTGTACGGATCGTTGGCTAGATTTCTAGGCGAAAAGATAACTAGTTAACACTTAACTAAGAGATACGGAAATACAACCTTTGTAGATCCGGTTCTCCACCTCCATAGCTCCGCAATGAAGTCTCCTCGCTGTCCATAACAAGTCCCGGACTCTAGCGTCGGCTTCATCGGAGAATGGACGGGCTAGGTCGTCGACGACGTGCCGAAGATGATCTACGTCGAAGCATCACTAGATCGAGCTCCACCTTCACCAAGTCTTGAAAACCTGTGAAGGAAACACACTCTACTACTTGGCAAGAGGTAGAGGATGAAGAAATAGGAAGTGGGTAGACTTTAGTTTTGGATTTCTCACTCATTTCATCAATCCACCATTGATGAAGTGAAGGTTTCTTCTTGAGTTCAAGGAAGAAGAAGAAGAAATGATATGATAAGTTCAAAATAAAAAAGAAAAGAATATCAATTCTTATCATAACTTGACCATAGTTAAGTGCAGAGAACTAATCATGGTTTGATGCAATGGTTAGGGTTAAGCTAAAAACAAAATGGTCATCAAGTCAAAGCAATCATGAAGCTTCATGAATGTTCAAAAGAAATGCCACCATTTTATCATTTCATTTCCTTTTTCCAATAAGAAAAAGATAAATAAATAAATGAATAAAATGAATAAGCAAAAAGTAAACCCTAACCATTTCATTAACCAAGGTTTAATTCTTTACACTTAACCAAAAGGCATGCATCATCAAACATGATACAAGCAAGTGCACAAAATCATATCGCATATGCAATGCGCACATCCGAGTGAGAAAATCCATCTTAAAGTGAACCAATACTAGTTAATGCAAAGCAATATATCAAATATACAATTATGCATTAAATCATTAAATCAACACTCGATTTAACGATCCGGTCATATCGCATATAACCGACTAGTATTCTATGTATCGGCTTATCGAACCAACCCTTGATTCGATAACTAGGTTATATCGCATACAAACTTTCGATACATTCATCGCGAGAATGGAATACGGTATCACATACACGTATTATTCTCGGTCCCGCACATATCTCATATGCGCTCCTATTTCGTTTCGCTTGAGCCAGGAAACCTCTGTGTAGGACTCTAAAGACTCGTCAATACGCCGGCAGCAGGTGATGATCATATCATGCACCCACAAGCCGCAAGCGGTCTGCTAAACGTAACGGCCACCCGGGTATTGAGCGATCAGAAGATCGACGAGCAAGCCCGCTCAAACTCCAGTGAATCCAACCAGTAACACTACCGTACAGTCCGGTCTGTCCGTCTGATATGTCGCATATCTTGCCTAGGGGTGGTAAACGTCAGACCCCAATAGCTCGATAAGTCGTGTCGATATGAGGTCTATAACACTTCGAGAAACTACTGGTAACACTTACCAGTAAATCTCAGCAACCCTGGCCAGGGATTTCCTGTTATAGCCAATCGAACACAGCGCAACATCAACTCCCTATACCGGGAGAGACGAATCCCCTCCTATCGCTCATTGCCTCCATGTGACTCGGGACTGTACCCAAAAACCACCGTTTTGCACGCCCTCTTGGACGTGGTAAGATGGAAATCAAAGCACAGTGGGAACCACACAAGACTCTATGACGATCTCGGGTCAACAGACTACTCTGTACCAGTGTCACCAGAGAACTGCCATCTGACGTGAGGTATAATACCATCTGGGAGTTCTCGGCGAGTCCGTCCAGTGTACCCAGTCTCTACTGAGCACCCGTATATCTCCTCTGATGTCAAACACCAATGGATATGGGATCATCCATCGCCCATCTGTATGGGTCGAGAAGGTATACGCTAGTCTACTCTGGTATATCGATGCCCCGTCTCGATACACCCACGACTAGGGACTTTGAAGGATGTACTTATGGACTACCATGTCCCCACTAGTATGATCCGCATCATAGTTCAGGTAGTCAAGTACAGATCCTAAGGGCTTTACCAACATGTAACAGGGAGACAATCAGTGTACACGTTAAGGTAAAGATCAACCAGATAGCATACTATCATGTCGAGCAAGAAAGTCCTCACTATATATGTCCCAGCATCCACTACAATATACATCCTATGTATAGTAATGGCCTCTAGGGCATACATATAACTAACAGGAGGGACCCATTGGAAATTGTTTTGGTTTGGAACCGTGTTTTGAGAGTGTGATTGGTTCCAAGCAAAATTAGGGTGATTCCTCCAACCCTGATTATATGTGGAAGAAAAAGGATCGTTTCTAGGTCTTTGAAATGCGGCGTTGGTATGCTCACGACCTTGAAACAGACATTCTTCCATCAAGTGAGACGGATCAGAACAGCAGCCACATACAGTTTTGGAAAGTGACATTTGATTAAGGGAGGCAGCTAAAAATTTGTTTTCCATAGTCTCGAGTTTCTTGTGTATAGCTGAAATATCAGCTCTAACTCCTATGGAAACATCTGATTGGTTGTTGCCACTCCTAAATGATGGACTTTCCCACTGTAAAGATTTTTTAGCGAACTCTTCTAAATATCGCCAAGCTTCCCCATCATCCTTGGTCATGAAGGTGCCTCGACACATGTTTTCAAGACTCTGTTTAGTGTTAACGTTACTGCCCTCATAGATGAATCGGCAAAGCTCCCATCTAGGGATGCCGTGATGAGGACACTGAACCAAAAGATCCTTGAAACGTTCAAAGCATTTAGAGAATGGTTCAGCAGGGAGCTGGGCAAATTGATTCAGTTCGCTACGGATTCGAGCTGTCTTTTGTATTGGGTAAAATTTCTTAAGGAATGCAGCGACTAATTCTTCCCAATTCGTAATAGAGTGTGTGGTAGTGTTATATAGCCACTTCTCAGCTATATCGCAAAAGGTAAATGGAAGAAGTCGTAGACGCATAGCATCCACTGAAAGTTGTGACGTACCCATCATTGCGCACACGTTTTCAAATTTGGTAATGAAAACGTAAGCGTCCTCAGTCTCGAGTTCGTGGAATTTGGGTAAAAGATTGATATATTGGGGTTTAATCTCAAAGTTATCCCCATTGGCTGGTGGTGTGGATAAGCTGGTCGAAAGAGGACCTCGAATAGGGTAGCACCTCTCCTGGAGAGAGATGGGGGGTGGATTCTGCGCACCAACGGACGGCGGCAGATTAGGGTTAAAGAAGTTTTATGGAGGTGGATCCATCGGTATGGGTGTGGTAGTAGGTAAAGGAAAGGTAAACGGAGAAAGATCGACTTCGGAGTCGATAAAGGGCACACGGACTAAACGGGCACTAGAATCCCGTGTCCAGCCTATCTTGTACTAAAAAGGGTTAGTACAAGTAGCAGCGTTGGCTTATAATTAGGGGTAATGAGTGAATGCTGTGTTTGCTTTGAAAAAGGGACGGATTTTTTTTTTGAAAAAATGATGCGACACAACAAATGCAGCACACAACCCTAGAATCTAGTGGTCACCTAGGTCCGGCTCTAGACCGCTCCTAACTGCCAAAAGACAAGTCGCAGGATAGAATCCTCCACTGCCTCTTTGTTCCCCTGTGGCCAGGTAAGTGGGAAGGTACTCCACTACGTAAGTAGTGGGCCTAATTAATAACCACTAGCCTTCGACACACTTTCCTAAGCACCACAAGAAAACGCGGATAAGAAATGAATTACCCACGACCTTCTTCTGTCCTAATTGAGCGCGACAGTTCTTAGAGTCATCGCTAGATTTCTTTTAGTTAATGTGGGTCAATGCGATGCAAGTTTTGTGGTTTTCGGGGCCTAGGAAGGGTAATGAAATCCCCACCTAATTTGGATTTGGCCGTGCCTCTTAATATCCGTATTTAGAATGCAAACAACCAAGAATCAAAATCACGCACAAATTTAATTTTGCAATTTGCGAGCTGCGATTCTTTGCAAAGAATCCTGCAGAAAATTGTCAGTTGGAGCTAAAAAGAGGAGATAGGAGAAGGTAAGAAAGTACCCGAAACAAAAATTTTGCAGAGATCCCTCAAAGGGGCCGCGGTTCCGCCGCGAATGCCCTCTAATGCCGCCCTTCCGCGGTCAGAAATGGGAACACTGCACCAAAATTTTTCTGCAGCCTCCTGTTGACTCCCTCAGCTCTCTGGAATTTTCCAAAATTTTTTCCAAATTCCTAGAAAGCTCCAGATCACCTTGCAATGAAACACAACAAATTGTTTAGGGTTTGCACGAATTTTGATCTCAAAAATCACAATGAAATAAATCTTTCAATTCAAAACTATAATATGAAACGAATTAGCGCATGATCCCCGGCAACGGCGCCATTTGATTGAAAAGAATTCTTGTTTGTGTAGTATTTGAAATTGTAAAGAAATCACAACCAAAAATTATTTGACCGCAATCAACTATGGTGTCAGTTGTAGATCGTAAGCGAGTGCGGATCGTCCACAGGGATTGTGCGATTCGTTTTTATATTTGATTTGTTTGAATTGAAAAGTTAATCGAAAAGAAAACAAAACATGATTCAAGATTTTATCGATTGATTCAGGTGTCACTGGTCTAATCAAGAATCAAGAAAATGATAAACAATCGAGAATTTGGTTTCAACGATATTTCCAACAAAAATGTCAAGAATCTAAATGAGGCTCGCAGGAATCGATCGGATCTATAGACGTGATGTAATCTCAAGATAACGTGTTCTTGTCCTTCGAAGAATTGATACTAGATCGATGATGATCGACGAGAGTTAGGGCTTTCTCGTGAAACTAGGGTTTCATCATTTAACCCTTGTTCTTTCGTCGATATCATTCACATTCTAGCCTCTAGCAATTTCAAGAAACGATCGTAACTCCCCAATTTCGAGCGATATCAATCAAGAAAGCATCGTAACGAAATGGGTTGTCGGTTCTTGAACTTGCTAGGGTTTACAAAACTCGTAGGAATCAAGAATCGTTTTAAGATATATTACATCATCATTCTATTGATCGTCTCGACTCCTCGACGAGCGGAGTATTACTCAAACATCACAACAAGAACTACAACTAGAAATTGAGATCGAATCATGATGCAAGAATTTAAAGAAAACAAGATAAAAGAATATCATATTTTATTTATATCAACAATTTGATTACAGTCGCTCAAGAACTACAAGAGGAAGAACTAAATTGTCGAATTTGGCGTCGCTCGGCTCCGTAAGTCGCGGATCGGCTTGGACCACTTGCTCCGTTGAAGATTGGCTCGACTCATAAAAGGTTGCAGGGCTTCTTGCTTGATTTGGTGCTCGGGAATCTTGGCTTTTGATTGGAATTAGGGTTAGGGTTTCACACAAGTCTTGTCGCTAGACTTGTGGAAGAAGAAGATGAAGGGGGTAAATTGAAGAAGTATCTAAGTCTTGGATAATGGATCCAAGTATCAAGTATCAAGTATCAAATATCAAGTATATCCCTCAACCTTAGGTTTAGGCTTCTATTTATAGACTTCCCAAACCCTAGGTCTAGGCTTGAAATTCCAATTCCCTCCAAAAGTTTGTTGAGGAGTTTCTAGAAAGAGTTTGTTAGGAGCTAGCTTAGGTTTTAAGCTAGGATTAATTAAGCATTAGAAACCCTAGTTTGCTGATCTGGCAAAAACCTCTGGAGTCTTCTAGAACTTGGAGTGTCTTTCTGAGCTTTAGGAGCTGAGGTAAGCATTGTGCAGCAAAATTAGGTGGATGAAGTGGCAAGACCGCCGCGGAACCGCGGCGCAAGACGGCTCCGGCCGCGGTTCCGCGGCCATGTTGGCTCCTTGGGGCTTGGGGCTTCTTCTGTGATCTTGGGCTAATATTTGGAGCTTTAGCTGATATGTTGAATTGTATTTTGCCTTTTGGATTGCTACCGGATCTACAAACTTGGAGTTGTGTAATGTTTGATCAGCACCATGTAAATTTTTGGCTTTACTTCTGGGTTTTCCTGCATAGATCTCAAAACAAGCGTTGCGCAATATAGAGATGATGCGATGCCATGAAATGCGGTCAATTTCCTTTATAGTGCCGGTTTTAGAGTCTAACACATGCAATCTGAGATTTAACGACTGATTTGCTAATATGTGAAATATGAATACCGTACACTTCTAAATGAATGCAAATGATAAGAAAATTGCCGGTTAAAAGATGCAGTATTTTTGACTGATCAGTGAGCTGATGCGGTATCTGTAGCAAAAGATGATAGATGGATAGCGGAATAGCCTGCCTCGACTACTCTGGGGAACAACCTGAAACACCTGTGGCACAACGGTGGTGAGTTGCCAACTTGTGAATAGTAGATAACATATGCAGGTAATCGCAGGAATGTACGTACAGCATGAATCTAAGATATGCGATTACAGTAATAACATGCCATGCAAATGCTGAATAATGGAAAGTACACTAGCAGGTACAATCAATATGTAAGGCAATAATAACATGACAATAGCGTGCAATAAGGATATGAGAATGCAAATATGCAGCTATCATGAAGTGTACACTAACAGGTACTCCTAATACATGGAACAGTGCATAAGTGAAAAGGTACGAGGTATGGAGTGAAATATGTCATCCACGGAATCCTGTCATCGTGGTAGGATCACAATTCATCAAGGCACTCAAATCCCAATTCCTCAAATCAGCCCCCACATTGGGCTCTCACATCATATAAGTCTCACATCTCCTCAATGTACAATATCGAGTAATCTCCTATATCCCGAATGTACAAATCAGTAATCACATAGGTATGTCCAATATCCAATCTCAATGAATCACCTAATATCCTAAGTCAAATCTCAAGTAAGAATCTAACATCCTAAAGGTAAATATATACAGAAATAAGTATGATGGGGGCAATACACATATATTAGCGTCCCATTCCACTAATATTGGTGTAAGGGTATATATAACAACGTCTAAATCCCCTGTTATATATACAAAGGTGTTAAAGAAATATCATGAAAACCATGTGCCAAGTATCGACACAGAAATCCTGATCACGTATCATACGCTATCTCGAAAGCACGAGTGCCTAGCTCTGACCCTCGCCTTTCGACGTATGCATACGTACATGACTCCCAACAGTATCTCCATGATCCCCGCCGAGTCATCAGTACTGTCACCGGTAGGTACTCGCCCGCCTCCAGGCTCAATCGGCAATATCCATCGATCTTCTTGCCGAGGGGAACCATACCGGGCCCCACCATGTACCCTCATACGGCAACCATACCTCGTATGGAGTATATAATCAGAACCGATAAATCTCATGGTGGCTGCGCAAATATCATATCAAGGAAACCGGGTTTTTCAATGTATGCATCATTTCATGAACTCCCACGGTTCCCAAATCCAGAAATCGTCATGTGAAATCAAAATAAGAATGCGCAAATCCAGGAATACATATATGCGATATATCTGAAATGCGAGCATATAAATGAAAATATGTAGCCGAAACCAGATGTATGCGAAATCAATAAGGTACAGCTAAGTATAGGTTTCTACCTATAAGTAAAAGATGTCGTATACCCCCCTGGGTATAAGTAAAATATGAAGGATACCCCACCCGGGTATAAGTAAAATATGTGCAAGGTATACCTGTAGCTGTATCGCAAGGTGTAGATGTACCTATCACTAATGGTAAGATACAATATAGGTATACCGATAAGCTAGATGTCATGTATGATAAGCAATATATTATCAAAAAGGGGTTGTGTGTGACATGGCAATTATTGACGGTGTGTGTGTAGCATACAATCCGTGCTCGTGCAACATGAACCGTCAATAATATGTGCAGTGTCCTACGGCAGCTAGTCACAGTACAGCTATATCAAGGAAATATGGTAAAGGCGCAATTCTAACAATGACGTAGAATATGCGACAGGTATTTGAATCCTAGCCCAGACGCATAATGCCATGCGGGCGATTCCCCTGTAGATGTTAAATCTACTCACCTACGCTCTACGCTAGGTGAATCCTACCATCTGCTCCCCTCTGTAGCCGTGTCCGTAGTCCCTGCCTGCAAACCTGCAAATAAGACATGGAAATCATATATAAGCCAAATATTCCGCAAAACGCGATATCGAACAAAAACGAGAAACTCGTGTCGCGAACTAAACGCGCGTGTGCACGATACGCTGAATCGTGTGTATACGCGTCTAAAACTATCGCGACACGCCGCGATACGCTGGATCACAGAACCCACTCACGTATCGCGCGTATCGCGCAAACACAACGGACATGAAAAACGGTATATTGTCGCAGATTTTCCTACTGGTCAAATCTTACAAAACTAGACATGCCAAAACACAAGACAACACAGCAGGGTACCCTAGCCAAGACCCCAACACCCATGTCCACTTCCTGGCCGCAATTTGCGGCCAGATGCATTAAATCTGTGGCCATGATGAAACATTTGGGGCTCATGTTCTGGTGGTGGTATCTAGACCTAGTGTACATGCCCCAGTTTTCTCAATTTTAACCTGAAGGTCCCGGGTCAATAGCAGATCACATAAAGCCAATACATCGCTTTAAAATCACCTATTCGCACTAAAAAGAAACCCTATGGTATTTTAGTGTAATCTGGGTCAAATCTCTGTTCAAGTGGACCTAATAACACTTAAATAGGTAGGGTTAACTAACACAATCACCAATTAGCCACAACATCTCACAAATCACCATAATTAGCACTAAACTAGCTAATTAACACTAACCGACACCAATTAACACATAAGCTTAGCAAACCATGAAATGGGGTTCATGAAATATACCCTAATGAACCCTAGAAAGCTGGTGAAGAAGTGAAAGGAACTGCTGCAAGTTGCTAGAGCTCCTGCTGCAGCTGCTACTGATGATGTCTGCTGCTGCTGATGGATGCTAGTGTTGGAGCTGCTGCTGCCGCCTTGCTCTGCTGTTGTGTGTGTGTTGCTTATGAAGCTGCTGCTGGAGCTGAAGCAGGGGTGTGCGTGTGTTTGTGTGAGTTTGAGAGTGAGAGGATGAGAGAAATGAGTCAGAATGAGAGAACACCAACAAGTCAACCCCCTCTTCTCTCTCTCTCTCTCTTTTCATTAATTGAAGGCATGGGCAAGCCATCATGCCTCATAATGCACTCTCTCTCTCTCTCACCAAGTCAACACAAAGCAATCATTTAAAAAAAACCTTTTTAAATTCATTTTATTTTTGAAAAGAACCATATACAAATAAAAACCCAAAAGCACCTAATTCAATATTAAACTAGATTAGGGAATGGTTAGTTCACCATGTTGCTAATCATGGTTAAACCCCCAAAAACAACCCTAGTTATCATGCACAAGTGTGTGAAAACCTAGGAAATATCTAATAAAATACTCATTAAATAGGATAAAATATTTGAAATTTAATTTGGTAAACTTTTTATTAAAAACCATATATTAAAATATAATTAGCCACAAAACACATTATAAGGTGTTACAATCTCCCCCCTTTAAAAGTAATTCGTCCCCGAATTAAAAAATATACTGTTACGCGTACCTTCAAAGAGAAGATTACAACCCTCAAATCTCGCTCGCAGCCTCCCAAGTGATTTCCTCACTATACGGCTACGTCCAAGAAAAACCCTTCACAGATGGCAAGACCCTTAACCGACGTTTCTCCACCTGCCGAGCCATTAACACACATGGCTGCTGATGAACGAAAGATCGCGTCCAAGCTAATTCGTCTGGTGCCAAATCATGTGAGAAAGGTCAAGAAGGTAATTGTAAAGTATCATCAGGAGGAATACGGGGTGAAAACTTAATAATCTGGGCGGAAGTGCCAAATTAAAGGCAACGAAACTAACTCGCTTATAGGATCTCGAAAGGACCTACAATCCCGGGACAAGCTTCCCAAAATCCAACACGTCATTCATCGGAAAGTCCGTAGGAATACATGATCTGTCCCTGCAAACTCGAGTCTATGACCAACGCAGTCGGCATAAGACCTCGGTTCGCCAGGGACAATTTCCATCCTGACCTAACACAACTGGACCATCTCCGAAGTCTTTAGACATAGCTGGAGTCTAAAATCCTACTTACGCAGAGTCAAAAAAACAACAGACTGGTGATCGACACGACCTAACCCCTAAGCCTAAAGGTGGCCAATTGGAGTGTCTCCTGATAACAGCTATCGAAGGAGAACCCTAACGATGGCGAGTGACGATCCCCAACTGCCGACAACAATCAAAACAAACACACAACTTAACAAGGAACAACTGAGCAAACTGAGTATAACCGGACGACAAGAATCTGAATGGCGTCACACCCTGAGTAAACTTGGGTAGAAACCATAACGAAATTCGTGGAGATCTGCTCCCACTCCTACTTCGGAACGGTAAAAGGTTGCTACTCTCCTGCCGGCCTCAGATGCTCGACCCAAGCACACAACAAGACAGACACCTTGAAATGAAACCTGAAACTTCTCTTTACATCCCTGTCCACCCGTAACTATCTCACAAGTCACGTTAAATGTTGGTGGAACTTGAATGCATATAGAGAGTTGACAGATGTGCATGATCTAGGATTACACGTCTCTACCTGATAACATCAGGTACACCCACGCGTCCCTAACATAGCACACCGTGTCACAAATCAAGGACTTCGAATCATTACCCAGCCGAGTATGCTCAAGTATCTCTGACGAACGAGCATCGGCGGGCAGTGTCTCGTGAAAGCGATTTAAGGAAAGTGGTCGGGCGCGGACATGAGCAAGCTGTACCCTCCGTAGAGACGAACTTAAGCTGTACTCAACGATCACACAAGAACTGTAAATCAGCAGAAGGCTATCACAACAATCAAAATCCGCTGCAGGAAGATGTACATTAGGCTCTGGTGGTCCGTGAAAATCTGACATGACACTCGAACAGATAGTGTCTCTAAATCTCCAACGCAAAACCACCGCGGCCATCTCCAGATCATGAGTGGAATATCCTTCTCGTACTTCCTCCAAATGTAGGGAAGCAAAAGCGATAACTCTACAGTGTCGCCTCAGTACACACTCGAGCCCCACTCAAGAAACATTACAGTTAAACAACAAGGTCGCCCGAACCAGAGGCACAGAAAGACTGATGTAGTTGTTAACAGAATTTTCAACTGCTGAAAACTCCGCACACATGCCTCAGTCCACAGAAAAGAAACCTCCCTTCCGGTCCATTCAGTCGACGGTGCAGCACTACTCTAGCAATCCTGCATGAAACGGTGGTAAAAACCTGCTAAGCCCAAAAATCTGCGGACCTCCGTCCTGCACACAAGTCTGGGCCTAAGCTGTACGGCCGCGATCTCCCTCGGAACCATACGAAACCGTCTCCCATGACTACAAGACCTAGGAGTCCACACAAAACAAGCCTGAAGAAACACTTCGAGAATTTAGCAAACTGCTAGTGCTCTCCCAGTATCTGCATAACAAATCCTCAAGTGCTGCTCCTGTTCCTCAAGACACATTAGATAGACCAGAATGTCGTAAATAACACAACAATAACTGGTCGAGGAACGGCCTGCAGAAATCCAGTTCATCACATCTACGAATGCTGCTAGGGCATCAGTGAATCCAACGACTCACAAAAACACACAAAGCCCATCGCACGCATAAAGCAGTCTCCGGAATGCCATCTCCCCAAATCCGCAATAATAATGACCTGATCCCAAACAAACTTAGAAAATGTCTCGCACTGTGGAGCTGATCGAAGAAATCGTCACGGCGAGGTGAAGGATACCTATCCGCACCGTAAGCCGGTTCAATTAACGATCCGTCGATACGCAACCCTAAACTGCCGTCTTTCTCATTGACGAACAGTAATAGGAGCTTCCAAAAGCGAAACACTCAGACGCACAAAACTCCCCAAACCACAACTCGGCAGTTGATCCTTAAGCTCCCTAAGCTTCGCCGGCTCATCCGAAACAACGTCGGAAAATATCTCGCACGAAAGGAACACCGGTCAAACAAACTCTCTGTGGCTACGGTATCACGAATGAACGCCAAGAATCCACGACATCTCCTCAGAAGCCGACTAGCGAAAAAGGCTGAATTCAAGCTGTGAGAGGCGGCACAACTATCCACCTGCACAACAAGAACTGACTTGCCGGAAAAACAAACCTGACTGTATCCTCACGGTAGTCCACAGACGCCTAGCACGTAACTAAACAGTCCGTGCCCAGGAGAACGTCAAATCCAACATCTCTAGAAGGATCAAAATGACGGACGAATCTCTATCTCCTATCCGATTGGCACACAACTGAAATACGTGTCGCGCAACAAAAGAATCGCTGACTGAAGTTAGCACAACAATGACTAATCTACCCAACCATGACACAAGCATGAAAAACAAATGAATACATCAAAAGAACATGCGAATTAAGGATACCTGAGAACTCTGCATTGGACGCCTGCGCGTCCCGATGAGTAGAAGCAAACTCCTGTGTCTGCCATCTACCCGCAGCTGGCTGAACTCCTCTGGTAGACTGAGCCCTCTGAGCGAACCTTCCACGTCCACGGCCTCTCTGGAAACGATCCTGACGAGGTGCTAAGGAACAATCCCTGATGAAGTGCTGGAGGCTTCCGCATCGAAAACATCCACGCGCTGACCCTCCTGGGAATGAGAGCTGAACGACTGTCCTCGTCCTAAGCCTCTACTACTACCACGACGGCCACGAAATCTATCTCGATGACCAAACCTATGTCTCTAGGCTAGTACACTGGTACGAGTCCTCCACTGTCCTGGAATATATGCCTCATCAACTGGAGCTGCAACCACTGGTGCTATGTAGGTGACAGACTGCTGCATGCTGATCGTAAGTGACAACTGAGTAACAGGGGTGACAACCTCCTGTCGTAGCTCCCGAAGGACATCAACCAATGAACTCATAGTCTGGCGGAAGTCCTGCATCTCTGCCAAAAGTCTATCAATAGTATATGTCGTAGGCTGATCCGTCTGCACCTGTACAACTAGAGTGCCATCCTGGTCAGTACTCGTCTCACCCGAGCCAACTTTGACCTCGGCCCTCGCTGTATCACTCTGAGTCCCCATAGTCATCGGCGGCAAGGCAATAAATAGATATAAGATTCGATAAGGATAAGAAAATCGAATCACAAGGATATGAATCATCAAGGGAGGAATTTCAAGCAATTTATACTTAGGTCACTTTAAGCGAAGTATCGCATCATGGGTATGCTGCAGACATACACACACTACGTTATTTTGCTTAAGCTACCTACTCCATAATACTAAGGTCATCCTACACTTCGAAAGGTAAAACCTAGCGCTCTGATACCAACTTTGTCACGACCCAAAATTTGCCCGTGACGGCCCTAATACTATGCAACACCTAAAGACGTAACGCAGTAAAAGAAAGCCAAAACCCAGAAATCTAAACCAAGAAAATACGGAAAAGATAATATAAGTTTTTGAAACATTTGAAATCGCAACCCAAATTCTTTAAAAGTCCTACTTTCTTTCTTTAAAATTTTGGCAACACCCCCTTTTTGTAAAAACTAGCCAAGATGAATACAATATAAATATACGATGCCGTAGCGAAGAAATAAAGACAGTAGAGAGAAAGTTGTATATAAAAGACAACAAATCCACAATTAATATACAATAACGTCCTCACCAAGTCTCTAAGTCAACAACATAATAGTAGATGGAGAGTACAAGATACAACGAATGTACAATATGAAATACAGATAATCATCTAACCCACCGAAGCAAAATAGTACTGTGAGCTTGTTAGTTATATGTATGCCCTAGAGGCCATTACTGTACATTGGATGTATATTGTAGTGGATGCTGGGACATATATAGGAAGGACTTTCTTGCTCGACATGATAGTACGCTATCTGGTTGCACTTTATCTTAACATGTATACTTTTTGTCTCTCTGATTACATGTTGATAAAGCCCTTAGGATGTGTACTCGACTTCCAGGACTATGATGTAGATCATACTAGTGGGGCCTGGGTAGTCCATGAGTACATCCTTGAAATGTTCCTAGTCGAGGGAATATCGAGACGGGGCATCGATATTCCAGAGTAGACTAGCGCATATCTTCTCGACTCATGCGATGGGCGATGGATGATCCCATATCCATTGGTGTTTGACATCGAAGATGGTATGCGGGTGCTCAGTAGAGACTGGGTACACTGAACGGACTCGCCGAGAACTCCCAAATGGTATTATACCTCACGTCAGATGGCAGTTCTCTGGTGACACTGGTACAGCTTAGTCTGTTGACCCGAGATCGTCATAGAGTCTTATGTGTCTCCCACTGTCCTTTGATTTCCACCCTACCACGGCTCTACTGAGGCGTGCAAACAGGTGGTTTTTGGGTACAGTCCCGATTCACATGGAGGCAATGAGCGATAGGAGGGGATTCGTCTCTCCCGGTATTTGGGGTTGATGTTGTGCTATGCTCGACTGGCCATAACAGGAAATCCCTGGCCAGGGTTGCTGTGATATACTGGTAAGAGTTATCAGTAGTTTCACGAATGTTATGGACCTCAAGTCGGCATGACTTATCGAGCTATTGGGGTCTGACGTTTACCACCCCTAGGCGAGATATGCGACATATCAGACGAACAGACCGGACTGTACGGTAAGTGTTACTGGTTGGATTCACAGGAGTGTGAGCAGGCTTGCTCGTCGATCTTCTGATCACTCAATACCCGGGTGGCCGTTACGTTTAGCAGACCGCTTGCGGCTTGTGGGTGTTTGATATGATCATCATCTGCTGCCGGCGTATTGACGTGTCTTCAGAGTCCTACACAGAGGTTTCCTAGCTCAAGCGAAACGAAATAGGGGCGCATATGAGATATGTGCGGGACCGAGAATAATTCGTGTATGTGATACCGTATTTCATTCTCGCGACGAATGTATCGATTGGTTATATGCGATATAACCTAGTTATCGAATCAAGGATTGATTCGATAAGCCGATACATTGGATACTAGCCGGTTATATGCGACATGACCGGATCATTGAATCAAGTGTTGATTTAATGATTTAATGTATAATTATATATTTGATATATTACTTTGCATTAACTAGTATTGGTTCACTTTAAATGGATTTACTCACTTAGTTTGTGCACATTGCATATGTGATATATTTTGTGCACATGATTGTATCATGTTTAATGATACATGCAAGCTAGGGTTAGTGTAAAGAATTAGACCATGGTTAAGATTAAGATTAGGGTTTTCTTTTTCTTATTTAATTTTGGAAAAAGAAAATGATAAAGAAAATGAAATGGTGGCTTATTTTGTTTGTAGTTGAAGTTTCTTGAAACTTTGACTAAGTAACCATTTTGTCTTCTTTCTTAACCCTAACTCTTCATATTAACCTTAGTCAATTCTCTACACCTAACTAAGGTTAATGATATGATAAGTATTATATTTTCTTTTCTATTTAATTAACTTATCATATCTTCTTCTTCTTCTTCATCTTCTTCCTTCAATGAAGAAAGCTTGCTACTCCAATGGCAAGTGATGAAAACTAGTGAGAAATCCAAATCTAAAGTTTACCCACTTCCTATTTCTTCATCCTCTACCTCTTGCTAAGTAGTATAGGGTGTTTCCTTCACAAGTTTTCCCGACTTGGTGAAGTTGGAGCTTGTTCTAGCGATGCCTCGACGTAGATCATCTTCGGCATCGAACCGACGATCAAGCCCGCCCATTCTTCGATGATGCCAATGCTAGAGTCGTGAGTTCGATTTGGACAGCGGAGGGAGATCATCGTGGAGCTTAGGAAGTGGTGGACCGGATCTACAAAGGTTGTAGCCCCTTCCCTATTTCTACTTTTCCGTTTGCATGCTTGCTTTGCCTATTTATCTAGTTAACGATCCGTATTAGGGTTTTAGGCACTAGGAATTTTTGATTTGTGCATGTTTGATCACTTGTGAGACTCCATTAGAGTGCCTAGGAACCCTACAGTGGTATCAGAGCCTAGCTAGAGCCTTAGGCGAAGTCCCGACGGAGTTAGAAGTCCGATTGACCCAAAACCCCGACCCGAATATTGCTCTCTGGACATTTCTGTAAAAATAGGATTTTTCCACATTAAAAATATTCAGAAAAATCAGCAGGAAGATCTAAGATATACTGTAAAATTCGTGGTCCTGATTCCATAAAGGTGGCGCGGATCCGCGGCCTTACAAGAGGCTCATGCGGCGGATCCGCGGCGTTTTTGTCGTTTTGTGCATCCAATTTTGCACAGTAATTCTTAGTTGTCTGTGCTGGTTTTCCTGGGGATTTTTAATAATTTGTAAAAAACTATCCGGTTCCTTCAACGATATCATGTTCATTACGTTAAAGGTTTTTCGCCAAAAACCATTCGTAGCCCTCCTTCAATTCAGACGGGTAGCACTTAATATTCATGCTATGTTTGTTGGCCTTCGTCATGGCATAATGTATGGTAGCTATTTGTTACTTTTCTGTTGCATAGATAGATGCGTTGGTTTGGGACAGTCATACTACTATTTTGGCCTTCGTTAAGGTTATTTACGGGTGGGTTCAAATTAACCTGGACAATAACGGGTAGAACTTGACATCAGACTTGTGATATGTTGGCCTTTGTCAAGGTCATAAGAGCATGGGCTAAAAATTACATCGAGAGTTTCAAACATACAGAAAACTTTCCAGGCACACGCATACGATCTGGAGTGTGATAACTTGAGTGGATTCCATCAGGTTATCATGCGATGATAGTTGGATCCCGATTCCCACTGATGAGTTGGTTTACTCCTCGGGTGATTTTAGATGATCCCGACTAATTCTTCTTTCATGTTTGGAGGAGAATTTGAGGAAATAGTGGGAGACATCCTGATTAGATAAAGTGATTGACCATTCTGATCTAGGTTAGAGTTCATGCTGAGTGTTTCTTTTCTCTCTCTCTTTGGCAGCGACCATGGCCCGACCCTAGACTATAACTCGGTAACCAAGTAAACCGAACCTTCTTAAAACACATTGACTTTTAGATTGTCAGAGTTGCATACTTCATTGCCACTCTAACTTTTACCCTTTGCATTTCTCCGGAACTTTCCGTATCATTACGAAGATCCACAGTTATTTGAAATGACCATCGTATAGTTACATACGAACTCGAAGAAACTTGTTTCAGATTCGGGAATGGTTTCCAGTTCTGGAGAAATTGAATAGGACTATTCTGTTGTCTTTTCCTTTTACCTTCTCTCAGGTTGTGAGGGCTCATAGGATTAGGGGAGGGTACACCTATTGCGCTTATTGGATAGTCTTCTTTCAAACCATAGGCAGGTGCCGAAAGGTGGGAAAGGAAGAAAACCAATTAGCGTAAGTGTGGTGTACAGATGGTAATAAGTGAAGACAAATTAAAGGGATTAGAAAGAGGGCAAAGTAAAATGCGACTCCTATCACTCACGACCAAACCGTGTATTTCATCGCCACTCCTACTTCACCTTTGTATTTCTCCAGTTCAGGAGAAATTGAATAGGATTATTCAGTTTGTATTTTATCTTTACCTTCTCTCAGGTTGCGAGGGCTCCTAGGATTAGAAGAGTACACCTATTACGCTTATTGTATAGTCTTCTTCCAAACCATAGGCTGGTGCCGAACGGTAGGGAAGGAAGAAAACCATTTAGCCTAAGGATGGTGTACAGAAGGTAATGAGTAAAGACAAATAAAAGGATTTGGAGAGATGGCAAAGAAATATACAGTTACAGCCAGGAATATGGATAATGGAAGAGGCATTACTAGGAATACCCGGTTACCCCTTCGAAACATTTTCATGTTTCAGTTTCCCTATGCGTTGTTAATTGAAAACTGATTTACCAATTAGATCCTTACTCCAGGGTATGTATTTACCTGGTTTAATTCTCACATGTTTGGTTTTACATATGGTGAGTGGGAGTAAGTTATTGGAAATTAGATGATTATATCCTCATTATATCGGAATTCGTTGGAATTGGTGATATTTGAGGAAATCCCTTGGGTTTTGCCTGATGGAAAATATTTGGTTTAGAATATCCGTTGTTATGCACCAATTTAAAATTGATATATCTATAGGTTTATTTTATAAAGTGACATATAAAATTTTGAAATTATATCGATGACATTTACCAATATCAGTTGATGATTGGGTAAAGAGCATTAAACAACGGTGTAATTCTTCTTAACCATAGTACAGATTTCAACCTACGACGCACAGGGTATGAGTTATTCAACTCATAGGCCTTATACAAAGTATTGTATGTTGTCTAGTGTCCATTAGGACAGAGGGGATGGTACTCCTACTATATTCTGTATACTTATGACTTCTCCAGTTTTAGACAAGTTTTTCGTAGAAATACAAGGTCCAAATTTTAAGAAGTTATAGGTATAAGAATAAAGTAGAGAACCAGGTGTTGCAAGTATCAGGATTCTTCAAGGTGATCGAAGATGTGGATACTTGTGTTTGGTATTCAGTTGATAGTAATGGTTTTGAGAACTTGCTTCTCTTTCAGATTACTCATATCTGGATGCACTCCTAAATTGAGTAATGTTGATCGGCCTCTCTCCATTTAGTTGACATGCACTGGAGACAACTGCATGATTTGAATCATTTTCCAATTAAATCAGTGCCTCTGTTTCTATATTGTATATAGAATGGTTCATATCTTAACGATGTTAAGGTATATGGAGTGGTCCAGCTTATACTTAAAACTAGACTCTGGATAACTCAAAAGACGTTTCTGTAATGGCAGTTTGTGGGTTATCCTGGGCGATGACGAGGGGTAACTTTCTACTATTTGGAAGATCAATAGTGATATTGTTCTTGACTCGCCACAGTTTTAGTAAAATGGACTTTTTTAGAAAACAGTAGTGGGAGTATGGTAGAACTGGAAGTGATTCCAGAACCACAAACGATTACTGAAAATTTAATAGAACCTAAAGATTCGATCAGGTTTGAAATTCCATTAGCCACTCCTTAGGTATGGTGGGTAACCTCAAGCAACCGAGACGTACTTCGGTATCCTCAAAGACGGTGACAGGGAAGTTCTTGTTTACCCAGACTTGCCATTGCTGTTGTTCTAGACTATGAGACCCGACATGAGGATGACTATAGCGTCGTTCTAAACTAGCTTTAGAAGTGCATGAGTATATGACTCTGCCAGAGGGTTGTTGTAGTCAGTGGGAGCAGTGGAAGCATAGTGGACAAGTAGCTTGTGTCTATTTATAGACTAAAGCGAACTTAGAGGAGATAAATCATCAATTTTTGATATGACAGTCATAGGTTTTGATTTCATCAGAATAGGAGATGGATCTGTTAAGAAGGTAGTAGGGTGTGATGTCCTGGTATTTGGATGACATACACTTTGTAGGAAGTGAAATTCCTACACTACGATCGGTTATACTGTGGTTGTCACACAGTGGTTTCTCCACATAGGATATAGATATTATATCTGGCATTCTGGTTACTAGATCTATGGTTTTAGATTTAGATTTGGGTAGTTTCCCAATCCGGGTACTTAGATAGTATTCTAAAGGTGTTTTAAAATTGACGACTCCTGGCATGGTGTTGTACCTACAGGTGATGGAGTTACCCTCTCTAAAGGTGTCTTACAAACTAAAGGGGAGAGGGATGTGCATGATTGGCATATCATTTGCTTAAGCAATTGAGTCAATCATGAGATGTCAAGTACCACACCAGATGTTATTTTTGCACTTGATGCAATAAGTTTATATTAATCCAATCCTGGAGAAACATTCAGAAGCAGTTTATGAACATAAATGGATGTTCTAGGGATTTGGTAACAGTAGCCTCCTTCGGGAGATGGTTATCATTCCAGGCTTCTAAGGTGACCTGGATGACAGAGTGACTGTCAGAGTTATAGTTTTCCCTCTTTTGAGGTGTAGTAGTTTGGACAGGTGGTCCAAGAAGATATTGAGGGAGGCATGGCGCAGGATACTGATTTAATTCAGTTGACGATACAGTCGAAAAAGTTTACTGGATTTGGAGTTTATTTATGAACTGGGTCCCATCAAATATCCAGACATATTCTAGGACAGATATTGCTCGTTTCGGGAGATGGCTTTTCTCCGTGAACTTGAGATAAAGAGAGATATAGAAAGAAACAATGGAGAGGATCCACTCACTGAGGCTATTTCTCGAACGCAATAGTTTTACAAACGAGCTTTGTGAAACTGATCAGTAGAGAAGTTGGGGTTTCGGTATCACACGGGCTGGAGTATGCGACACCGCAATAATTAACCTTAAGTGCAAGTGGGAGATTGTTGGCTATAGTGCCCTCATGTCAGTTATTGGATCACAGGCACGTGATTGCAATGATTGTGGAAGGACCTATACCGGTAAAACAGTCTTACTCGAGATGATAATATGCTATCTGGTTTGTCTTTATCATCGTGTACATGCTTCAGGTGACATTACAGATCACTATTACAAGTTGATAGAGCCCTAAGGATTCTTCCTTGACGGCCAGCAGTATGATGGATATCATATACGTGAGGGTTGGGTGGTCTATAAGAACATCCTTAAAGTTTCCTTAGTCGTGGGAGTTTTGAGACTGGGCATCGATACTCCAAGAGTAGACTAGTGTATACGTATCGAGACCCCGACGAGGGGCGTTGGCCGGTATCACAAGCCATTGGTGTCAGTTGGTTCACTTAAGATGTGTACAGGTGCTCATTGGGTTATAAGTACACCGGACGGACTCGCCGGGAACATGCTAGTTGGTATTATACCTATTATCAGATAGCAGTTCCCTGGTGACATGTGTACAGGTTAGTCTATCTGTTAGTTGTATGTATGCCCTAGAGGCCAGTATTGTACAGATGATGTATATTATATTGGATGCTTGGACATATATAGAGAGGACTTTCTTGCTCGACATGATAGTATGCTATCCGGTTGCTCTTTATCTTAACATGTATACCTGTCTCTTGATACTGTCTTGTGGTTACATGTTGGTAAAGACCTTAGGATGTGTACTTGACTACCTGAACAATGATGCAGATCATACTAGTGGGGCCATGGTAGTCCATAAGTTCATCCTTTAATGTTCCTTGTCGTGGGTGTATCGAGACAGGGCATCGATATACCAGAGTAGACTAGCGTATACGCTTCTCGACCCATGAGATGGGCGATGGATGATCCCATATCCATTGGTGTTTGACATCAGAGATGGTATACGGGTGCTCAGTGGAGACTGGGTACACCGGACGGACTCGCCGAGAACTCCCAGATGGTATTATACCTCACGTCAGATGGCAGTTCTCTAGTGACAGTTGTACAGGTTAGTCTGTAGACCCGAGATCATCATAGAGTCTTGTGTGATTCCCACTGTGCTTTGATTTCCACCTTACCACGTCCAAGAGGGCGTGCAAAACGGTGGTTTTTGGGTACAGTCCCGAGTCACATGGAGGCAATGAGCGATAGGAGGGGTTTCTTCTCTCCCGATATTGGGGGTTGATGTTGCGTTATGCTTGATTGGCCAAAACAGGGTAGTCCCTGGCCAGGGCTGTTTTAGAGATTCACTGGTAAGTGTTACCAGTAGTTTCTCGACCCGTTATGAGCCTCACATTGGCACGACTTATCAGTTATTGGGGTCTGACGTTTACCGCCCCTAGACTTGATATGCGACATATCAGACGAGGAGACCGGACTGTACGGCAAGTGTTACCGTCAGGCTTTTGCTGGAGTTGGAGCGGACTTGCTTGCTAATCTTCTGATTGCTCAATACCAGGGTAGCCGTTACGTCCAACTAGTACCGCTGACGGCTTATGCGTGCTTGATGTGATCATCACCTACTGCCGGCGTATTGACGAGTCTTTAGAATCCTACATAGAGGTTTTACTGGCTCAGGCAAAACGAAATAGGAGCAAATATGTGATATGTGTGGGACCGAGAATAATGCATGTTTGTGATACCATATTCTATTCTGACGACTTTTTGTATCGGTCGGTTATATATGATATAGCCGGGTCATCGAATCAAGGGTTGATTCGATAAGTTGATACATTGGATGTTAGTTGGTTATATGTGATATAGCCGGATTATTAAGTCAAGTGTTGATTTGATAATTTAGTGTATAAAATTATATGTGATATAATAATTTACATTAACTTACATTGGTTCACTTAAGCATTTGTTTTTCTCACATGTGCACAACTTTAATATGTATATGTATTAAATTGTGTTTTCATTTTGTATCATGGTAGTTGATACATATTAAATGGGTGTACAAGACTTACACCAAGCCATTTGTGATATTAGGTTTTAATATTTAAATTAAAAACAAAATAAGTGGAATATTAGTTTAATGCATGAAGCTAGTGGAAGCTTATGGATGCATTGACTAAGTCCATTGCATTTTTTTTTACTTAAGATATTTAGTAACGGAACCATCACAATTAGACATGATTATGTCTCTACATGAGTTTGTATATGATACTCACTCACCATGCTTCACTCTCTCACTTGATCATTATTCATTCTCATCTCTTTGTTCGTTTTCTTCCTCAAGCCAAAAGAAAAAGGTTTCTAGGGTTTGATAAAAGTGAGAAAGTATTGTGAGATAAATAATTCTAAAGTGTACCCACTTCCTATTTTATCATCCTCTACTAGACTAGCACTTTAGTTTAGGATGTTTGCTTCACTAATTCTCTAGTTAGTGAAGTAGAAGCTTGAGCTAGCATTCCCTCGACGTAGATCATCTTTGGCTTCGAAGACTTCTAGCAAGATCGCTCCTTTCGCCTCGTGAAGCCATGCAAGGGTCCGGGAGAACCACGATCGTAGCTAAGGGACCACTACAAGGAGCTTATGAAGTGAAGGACCGATCTACAAAGGTTGTATTTCCTTTTTCACTTAGATAGTAAATGGTTTACTATGTTTCTGTATTGTATTCTAACTAACGATTCTAGTTTAGAGTTTCTTTTTAACGGCAAATTTTTAAAAATGGCATGGACGATGCCTCCCGAAACCTCGCTGCCGTCGATAGGAACCCTTCAGTGGTATCAGAGCCAGGTCAAGAAATAATACGGATAATGTTAGATTACGAAAACGAAACAAACTCCGAACTTGAAACCCGAAAAATCATGTTTCTGTCGAATTTAAAACGAGCCCTAAAATTTTTTTAAACAAGTACAAAATCATAATTGTGTGATAACATGAACACTGAAGAAATCTGGAGGCATTCTGACATGTTTGGGCCGGCGACACCCCCCCTCACCGGCCATTTCCGAGCCCCCCCTCCAAATTTCTACAGTGTTCTGTTACATGAGTTTTGGTGCTTCAGGTGTTGTTTATTCTTCCTAAATTGTCATGTGATGTTAATTTACTTTAATGACAAATCGGAGTGTTTCATAGTCGTAATTTTAACTGTTTCGGGTAACTTTAGACTTTGTTAAAAAGTTCAATCAGATGTCAAATACCCACTTTAACCCTTGCCGAGAAAATTTCCAAGTGTTGGATTTTTCCCGTAGTTAAAAAGCTATCAAAGATCATGCAAGTGATTCTTTGGACCCTCTCGAAGAACGTAAACCTTAACTCGATTATGTGGCCGTCAAAACCGCCACTTGAACCTTAGGGTTTGTGGTAGTTTAGCATTTCACATGTGAGGCGTTGGTTTGACGTTCTACGGCTAGTTCATCGGTGCTGTGGCGTGTGCTGAATTACTTTAAACTACGCTCAAGTGTTCAGTTTTCTAGGTAATCTTTGGTGTTCGATGATTCGATTGGAATGTTTAACATCGTTTAGTTTTTTTGTGCTGTGATGACATGTGATGTTATATACTGCTGGATATGTTATATTGGATCATCGCGTTTTGAATAGCCGGGGGGTTTTATGTGAGATGAGAGTTTTTATTTTCATTCATGTAAAATTAAATATATGTAATATTCTTTTATTAGGGCACTTCCGGGTTGAGGTTGATGTCACCATTGATGTATATTATTTACTTTTCCGCATTAGGATAGACCCAAGGAGGAGAGCACAAGTAACCGGGTTCTAGAGTTCAGTGGGAGAGCAACTCGAGGATTCGAGTCCGGGTCTCCTAACTCTAGAATTGGTAGGGTTTCTTGCCGCTCTCATAGGGGTCTAGGGATGTGGGTTTGGCTATTCATCGCAACCGTGGAATCCGTTTTTTATAGAGGCTCAAAATAAAACACGAACCTCCTAGTAAATCCATTATTTCATATGTTTCTTCTGCTGCGATATCTATGAAGTGATCATTTGATATGTTGTGATAGATACTGTATATAGTATATATGATATATTATATAGACGTTACTTATGTTTTACACCCGCGCTAGCCCTGCCCCGCTCTGCCGTTAGTCACCTAACCTAACGGTGCATGAGGGGACATCGAGACGAATGCGGATGGCATAAATGTACGTCGTACTTATCTGTGATGTTTAATCTGTGATGTTTAGGTGACTTAATTGACGGGACTTCATTAATATAATTAATGAAAGAAAAGAAACCTAAAAGATATTGTAGAATGAAATTTTTAAAAATGGTAGCTACAGTTTTTGCTTTGCACAGTGATATATATGATATATCATGCACCTTATTCGATGAGGAAAGAGCCGAGATCCCTTCACCGGGAGTGACCTCTTTAGCAAAACTGCCAGATTCTACAACACTCGGTTTGTCTTTTGATTGCTTTTGGAGTTTTTGCTTTGCATAGCGATATATATGATATATCCTGCACCTTATTACATAAGGAAAGAGCCGAGATCCCTTCACCGGTAGTGACCTCTTTAGCAAAACTAGTAAAAGCCTCAAAAACATTCCTTTTCAAAATTCACTCGATTCTACAACGATATCAAGTTCGTTACATAATAGGTTTTCAGAAAAACTTGTCGTAGCCCTCTGTCATTTCAGATAAGTCCTACTTAGTATTCGTGCTGCGTTTGTTGACCTTGTCAAGGCGTAGTGTGCGGTAGCTGACTAGTATTTATCTGTTTATGCATATGATGCAGATTGGATTAGGGTAGTCGTGCGGCCTTGTTGACATTGTCAAGGGTCGTGCGGGTGGGTTTAATTCAATTAAGAAATGATGGGTTGAACTTGACTTGCGGTCTATGGTTTGTTGACTTTGTCAAGGTCATAGATCGTTTGGGGCAAAACATTATCGGGAATTTCAAGTGTTGAAATTTGCAATGAGATTTCATACCTTCTATGAGATAGTTGGATCCCGATACCCACTGCGAGTAATTGTTACTCCTGGGAGAGTTTTACACAGGACAATTAGCCGATCAAGTAGGTGTCTAGAAAGGTGTCAATGGGGTTACCCCTCTGGGAAAACGAGGTTTATTTTAATTAGGTCCGTGCGAAAGCACAGGGAACCTCCCTCAAAGTACCGACACTGGCCTGGCTGAATGATTGGCGAAATTGTAGGGTGTAATTAATCCCGGCTAGTCTTTCATTTTAGGGTTTGAAGGAAGATTTGACAAAAACAGTGGGAGCCATCATGATTAGATAAAATAATAACCAATCTGATCTTGCAAGAGCATACGCTAAAGTGTTTTCTTCTCTCTCTCTCTCCAGGTAGCGACCATATCATGCCTTAATCAAGATAATAATATGGATGTATTGACCGAACCCGCATGTTATACTGTGCTGGGGAACGTTGGTTCCGTTCTTTCTTATAAAAGTTATAAGACTGAACAGGATATAGGGGAATACCCGGATTCCCATGCCACCCGAATGAAGAAAGTACATGTTGATGCATTTTCTTCGGGTGTGTTCGTTACA
Organism: Agapanthus africanus; assembly: GCA_030015575.1. Taxonomy (NCBI): domain Eukaryota; kingdom Viridiplantae; phylum Streptophyta; class Magnoliopsida; order Asparagales; family Amaryllidaceae; genus Agapanthus; species Agapanthus africanus. The sequence goes on from JASDDO010000019.1 coordinate 579,593,891, forward strand.
GAAAACTGTTTCTCCATTTGCTCTACGTCCTGGGTATTAGATACCGGGTCAGGATCCCATATATGTAATCAGTTACATGGGCTTAGAAAAGGTAGAGAACTTGGAGAAGGTGATAAATACATAAGGGTTGGAAATGGTGCAATTGTTGCAGCTAAAACCGTCGGGGAATATCACCTTGTATTATCAACTAGTAATACATTGATTCTGAAGGAATGCTATTACATGCCGAACCTGATATGCAACATTATATTGGTTTCTTTCTTGTCCAAAGAGGGATATAATTTTGTATTACAGGATAATGTTATGAACATTTTCCTGAACCAAAAGTTGGTTGGATCAGGCATGTTGTGCAATGGAGTTTATGTTCTAAATCAATCAACAGTTCTGAACATAACAAACACACACAAGAGGAAGAGTTCAGAAATGAACTAATCCTTCTTATGGCATTGTAGACTTAGTCACATAAATGCGACACGGCTGGCTATGTTGCATAAGAATGGATATTTGAATCCGTTTGAATTTTCATCTTATGCCACTTGCCAGTCATGTCTCAAAGGCAAGATGACCAAAACTCCATTTACGGGACACGGAGAAAGAGTTACGGAGCTCTTGGGACTGGTACATAGTGATGTATGCGGTCCCATGTCTACACATGCCAGGAATGGTTCTGCGTACTTCATTACATTCACTGACGTTCTCTCTAGATTTGGATATGTGTTCTTGATGAAACACAAATCAGAAGCTTTTGAGAAATTTAGAGAATATAAACAAGAAGTCAAGAACCAAACCGGGAAAAGTATTAAAATCCTTCGATCTGATCGAGAAGGAGAATACTTAAGCAATGAATTCTTGGACTTCCTAAAAGAGAATGGGATTCTCTTTCAGCTAACTCCTCCTTACACACCACAGCACAACGGTGTATCAGAACGGAGGAACCGCACCCTATTAGATATGGTGCGCTCTATGATGAGCACAGCTGAGTTACCTATTTCCTTCTGGGGGTATGCGCTGGAGACAGCAGCATACCTATTGAATCAAGTTCCATCTAAATCTCTGCCTACCACACCTTATGAGATATGGAGTGGGAAGAGACCATATCTTAAACGAGTTAAGATATGGGGTTGTCCGGCATATGTCAAAAGATAAAATACGGACAAACTCAAGGCACGGTCAGTTCTTTGCAAGTTTGTGGGATATCCAAAGAGTTCATATGGATATTTATTCTACCACAGTGAGGAACAAAAGGTGTTTGTTGCTCAACATGCAACCTTTTTAGAAAAGGAATTTCTTGTAAAAGAAATTAGTGGCAAAGTGGTAGAACTGGAAGAGGTTCCAGATACACAAACTGCGACTGAAGATTTAGTGGAACTAGAGGATTCGGTAGTTCCCAACAAACCTCAGCCTCTCTGCCAATCTAGTAGGGTTCTTCACCCACCTGAGAGATACTACATTTTTCTCATAGACGGTAGGAGCGAGGATTGCATCATGGAAGATGATGACCCAACTAGCTTCGAGCAGGCCATCATGTGTGGAGACTCAGTGAAATGGCTGGATGCAATGCGGTCCGAGATGGAATCCTTGTACACCAACAAAGTATGGACTTTGGAAGATGCTCCTGAAGGGGTGAAATCCATTGGGAGCAAGTAGATCTTAAAGAAAAAACTTGGAGTAGATGGGAAAGTGGAGACTTTCAAAGCTAGACTTGTTGCAAAGGGTTTTCGTCAACGACCAGGTGTCGATTATGACGATACCTTTTCTCCAGTGGCTATGCTTAAATCCATCCGGATCATGCTTTCCATCGCTGCATATCATGACTATGAAATCTGGAAAATGGATGTTAAGACCGCCTTTCTAAATCGTGATTTGGAAGAGTGCGTATACATGACTCAGCCGGAGGGCTTCATAGACAGTGGGAGCAGCGGAAAGGTGTGAAAGCTGCTTAAATCCATTTATGGATTAAAGCAAGTATCGCGGAGTTGGAACATTTGCTTTGACATCGTTATCAAAGAGTTTGATTTCGTCAAAAACGTACATGAACCTTGTATATATAAGAAGGTAGCAGAGAGTAAGGTTTTCTTCCTCGTATTGTACGTGGATGACATACTCTTGATAGAAAATGACATTCTTATGCTGCAATCGGTCAAGCTCTTCTTATCACAAAGATTCTCAATGAAAGATATAGGGGATGCCTCCTATATCTTGGGGATTAAGATCTATAGAGACAGATCTAAACGGATACTGGGATTATCCCAATCCAGGTAAATTGACACCATACTAAAGCAGTTTAGTATGGAAGAATCCAAGCGTTGGTTTTTACCCACGATCTCTGGGCTCACTCTCTCCAAAGAGATGTCTCCCAAGACTGATTTGGAGAGAGCTCGCATGCAAGGGATACCCTATGCTTCGGCAGTAGGCTCTATCATGTACGCAATGCAATGTACCAGACTCGATGTAGCACACTCACTAAGTGTAGTGAGTAGGTACCAAGCTGATCCTGGAGAGAGTCACTGGACAGCTGTGAAAAGCATTCTCAAGTACTTACGAAGGACTAAAGAGATGCTCTTGGTGTATGGTAACGGAGAACTCCAGGTAGAGTCATTTACCGATTCGAGCTTCTAGAGTGATAAGGACGAATCTATGTCGCACTCGGGATTTGTCTTTACCCTCTACGGAGGGGCGGTATGCTGGAAGAGTTCCAAGCAGGAAACCGTGGCAGACTCGACGAGGGAGGCTGAATACATCGCTGCAAATGATGCTGCCAAAGAGGCTGTCTGGATCAAGAAGTTCATAACTGAACTTGGAGTGGTTCCATCCATTAAGGATCTAATACCTTTGTATTGTGATAACAATGGAGCGGTGGCTTTGGCCAAGGAACCCAGGTCCCATCAGCGATCCAGGCATATTCTGAGGCGGTATCACCTGGTCCGGGAGATAGTTGATCGCCGGGAGATCGAGGTCAGGAGGGTTGACACGAAGAACAATACAGCGGATCCACTCACGAAGGCCATTTCCTAGATACAGTTTGAGAGACTCTTCGGGATTCTTGGTATGCGATACTATAGCAGCTGGCCCTAGTGCAAGTGGGAGATTGTTAGTTGTATGTATGCCCTAGAGGCCAGTATTGCACAGATGATGTATATTATATTGGATGCTTGGACATATATAGCGAGGACTTTCTTGCTCGACATGATAGTATTCTATCCGGTTGCTCTTTATCTTAAAATGTATACTTGTCTCTTGATACTGTCTTGTGGTTACATATTGGTAAAGCCCTTAGGATGTGTACTTGACTACCTGGACTATGATACGGATCATACTAGTGGGGCCATGGTAGTCTATAAGTTCATCCATTAATGTTCCTAGTCGTGGGTGTATCGAGACAGGGTATCGATATACCAGAGTAGACTAGCGTATACGCTTCTCGACCCATTAGATGGGCGATGGATGATCCCATATCCATTGGTGTTTGACATCAATGATGGTATACGGGTGCTCAGTGCGGACTGGGTACACTGGAAGGACTCGCCGAGAACTCCCAGATGGTATTATACCTCACGTCAGATGGCAGTTCTCTGGTGACACTTGTACAGGTTAGTATGTAGACCCGAGATCGTCATAGAGTCTTATGTGATTCCCACTGTGCTTTGATTTCCACCTTACCACGTCTAAGATGGCATGCAAAACGGTGGTTTTTGGGTTCAGTCCCGAGTCACATAGAGGCAATGAGCGATAGGAGGGGTTTCGTCTCTCCCGGTATTGGGGGTTGATGTTGCGCTGTGCTCGATTGGCCATAACAAGGATGTCCCTGGCCAGGGCTGTTTTAGAGATTTACTGGTAAGTGTTACCAGTAGTTTCTCGACCCGTTATGAGCCTCACATCAGCATGACTTATCGGTTATTGGGGTCTGACGTTTACCACCCCTAGAGTTGATATGCGACATATCAGACGAGGAGACCAGACTGTACGGCAAGTGTTACTGTCAGGCTTTTGCAGGAGTTGGAGCGGGCTTGCTTGCTGATCTTCTGATCGCTCAATACCCGGATAGCCGTTACGTCCAGCTAGTACCGCTGACGGCTTGTGGGTTCTTGATGTGATCATCACCTACTGCCGGCGTATTGATGAGTCTTTAGAGTCCTACATAGAGGTTTTACTGGCTCAGGTAAAACGAAATAGGAGCGCATATGTGATATGTGCGGGACCGAGAATAATGCGTGTATGTGATACCGTATTCTATTCTCGTGACTTTTTGTATCGGTCGGTTATATATGATATAGCAGGGTCATCGAATCAAGGGTTGATTCGATAAGTCGATACATTGGATGTTAGTTGGTTATATGTAATATAGCCGGATTTTTAAGTCAAGTGTTGATTTGAAATTTAGTGTATAAAAGTATATCTGATATACTAATTTACATTAACTAACATTGGTTCACTTAAGCATTTGTTTTTCTCACATGTGCACAACTTTAATATATATATGTGATATATATTAAATTGTGTTTTCATTTTGTATCATGGTAGTTGATACATATTACATGGGTGTACAAGACTTACACCAAGCCATTTGTGATATTAGGTTTTAATATTTAAAGTAAAAACAAAATAAGTGGAATATTAGTTTAATGCATGAATCAAGTGGAAGCTTATGGATGCATTGACTAAGTCCATTGCTTTTTTTTTACTTAAGATATTTAGTAACCTAACCATCACAATTAGCCATGGTTATGTCTCTACATGAGTTAGTATATAATACTCACTCACCATGGTTCACTCTCTCACTTGATCATTATTCTTTCTCATCTCTTTTTTCATCTTCTTCCTCAAGCCAAAAGAAAAAGGTTTCTAGGGTTTGATAAAAGTAAGAAAGTATTGTGAGATAAATAATTCTAAAGTGTACCCACTTCATATTTCATCATTCTCTACTAGACTAGCACTTTAGTTTAGGGTGTTTGCATCACTAATTCTCTAGTTAGTGAAGTAGAAGCTTGAGCTAGCATTCCCTCGACGTAGATCATCTTCGGCTTCGAAGACTTCTAGCAAGATCGCTCCTTTCGCCTCGTGAAGCCATGCAAGGGTCCGGGAGAACCACGATCGCAGCGAAGGGACTACTACAAGGAGCTTATGAAGTGAAGGACCGATCTACAAAGGTTGTATTTCCTTTTTCACTTAGATAGTAAATGGTTTACTATGTTTCCCTATTGTATTCTAGCTAACGATTCTAGTTTAGAGTTCCTTTTTAATGGCAAATTTTTAAAAATGGCATGGACGATGCCTCCCGAAACCTCGCAGTCGTCGATAGGAACCCTTCACTATCGACCTGAGATCGTCATTTGTCTCATGTGAGTTCACACCGTGCTTTGATTACTACCGTACCAAGACTCAAAGGACTCGTGCAAACAGGTTTTAGTTGGGTACAATCCCGAACCACATGGAGGCAGTGAGCGGATCGTCAGTGGATTCGACTCTCCCGGTATTGGGGGTTGATTTCGCGGAGCGCACGGATGGCCATCACCAGAAATCCTCGGCTGTCGTAAACGAGAATTACCGATCTAGGATCGGTAGTTTCTCAGTTGGAGATAGGTTTCATACCGACACTAAATGACGCATTATTAGGGGTCTGACTTTATCCACCCCCTAGACTCGATATGCGATACTCATAGACGAATGGACCAGACTGTACGGATATTGTCTCTGTCAGGCTCAGTAGGGTTTCAGGATGAGTTTGCTCGTCGGCCTCCCTTTCGCTGAATACCTTGGTAGCCGTTACGTATAGCTAGTGCCACTGACGTACTAGTGGTTAAACACACTGCCAGCGTATTGATGAGTCTTTAGAGTCCCAGACAGAGGGTTTCCCTGGTTCGGGCGAAACGTTGTAGAGGACGTATGGTTTTATGGCAGGGTTCAATCATATTCATGCACTTGTGCACTGATCAAGATCGGACGGATAATACTAGTGGGCTTTGGTTTAAGCCGGATCCTAGTATTATATTGTTGGATTTTTTTCATCTCGTTGTATTTGTATTCAGTCGGAACACAGATGCAGGTATGTATGTACGGATGAAGGGTATTCTTGTAATTCGTTACGAGTTTACTTTAGAAGTTACCATTCTCTTTATTTCTTTAAACATTTGGATTGATGTTTATTATGTGGAAATTGTGAGGTTACGTCTTGGGATTTGGCACTGAATGGTGCTTGTGACTCATGGTGTTGGTTCTTTTGTGGGTTTAGTGAGATGTGATTGTGAGATGGAAGATCTTTTATTGTGCTAGGATTTTCTTTAGTTGCTCACAATATTTCTCATAACACTCACAAGAAAGAAAAACAACAGAGACATTTTATTCATTGCCTTTCCTTTTAGCCAAGTCTTGAGCTCACAACTTTCCTCCAATGGCTTCTTCTTCAACCTCCACCCATTCCCTCTCATGTGTTGAGAATCTTTGGGTGCTTTGAGACAAAATGATCACACTCACTCTCAACTTTATCTTGGGTATCTAGGCTAGCAAACTGGATGCCCGAGCTGCTTCAGTTTTGAAGCGGGAGCCCATATTACTAATCCTCCACGTGGATCGTCTTCGAAGAGGGAGACCAGAGAACGAACTTGATCGAGGAAGCCGCGACGAGCTTAGGACAGAGGTTGAAGACCGAAGGACATGGATCGATCGGTATAACCTCTCTAAACTCTTTTTATAGAACTAGTATAGGGTTAATGGTACGATCCGTCGATTAGGGTTCCGTTAGCGCCGGGTTTTAAAAGTTTTTGTTCCGCGTTTAGGCACGGATTGATGGCCGGGGCGCTGCCATAACCCTACATCCCTTACCCAACGAAGCCAAGGATCAAAGCCCTCATCAAGAGGCCACCGAGCAGCTTCCCTACTCGGTCCATCGTTGGCTGGTAATCTCTTACCCAACGACGCCAAGGATCAAAGCCCTCGTAATGAGGCCACCGAGAAGCTCCCCTGCTCGGTCCAACCTTGGCTGGTAATCTCTTACCCAACGATGCCAAGGATCGAAGCCCTCTTCAGGAGGCCACCGAGCAGCTTCCCTGCTCAGTCCATCCTTGGCCGGTAATCTCTTACCCAACGTCGTAAAGGATCGAAGCCCTCGTCAAGAGGCCACCGAGAAGATTCCCTGCTTGGTCCATCCTTGGCTGGTTATCTCTTACCCAACGACGCCAAGGATCGAAGCCCTCGTCAAGAGTCCACCGAGCAGCTACCCTGCTCTGTCCATCCTTAGCTGGTAATATCTTACCTAACGACGCCATGGATCAAAGCCCTCGTCAAGAGGCCACCGAGCAGCTTCCCTACTTAGTCCATCCTTAGCAGGCAACTCCTTGCCCTCCAGCGCTAAGGATCGAAGCCTTCGTCAAGAGGCCACCGTGCAGCTTCCCTGCTCGGTCCATCCTTGGCTGGTAATCTCTTACCCAACGACGCCAAGGATCAAAGCCCTCATCAAGTGGCCATCGAGAAGCTTCCCTGCTCAATCCATCCTTAGATGATGACTTCCTACGTTTTTACTAAGCGATCCCCACCTCGACTTCGGGGCCATGGAGATACTGACCTTGCACCGGTCTTTGCACACTTGGCAAATGGTTGAATTAAACTCGATGTGCGATTGCTGGATGAAAAACCGATCTCCGGCCTAACGCATCATGAAAGAAGTACAGCGCAAATTATTTTTTTTACCACAAAGAAAGGGAAAATGCGCACGCAAAGAAAACTGCGAAAATATTTTTATTCCCAAAGTCGGAAGTCTTTACAAGGGTATTATGGGCTCCCCAGCTTTACAAAAATGCTTGGAGGCTTACAAAATTTCAGCGCAAAAAGAAAATAAGGAAGCGAGGAGATTCAGGCCTCGAGGCCGGGGAGAACCTTGTTGAGCTCCGCATCCACCAGCAAAACTGGGGTGGCGTCTTGAAGGTCGCCGCCCACCACAGGATCCTCGGCGCTGGGAGCCGGGGCAACCGACTTCTCCCCAACACTCCCACCAGGGGCATTTCCCCCAGCAGCGCTTCCGGGGGCATTCCCCTGTGCCTCAACCCCGAGGGGGTACTCATCCCGGAGCTCGCCGTCAGGAAACTCCAGCGTCAGGCCTTAATGGCGTCGAGGGCGTCATGCCATACGAGAGCTGAGGCTTCAGCGAGATCGGCGTAGAACTGGTCCGACTTCTTGTTGCTCTCCACCGCCTTCGACGCTCGGAGATCGGCACGCCTCACTCCTTCCTTCGCCGCCTCGTTCTCCTTCCATAGGGTGTTCGCCGTCTTCTTCAGGGTGGCGGAAAGCACCCTGGAATCTTCTAACTTAGGCTCGGTGGCTCGGACGGCCTCTCGGCAGTTGGCAATCTCCCGATCCCCTGCAACCACCCGGTCTTCGAGGACGGCGCCCTCTCTATCGCCTCTTGTAGCTCTAGCCTGGAGCTCTGCTCCCGCGAAGATAGCTCGCCCGCGACCTGCATCACCGGTGCAATTTCCTCATCCTCCATGTTGACGACGAGGGCGCAATGCTGGAGGACCTGAAGAAAACAAAAGAGGGAGAAAAAGAGAGGGGGGCACCCAGTCTTGCGAACAAAAAAAAGGTACTGAATGAAAACCCGAGTGAGGTGCGAACACTGACCTGCACGGCCTCTTGGGCTATGGCCGTGTCACGACCCGAAATTGGCACGTGACGGCCCTTAAATTACGCAACGTCTACAGGCGTAACGCAATTTAAGTAAGCCAAAAACCCAGCAATCTAAACCATCAAAAGTAGTAAGTGATAATACCAATTTTAAAACCTTTGAAATCTCTACCCAAATTCTTTAAAAGTCCAACTTTCTTTCCTTTAATATTTTGGCAGCACCTCCTTTGTAAAAAACAGCCCCAAAAATGGGTACAACAAAAATATAAGTAAAGCATCCCCAAACGGGAGCAAATACAAGCCCAAAGGAGGAAAATAACCATCACAACAGATATACGACGCCGTAACGAAGAAATAAAAGACGATATAAGTAAAACTGCATAAAAGACAACCAAGTCATCAAAATAAAATACAATATCGTCCTCACATCAAGTCTCTAAGTCATACATGAAAGTAGTAGATGGAGAGTACATGGATACAATGAATATACAATAAGCAACATCAGATAACCGCAAAACTCACCTAAGCAAAACTGCACACTATGAGCCGAAGCGGTATCCGCAGCAAAAGATGATATGATAGATGAATAGCCTGCCTCGACTACTCTGGGGAACAACCTGCAAAACCCTGTGGCACAACGGGGGTGAGTTTCCAACTCATGAATAGTAGATAACATATGCAGGTAATCGCAAGTATGCACGTACTGCGCGAATCTAACATATGCAACTAATAGCAACAAATGGTCATATGTATGCAACAGTCATGAAAGGTACACTAGCAGTTACAACTAATACGTGAAGCAATAATATGACAATCTGTATGTAACAATCATGTAAGGTACTCTATCAGGTACTACTAATACATGAACAATGAATGGCAATATGTATGCAACAGTCATGTAAGGTACTCTATCAGGTACTACTAATACATGAAGTAATGATATGACAATGTATATATATATATATATATATATGCAACAGTCGTGAAAGGTACTCTAGTAGGTATACATGAAGCAATGCATATAAAATAAAAATATGTAAATGCAACATTCATGGAAGGTGGTCTATCAGGTACAACTAATACATGAAGCAGTGCATAAACAATAAATGCGGAGTATGGGATAAAACATGTCATCCTCACGGAATCCTGACCTCGTGACAGGACCAAAGTCCATCAAGGCAATCCAAATCCCAATTTCTTCAAATCAGCCCCCAAATTGGCTCTCATATCATGTAAGTCTCATATATCCTGAATGTACAATATCAAGTAAATCTCATACATCCTGAATGTACAATATCAAGTAAATCTCATATATCATGTATCCAATATCAAGTGAATCTCATATATCATGAATCCAATATCAAGCGAATCTCATATATCCTAAGTATATTAGCATGAACAATTATGATGAAGTATATAAATTAGATATGTATAGATATATGTTAGCGTCCCATTCCACTAATATATATATATATATGTGTGTGTGTGTGTGTGCGCGCGCGCGCATATATAAGAGTGTCCCATTCCACTGTTATATATACTTAGGAGTATAAATATCAAGAAAACCCGTGTCAAGCATCAACACATAAAGGCTGATCTATCAGGTGCTGTCACCACGACTGACCACCTGATAGGTACGTATCATACGCTATCCCGAAAACTCGAGTGCCTATCTCTGACCCTCGCCTTTCGACGTATCCATACGTACATGACACCCGTCGGTATCCCCACGATAACCGCCGAGTCAAAGGTACTGTCACCGGTAGGTATGGTTCCCTAGTCAGGCTGATCGGCATGTTACATCGACATCCCTTTCTCGACCTGGGGTACCTCCGGGCCCCACCATGTACCCTCACACGGCCCACTACGCCTCCTCGCATGGGGTATATATATCAGAACCGATAAATCTCATGGTTGCTGCTGAAATATCATATAAAGAGAAACCGGGTTTTTCAAATAATGCATAATTTCATGAAACTGCCACGTCGTCAAATCCAGAAAAAATCATGAAAATCCATATCACAATGCGAAAATCCATGAATATAATATATGCAACATAAAACCGTAATGTGAGCATATAAAGGAAAAGCCGCTATTTAACTGCAACAAGTTAAAATATATATATAATGCAGTTCCTAATTTCTCCAAGTTTATATAACATCAAGTGAAGGTAAACATGTAGCTATAGCCAGATATATGTGTAAGCATAAAGGTATAGCAAGGTATATGTATCTACCTATCAGTAATGATGTAATATACCCTCCAGGTATAAGTGAAGTATGTATGCAAGGTATACATGTAGCTATGTCATTATGTGTGAAATATACCTATCACTAATGGTACAATACAATATAGGTATACAGGTAACTAGCATGTAAGCATGTCAAGGCATATGTGTAAGCATGTAGGTATACAGGTATGCTATATGTCATATGCAACAAGGAATATGAATCAATGTCTCAATGTCCCTAACCAAACAATATCATATATGTATGTGTGTTGTGCGTGTCATGGCAATTATTGATTGTGTGTGTGGCATACAATCAGTGCTCGTGGAACATGTGCCGTCAATAATAGTGCAGTGTCCTAAGGGTACAAGTCAAAGCACAACAAGTTACTAAGCAATAAGGTGTATGCGCAACTCTATATATGCAATAAAATATGCGACAATATCATAACATCTCTATCCCAGACGGATAACTCCATGAGGGCGATTCCCCTGTAGATGTTAAATCTACTCACCAACGCTCCTGGCTAAGTAAAACCTACCACCTGTTTCCCCTTCTTCACAGCGTCCGAAGTCCCCGCCTGCGAACCTAAAACATAACACAACAAAGCAAGTATATATTAGCAATAGACCAAAAACACGTACATACTACACTGACCAACGCGACAACACAAAACTTACTCTCAAGTGTTCGTATTGTGGCTAACGTGCATAGCGACACAACAAAACCAACTCAGAGCAACAGCAACACAGAACACAACGACATGAACCGTATCGAATAACGTAACGCTTGAAAATGAAACACAAGAAATACGCAAAGTGGTCCTAGATTTTGCTATACTAACAATCTGTAAACGTTGCAAGTACTATGAGACCACATACAACCCCAGAGACCCCTACACCAAAACCCAACACACAAGTCACCAGTCTGGCCGCAATTTGCGGCCAGAAGCAATATATTTGCGGCCTGTTCATGAAGGAATGGGTTCGTATTTTGAGGGTAGGTTCCAGGTCACTACACTAGGTCACTGTGATGGGATCTTTTGCAACAAATACCTGGTTTGATAGCAGATCATCTGAGAACCAAAACTATACTAAAAATACGATATTTACCCGAAACGATACAAAACGCGATCTAAACTGAAACTAAAAGCTACGCTACACAATAAACACTTAACTAACAGAAAGAGATCATTACCTAACCAAAAGAACTCAAAGATCCTAGCTTTCTAACCTCCAAGGCATCCAAGAGGCAAAAGAAGTGATTTTGATGAAATTTTGTGAAGATTAGATATGGATTAGTGAAGGAATAGGTTAAGTGTTCGGTTTGAGTGAAGGAAGTGAAGAAATAATGTGAAGAGATGAAGTGAGAGAGAATTAGAGAAAGAAATGATAAGGAGAGAGAGGGGTGAGTGTAAGAGGTAAGAGCACCTTGCATTAACTCCACATAAATGCATCCACACTACTCTGTAAGTGCATGGCGGCGCCCCGGCCGTCAATCCGACGCCGGAGTGCGGAAACGATGCTATTCTTTAACTTTTTAAACCGGCACCACCGCGCAATTTAAACCCGGATCGGGCCATTAAACTAGTCCTAGCTATCTATAGAACGGGGTAGAGAGATATACCGAGCGATCCGTGTCCTTTGGTCTCCTCGTCGTTGCCCCGATCTCCCCGCGGAATCTCCGGTCTTCAACTCCTCGTCGGAAGGGCACCACTTCGCCGGGTTCGTTTACGGGCTCCCACCTCTGGACTGAGGCAACTCGGGCACGAAGTTGGCGAGCCGACGTGCCCAAGGATTGCTGTAGAATACGTGTAGTGATCTATGTCTCATTGGGGTTTGAGGAAGTTGCCTTTGGTGGAGGAAATGAACTGTTGAATTTTGGAGATGAACTAGGGGATTTTGCAAACATGAGGAGAACAAAATCCCACCCAAAAAATATTGGGCAGCCCCTTCCCTCTATGGCCGGCCACTCCTCTCCAAGAATGAGAATGGGGAGTTAGCCAAAAAGAATGAATGAGTGAGCCAAAGAAAAAACAAGCAAGAGAGAGAAAAAAGGTGATGATGAAAAGCAATGATCACAATAAAACCCTCACTCCAAATCAACCAATCATAACTACAAAAAGTCATGCAATCTTGAACCTATGAAGTCAATGGGTCAAGGTCAAACAAGAGCTATCATGAAGCATCAATATGCAAAGACAACCCTCCAAAATGCTTATTTGCACAAATGCAAATAAGCCCTCCTCCACCAATCTTCAGCCAATGAAAGATACAAAGAAATATGGCCGAAACGGAAAACAAACTGACAACTCCAAAAAAACAGATTCCGTAATAAATTACAGGAAAACCCCGCTAGTGTATATACATACCCGCATTTGTATTCCGACCGAAATACAAATGCAATGAGACAAAATCTACACTTTACAATACTAGGATCCGGCTTAAACCAAAGCCCGCTAGTATTATCCGTCCGATCACGATCCGTGCAATACCGCACGTATCTGATCGAACCCTGCCATATCTCCATACGGCCTCTACAACGTTTCGCCCGAAACTTGAGAAACTGGTCTGTGGGGGACTCTAAAGACTCGTCAATACATTGGTTGTGGATTTAACCACTAACACGTTAGAGGTATTAGCCTATACGTAACGGGCTACCAGGTATTGACCAAAAGGGACGTCGATGAGCGAACTCATCCAGACACCCTACTGAGCCTGTCAGAGTCAATATCCATACAGTCCGGTCCGTTCGTCTATGAGCATCGCATCGCGGGCCTAGGGGGTTGGTAAAAGTCAGACCCCCAAAAGCGGTACAAGTCGTGTCGGAGTGTAGCCCAGAACACCCTGAGATACTACTGGAATACCTACCAGTAAATATCCTACCTCGGCCGAGGGCTTTGTGTAATGGCTCTCCTAGACACAGCGCGACCTCACCCCCAATACCGGGAGAGACGAACCCGTGCAGATCCGCTCACTGCCTCCATGTGGCTCGGGACTGTACCCAACTAAAACCTGTTTGCACGTCTCCTTTGAGCGTGGTAGGGTAGTAATCAAAGTACAGTGGGAACTCACACGAGACAAATGACGATCCTCAGGTCGATGAACTAACCTGTACACATGTCACCAGGGAACTGCTATCTGACGTCAGGTATAAGACCAACTAGCATGTTTTCGGCGAGTCCTGTCCGGTGTACTCATAACCCAATGAGCACATGTATACATCTTAGGTGAACCAACTAACACCAGTGGCTTGTGAGACCGGCCACCGCCCCTCGTCGGGGTCTCGACTGTATACACTAGTCTAGTCTGGAGTATCGATGCCCTGTCTCGAAACTCCCACGACTAGGGACCTTTTAAGGATGTGCTTATAGACTACCAGCTCCCACGTATATGATCGCCCTCATACTGCTGGCAGTCAAGCATGAATCCTAGGGGCACTATCAACGCGCAATAGTGACCGGTAAGGTCACCTAAAACAGTACACGATGATAAAGATAAACCAGATAGCATACTATCATTTTGATCAAGACTGTCCTACCGGGATAGGTCCTCCCTCAATCATTGCAATCACGCGTCTGTGATCCAATAATTGACTCTGAGGGCACTATCTCCAACAATCTCCCACTTGCACTCAAGGCTAATTATTGCGATGTCGCATACTCACAGCCCGTGTGATACCGAACACCCAACTCCACTACTAGTTAGTCTCACAAAACCCGTTTGTGAAACTACTGCGTTCGAGGAATAGCCTCAGCGAGTGGATCCGCTTTGATGTTTCTTTCTATGTCTCTCTATATCTTAAGTTCGCGGAGAAAGCCATCTCCCGAAAAGAGCAATACCTGTCTTAGAATATGTCTGGATGTCTGATGGGACCTAGCTCATAAATGAACTCCAAATCCAAACTTCTTAGACTGTATCGTCAACTGAACTTAATCAGTATCCTGCGTCATGCCTCCCTCAGTATCCCCTTGGACCACCTGTCCAAAATACTTCCCCTCGTCAGAAGGAAAACTATAACTCTAACAAACTTCTGTCATCCATGTCACCTTGGAAGCTTGGAATGATAACTGTCTCCCGAATGAGACTGTCGTTATCATATCCCTAGAACATCCACTTATGTTCTAAAACTACTTCCGACTGTTTCTCTAGGATTGGATCAATGTCAACTTATTGCATCAAGTGCAAAAACAACATCTGGTGTGGTACTTGACATCTCATGATTGACTCAATTGCCTGAGCAAGTGATCTGCCAATCATGCACATCCCTCTCCCCTTTAGTCTGTAAGACACCTTTAGAGAGGGTGACTCCATCACCTGCAGGTACACCACCATGCCAAGAGTCGTCCATTCTAAATACTCTTAGAATGCTGTCAAAGTACCCAGATTGGGAAACCACCCAAATCTAGATCTAAAACCATAGATCTAGTAACCAGAATGTCTGATATAATACCAATTCCTATGTGGAGAAACCACTGTGTGACAACCAAAGTATAACCGATCGTAGTATAGGAATATCACTTCCTACTCTGTGTATGTCATCCAAATACCAGGACATCACACCCTACTACCTTCTCAACAGATCCATCCCCTATTCTGATGAAGTCAAACCTATGACTGTCACATCAGAAATAGATGATCTATCTCCGCTATATCTGCTTTAGTCTATAAATAGACATAAGCCAATTGTCCACCAATGCTTCCGCTGCTCCCACTGACTACGACAACCCTCTGGCAGAGTCATATACACGTACACTTCTAAAGCTAGTTTAGAACGACGCTATACTCATCCTCCTGCCGGGTCTCGCAGCCTGGAACAACAGCAATGGCAAGTCTGGGTAAACAAGAACCTCCCTGCCACCGTCCTTGAGGCTACCGGAGTACCTCTCGGGTGCCTGACGTTACCCACCGTATCTGCGGAGTGGCCAATGGAATGTCAAACCAGATTGAATCTTTAGGTTCCAATCAAATCTTCAGTAATCGTTTGCGGTTCTGGAATCACTTCCAGTTCTACCATACTCCCACTTCTGTTTTCTGAAAAAAATCCATTTTTATTAAAACTGTGGCGAGTCTAGAACAATATCTCTATTGATCTTCCAGATGGTAGAATGTCAACCCTCGTCATAGCCTGGGTCAACCCACAAACGGCCATTATAGAAACATGCCTTGAGTTATCCAAAGTCTGGTTTTAAGCATAATCCGGACAACTCCCCGTACCTTAACAACGTTAAGATATGAACTGTTCTATATCCAATATAGAACCAGAGGCACTGATTTAATTGAACCAGATTCAATTCACGCAACTGTCTCCCGTGCATATCAACTAAATGGAAAGAGGCCGATCAGCGTTACTCAACTTAGGAATTCTTCCAATTATGAGTAACCTGAAAGGGATGCAAGTTATCTTAATCGTTACTATCAACTGAACACCATACACAAGTATCTACATCTTCGATCAACTTGAAGAATCCCTATACTTGCAACACCTGGTTCTCTACTTTATTCATATACCTATAACTTCTCAAAATTTGGACCCTGTGTTTCTACGAAACACCTGTCTAAAAACTAGAGAAGTCATAAGTAAACCGAATATAGTACGAGAACCAACCCATCTGTCCTCATGGAAGCTGGACAACATACAATACTCTGTATAAGTCCCTTGAGTCTGATAACTCAATCCCTGTGTGTTGCAGGTTGAAAACTGTACTTATAGTTAAGAAGAATTACACCGCTGTTTAATGCTCCTTACCTAACCATCCACTGATATAGGTAAATGTCGTAGACATAATTTCAAAAAGGTATATCTCACTCTATAAAAATACACGTATAGATATATCAATTTGAAATTGGTGCATAACAGCGGATATTCAAAACCAAATATTTGCCGTCCAGCAAACAACCCAGGTGACTTCCTCAAATATCACCGATTGCAACGAATCCTAATATAATGAGGATGATCACCTAATTCCCAATAACTTACTCCGACTCATCATCTGTAAAACCATACAGATGTGAGAATCATATCTGGTAAATACATACCCTGGAGTAAGTATCTAATCGGGAAATCAGTTTTCTTTTAACAGTACACAGTGAAACTGAAACATTGAAATGTTTCGATGGGGTATCCGGGTATTCCTAGTAATGCCTCTTCCATTATCGTGATTCACAACTGTAACCGTATAATTCTTTGCCATCTTTCCAAATCCCTTTATATGTCTTTAGTCATTACCTTCTGTACATCCCTTTAGGCCAAATGGTTTTCTTCCTTCCCTACCGTTCGGCACCAGCCTATGGTTTGGAAGAAGACCATCCAATAAGCATAATGGGTGTACTGTCCTAATCCTAGGAGCACTCGCAATGCGAGAGAAGGTGAAGATAAAAGACAACCGAATAAACCTTATTCCTATTTCTCTTGAACCAGAATTCATCCCCGAACTAGAACAAGTTCCTTTCGAGTTCGTATATAACCATACGATGGATTATCCAATAAGCTGTGGATCTTCGTAGTGATACGTAGTGTCCTGGAGAAATACAAAGGTGATTTAGGATTGACGAAGAAATACTTGGTTTGGTCGTGAATAGAGTCGCAATTTACTTTGCCCTCTTACTAATCCCTTCATATGTCTTTACTTAATACCTTCTGTACACCATTGTTAGGCTAATTGGTTTTCTTCATTATCTACCGGTCGGCACCTGCCTATGGTTTGGAAGAAGACTATCCAATTTGCGTAATAGGTGTACTATCTCCTAAACCAAGGAGTACTCGCAACCTGAGAGAAGGTAAAAGGAAAAGACAACTGAACAGTCCTATTCGTTTTCTCCAGAACCGGAAACCATCCTTGAATAAATTCCTTCGAGTTCGTATATAACCATACGATGGTTTTGTCCAATGGAAGTGGACGTTCGTAGTAATACGGGGTGTCCTGGAGAAAAGGGTAAAAGTAGGAGTGGCAATGAGGTATGCAACTCTGACAATCCAAAAGCCAGTGTTTAAGAAGGTTCGGTTAATTTTGGTCTCTGAGTCAAAGTCTTAGGGTCGGGTCAATGGTCGCTGCCAAAGAGAGAGAGAAAAGAAACACTCAGCGTGCACTCTAACCTAGATCAGAATGATTACCAATTTATCTAATCAGGAAACCTCCCACTGTACCGTCAAATTCTCCTCCAAACCTGAAAGAAGAATTAGTCGGGATCACCCGAGGAGTAAATCAACTCATCAGTGGGAATCGGGATCCAACTATCATCGCATGATAATGTGACGGAATCCGCTCACGTTATCACACTCCAGAAGGTATGCGCATATCTGGCAAGTTTCAGTTTCTTTAGAAACTCCCGATGTGATTTTTACCCCATGCTCTTATGACCTTGACGAAGGTCAACAAATCATAAGTCACATGTCAAGTTCTACCCGTCATTGTCCGGGTTAATTTGAACCCACCCGTACAAGTCCTTGACGAAGGTCAACAAGGCTATACGACTGTTCTAAACCAACGCATCTATCTATGCTGCAGAAAAGCAACAAGCAGCTACCATACACTATGCCTTGACGAAGGCCAACAAACATAGCATGAATACTACTTACTACCCGTCTGAAACGACGGAGGGCTACGAATGGTTTCTGGCGAAAAACCTTTAACGTAATGAACTTGATATCATTGAAGGAACTGGATAACTTTTTAAAAATATAGTGACGAAAACCTTTGCTAAAGAGGTCACTCCCGGTGAAGGGATCTCGGCTCTTTCCCCGTAGAATGGGGTGCAGGATATTCCAACTGAATACCACGATGCAAAACAAAAGTAAACGACTATAGTGAAGTTATTGCCCTGACGAAAACTTTTGTCCAAGGGGTCACTCCCGGTGAAGGGATCTCGGCCCTTGCCTCGTCGACTGAGGAGCAGGATATTCCAACTGAATACCACGATGCAAAACAAAGAAGAACGTCCTTGCAATAACAGTTTTTTTTTAAAAGTGTTCCAACAACATCAGAATAGGTTTGTTTTTAACTTGCATTGATCCGAATCAACGCAGTCCCATCAATTGATCACACCAATAAAGAACGAAAATAATGATGTATGTATATGCCATCCGCATTCGCCACTGGGTCTCGTCATTAACCGTTAGGTTACTTAACTAACGACAGAGTGGGGACTGGACTAGCGTGGATGCAAAATATATACAACATCTACTACTATATATATATATATATCAATATATAATATTTCACTCAAGGCATGATAAAATGCAACATCACAGAAATGTAATAAGCATCACAGAACAATACAGATATCCGGGATCCCCGGGTTTCATAGAGCCCCTACTGAAACCCGACGTTCCCCTGGTCGTGTGGATAGCCTGTGCAATGAAATCCTAGACCCCTACGGGCGCGGCAAGTTACCCGCCAAAACCTGAAGCGAGGCAGCCCCCTTCAGCAACGTGAATGGACTACCCGGCACTTCACGGAATCCGGTAACTTGGGCACCCCTCCTGGGTCAACCTGTACCCCCTACGAGTGCGGCGAATAGCCCGCCAATTCTAGAGTGAGGCCCCCTCCGTCTCAATGCCATGAGATGCGGGCCCGTTGCCCTCTAGAACCCGGCTATCCATGCACCCCACCTTGGGGTAATCCTTGTACAGAAAGTAAAATATACATACAACGGGTACATCGACCTCAACCTGGTCGTGCCCCAAAAGAATAATATACAAACAGGCAATGACGGCAGTCCACATGTCGGACGCTCGCCCCGCAATATCAAATGTACATAATACAACCAAAACTGTACTAGCATTGCATCCAGGATATCCCCCACGACCAATCCGCAACATCACAGCACAACACAGAACATCAACGTGAATGCCACGTTCGCAAATCCTTCTAACTGGGCTATAGCAGTTAGACATGATTTACCGATCAAGTGACATTCACAGTCGCAGATATAATGTAAATACTGTAAACTAATGTGTTTAAAAATTTTGATCGATCAAATTTACCCAAGTGGGCCCCAAGCACTACTGTAGCACTTAAAGAAAATCTGGGCCCAAAAAGAACATTCCAAAAACCCTATTTTCAACTCAGAAGCTCTCTGTAGAAACTTGATGCACTGAACAGTAAAGACTGCGGCGGAACCGCGTCCCAAGCATGGGTTTGGCCTCGGTTCCGCGGTAGGATAGTGTGTTCACGTGATCAAATTTCTACAGGAGTCTTAGAATTCCCTGCACATCATTCTACAATACTTTAAAATAAATTCTGAGCCAAAACAAAATCGACAGAGAACTGATGTACATGAAAATGCGGTTTTGGGATTTTTGTTCGATCGGAAATATAAACACGTTAGACCAAGCAAGACTAGGTTAATGGCGTGGCTCTGATACCATGTAAGTGCACGGCGGCGCCCCGGCCGTCAATCTGACGCCGGAGTGCGGAAACGATGCTATTCTTTAACTTTTTAAACCGGCACCACCGCGCACTTTAAACCCGGATCGGGCCATTAAACTAGTCCTAGCTATCTATAGAACGGGGTAGAGAGATATACCGAGCGATCCGTGTCCTTCGGTCTCCTCGTCGTCGTCCCGATCTCCCCGCGGAATCTCCGGTCTTCAACTCCTCGTCGGAAGGGCACCACTTCGCCGGGTTCTTTTACGGGCTCCCACCTCTGGACCGAGGCAACTCAGGCACGAAGTTGGCGAGCCGACGTGCCCAAGGATTGCTGTAGAATACGTGTAGTGCTCTATGTCTCATTTGGGGTTTGAGGAAGTTGCCTCTGGTGGAGGAAATGAACTGTTGAATTTTGGAGATGAACTTGGGGATTTTGCAAACATGAGGAGAACAAAATCCCACCCAAAAAATATTGGGCAGCCCCCTTCCCTCTTTGGCCGGCCACTCCTCTCCAAGAATGAGAATGGGGAGTTAGCCAAAAAGAATGAATGAGTGAGCCAAAGAAAAAACAAGCAAGAGAGAGAAAAAGGGTGATGATGAAAAGCAATGATCACAATAAAACCCTCACTCCAAATCAACCAATCATAACTACAAAAAGTCATGCAATCATGAACTTATTGTAAGTGCACGGCGGCGCCCCGACTGTCAATCCAACGCCGGAATGCGGAAACGAAACTTTTTACGAACTTGTAAACCGGCACCACCGCGCACAAAAATCCCGGATCGGGCCATTAATCTAGTCTTAGCTAAATAAAGAAAGGGGTAGAGAGATATACCGAACGATCTGTGTCCTTCGGTCTTCTCGTCGCCGTCCCGATCTCCCCGCGGAATCTCCAGTCTTCAACTCCTCGTCGGAAAGGCACCACTTTGCCGGGTTGTTTTACGGGCTCCCACCGCTGGACCGAGGCAACTCGGGCACGAAGTTGGCGAGCCGACGTGCCCAAGGATTGCTGTAGAATAAGTGTATTGCTATGTCTCATTGGGGTTACTAGAAGTTGCCTTTTGGTGGAGGAATGAGATGAAAGCCTTTTTGAGATCAACTTGGGGATTTTTTTCAAGCATGAAGAGAGTGAAAAATCCAACACCAAAAATGAATCAATCCCACCACAATAGTGGCCGGCCCTTGCTTCATCCCCCAAAAGAATAATAGAGGAGAGAGAGTGGATCAATCATATGAGAAAGAATGATGAGTGATCATGAGAGAATAAAAATCATCATAACCAAAGTCCACACTGAACAACCATCACCACGCAAAGGTCAAACAATGATGATCTAATGAAGTCAATGGATGGTGGAACTATCATGACACAACAAAATGCAAAGACCACCCTCCACAATGCTTATTTGAACAATTGCAAATAAGCCCTCCTCCACCAATCTTCAGCCAATGAAAGATACAAAAAAAATTGGCCGAAACAGAAAGCAAACTGGCAACTTCATAAAACTGATCCCGTAATAAATTACAGGAAACCCCGCTACTGTATATACATACCCGCATTTGTATTCCAACCGAATACAAATGCAATGAGACAAAGTCTACACTGTACAATACTAGGATCCGGCTTAAACCAAAGCCCTCTAGTATTAACCGTCCGATCCTGATCCGTGCAATACCACACGTATCTGATCGAACCCTGCCATATCTCCATACGGCCTCTAGTATTAACCGTCCGATCCTGATCCGTGCAATACCGCACGTATCAGATCGAACCCAGCCATATCTCCATACGGCCTCTACAGCGTTTCGCTCGAAACTTGAGTAACTGGTCTGTGGGGGACTCTAAAGACTCGTCAATACTATGGCTGTGGATTTAACCACTAGCACGTCAGAGGTATTAGCCATACGTGACGGGCTACCAACTATTGACCAAAAGGGATGTCGATGAGCGAACTCATCCTGACACCCTACTGAGCCTGTCAGTGACAATATTCGTACAGTCCGGTCCGTTCGTCTATGAGCATCGCATGGCGGGCCTAGGGGGTTGGTAAAAGTCAGACCCCCAAAAGCGGTACAAGTCGTGTCGGAGTGTAGCCCAGAACACCCTGATACTACTGGAATACCTACCAGTAAGTCTCCTGCCTCGACCGAGGGCTTCGTGTAATGGCTCTCCTAGACACAGCGCGACCTCACCCCCAATACCGGGAGAGACGAACCCCTGAAGATCCGCTCACTGCCTCCATGTGGCTCGGGACTGTACCCAACTAAAACCTGTTTGCACGTCTCCTTTGAGCGTGGTAGGGTAGTAATCAAAGTACAGTGGGAACTCATACGAGACAAATGACGATCCTCAGGTCGATGAACTAACCTGTACACATGTCACCAGGGAACTGCTATCTGACGTCAGGTATAAGACCAACTAGCAGGTTCCCGGCGAGTCTTGTCCGGTGTACTCATAACCCAATGAGCACCTGTATACATCATAGGTGAACCAACTGACACCAGTGGCTTGTGAGACCGGCCACCGCCCCTCGTCGGGGTCTCGACTGTATACACTAGTCTACTCTGGAGTATCGATGCCCGGTCTCAAAACTCCCATGTCTAGGGACCTTTTAAGGATGTGCTTATAGACTACCAGCTCCTACGTATATGATCCCCCTCATACTGCTGGCAGTCAAGCAAGAATCCTAGGGGCTCTATCAACGTGCAATAGTGACCTGTAAGGTCACCTAAAGCAGTACACGATGATAAAGGTAAACCAGATAGCATACTATCATCTTGAGTAAGACTATCCTACCGGGATAAGTCCTCCCTCAATCATTGCAATCACGTGCCTGTGATCCAATAATTGACTCTGAGGGCACTATCTTCAACAATCTCCCACTAGCACTCAAGGCTAATTATTGCGATGTCGCATACTCATAGCCCGTGTGATACCGAACACCCAACTCTTCTACTAGTCAGTCTCACAAAGCTCGTTTGCGAAACTATTGCGTTCGAGGAATATCCTCAGTGAGTGGATCCGCTTTGATGTTTCTTTCTATGTCTCTCTATATCTCAAGTTTGCGGAGAAAGCCATCTCCCGAAATGAGCAATACTTGTCTAAGAATGTGTCTGGATGTCTGATGGGACCTAGCTCATAAATGAACTCCAAATCCAAACTTCTTAGACTGTATCGTCAACTGAACTTAATCTGTATCCTGCGTCATGCCTCCCTCAGTATCCCCTTGGACCACCTGTCCAAAATACTTCCCCTCGTCAGAAGGAAAACTATAACTCTGACAAACTTCTGTCATCCATGTCACCTTGGAAGCTTGGAATGATAACTGTCTCCCGAATGAGGCTGTCGTTATCATATCCCTAGAACATCCACTTATGTTCTAAAACTTCTTCCGACTGTTTCTCTAGGATTGGATCAATGTCAACTTATTGCATCAAGTGCAAAAACAACATCTGGTGTGGTACTTGACATCTCATGATTGACTCAATCGCCTGAGCAAGTGATCTGCCAATCATGCACATCCCTCTCCCTTTTAGTCTGTAAGACACCTTTAGAGAGGGTGACTCCATCACCTGCAGGTACACCACCATGCCAAGAGTCGTCCATTCTAAAGTACCTCTAGAATGCTGTTTAAGTACCCTGATTGGGAAACTACCCAAATCTAGATCTAAAACCATAGATCCAGTAACCAGAATGTCTGATTTAATGTCCAAGTCCCATGTGGAGAAAACACTGTGTGACAACCAAAGTATAACCGATCGTAGTATAGGAATATCACTTCCTACTCTGTGTATGTCATCCAAATACCAGGACATCTCACCCTACGACCTTCTTAATAGATCCATCCCCTATTCTGATGAAGTCAAACCTATGACTGTCACATCAGAAATAGATGATCTATCTCCGCTACATCTGCTTTAGTCTATAAATAGACATAAGCCACCTGTCCACCAATGCTTCCGCTGATCCCACTGACTACGACAACCCTCTGGCAGAGTCATATACACGTCCACTTCTAAAGCTAGTTTAGAACGACGCTATACTCACCCTCCTGCCGGGTCTCGCAGCCTGGAACAATAGCAATAGCCAGTCTGGGTAAACAAGAACCTCCCTGTCACCGTCCTTGAGGCTACCGGAGTACCTCTCGGGTGCCTGAGGTTACCCATCTTATCTGCGGAGTGGTTAATGGAAGGTCAAGCCAGATTGAATGTTTAGGTTCTTATCAAATCTTCAGTAATCGTTTGCGGTTCTGGAATCACTTCCAGTTCTACCATACTCCCACTACTGTTTTCTGAAAAAATCCATTTTTACTTAAAACTGTGGCGAGTCTAGAACAATATCGCTATTGATCTTCCAGATGGTAGAAAGTCAAACCTCGTCAGAGCCTGGGTCAACCCACAAACAACCATTACAGAAACATGCCTTGAGTTATCCAGAGTCTTGTTTTAAGCATAAGCCGGACAACTCCCCGTACCTTAACAACGTCAAGATATGAACTGTTCTATATCCAATATAGAAACAGAGGCACTGATTTAATAGAACCAGATTCAAATCATGCAGCTGTCGCTAGTGCATGTTAACTAAATAGAAAGAGGCCGATCAGCATTACTCAACTTAGGAGCACTTCCAATTATGAGTAACCTGAAAGAGAAGCAAGTTCCCTAAATCATTACTATCAACTGAATACCACACACAAGTATCTACATCTTCGATCACTTTGAAGAATCCTGGTACTTGCAATACCTGATTCTCTACTTTATTCAAATACCTATAACTTCTCAAAATTCGGACCCTGTGTTTCCACGAAACACCTGTCTAAAAACTAGAGAAGTCATAAGTAAACTGAATATAGTACGAGTACCATCCCCTCTGTTCTAATGGACACTGGACAACAAACAATACTCTATATAAGTCCCTTGAGCCTATTAACTCACTCCTTGTGTGTCGCAGGTTGAAAACTGTACTTATGATTAAGAAGAATTACACCGCTGTTTAATGCTCCTTACCTAACCATCCACTGATATAGGTAAATGTTATCGACATAAATTCAAAAAGGTATATCTCACTCTATAAAAATAAACGTATAGATATATCAATTTGAAATTCGTGCATAACAGCGGATTTTCAAAACCAAATATTTGTCGTCCGGCAAACAACCCAGTTGACTTCCTCAAATATCACCGATTACAACGAATCCCGATATAATGAGGATGATCACATAATTCCCAATAACTTACTTCCACTCATCATCTGTAAAACCATACAGATGTGAGAATCAAACCTGGTAAATACATACCCTGGAGCAAGTGTCAAATTGGGAAATCAGTTTTCTTTTAACAGTACACAGTGAAACTGAAACATTGTAATGTTTCAATGGGGTATCCTGGTATTCCTAGCAATGCCTCTTCCATTATCCAGATTCACAACTGTAACCGTGTAATTCTTTGCCATCTTTCCAAATCCCTTTATATGTCTTTAGTCATTACCTTCTGCACACCCTCTTAGGCTAAATGGTTTTCTTCCTTCCCTACCGTTCGGCACCAGCCTATGGTTCGGAAGAGGACTATCCAATAAGAATAATGGGTGTACTGTCCTAGTCCTAGGAGCACTCGCAATGCGAGAGAAGGTGAAGATAAAAGACAACCGAATAAACCTTATTCTTATTTCTCCTGAACCAGAATCCATCCCCGAACTGGAACAAGTTCCTTTCGAGTTCGTATATAACCATACGATGGAGTATCCAATAAACTGTGGATCTTCGTAGTGATACGGATTGTCCTGGAGAAATATAAAGGTGATTTAGGATTGGCGAAGAAATACTTGGTTTGGTCGTGAATAGCAGTCGCAATTTACTTTGCCCTCTTACTAATCCCTTGATATGTCTTTACTTAATACCTTCTGCAGACCATCGTTATGCTAATTGGTTTTCTTCATTCCCTACCGTTCGGCACCAGCCTAAGGTTTGGAAGAAGACTATCCAATTTGCGTAATAGGTGTACTATCTTCTAAACCAAGGAGTACTCGCAATGCGAGAGAAAGTGAAGATAAAAGACAGCCGAATAATCCTATCTGTTTTCTCCAGAACTGGAAACCATCCTCGAATAAATTCTTTCGAGTTCGTATATAACCATACGATGGTTTTATCCAATTGAAGTGGACGTTCGTAGTAATACGGGGTGTCCTGGAGAAAAGGGTAAAAGTAGGAGTGGCAATGAGGTTTGCAACTCTGACAATCCAAAAGCCGGTGTTTAAGAAGGTTCGGTCAATTTTGGTCTCTGAGTCATAGTCTTAGGGTCGGGTCAATGGTCGCTGCTAAAGAGAGAGAGAAAAGAAACACTCAGCGTGCACTCTAACCTAGATCAGAATGGTTACCAATTTATCTAATCTAGAAACCTCCCACTGTACCGTCAAATTCTCCTCCAAACCTGAAAGAAGAATTAGTCGGGATCACCCGAGGAGTAAACCAACTCATCAGTGGGAATCGGGATCCAACTATCATCGCATGATAACGTGACGGAATCCGCTCACGTCATCACACTCCAGAAGGTATGCGCATATCTGGCAAGTTTCAGTTTCTTTAGAAACTCCCGATGTGATTTTTACCCCATGCTCTTATGATCTTGACTTTGGCCAGCAAATCATAAGTCACATGTCAAATTCTACCCGTCATTCTCCAGGTTAATTTGAGCCCACCCGCACAAGCCCTTGACTTTAGCCAACAAGGCTATACGACTGCCTCAAACCAACGCATCTATCTATGCTGCACATGAATACCCAATAGCTACCAATCACTATGCCTTGACTTTGGCCAACAAACATAGCTTGAATACTGATTGACAATCCATGTGAAATGACGGAGGGCTACGAATGGTTTCTGGCGAAAACCTTTAACGTAATGAACTTGATATCGTTGAAGGAACCGGATAGCTTTTAAAATATAGTGACGAAAACCTTTGCTAAAGAGGTCACTCCCGGTGAAGGGATCTCGGCTCTTTCCCCGTAGAATGAGGTGCAGGATATTCCAACTGAATACCACGGTGCAAAGCAAAAATAATCGGCTATAGTGAAGTTATTGCCCTGACGCAAACTTCTGTCTAAGGGGTCACTCCCGGTGAAGGGATCTCGGCCCTTGCCTCGTCGACTGAGGAGCAGGATATTCCAACTGAATATCACTGTGCAAAACAAAAGTGAACGTCCTTGCAATAACAGCTTTTTGAAAAATGTTCCAACAACATCAGAAAAGTTTTGTTTAGCTTGCATTGATCTGAATCAACGCAGTCCCATCAATTGATCACACCAATAAAGAACGAAAATAATGATGTACGTATATGCCATCCGCATTCGCCACTGGGTCCCGTCATTACCCGTTAGGTTACTTAACTAACGACAGAGCGGGGACTGGACTAGCGCGGATGCAAAACATATACAACATCTACCAGTATATATATCAATATATAATATTTCGCTCAAGGCGTGATAAAATGCAACATCACAGAAATGTAATAAGCATCACAGAACAATGCAGATATCTGGGATCCCCGGGTTTCATAGAGCCGCTACTGAAACCCGACGTTCCCCTGGTCGTGTGGATAGCCTGTGCAATGAAATCCTAAACCCCTACGGGCGCGGCAAGTTACCCGCCAAAACCTGAAGCGAGGCAGCCCCCTTCAGCAACGTGAATGGACCACTCAGCACTTCACGGAATCCGGTAACTTGGGCACCCCTCCTGGGCCAACTTGTACCCCCTACGAGTGCGGCGAATAGATCGCCAATTCTAGAGTAAAGCCCCCTCCGTCTCAATGCCATGAGATGCGGGCTTGTCGCCCTCTAGAACCTGGCTATCCGTGCACCCCACCTTCGGGTAATCCTAGTACAGAAAGTAAAATATACATACAACGGGTAAATCGACCTCGACCCAGTCGTGCCCCAAAAGAATAATATACAAACAGGCAGTGACGGCAGTCCACATGTCGGACGCTCGCCCCGCAATATCAAATGTACATAATACACCAAATCTGTACTAACATTGCATCCAGGCTATCCCCCACGACCAATCCGCAACATCACAGCACAACACAGAACATCAACGTGAATGTCACGTTCGCAAATCCGTTTAACCGGGCTATAGCAGTTAGACAGGATTTACCGATCAAGTGACATTCACGGTCGCAGATATAATGTAAATACTGTGAACTAACATGTTTAAAATTTTCGATCGATCAAATTTACCCAAGTGGGCCCCAAGCACTACTGTAGCACTCACAGAAAATCTGGGCCCAAAAAGAATGTTCCAAAAACCCTATTTTCAAGTCAGGAGGCCTCTGTAAAAAATTGGTGCATTGAACAGTAAATCCGGCGGCGGAACCGCGGCCCAAGCATGGGTTTGGCCGCGGTTCCGCGGGGGGATGATGACGTCACACGACCAAAATTTTACGGAGTGCTTAGAATTCCCTGTACATGTCTCTGCAACAACCAGAAAAAATTTTTGAGCCCAAAAAAATTTCGACAGAGAACTGATGCTTTTGAAAATGCGGTTTTGGAATTTTGTTCGATCGTAAATGTAAACACATTTGACCAAGTAAGACTAGGTTAATGGCCTGTCTCTGATACCACTGTAAGTGCACGGCGGCGCCCCGGCCGTCAATCCGACGCCGGAATGCGGAAACGAAACTTTTTACGAACTTGTAAACCGGCACCACCGCGCACAAAAATCCCGAATCGGGCCATTAATCTAGTCCTAGCTAACTAAAGAAAGGGGTAGAGAGATATAACGAACGATCCGTGTCCTTCGGTCTTCTCGTCGTCGTCCCGATCTCCCCGCGGAATCTCCGGTCTTCAACTCCTCGTCGGAAAGGCACCACTTTGCCGGGTTCGTTTACGGGCTCCCACCTCTGGACCGAGGCAACTCGGGCATGAAGTTGGCGAGCCGACGTGCCTAATGATTTCTGTAGAATAGTGTATTGCTATGTCTCATTGGGGTTACTAGAAGTTACCTTTTGGTGGAGGAATGAGATGAAAGCCTTTATGAGATCAACTTGGGGATTTTTTGCAAGCATGAAGAGAGTGAAAAATCCCACACCAAAAATGATCAATCCCACCACAATAGTGGCCGGCCCTTGCTTCATCCCCCAAAAGAATAATAGAGGAGAGAGAGTGGATCAATCATATGAGAAAGAATGATGAGTGATCATGAGAGAATAAAAATCATCATAACCAAAGTCCACACTCAACAACCATCACCACTCAAAGGTCAAACAATGATGATCTAATGAAGTCAATGGATGGTGGAACTATCATGACACAACAAAATGCAAAGACCACCCTCCACAATGCGTATTTGCACAATTGCAAATAAGCCCTCCTCCACCAATCTTCAGCCAATGAAAGATACAAAGAAAATTGGCCGAAACAGAAAGCAAACTGGCAACTTCATAAAACTGATCCCGTAATAAATTACAGGAAACCCCGCTACTGTATATACATACCCGCATTTGTATTCCAACCGAATACAAATGCAATGAGACAAAGTCTACACTGTACAATACTAGGATCCGGCTTAAACCAAAGCCCTCTAGTATTAACCGTCCGATCCTGATCCGTGCAATACCGCACGTATCTGATCGAACCCTGCCATATCTCCATACGGCCTCAACAGCGTTTCGCCCGAAACTTGAGTAACTGGTCTGTGGGGGACTCTAAAGACTCGTCAATACTATGGCTGTGGATTTAACCACTAGCACGTCAGAGGTATTAGCCATACGTGAAGGGCTACCAGCTATTGACCAAAAGGGACGTCGATGAGCGAACTCATCTTGACACCCTACTGAGCCTGTCAGTGACAATATCCGTACAGTCCGGTCCGTTCGTCTATGAGCATCGCATGGTGGGCCTAGGGGGTTGGTAAAAGTCAGACCCCCAAAAGCGGTACAAGTCGTGTCGGAGTGTAGCCCAGAACACCCTGAGATACTACTGGAATACCTACCAGTAAATCTCCTGCCTCGGCCGAGGGCTTCGTGTAATGGCTCTCCTAGACACAGTGCGACCTCACCCCCAATACCAGGAGAGACGAACCCCTGAAGATCTGCTCACTGCCTCCATGTGGCTCGGGACTGTACCCAACTAAAACCTGTTTGAACGTCTCCTTTGAGCGTGGCAGTGTAGTAATCAAAGTACAGTGGGAACTCACACGAGACAAATGACGATCCTCAGGTCGATGAACTAATCTGCACACATGTCACCAGGGAACTGCTATCTGACGTCAGGTATAAGACCAACTAGCAGGTTCTCGGCGAGTCCTGTCCGGTGTACTCATAACCCAATGAGCACCTGTATACATCATAGGTGAACCAACTGACACCAGTGGCTTGTGAGACCGGCCACCGCCCCTCGTCGGGGTCTCGACTGTATACACTAGTCTACTCTGGAGTATCGATGCCCGGTCTCGAAACTCCCACGACTAGGGAACTTTTAAGGATGTGCTTATAGACTACCAGCTCCCACGTATATGATCGCCCTCATACTGCTGGCAGTCAATCAAGAATCCTACGGGCTCTATCAACGTGCAATAGTGACCTGTAAGGTCACCTAAAGCAGTACACGATGATAAAGGTAAACCAGATAGCATACTATCATCTTGAGTAAGACTGTCCTACCAGGATAAGTCATCCCTCAATCATTGCAATCACGTGCCTGTGATCCAATAATTGACTCTGAGGGCACTATCTCCAACACTTATGAAGTCAATGGGTCAAGGTCAAACAAGAGCTATCATGAAGCATCAATATGCATAGACAACCCTCCAAAATACTTATTTGCACAAATGCAAATAAGCCCTCCTCCACCAATCTTCAGCCAATGAAAGATACAAAGAAATATGGCCGAAACGGAAAACAAACTGGCAACTCCAAAAAAACTGATCCCGTAATAAATTACAGGAAAACCCCGCTACTGTACATACATACCCGCATTTGTATTCCGACCGAAATACAAATGCAATGAGACAAAATCTACACTTTACAATACTTGGATCCAGCTTAAACCAAAGCCCGCTAGTATTATCCGTCCGGTCACGATCCGTGCAATACCGCACGTATCTGATCGAACCCTGCCATATCTCCAAACGGCCTCTACAGCGTTTCGCCTGAAACTTGAGAAACTGGTCTGTGGGGGACTCTAAAGACTCATCAATACATTGGTTGTGGATTTAACCACTAGCACGTCAGAGGTATTAGCCTATACGTAACGGGCTACCAGGTATTGACCAAAAGGGACGTCGATGAGCGAACTCATCCTGACACCCTACTGAGCCTGTCAGTGACAATATCCGTACAGTCCGGTCCGTTCGTCTATGAGCATCGCATAGCGGGCCTAGGGGGTTGGTAAAAGTCAGACCCCCAAAAGCGGTACAAGTCGTGTCGGAGTGTAGCCCAGAACACCCTGAGATACTTCTGGAATACCTACCAGTAAATCTCCTGCCTCGGCCGAGGGCTTTATGTAATGGCTCTCCTAGACACAGCGCGACCTCACCCCCAATACCGGGAGAGACGAACCCCTGCAGATCCGCTCACTGCCTCCATGTGGCTCGGGACTGTACCCAACTAAAACCTGTTTGCACGTCTCCTTTGAGCATGGTAGGGTAGTAATCAAAGTACAGTGGGAACTCACACGAGACAAATGACGATCTCAGGTCGATGAACTAACCTGTACACATGTCACCGGGGAACTGCTATCTGACGTCAGGTATAAGACCAACTAGTATGTTCCCGGCGAGTCCTGTCCGGTGTACTCATAACCCAATGAGCACCTGTATACATCTTAGGTGAACCAACTAACACTAGTGGCTTGTGAGACTGGCCACCGCCCTTCGTCGGGGTCTCGACTGTATACCCTAGTCTACTCTGGAGTATCGATGCCCTGTCTCGAAACTCCTACGACTAGGGACCTTTTAAGGATGTGCTTATAGACTACCAGCTCCCACGTATATGATCGCCCTCATACTGCTGCCAGTCAAGCAAGAATCCTGGGGGCTCTATCAACGCGCAATAGTGACCGGTAAGGTCACCTAAAGCAGTACACGGTGATAAAGATAAACCAGATAGCATACTATCATCTTGAGTAAGACTGTCCAACCGGGATAGGTCCTCCCTCAATCATTGCAATCACGTGCCTGTGATCCAATAATTGACTCTGAGGGTACTATCTCCAACATACTCACCATGCCACCTCACCCCAACACAAAAACCAATGCAAAATATCTTTCTCAAAATATCTAGGATTAGGGTTAAGGTAAAGCAAAGAATTAGGAATGGATTAAAGCAAAGGATTAGATTAAGTTAAGTGACATGGTCACTAATCTAGATAACACACACCCTCACATAAACATGCACATGTGTGTGCATGCCATAACAATTAATAATAAAGTATTAATTAAATGTTATAAAATGTGAGGAACCCAAATTAGTAAACTTTTTACCAAAAACCCGCACTAACGTCTAAACTAATACTAATCGAAATCTAAGGCGTTACAATCTCCCCATTTATAAAAATTCGTCCCCGAATTTAAAATTCTCACTAAGCATACCTTCCAGGAGAAGAGTACAAAACTCGCAATTCTCGTTCGCAGCCTTCCAAGTGATCACCTCACTATACGGCTATGCTAAAGAAAACCCTCCACAGATGGCAAGACCCTTTGACCTAAGTTCCTCCACCAGCCGAACCACAACACAATTGGCTGCCGGTGAACGAAAAGATCGCGTCCAAGCTAAATGGTCTGGTGCTGAATCATGTGAGAAAGGTCATGAAGGTACTTTCAAGGTATCAACACAACGAATACGGGGTGAAAACTCAATAATCTGGACGGAAGTGCCAAATTATAGGCAACGGAACTAACTCGCTTTAAGGATCTCAAAAGGACCTACAATCCTGGGATAAGCTTTCTAAAACTCAACACGTCATTCATCGGAAAATCCTTAGGAATACAAGATCTCCCACTGCGAACTCAAGTCTGCGACCACCACGGTCGGCATAAGACCTTTGTCTGCACTAGGCCGCTCTCATCCTGACCTGAATCAACTTGATCATCTCCGAAATCTCTAGACTAGCCGGGGTCCAAAAATCCTACTCACGCGGAGTCAGAAAAACAGAATGGCGATCGACACGGCCTACCAAACAAAACCTAAAGGTTGCCAATTGGAATGTCTCCTCATAACAGCTATCGAAGGAGAACCCAAACAATGGCAAGTGACGATCCCAACTGCCAACAACAATTAGTGCGCACGCAAAATCATATCCTCCAGCGTCTGTATAGCCTGCTCTTACAAACCCTCGTCCTGTGGATGGAAAAAAGCGGAGCTAAAGCTCAACCAGTACCCAAGGCTTCCTGAAACTTCTGCCCAAGACGGCAAGCGAAGAAGGTGTCTCTATTGGATACAACGCATGAAGGAACTCCATGCAAACGTACAAACTTAACAAAGGACTACTAAGCAAACTGAGCATAACCGGACAACAAATACCCAAATGGAGTCATACCCTGACTAGACCTGGGTAGACACTATAACGGAATTCGTGGAGATCTGCTCCCATTCCCACTTCGGAACGGTTAAAGATTGCAATTCTTCAGCCGGCCTCAGATGCTCAACCTTAGCTCATAACAAGACAGACACCTTGAAACGAAATCTGAAACTTCACTCTTCATCCTGCCCACCCGTAACTATCTCACAAGTCACGTCACAAATTGGTGGAACTGAATGAACACAGAAAGCTCACTGATGTGCCTGCTCTAGGATTTCGCGTTTCTACCCAACGGTATCAAGTACACAAAAGCGCATCCAAAACGTAGCACACCCTGGTCATAAATCAAGGACTCTGAATCATTACCCAGCCGAGTATGCTCAAGATTCTTAGACGAACGAGCATCGGCGGGCTGTGCTTCGCGAAAGAGATTAAGGAAAAGTGTTCGGGCGCGGACATGAGAAAGCTGTCCCCTCGGTAGAGGCGAACTTAAGCTGTACCCAGCGATCGCATTAGAACTGTAAATCTGCAGAAGGCTGTCTCAGAACTGCACACAACTGGAACAAGCTAACCCCGGGCCTACGACTCCAGCATCAGCTACCACAATCGCCTTGCCACGGGTAACGAGGATTTCACAAATACAATCCTTCACAAGCTCCATCCAACGGTGCAGTCTCAACAATCAAAACCCGCTACAGGAAGATGTACATTAAGCTCTGGTGGTTCGTGAAAATCTGATACGACTCTCTGCACAAGTAGTGTCCTCAGATCTTCAACGCACGACCACCGCGGCCATCTCCAGATCATGAGTAGGATATCCTGCTCGTACTTCCTCCAACTGTCGGGAAGCATAAGCAATAACTCTATAGTGCCACATCAGTACACAATCGAGCCCCACTCGCGAAATATCATAGTTAAACAACAAAGTCGCCCGATCCAGAAGAAAAGATAGAACTGGTGCAGTCGTCAACTGAGTCTTCAACTCCTGAAAACTCCGCACGCATGCCTCAGTCCAAGAAAAGGAACCTCCTTTCTGGTCAGTCCAGTCAACGGTGCAGCGATACACTAGCAATCCTGCATGAAACGGCGGTAAAAACCTGCTAAGCCCAAAAATCCGCGGACCTCCATCCTGTACACAAGTCTGGGCAAAAGCTGTACGGCCTCGATCATCCTCGGGTCCATACGAAAACCGTCTCCCGTAACTACAAGACCTAGGAGTCAACACAATCAATCCTGAAGGAACACTCCGAGAATTTAGCAAACAGCTGGTACTCTCCCAGTGTCTGCAAAACAAATCCTCAAGTGCTGCTCACGTTCCTCACGACTCTTAGAATAGACCAGAGTGTCATCAATAACACAACAATCAACTAGTCGAGGAACGGCCTGAAGAAATCTGGTTCATCACATCCACAATGCTGCTAGGGCATTGGTGGGTCCAACGACACCACCAAAACTCATACTGCCCGTAGCGCACACAAAAGCAGTCTTCGGAATGACATCACTCCAAACCCGCAACCAATGATGACCTGATCCCGAACAAACTTAGAAAAATGTCTCGCACACTGGAGCTGATCAAGAAATCGTCAATGCGAGGTAAAGGATACCTATCTGCACCGTAAGCCGGTTTAATTAACGATCCATCAATAAACAACCCCAACTGCCGTCCTTCTCCTGACGAACAGAATAGGAGCTCCTCAAAGCGAAACACTCAGACGCACAAGCCCCGCCAATAAACAACTCTGTAGCTGATCCTTAAGCTCCTAAAGCTTCGCCGGCTCACCTGGAACAACGTAGGAAAACTCTTGCACGATAGGAACCCGATCGAACAATCCCACTGTGGCTCCGGTATAACGAATGAAAGCCAAGAATCCTCGACATCTTCTCCTCAAAAGCCGACTAGGGAAAAAGGCTGAATTCAAGCTGTGAGAGGCGGCGCCACTGTCCCCCTATACAACAAGAACTGACTTGCCGGGAAAACAAAACTTGACTGTGTTGGATATAGTGCCCTCAGAGTCAATTATTGGACACAGGCACGTGATTGCAATGATTGAGGAAGGACCTATGCCGGTAGGAAAATCTTACTCCAGATGATAGTAAGCTATCTGGTTTATCTTTATCATCGTGTACTACTTCAGGTGACCTTACAGGTCACTATTGCGCGTTGATAGAGCCCTTAGGATTCTTGCTTGACGGCCAGCAGTATGATGGCGATCATATACGTGAGAGCTGGGGTCTATAAGAACATCCTTAAAGTGGTCCCTAGTTATGGGTGTTTCGAGACTGGGCATCGATACTCCATTAGTAGACTAGTGTATACAGTCGAGACCACGATGAGGGGCGGTGGCTGGTCTCACAAGCCATTGGTGTCAGTTGGTTCACCTAAGATGTATACAGGTGCTCATTTGGTTATGAGCACACCGGACAGGACTCGCCGAGAACATGCTAGTTGGTATTATACCTGACGTCAGATAGCAGTTCCCCGGTGACATGTGTATAGGTTAGTTCATCGACCTGAGATCGTCATTTGCCTCGTGTGAGTTCCCACTGTGCTTTGATTACTACCCGACCATGGCTCAAAGGAGTGTGCAAACAGGTTTTAGTTGGGTACAGTCCCGAGCCACATGGAGGAAGTGAGCGGATCGGCAGGGGTTTCGTCTCTCCCGGTATTGGGGATGAGATCGCGTTGTGTCTAGGAGAGCCATTACACGAAGTCCTTGGCCAAGGCAGGAGATTTACTGGTAGGTATTCCAGTAGTATCTCAGGGTGTTCTGGGCTACACTCCGACACGACTTGTACCGCTTTTAGGTGTCTGACTTTTACCAACCCCCTAGGCCAGCCATGCGATGCTCATAGACGAACGGACCGGACTGTACGGATATTGTCACTGATAGGCTCAGTAGGGTGTCAGGATGAGTTCGCTCATCGACCTCCCTTTTGGTCAATACCTGGTAGCCCTTTACGTACAGCTAGTACTACTGACGTACTAGTGGTTAAATCCACAGCCAAAGTATTAACGAGTCTTTAGATTCCCCCACAGACAGTTTCTCAAGTTTCGGGTGAAACGTTGTAGAGGCCGTATGATATATGGCAGGGTCCGATCATATACGTGCAGTAGTGCATGGTGTTACTAATATGTATGCCCTAAAGGCCATTATATGGATAGTGGAAACTTGGACATATAATCTATGGAGATAGATGACTTTCTTGCTCAACATGATAGTATGCTATCTGGTTTACTTTATCTGGACATGTAGATTTAATCATTTACACATGATGATGAAGCCCAGAGGATATTTGCTTGACTACTGTGATTATATTGCGGATCATACTAGTGGGGCACGTGTAGTCTGTAAGCATATCCTTGAACTTTTCCTAGTCGAGGGTGTATCGAGACAGGGCATCGATATTCCAGAGTAGACTAGCGTATACCATTCTTGTCCTATATGATGGGCGATGGATGATCCCATATCCATCTGGTGAGGAGACACCAAAGATTGTATGCGGGTGCTCAGTGGAGACTGGGTACACTGAACGGACTCGCCGAGAACTCCTATGTGGTATTATATCTTTCGTCGGATAGCAGTTCTCAGGGAACACTGGTACAGGTTAGTCTGTAGACCCGAGATCGTCATAGAGTCTTGTGTGTCCTCCCATTATACTTTGATCTCCACCCTACCACGGCTCTACTGAGTCGTGCAAACAGGTGGTCTTTGGGTACAGTCTCGAGGCACATGGAGGCAATGAGCGATAGGAGGGGTTTCGTTTCTCCCGGTATTGGGGGTTGATGTTGTGCTATGCTCGATTGGCTATAACATGAAGTCTCTGGCCAGGGCTACTGAGATTTACTGATAAGAGTTATCAGTAGTTTTTCGATCTGTTATGAGCCATACACCAGCATGACTTATTGAGTTACTGGGGTCGACGATTCCATCCCTGGACTCGATATGCAGCATATCTGACGAAGAGACCGGACTGTACGGTAAGTGTTGCCAGTTGGCTCGACTGGAGTTTTTACAGCTTCGCTGGTTTTCTTCTGATCGTTTCAATACCCGGGTGGCCGTTACGTTTAGCTGACCTCTTGCGGCTTGTAGATGTTTGATATGATCATCATCTACTGCCGGCGTATTGACGAGTCTTAGAGTCCCATAATGAAGTTTCCTGGCTCAGGCAAAAAGATGTGGTGTGCATATGAGATATGCGTGGGACCCGATTAAATACGGTTATGTGATAACGTATATTAATCGGGCATTTTCTATTTGTCGGATCGTATGCGATATGACCGGTTTGCTAAATCAAGTGTTGATTTAACAAATTACATTTAGATTAATTCTTTAATTAAATCCTTTTGTATGCATGCATGCATGCACATGATGATGTGCATGGACACATACATACATACATAGTATCATGGTTGATGATACAAGAATGGTGGCAATGCAAGACTTATATTGAAGCTTTTATTTATATTTATCATTTTGAGTTAATGTAAAGAAAACCCACTCATGATCCTTTATTCTTTAGTGGGTAAGCTTTATTTAACTTAATGAAAAGAATTTCCACCCATGCTTAATTCTTTATGAAAAGAATTTCCACCCATAATTATAGGGGAATGGAATAATGATGATTATTCTTTCTCATCACTATATAAGACTTCATATGTGATATGAAACAAGAAGAACAACAAAGCATGAAAAAATTGGTGTGAAGAAAACAAGTTATCATATGTGATATGATAGAAAGCTCAAGCTTAGCCACCCTTATCTTCTTCTTCCTCTCTTGATTTTTCTCTAGAGTGAAGTTGATAAAAAGAAAGGATTTTAATTGTTGAATATAAACCACATCATCATACTACACACATCTAGCCGATTTGCGTAGGGTGTTTGCTCTAGTTCGTTTGCGAAACAAGTAAGGCAAGGAGCTTTGGGCAAAAGGACTTCGGGTGGAACATCGTGGACAAGGAAGGCTTCCATCGATCCGTTCCAAACTCTCATAGTGCCAAGGAGTCACCGAGGGAGATCTACAAAGGTTGTAATCTCTACTCTTAGTGATAGTTTTACATTTGCATGTGATGCTTATTTGTATGAATCCCTAAACTTCTAGTTTCGATTCTTGTCGAGTTAACTTAGCACCTCTAAAATTTTGATTATGGCATATGTGATGCTACCAAACCCTTGATGAGGTGCTAGGCTAACCCTTCAGTGGTATCAGAGCCAGGCTAGAGCTTTAGGCGATGCGTAGGCGATGTTAAAAGTCCGATCGAACCACGAAACACCAATTTGGACCGCTCTCTTGAAATTTTTTGAAAATTGGATTTTTCCAAATTAAAAATTCTTTAAAAATTCAGCAGGCTTTTCTATGAATTATTGTATAAATTTTTTTCAATGATCTCACTAAAATGCCGCGGAACCGCGGCCTAACCATGCTTTTTGCGGCGGTTCCGCGGCCGTTTTGTGGAATTAGGAATAGTGTTTTCTACAGTAGACCCGTATGTAATAGTACATGCCTCTGAGATATTTTAAACTTACTCAAGTGTTGAGTTTTCTGGAGATAAATTGTTTTTGGTGATTCGATCGGAAAGTTTAACTTCGTTCAGATTTTCAGATTATTTAGAACGTGTTAAAATGTTTGAACGAATATTAGAAACGCATTTTTTCCCGTATTGGAAAAATTCCAAGTGTTGGATTTTTCCCGAGTTCGAAACTTTCGAAAAACATGCAAGCGTATCTGTGGACACT
Organism: Agapanthus africanus; assembly: GCA_030015575.1. Taxonomy (NCBI): domain Eukaryota; kingdom Viridiplantae; phylum Streptophyta; class Magnoliopsida; order Asparagales; family Amaryllidaceae; genus Agapanthus; species Agapanthus africanus. Next base: position 579,633,345 of record JASDDO010000019.1, read on the forward strand.
CTAGAAGAACATAACCTTAACTCGATTATGTGACCGTCAAAACTGTCACTGAACCTTAGGGTTTGTGGTAGTTTAGCGTTGCCACATGTGAGGCATTGGTTTGACCCTTCTACGGTTGGTCCATAAGGGGCTGTGACATGTTCTAGAAATTTTTGAACTCGGCTCAAGTGTTGTGCAGTTTGGGAAATCCTGGGTGTTTGTTTATTCGATCGAAAATTTAACATTGTCTATTTTATCTGGAATGTGATACAATATGTGGAATTCATATAGTTAGGCATGAAATACGAAGTATGTGATATTTCGAATTTATGATGTCTAACGTGATTGTGGATTCCAAATGTTGTAGTTTTTCATTTTATTTTCTGCGACCGTAAGTGTAGTATGTGGGGTATCGCCGTTTTCGTTGCTATACGTCAACAACAATCGGGATACGCATACTTACTTACGTTGATGATATGAGATATTATGTGTTGCTGAGATATGATGAGTAGGATTGTCGCGAATGAATAGCCGGGGTTTTTTATTTGAGATAAGAGTTTCATTTTCATTCATGTATAAATCAATTGTATATTATTTACTTTTCCGCATTAGGATAGACCCAAGGAGGGGAGCACAAGTGACCGGGTTCTAGGGTTCAGTGGGAGGCCATCTCGTGGAGTCGAGACCGGGTCTCCTAAACTCTAGAATTGGCGGGATCACTTGCCGCTCTCGTAGGGGTCTAGGGGTGTGGGCTTGGCTATTCATCGCGACCGTGGAATCCGTATTTTCTAATGTTGGCTCGATACAAAATACGGACATCCTAAATATCCTTTTATGTGCTTCTGCTGTTGATATTCTGTAATGTGATTACTTAGTATCTAAGACGAATGGATTATTATTATATATATGATATATAATAAACGTTGCTTATATTTTACACCCGCGCTAGTCCCGCCCCGCTATGTCGTTAGTTAAGTAACCTAACGGTGCATAACGGGACACTGTGGCGAATGCGGATGGTATAAGTATACGTTCTATTCTGTGATGGCTTAGGAACTTAAATGATGGGATCACATTAATGAGATTAATGTAAAGAAATGAAACCTAATGATGTTGTAGAATCAGATTTGAAACAAACTCGGTTTTTTATGAAAAATGCAAGTTTCAAAAAGATGCGGAGCTTAAGCCACTCCTTTTCTTAACTGTTTTGATTCTACAACGAGATCAAGTTCAAAGCGTTAAAGGTTTTCTTAAAAACCATCCGCAACCCTCCGTCATTTTAGGAAGCAGAGTACTTAGTATTCGTGCTGCGTATGTTGATCATAGTCAAGGCGTAGTGTACGGTAGCTAAGTGATGTCTTCCTACAAAGCATATGATGCGATTAGTTAGGACATTCATGTGATTATGTTGATCATAGTCAAGGGTCATATGGATGGGTCTAGTTAATCACGAAATGACGGGTAGAATTTGACTAGTACTTACGATATGTTGACCATAGCCAAGGTCATAAGTAACTAGGGGTAAAAACCATATCGGGAATTTCAAGAGTTGAAATTTGCAATGAGATTGCATACCATCTATATGATAGTTGGATCTCGATCTCACTGTGAGTAAGTGTTACTTCCAGGAGAGTTTTGCACTTTACAATTAGCTAATCCAGTGGGTGTCTAGATAGACTGACCGGTTAGCGAAACTGTAGAATGTAATTATTCCTGGCTAGTTTTCTTTTCAGGTTTTGAAAGAAAATTTGATAAAAGCAGTAGGAGACATCGATTAGATAAAATAATAACCAATCTAATTCTTTGCTAGAGCATTTCGCTAAGTGTATCCTTTTCTCTCTCCGAATGGCAGTTACAGATGTCAGGACTTAAGCTTCTACTTGAGAAAAATAAACTGACAGCACCAAATTATAAAGAATGGTTGAGGAACTTAAACATTGCACTTTCATATGATAAGGTATCATATGTCCTCAATACCGAAGCCCCACCCATCCCGGGACCTGAATCATCTGTCTCGGATAGGGAGATCCGAAAAACTTGGGAAAATGACTGCAACACGGCCAAGTGCCTCGCGCTCGCTTCTATGGACAATGTCCATCAGAAGCAACACGAGAGTATGGATGTGCAATCCATCTTTCTTCACACAAAGGAGTTGTATGAAGAGCAATCTCGTACTTTGAGATACGAGGTATCTAGAAAGCTGTTTCAGATGCGAATGGCCCCTGGTGCATCAGTTGGAGACCATGTTTTGAAAATGATTGGTCTTATTGAAGAACTTGAGGAACTGGGATGGACTATGGATAATGAGCAATATACGGATATTGTTCTACAGTCTCTCCCCCCTGCCTTTGCTCCGTTCATAGTGAATTTCAATATGAATGATTTGGAGAAATCATTGCCTGAACTTCTCAATATGTTGAGAAGTGCAGAGAACACGTTGAAAACGGCAAGGACTCCCGCTCTGCTTGCTGGGCCATCTTCCTCTTCGTTCCCAAAAGCTAAGGCCAAGGGAAAGAAGAAGAAGAAGTCTATCACACAGAAAAGAGGAGTTAGAAAGGCAAAGGGGAAAGACAAAGCTGGGGCTGTGGGAAGCAGGAGAGGAGAATGTTTTTACTGTAAAAAGTCAGGACATTGGAAACGCAACTGTGCTGAATATCTTGCTGATCTCAAGAAGAAGAAGCATGCTGATGCTTCCACTTCAGGTGTGTTTGTAACTGAAAACTGTTTTTCTTTAAACTCTGCATCCTGGGTATTGGATACCGGTTCTGGTTCTCACATCTGCAATTGTATGCAGGGATTGAGAAATAGTAGAGTTTTAAAGATAGGAGATCATACTCTGCGGGTTGGAAATGGTTCCAATATACATGCTGTATCCGTGGGAGAGTATCATCTAGGGTTGCCTTCAGGAAGTATTTTGGTTTTGAACCCGTGTTATTTAGTACCAAGTATGCTGTGTAACATAATATCCGTTTCTTTGTTGGACAATGAAGGATATCATTTTATATTGCAAAATAATGTTATGAACATTAACCTGAATCAAGAGTTGATTGGGTATGGTACACTAAATAACGGTATTTACGTCCTGAACCAACACACAGTTTTCAATATACAACATACTAGTAAAAGAAAGTTTTCAGATATAAATGAAGCTTTTCTTTGGCATTGTAGACTTGGTCATATTAATGAAACATGACTGAACAAGCTACATAAAGATGGATATTTAAATCCGTTTGAATATAAATCTTATGCGACTTGCCAGTCTTGTATCAAAGGTAAAATGACCAAAACTCCGTTTAGTGGACACGGAGAGAGAGCAGGTGAACTCTTAAGCCTCATACATAGTGATGTATGCGGACCAATGTCTACACATGCAAGAGGTGGTTTTTCATACTTCATCACTTTTACTGATGATTTCTCAAGATTCGGACACGTGTTTTTGATAAAGCACAAATCTGAAGCCTTTGAGAAATTCAGGGAGTATAAACTTGAAGTAGAGAAGCAAACAGGCTTGAGCATCAAGAAACTTCGATCGGATCGAGGTGGAGAATATTTGAGTACAGAGTTTCTAGACTTCTTAAAAGAGAATGGGATTCTCTCTCAGCTCACTCCTCCTTACACACCGCAGCACAATGGTGTGTCAGAACGGAGGAATCGTACCCTATTGGATATGGTACGATCCATGATGTGTGATACTGAGTTACCGCTTTCCTTTTGGGGACATGCATTGGAGACAGCAATGTATCTATTGAACAGGGTTCCAACCAAGACCGTGTCTACCACTCCATATGAGATGTGGAATGGAAAGAGACCATCTCTTAAAAGGTTTAGGATTTGGGGTTGTCCGGTTTTTGTTAAAAATCAGAATCCAAACAAACTCGAGACACGATCGGTCATGTGTAAATTTGTGGGGTATCCAAAACATTCGTATGGATATCTATTCTACCACAAAGAGGAACAAAAGGTGTTTGTTGCTCAGCATGCCACATTTTTGGAAAATGAGATCTTTACGGAAAGTACTAATAGCAATGTGGTAGAACTAGAAGAGGTTCTAGAGACACAAATTACTCAGGAGGAATTGGTTGAAACTGATGTTGCAGTAGAACTTCAAGAACCTCAGCCGCTTAGGAGGTCTAGTAGAACTTCTCGCCCACCAGAGAGATACTATGGGTTTCTCATAGATGGTGATAGAGAAGATTGCATCATGGATGATGATGACCCTACTAGTTTTCAGCAAGCTATCACGAGTGGTGACTCAGTGATGGCTGGAAGCAATGAGATCCGAAATGGAGTCAATGTACACCAACAAAGTATGGACTTTGGACGTTGCGCCTCCTGAGATAAAACCCGTTGGGTGCAAATGGATCTTTAAGAGAAAGATTGGTGTAGATGGACAGGTGGAGACCTATAAAGCAAGGCTTGTAGCGAAAGGTTTTCGTCAAAGACCAGGCTTGGACTATGATGAAACTTTCTCTCCAGTAGTAATGCTTAAATCCATTAGGATCCTACTTGCTATTGCTGCTCACTATGATTATGAAATATGGCAGATGGACGTGAAAACTGCATTTCTAAATGGTGATTTAGAAGAATGCGTTTTTATGGATCAGCCAGAGGGTTTCATTGATAGTGGGAGCAGCGGGAAAGCATGTAGATTGCTTAAATCCATTTATGGATTAAAGCAGGCCTCAAGGAGCTGGAACATCTGCTTTGATAATACAATCAAAGAGTTTGATTTTATCAGAAATGAAGATGAACCATGTATTTATAAGAAGATTGTAGGGAGTACTGTCACATTCCTCGTATTGTACGTAGACGACATTCTCCTGATAGGAAATGATGTTCCTATGCTACAATCGGTCAAACTATTCTTATCACAAAAGTTCTCCATGAAGGACCTGGGTGATGCCTCGCGCATTTTGGGCATTAGGATCTATAGAGATAGATCCAAGAGGTTATTGGGACTGTCCTAGTCAAAATACATAGACACCATTCTAAAGAGGTTTAGTATGGAAGATTCCAAGCGTGGTGCCTTGCCTGCTATGTTAGTGTATATGCCCTAGAGGCTATTACTGTATCATACTAGTTTGTATATTACTTAATGGAAGCTTGGGATATTCACCTTGTATATACAATCTTTCTCAAAATAGTAGTATGCTACTTGGTTTGTTTCTACGTCAATGTGTACATGTGTTTATTTTAGTATATCACCTATACACATTAGTGGAGCCCTTAGGATCTTTGCTTGATTACCAGCGTTGTGATGGCAGTCACACTAGTGGGGCTGGGTAATCTATAAGCACATCCTTATGCAGGTCCCTGGTCGCAGGACTATCGAGACAGGGCATCGATACTCCGGAGTAGACTAGCGCATGCGCTTCTCATCCCAGTGTGGGAGACGGTCTGTCCCACAGCCGTCGGTACGTCGTACTTGAGATAGTATGCGGGTGCTCGTTGGGTTACGAGTACACTGGACAGGACTCGTCGGGAACTGACTAGTTAGTATTATGCCTATCGTCAGTTATCAGTTCCCAGGTGACATGAGTACAGCTTAGTCCGCTGACTTGACACTGTCACTTCGCCTCGAGTGTGTTCCCACTGTACTTTGATTACTACCCTACCACGGCTCAAAAGAGTCATGCAAACAGGTGGTAGTTGGGTGCAGTCCCGAAGCACTTGGAGGCAGTGACGGTTAGACAGGATTCGTCTCTCCCGGTATTGGGGGTTGACATCGCGCTGTGTCTAGGAGAGCCATTACACGAGTAGTCCCTGGCCAGGGCAAACGAGATATACTGGTAGGCTTCCAGTGTTATCTCAGGGTGTTTTGGGCTTCACTCCGACACGACTTGTACCGCTATTGGGGGACTGACGTTTACCGCCCCCTAGGCCTGCCATGCGATGTATCAGATGAACAGACCGGACTGTACGGAGAATGTCATATTCAGGCTCAGTAGGAGTTCAGATGGGTTTCGCCTCGTCAGTCTTCTTGTCGGCATCTACCTGGGGACCGTTACGCACAGCTAGTGCCGCTTGCGGTCTGTGGTTAAACCCACTGCCAGCGTAGTGTCGAGTCTTTAGAGTCCCACACAGAAAGCTATTCGCCTTTAGGCAAAAGAGTAGAGGTTGCATGGTTTTGCGACAGGTCGCATGGATTTGCGACAGGGTTCGGTCACATCCGTGCACTTGTGCACGTACAGTGTCCGGACAGTTCACACTAGCGGGCTTTGGTTTAAGCCAGATCCTAGTGTACCTTTTGGGATTGGTTTTATCCAGTATGCATTCGTGTTCCTCGGAACGCGGATGCGGGTGTGTATGCACAGTTGACGGAGAGACAGAGGCAGGGGATTCTCATTAGGGTTGTTGACCGTTGACAGTTGACTATTGACTTTTTGCTCAACCCTAATGAGAATATGATATGTGATTAACAATAATATTAATTAAGTATTGTGGTGACATGGTTGTTGAGGGGTTGACTTTGTTGACTTGTTGATTTTGTTGACCGGTTGAATAGGTTGGACTAGTTGACCATCATGATGACAATGGCTATCATTTCATGGCAAAGACTTTTTACTTGCTTGTTTCTTTTGTGAGAAATGAGTGCATGAAATGATTTATCCATTTTGACTTGAACCATTTTACACAATACTTGATTATTATTTTTGTGATGATGGTTTTGGATTATGAGAGCCAAGAGAGAAAAGTCTTCTCTCATTCTTTCATGCTCATTCTCTCTCTTGTTCTTGAGCTCTCATCTTCCTCCTCTTGCTCTCCCTGTCTTGACTCTATGGTTCACTTGTCTCATGAGTTGAGAACCAAGAACCATAGATAAAATCCCATATAAACTCTTCTCTACTCACTCTAGTTCACATGGTTTAGCAAACCGAGTGAACTAGTTTCTTCAAAGTTCGAAGAAGGAGCCAAAGGTTGAAGCTTCCAGGTGGATCTATCTTCGGCGCAAGGAGACGACGGGGAGAAGCCGATTCGGACAACCATCGAAGCTTGAAGACAAAGGAGTTTGAGAAACAGAAAGGTATAACCCCCTAACCGAGTAGTTAGCAACTCGTAGTTAGGTTGTTAGTTAGATGTTTAACAAAGATCCGGATTTTGAGTCCATGTTACCACCTCTACGAAAATTGTTTTTCACCAAATTCCGCATGCCCGAAAGTACCGGGAGAGGTAGCATGGACTTACAGTGGTATCAGAGCCTAGTTAAACTCTATCTAACATGTTAGCGAAGTAGCTAGAAGATCGATCAAAGAAAAAGTCGCAAAACGAACCCGATATGATAAGTTTCTGCCGATTTTTTTTCTGTTCAAAATTGATAAATTTTATCTTAAAAATCGGATCAGGCTTTTGTGTGATCACCCACCAAATTGTAGGGTTCCTAGGCACTCTCAAGAGGTCTCACAAGGCATCAACCATGCCAATTTTTCAAAAATTACGGTGCCGAGAAACCCTAGACTAGATTGTTAACTAGATATTTTAGGCGAAAAAAAGAAACTAGTTTACAACTAAACTAAAAGAACGGAAATACAACCTTTGTAGATCCGTTTCTCCACCTCCATAGCTCCATGATGAAGTCCTCTCCGCTGTCCAAATCGAACCATGACTCTAGCATCGGCTTCATCGGAGAAAAAGCGGGCTAGGTCATCGACGACGATGCCGAAGATGATCTACGTCGAGGCATCACTAGATCAAGCTCCACCTTCACCATGCCATGAAAACTTGTGAAGGAAACACCCTATACTACTTGGCAAGAGGTAGAGGATGAAGAAATAGGAGGTGGGTTCACATTAGAATTGGATTTCTCACTCATTTCATCAAGTTTCCATTGATGGAGGCAAGCTTCTTCATGTGAAGAAGAAGAAGAAGAAGATGAAAATGTTATGATAAGAATTAAAGAATAGAAAAGAATAATTATTCTTATCATAATCAAACCATAGTTAAGTGTAGAGAGCTAACTAGAGTTTATGTGAGTGGTTAGGGTTAAAGAAGAAGACAAAATGGTCACTTGGTCAAAAGCTTCATGAAGCTTCAACAAGCTTCATGAAAGAAAGAATAAAAGAAAACCATTTTGTTTTTTCTCTTTAAGCTTTTATTTTCCAAAACTAATAAATAAATAAAAAAATGAATAAGTAATCATAACCCTAACCATTCATATAACCATGGTTCAATCTTTACACTTAACCAATTTTGCATGTATCATCAAACATGATACAATCAAGTGCACAAAACTATATCGAATATACAATGTGCACAAGCGAGTGAGAAAATCCATTTAAAGTGAACCAATACTAGTTAATGCAAAGTAATATATCAAATATATAATTATGCATTAAATCATCAAATCAACACTTGATTTAACGATCCGGTCATATCGCATATAACCGACTAATATTCAATGTATCGGCTTATCGAATCAATCCTTGATTCGATAACTAGGTTATATCGCATACAACCATTCGATACATTCATCGCGAGAATAGAATACGGTATCACATACGCGCATTATTCTCGGTACCGCACATATCTCATATGCGCTCCTATTTCGTTTCGCTTGAGCCAGGAAACCTCTGTGTAGGACTCTAAAGACTCGTCAATACGCCGACAGCAGGTGATGATCATATCAAACACCCGCAAGCCGCAAGCGGTCTGCTAAATGTAACGGCCACCCGGGTATTGAGCGATCAGAAGATCGACGAGCAAGCCCGCTCACACTCCTGTGAATCCAACCAGTAACACTTACCGTACAGTCCGGTCTGATCGTCTGATATGTCGCATATCTCGCCTAGGGGTGGTAAACGTCAGACCGCAATAGCTCGATAAGTCGTGTCGATATGAGGTCTATAACAATTCGAGAAACTACTGGTAACACTTACCAGTAAATCTCAGCAACCCTGGCCAGGGATTTCCTGTTATAGCCAATCGAACACAGCGCAACATCAACCCCCTATACCGGGAGAGACGAATCCCCTCCTATCGCTCATTGCCTCCATGTGATTCGGGACTGTACCCAAAAACCACCGTTTTGCACGCCCTCTTGGACGTGGTAAGATGGAAATCAAAGCACAGTGGGAACCACACGAGACTCTATGACGATCTCGGGTCAACAGACTACTCTGTACCAGTATCACCAGAGAACTGCCATCTGACGTAAGGTATAATACCATCTGGGTGTTCTCGGCGAGTCCGTCCAGTGTACCCAGTCTCTACTGAGCACCCGTATATCATCTCCGATGTCAAACACCAATTGATATGGGATCATCCATCGCCCATCTGTATGGGTCGAGAAGGTATACGCTAGTCTACTCTGGTATATCGATGCCCCGTCTCGATACACCCACGACTAGGGACTTTGAAGGATGTACTTATGGACTACCATGTTCCCACTAGTATGATCCGCATCATAGTCAAAGTAGTCAAGTACACATCCTAAGGGCTTTACCAACATGTAACAGAGAGACAAACAGTATACACGTTAAGGTAAAGAGCAACCAGATAGCATACTATCATGTCGAGCAAGAAAGTCCTCCCTATATATGTCCAAGCATCCACTACAATATACATCATATGTATAGTAATGGCCTCTAGGGCATACATATAACTAACAATCTCCCACTTGCACTAGGGCCATCTGATAGCAGTGGTTGCAGTATCTCATACTCAACCATCCCATAAAAGTCTCTCTCTAGGAAAAGGCCTTCGTGAGTGGATCCGCTGTGTTTGTCCTCTGAGTCTACTCTCCAAACCTCGATCACCCTGGAGATCAACCATCTCCACGATCAGGTGACACTGCCTTAGAATATGTCTGGATCACTGATGGGACCGGGGTTCCTTGGCATAAGCCTCTACTCCATTGATACACAATGGGAAGAACAAAGTTCATCTCATGAACTAATATACACCCAGACATCCTCTTTGGTAGCATCTTTAGTAGCGATGTATCCTGCCTTTATCGTCTAGTATGTCACGGTATCTAGCTTGGAACTCTTCCAACATACCGTCCCTTTACTGAGGGTAAAGACAATGCCTGTGACTGACACTCAGTCGTCATTATCACCCTGGAACTCTTCCAGTGACTCTTCCCAGGATCAATTGATACCATCTCACTACAGCTAGTGAGTATTCTAACATCCATTTAAATCTATCTCATAGGTCCAAAACCCAGGATTTAGTAGGCATCACTTTGATCCTATGTGGAGAATCATTGTGATAGGCGGAGATTGATCGAGCGTAGCATAGGAAACTCTTTCCCTATCAAGAGTATGTCATCCACGTACTCTACGAGGATCATCACCATACTCCCTACTACCTTTTTGTATATACAAGGTTCATCTACCATTTTGATGATGTCAAACTCTTTGACTACTTCATCAAAACAGATGTTCCAACTCCGCGATGCCTGCTTTATCTTATAAAGCATCTTGCACACATTTCCGCTGCTCCCACTGTCTACGAAGCCCTCTGGCTGTGTACTTACAGACGCTCTCTTCTAAAACATCATTTTAGAAAAGCAGTCATGGCACCCAACCGCCAGATATCGTAGTCATGGTATGTAGCCATGGCAAGTAGTATCCGGATGGACTTAAGCATAGCCACTGAAAAAGGTTTCATCATTATCCACGCCTGGTCGATGACGAAAACCTTTAACAAGTCTAGCTTTGAAAGTCTCAACTTTTCCATCTACACCAAGTAATCTTCTCAAGATATACTTGCTCCTGATGGGGATTTAACCCTTCAGATATAGCAACCAAAGTCCATACTTTGTTGGTGTACATGGATTCCATCTCAGATCACTAAGCATCCAGCCATTCTTACAGAGTCTTACTCCTGACGGCCAGCTCGAAACTAGTTGGGTCATCATCTCATGATGCAATCCTCGCCCCCACTATCATCGAGAAACCGAAGTATCTTTCAGGTGGGTAAGGTACCTCACTAGATCGGCGGAGAGGCTGAGGTTCGTTGGTAACTATTGAATCCTTTGGTTTTATCAAATCATCTGCTGTAGTTTGTATAGCTGGAACCTTTCTAGTTCTACATTACAGACCTTGCCTCGAGCTTGTCCGGATTTTGCTTTTAGACATAGGCCGGACAACCCCAAATCTTAACTAGCTTAAGACATGGGCTCTTTCCTTTCCATATCACATATGAAGTGGTAGGCACTGATTTGATTCGAACCCAATTCAATAGGTGTGCAGCTTCTCAAGTGCATAACTTCCAAAAAGGAAATAGGTAACTCAGTAGTACTCATCATAGAGCACACCTTATTATATAGGGTGTGATTGCTCCGCCCCGATATACCATCGTGCTATGGTGTATACGGAGGAGTAATGCTGAGAGAGAATCTCATTCTCCTTTAGAATAGTCCAGGATTTCCGTGCTCAAGTATTCTCCTCCTTGATCTCATCAAAGGACATAATACTTATACCCGTATTGGTTCTCTACTTCTAACTTATATTCTGTGAATATCTCAAAAGGTTCAGACTTGTGTTTCAACAGGAACATATGTCTGAATCTTGAGAGATTATCAGAGAACGTAATGAAGTATAAAGAACCAATCTTGGCATGTGTAGACAGGGGACCTACATACATCAACATGTATCATCCCAAGAGTTCACTAACTCTTTCTCTGTTTCCAATAAACAGAGCTGTGGTCATCTTATCTCTGTGACATGACTGGCAAGTTTCACAAGATGTAAATACAAACTGATTTAAATATGCATCTACATGTAACTTCAGCTAGTCGGGTCGCATTGATATGACCAAGTCTACAATGCCTCAAGAAGGATTCGTTCATTTCTGAACTCTTCCTCTTGTATGTGTTCTGTATACTAAGAACTGTAGTTTGATTTAGAACATCAACGCTTTTAGATAACGTGCCTGAACCGATCAACTTTTGATATAGGAAATGTTCAAAACATTATCCAACAATACAAAATTTTATCATTTCTTTACTAATAAAGAGAGTGATATGATTTTGTATATCAGGTTCGGTATCTAATAGCATTTGTTCAGAATCAATGTATTGGTAATACAGGGTGACAGTGACCAACAGACTTGGCTGCAACACTTGCCCCGTTTTCTGCCTCATGAAACTTATCACCCGTTCTCTGTTCTCTACCTTTCTGTAGCCCTATGTAACAGATTACATATCTGGGATCCTGATCTGGTATCACATACCCAGGACGTAGAGGATACAGAGAAACAGTTCTTTGTAATGAACACACCCGAAGATGATGCATCAGCATGCACTCTCTTCGTTTGGGCGGCACGGGAATTCTGGTAATCCCCAATTTCCTGCTCTGTCTTATAACAATTATAAGTTGGAGCGGGACCAACGTTCCCCAGCTCAGTATAACAAGCGGGTTCGGTCAATAATCCGTATTATTATCTTGATTAAGGCGTGATATGGTCGCTACCTGGAGAGAGAGAGAAGAAAACACTCAGCGTGCGCTCTTGCAAGAATAGATTGGTTTTTGTTTTATCTAATCAGGATGGCTCCCACTGGTTTTTTTTATCAAATCTTCCTTCAAACCCTAAAATGAAACACTAGCCGGGATTAATTACACACTACAAGTTCGCCAATCTTTCAGCCAGGCCAGTGTCGGTACTTTGAGGGAGGTCCCCCGTGCTTTCGCACGAACCTAATTAATGTAAACCTCGTTTTCCCAGAGGCGTAACCTCGTTAACACCTTTCTAAACACCTACTTGATCGGCTAATTGTAATGTGTAAAACTCTCCCAGGAGTAACAATTACTCACAGCGGGTATCGGGATCCAACTATCTCATAAAAGGTAAGCAATCTCATTGCAAATTTCAACACTTGAAATTCCCGATAATTTTGCCCCTAGCGTCCTATGACCTTGACGGAGGTCAACAAACCATAGGCTACTAGTCAAGTTCAACCCGTCATTTCTTGATCGAATTAAACCCACCCGCACGACCCTTGACGGAGGTCAACAAGGCCGCACGACTACCCTAATCCAATCTGCATCATATGCATAAGCAGATAAATACTAGTTAGCTACCGCACACTACGCCTTGACGGAGGTCAACAAACGTAGCACGAATACTAAGTAGGACTTATCTGAAATGACGGAGGGCTACGACAGGTTTTTCTGAAAACCTATTGCGTAATGAACTTGATATCGTTGTAGAATCAAATGATTTTAAAATGGAGTGCTTTTGAGGCTTTTCTAGTTTTGCTAAAGGAGTCACTCCCGGTGAAGGGATCGTCGGTCATTTCCTCGTCGAATGAGGTGCGGGATATATCATATATATCACTGTGCAAAGAAAAAAACTCTTAAAAGCAATCAAAAGACAAACCGAGTGTGTAGCATCTGCCAGTTATTGCTAAAGGAGTCACTCCCGGTGAAGGGATCTCGGTCCTTTCCTTATCGAATAAGGTGCAGGATATATCATATATACCGCTGTGCAAAGCAAGAACTGTAACTACCCTTTTTATTTTGAAATTCGATTCTACAACATCTTAGGTTTCTTTTATTTCATTAATCACATTAATGAAGTCCCATCATTTAAAATACCTAAACATCACAGATAAATACGACGTTCACTTATGCCATCCGCATTCGCCTCGATATCCCCTCGTGCACCGTTAGGTTAGGTAACTAATGGCAGAGCAGGGCAGGGCTAGCGCGGGTGTAAAACATAAGTTACATCTATATAATATATCATATATACTATATAATGTATCTATCACAGAACATCACATAATCACATCACAGATATCGCAGCAGAAGAATCATATGAAATATTGGATATACTAGGACGTCCGTGTTTTCAATACGAGCCAGTATAAAACACGGATTCCACGGTCGTGATGAATAGCAAAACCCACACCCCTAGACCCCTACGAGAGCGGCAAGCAACCCTACCAATTCTAGGGTTAGGAGACCCGGACTCGACTCCTCGAGTTGGTCTCCCACTGGACCCTAGAACCCGGTTACTCGTGCTCCCCTCCTTGGGTCTATCCTAGTGCGGAAAAGAAAATAATATACAAACGGTGACATCTTCCGCAACCTAGAAGCGCCCCAATAAAAGAATATTACATACAAGTTTTTACATGAATGAAAATGAAAAACACTCATCTCACTTAAAAACCCCCGGCTATTCAAACACGACGATCCAATATAACGTATCCAGCAACACATAACATCACATGTCATCAACGTAAGTAAATATGCGCATCCCAATTGTCGTTGACATATAGCAACGAAACCGGCGATATCACATATTACACTTACGGTCACAGAAAAGAAAGTGTAAAACTACAACAGTTGGAATCTGCAACCTCCTCAGACATCGCATGCCTGACCAAATGAATTCCTTAGACATCGCATGCCTAACAATTATAAACCCCGCATTTTAGTCTCATTATCGAAAACACTTTTCAATATAAAGTCGGGCAATTCAACAAAATTCCCGACATCCTGATCGAATGCTCGTCGTAAACTTTAGTAGACGGCCGCACCCCCGATACCATCGACGAAGTGCACCAAGGCGGAACACCGCTACCGCGAGCACCCGAACGGATGCTTTCGGCGACGGGGTTCTCCTACAGTCACTTGGTCGGGGCTATGGAGTGAGGCTGTTTAAGTTTACCCGGCGAGTATCCGCGTACGCTACGTGATTGCGACGGACTTTTGATCACATCAAAATTCCGTGGCAACCGATCAAGTGAGACTAAATTGCTAGATTTATAACATTCATTCAGTTATCTCATAACTTATTGTGAATTCCAATTATTGTGTTACATTCCGAATAAGATAGAAAATGTTAAACTTTCCGATCGAACAATCGAACACCCAAGTTTTCCCGAAACAGCTCAACTCATGAAATAAGTTCAAAGACATTCACTTCGTGCCTCAGTACCAACGGTCCAGCCGTAGAAGGGTCAAGCCAACGCCTCACATGTGGCACGCCGTACTGCCTCAAACCCGAAGGTTCAAAGGGCAGTTGAAGACGGTCACATAATTGAGTTAAGGTTTGTTGTCTTCTAGAGGGACCATCGCGTTACTTGCACTACTTAGAACGTCGTTAAACCACGGAAAAATCCAACATTTGGAAATTTCCCGACAGGGGAAAAGTTGGGTATTTATATCCGGTCGAACTTTTTAACATATCCAAAAATTATCCGGAATCCACATAGACAAAATCTGATAATCCGATCGAATCATCGAATCCCCAAAACAACCCAGAAAATTCAACTCTTGAAAAAATATTAAAAATTCCCAGGAAAACCAGCACAACAAATTATGAATTACTGTGCAAAATTCGATGCCACATAAGACAAAACGGCCGCGGAACCGCCGCACGAGCCATGCTCGTGCCGCGGAACCGCGGCGCATTGATGGAATTAGGCACACGAATTTTACAGAAACCCTTATAATTTCCTGCTGATTTTTCTGCATATTTTTAATATCGAAAAACTCCAGATTTTGGAAAAAGTCCAGAGAGCATGTTTGTGTTAGGGTTTCGGGTTCGTTCGGGTTTCAAATTTCGTCTACGCATCGCCTAAGGCTCTAGCTAGGCTCTGATACCACTGTAGGGTTCCTAGGCACTCTCAAGAGGTCTCACAAGGCATCAACCATGCCAATTTTTCAAAAATTACGGTGCCGAGAAACCCTAGACTAGATCGTTAACTAGATATTTTAGGCGAAAAAAAGAAACTAGTTTACAACTAAACTAAAAGAACGGAAATACAACCTTTGTAGATCCGTTTCTCCACCTCCATAGCTCCATGATGAAGTCCTCTCCGCTGTCCAAATCGAACCATGACTCTAGCATCGGCTTCATCGGAGAAAAAGCGGGCTAGATCATCGACGACGATGCCGAAGATGATCTACGTCGAGGCATCACTAGATCAAGCTCCACCTTCACCAAGCCATGAAAACTTGTGAAGGAAACACCCTATACTACTTGGCAAGAGGTAGAGGATGAAGAAATAGGAGGTGGGTTCACATTAGAATTGGATTTCTCACTCATTTCATCAAGTTGCCATTGATGGAGGCAAGCTTCTTCATGTGAAGAAGAAGAAGAAGATGAAAATGTTATGATAAGAATTAAAGAATAGAAAAGAATAATCATTCTTATCATAATCAAACCATAGTTAAGTGTAGAGAGCTAACTAGAGTTTATGTGAGTGGTTAGGGTTAAAGAAGAAGACAAAATGGTCACTTGGTCAAAAGCTTCATGAAGCTTCAACAAGCTTCATGAAAGAAAGAATAAAAGAAAACCATTTTGTTTTTCCTTTTTAAGCTTTTATTTTCCAAAACTAATAAAAAAATAAAAAAATGAATAAGTAATCATAACCCTAACCATTCATATAACCATGGTTCAATCTTTACACTTAACCAATTTTGCATGTATCATCAAACATGATACAATCAAGTGCACAAAACTATATCGAATATACAATGTGCACAAGCGAGTGAGAAAATCCATTTAAAGTGAACCAATACTGGTTAATGCAAAGTAATATATCAAATATATAATTATGCATTAAATCATCAAATCAACACTTGATTTAACGATCCGGTCATATCGCATATAACCGACTAATATTCAATGTATCGGCTTATCGAATCAATCCTTGATTCGATAACTAGGTTATATCGCATACACCATTCGATACATTCATCGCGAGAATAGAATACGGTATCACATACATGCATTATTCTCGGTCCCGCAGATATCTCATATGCGCTCCTATTTCGTTTCGCTTGAGCCAGGAAACCTCTGTGTAGGACTCTAAAGACTCGTCAATACGCCGGCAGCAGGTGATGATCATATCAAACACCCGCATGCCGCAAGCGGTCTGCTAAACGTAACGGCCACCCGGGTATTGAGCGATCAGAAGATCGACGAGCAAGCCCGCTCACACTCCTGTGAATCCAACCAGTAACACTTACCGTACAGTCCGGTCTGATCGTCTGATATGTCGCATATCTCGCCTAGGGGTGGTAAACGTCAGACCCCAATAGCTTGATAAGTCGTGTCGATATGAGGTCTATAACAATTCGAGAAACTACTGGTAACACTTAGCAGTAAATCTCAGCAACCCTGGCCAGGGATTTTCTGTTATAGCCAATCGAACACAGCGCAACATCAACCCCCTATACCGGGAGAGACGAATCCCCTCCTATCGCTCATTGCCTCCATGTGATTCGGGACTGTACCCAAAAACCACCGTTTTGCATGCCCTCTTGGACGTGGTAAGATGGAAATCAAAGCACAGTGGGAACCACACGAGACTCTATGACGATCTCGGGTCAACAGACTACTCTGTACCAGTGTCACCAGAGAACTGCCATCTGACGTAAGGTATAATACCATCTGGGAGTTCTCGGCGAGTCCGTCCAGTGTACCAAGTCTCTACTGAGCACCCGTATATCATCTCCGATATCAAACACCAATGGATATGGGATCATCCATCGCCCATCTGTATGGGTCGAGAAGGTATACGCTAGTCTACTCTGGTATATCGATGCCCCGTCTCGATACACCCACGACTAGGGACTTTGAAGGATGTACTTATGGACTTCCATGTTCCCACTAGTATGATCCGCATCATAGTCCAAGTAGTCAAGTACACATCCTAAGGGCTTTACCAACATGTAACAGAGAGACAAACAGTATACACGTTAAGGTAAAGAGCAACCAGATAGCATACTATCATGTCGAGCAAGAAAGTCCTCCCTATATATGTCCAAGCATCCACTACAATATACATCCTATGTATAGTAATGGCCTCTAGGGAATACATATAACTAACACAAATTTGGTCCAACGATCGAGTCAAAGCGCCACGGAAACGCGGCGGGAGCACGCTCCCGCCGCGGATCCTCGGCCGAGTTGACTCGGCCGAGGTCCAAGTTTGGTGCAGTGTTTTTCTGGGGTTGTTTTTGGATTTTTGGGATATATATTTTCTGCCCAGATTTTCCAGAACGGAAATTTTATTTTTGGGGACCTGAAAATCCATATTTTTGATCGAACTTCTAAAAGACTTTAGCTGACGGGTTTTTTCTGTAATGTGATATTTGTATTGAACGTCTGCTAATCGCTATATGTCGATTAGTGGGGGTTATACATATCTGTGATCTGTAATGTTTTTGGAATGTGTATATGAATATGTTGGATTGTCGCGGGTGAATAGCCGGGGGTTGTGAGACGAGAGTTTTCTTTTCTTTCAATTCATGTAAATTTGTAAATTGATGTAATAATTATTTGTATGGCTGCACAACCGGGTTGGGGTTGTAGCCGTCATTGTATAATTTCTTTTTACTGTTTTTGCTCCTAGGATAGACCCATGGAGGGGGTGCACAAACTACCGGGTATGCCGAAGTGCCGAGTGGCCTACTCACGGAGTTGAGGGAGGTTGCTTCGCTTCGGGTACTTGGCGGGTAGTTTGCCGCACCCGTAGGGGTCTTGGGTGGGGTTTTGGCTATTCACCGCGATCGTGTAATCTGCTTTTCGTTACTGGCTCGTACGAATTGCGGATTCCTAGTATATCCAATGTGTTCATCTGTGATCTGAAATGGCTATCATTGCAATATATCTATATATGATATTATTTAGGCGTTGCTTATGTTTTACAGCCGCGCTAGCCCAGCCCCCGCTCTGTCGTTAGTTAAGTAACCTAACGGGTAATGACGGGGCCCCGTGGCGAATGCGAATGGCATAAGCGTACGTCATATTTTGGTTGTTTTCTGCAATGGTAGGATTAAATGATGGGACGCATTAAAAGAACTAATGCAAGAATATCACGCATTAAAAGAACTAATGCAAGAAAATAAACCAAGTTAAAATCGTTGGAACACTTTCGGAAAACCACTCGGTTCTTTTCAAAACTAACTTTTAAATGCGGAGCTTGAGCTACTCCTTTTAAAAGCTATCTCGTTCCATCGATTATATCAAGTTCACTACGTTCACGGTTTTGCCAAAACCATTCGTAGCCCTCCATCATTTCAGTTAAATATTCGGTAGTATTCAAGCTATGTATTTTGACCTCACGCCAAGGCATAGTGATTGGTAGCTGCCGGATATTTATCTGTTGCATAGATAGAATGCGTTGGTTTGGGACAGCCGTACTACCATTTTGGCCTACGTCAAGGGTAGGTACGGGTGGATTCAAATTAACCTGGATAATGATGGGAAGAACTTGACATGTGACTTATGACATTTTGACCTCACGCCAAGGTCATAAGAGCATAGGGCAAAAAAAAAATCCACATCGGGAGTTTCAAAAGAACTGAAACTTGCTAGTGTTGCATACCATTTGGAGTGTGATGATTCTGGTAGGATTCCTTCAGTTTCGTCACGCAATGATATTTGGATCCCGATCCTACTGTGAGTATAAGCTACTCCTCGGGAAATTTCTCACTTAACGATCAATGCTATAAACCAAGTAGGTGTCTAGAAAAGTGTTAGCGGGGCTACGCCCTCAGGGAAAAGAGGTTATTTAATTAAGGAACTTCGCGAAAGCGTTGGAAAACCTCCCTCGAAGTACCAACACTGGCCTGGCTGAACGGTTAAGCAAGTATTATACGGTGAGATTGATCCTGACTAATTCTTCCTTTTTGGTTTGAGGAGGGATTCGAGAAACAGTGGGAGCCATCCTGTTTAGACAAACTAAAAACCATTCTAAACTTGCAAGAGCATCAAGCTGAGTGTTTCTTCTCTCTCCTAATTGCAGCGACCAATCGACATGACTGGACTTAAGTTACTCCTAGATAAAAACATAATGATAGGGCCAAACTACAAAGATTGGCTCAGGAATGTCAAGATGGCAATCACTTACGACAAGCTGGGGTATCTTCTTACCACGAAAGCTCCCCCTGTCCCTGGTCCCACTTCCAGCGTCGCGGATAAGGAAATCCGTAAGACTTGGGATGGCAAAGTGCCTCCTTTTTTTGAAATGGGAGATTGATAGCGCGAAGGCCAAGTGCCTCGTACTTGCCTCTATGGACAATGAACATCAGAGGAGGCACGAGAATATGGACTTGGAATCCATATTTCTTCATACAAAAGAACTGTATGGAGAACAATCTCGTATCGCAAGATACGAAGCGTCGAAAAAGTTATTTTCGGCAAGGATGGCCGTCGGATCATCAGTAGCAGAACACGTGCTTAAGATGATCGGCTACATTGAGGAGCTCGCGGACCTAGGGACCACATTGGAGAGTGAGCTCTTTACGGACTTAGTTCTCCAGTCCCTTCCTTCCACTTACGCCCAGTTTATACTGAACTTCAACTTACAAGAAAAAGAAGTTGAACTTTCAGAGCTCCTCAACATGCTGAGGAGCGAAGAGGGCACCCTACAGAAAGGTAGGAAAACATCCACTTTGTTTGTAGGAGGATCATCTTCTTCTAGGACCAAGGCGAAAGCCAAGGGAAAGAAGAAGAAAGCCCCCGCCAAACCAAGAGGCGGTGTTAGTAAAGTGGATACGAAGGGAAAAGCTAAAGCAACAAAGAAAGCGGGGAAGCTTGTGGATAAGGAAGAATACTTCTATTGTCATAAGAAAGGACACTGGAAGAATGATTGCAGGGCCTGGAAGGCCAGAACACAGGAATTGAAGCAGGTTGCAGCTTCAGCTTCAGGTGTGTATGTTATTGGAAACTGTCTTTCAATAAACTCTACTTCCTGGGTATTGGATACCGGATCAGGATCTCATATCTGTAATTTTTTGCAGGCGTTGAGAAACCGTAGGGTTTTGAAAGCAGGTGACATGACCCTCAAAGTTGCAAACGGAGCTAGCATGGATGCTAAGGCCGTAGGGGACTATCACATGGGAATGTCAGATGGACATGTTTTGGTTTAGCGTAATTGTTTTTTTGTACCCAACGCAACTTGTAATATCATTTCTGTATCTTTAGTTTCTAAAGAAGGTTATGAATTTGCGTTTGTAAGTAATGTTGTAAACATTCACCTTAATCAAGTTCTGATTGGGTCAGGTACATTGAGCAATGGTATATACGTATTAAACCAACCACAGATTTTCAATGTCCAGAATACACACAAAAGAAAGTCTCCGGAAATCATTCAGACTTTCTTATGGCATTGTAGACTGGGTCACATCAATGAGAGAAGGTTGACGAAGTTACATACAGAAGGATATTTGAATGCGTTCGAATATCAATCGTATGCCACTTGTCAATCCTGTCTCCAAGGAAAGATGACAAAGACTCCGTTCACTGGACACGGAGTAAGAGCGAGCGAGCTCTTAGGACTCGTACATAGCGACGTGTGTGGTCCAATGTCTACACATGCGCGAAGCGGTTATTCTTACTTCATTACTTTTACGGATGACTTTTCATGGTACGGTTATGTCTTCTTAATGAAACATAAGTCCGAAGCCTTTGGAAAATTCCAGGAATATAAGAATGAAGTAGAAAAACAGACCGGCAAAAGTATCAAGACTCTAAGATCGGATCGAGGTGGTGAATACTTGAGTGCCGAGTTCCTGGACTTTTTAAAAGAGAATGGAATTCTCTCTCAGCTTACTCCTCCATACACTCCGCAACATAACGGTGTATCGGAGAGACGGAACCGCACCCTATTGGATATGGTACAGTCCATGATGAGTAACGCTGAGTTACCGCGATCATTCTGGGGGTATGCGCTAGAATCAGCTGCGTACCTTTTGAACCGAGTTCCCACTAAGACTGTGCCTACCACACCTTATGAGTTATGGAGTGGGAAGAAACCCTATCTTCAATATCTGAAGATCTGGGGATGTCCAGCTTTTGTCAAAAAGCAGTATGCGGACAAACTCGAGGCACGCTCAGTACTGTGCAAGTTTGTGGGATACCCAAAGAACACCAGGGGGTATCTTTTCTACCACGCAGAGGAACAAAAAGTCCTTGTTTCTCGTAATGCCCACTTTCTAGAACACCAGTTCTTAGAAAAGGAAATTAGTGGGAGCGCCGTAGAACTGGAAGAAATTCCAGAACCACGAGCTATTACTGAAAGCTTAGTGGAACCAGAGGGTTCAAAAGAACAGGACATTCCTACGCCGCTCCGCAGGAGTAGTAGGCAGTCTCATCCGCCCGAGAGATACTACGGTTTTCTCATAGACAGGGATTGAGAGGATTGCATCATAGATTATGATGAGCCTACTAGCTTCCAGCAGGCCGTTCAGAGCGTTGACTCAGTAAAATGGCTGGATGCAATGCGGACCGAAATGGAGTCCATGTACACCAACAAGGTATGGACGTTGGGCATTGCTCCAGACGGGGTAAAACCCGTAGGATGCAAGTGGATCTTCAAAAGGAAGATTGGTGTAGATGGACAGGTTGAGACCTATAAAGCTAGACTTGTTGCGAAGGGTTTTCGTCAAAGACCTGGTTTGGACTATGACGAAACCTTTTCTCCAGTGGCTATGCTGAAATCCATTCGGATCCTTCTTGCCATTGCTGCCTTCCACGATTATGAGATCTGGCAGATGGACGTAAAGACCGCTTTTCTAAATGGAAATTTAAAGGAGTGTGTCTATATGGACCAACCAGAGGGTTTCATTCAGAGTGGGAGCAGCGGAAAGGTGTGCAAGTTGCTTAAGTCCATCTATGGACTAAAGCAGGCATCATGGAGTTGGAACATCTGTTTTGATGAGACGGTCAAGGAATTTGGCTTTATCAAAAATCCAGATGAACCATGCATCTATAGTAGATTTGTAGCGAGAACTGTAGTATTCCTCGTTTTGTACATGGATGACATTCTCTTAATAGGAAATGACATTCCTATGCTACAATCTATCAAGGGGTTCTTGTCACACAGGTTCTCCATGAAAGACCTGGGTGATGCCTCATACATCCTGGGGATCCGGATCCATCGTGATAGATCCAAGAGGATATTAGGACTTTCACAGTCCAGGTACATCGACACCATACTGAAGAGCATCAGTATGGAAGATTCCAAGCGCGGTAACCTACCGGCTTGTCACGGGATCACCCTCTCTAAAGAGATGTCTCCCAAGACTGATTTGGAGAGGGATCGCATGTCTATTATACCCTACGCTTCTGTGGTAGGCTCTATAATGTATGCGATGTTGTGTACCAGACCGGATGTAGCTTATGCACTGAGTGTGGTAAGCCGGTATCAGTCAAACCCTGGGGAGAAACACTGGATAGCAGTAAAGAACATTCTCAAGTACCTGAGAAGGACTAAGGAGATGTTCTTGGTGTATGGCGGAAAAGTCCTCCAGATCGAGGCCTTTGCTGACTCCAGCTTCCAGAGTGACAAGGATGATTCCAAGTCCATGTCGGGTTTTGTCTTTACCCTCAATGGAGGGGCGGTGTGTTGGAAGAGTTCCAAACAGGAAACCGTTGCAGACTCGACGATGGAAGCGGAATACATCGCTGCATCTGATGCCGCAAAAGAAGCTGTCTGGATGAGGAAGTTCTTGAAAGAGCTTCAGGTGGTTCCGTCCATTGTTGATCCAATACCTCTGTATTGCGACAACAACGGGGCTATAGCTTTAGCGAAGGAACCCAGGTCCCATCAGAGATCCAGACACATCTTGAGGCGGTATCACCTGATCAGGGAGATCGTGGATCGCCAGGAGATCGAGGTTCGGAGAGTCGCTTCAGAAGATAACACTGCAAATCCATTCACCAAGGCCTTGCCCCAGACTCTGTTCGAGCGGCTGATCGAGATGATAGGTCTTCGATACGCCAGTACATGGCCTTAGTGCAAGTGGGAGATTATTAGTGTATATGCCCTAGAGGCCATTACTGTATCATACTAGTTTGTATATTACTTAATGGAAGCTTAGGATATTCACCTTGTATATACAATCTTGCTCAAAATAGTAGTATGCTACTTGGTTTGTTTCTACTTCAATGTGTACATGTGTTTATTTTAGTATATCGCCTACACACATTAGTGGAGCCCTTAGGATCTTTGCTTGATTACCAGCGTTGTGATGGCAGTCACACTAGTGGGGTTAGGTAATCTATAAGCACATCCTTATGCAGGTCCCTGGTCGCAGGACTATCGAGACAGGGCATCGATACTCCGGAGTAGACTAGCGCATGCGCTTCTCATCCCAGTGTGGGAGACGGTCTGTCCCACAGCCGTCGGTACGTCGTACTTGAGATAGTATGCGGGTGCTCGTTGGGTTACGAGTACACTGGACATGACTCGTCGGGAACTGACTAGTTGGTATTATGCCTATCGTCAGTTATCAGTTCCCAGGTGACATGAGTACAGCTTAGTCCGCTGACTTGACACTGTCACTTCGCCTCGAGTGTGTTCCCACTGTACTTTGATTACTACCCTACCACGGCTCAAAGGAGTCGTGCAAACAGGTGGTAGTTGGGTGCAGTCCCAAAGCACTTGGAGGCAGTGACGGTTAGACAGGATTCGTCTCTCCCGGTATTGGGGGTTGACATCGCGCTGTGTCTAGGAGAGCCATTACACGAGTAGTCCCTGGCCAGGGCAAACGAGATATACTGGTAGGCTTCCAAAGTTATCTCAGGGTGTTTTGGGCTTCACTCCGACACGACTTGTACCGCTATTGGGGGACTGACGTTTACCGCCCCCTAGGCCCGCCATGCGATGTATCAGACGAACAGACCGGACTGTACGGAGAATGTCACATTCAGGCTCAGTAGGAGTTCAGATGGGTTTCGCCTCGTCAGTCTTCTTGTCGGCATCTACCTGGGGACCGTTACGCACAGCTAGTGCCGCTTGCGGTCTGTGGTTAAACCCACTGCCAGCGTAGTGTCGAGTCTTTAGAGTCCCACACAGAAAGCTATTCGCCTTTAGGCAAAAGAGTAGAGGTCGCATGGTTTTCCGACAGGTCGCATGGTTTTGCGACAGGGTTCGGTCACATCCGTGCACTTATGCACGTACAGTGTCCGGACAGTTCACACTAGCGGGCTTTGGTTTAAGCCAGATCCTAGTGTACCTTTTGGGATTGGTTTTATCCAGTATGCATTCGTGTTCCTCGGAACGCGGATGCGGGTGTGTATGCACAGTTGACGGAGAGACAGAGGCAGGGGATTCTCATTAGGGTTGTTGACCGTTGACAGTTGACTATTGACTTTTTGCTCAACCCTAATGAGAATATGATATGTGATTAACAATAATATTAATTAAGTATTGTGGTGACATGGTTGTTGAGGGGTTGACTTGTTGACTTTGTTGACCGGTTGACTAGGTTGGACTAGTTGACCATCATGATGACAATGGCTATCATTTCATGGCAAAGACTTTTTACTTGCTTGTTTCTTTTGTGAGAAATGAGTGCATGAAATGATTTAGCCATTTTGACTTGAACCATTTTACACAATACTTGATTATTATTTTTGTGATGATGGTTTTGGATTATGAGAGCCAAGAGAGAAAAGTCTTCTCTCATTCTTTCATGCTCATTCTCTCTCTTGTTCTTGAGCTCTCATCTTCCTTCTCTTGCTCTCCCTCTCTTGACTCTATGGTTCACTTGTCTCATGAGTTGAGAACCGAGAACCATAGATAAAATCCCATACAAACTCTTCTCTACTCACTCTAGTTCATAAGGTTTAGCAAACCGAGTGAACTAGTTTCTTCAAAGTTCGAAGAAGGAGCCAAAGGTTGAAGCTTTCAGGTGGATCTATCTTCGGCGCAAGGAGACGACGGGGAGAAGCCGATTCGGACGACCATCGAAGCTTGAAGAAGAAGGAGTTCGAGAAAAAGAAAGGTATAACCCCCTAACCGAGTAGTTAGCAACTCGTAGTTAGGTTGTTAGTTAGATGTTTACCAAAGATCCGGGTTTTGAGTCCATGTTACCACCTCTACGAAAATTGTTTTTCACCAAATTCCGCATGCCCGAAAGTACCGGGAGAGGTAGCATGGACTTACATGCTAGTCATGGAATCACTCTCTCCAAGGACTTCTGTCCGAGGACTGATGAAGAGAGAGCTCGCATGAGCGTAATACCCTACGCTTCAGCCGTAGGATCTATAATGTATGCGATGTTGTGTACTCGACCTGATGTGGCTTATGCACTGGCTGTAGTAAGCAGGTATCAATCCAACCCAGAGGAGAAACATTGGATAGCAGTGAAGAACATTCTTAATTACTTGCGAAGGACTAAAAAATTGTTCTTGGTGTATGGTAATGGGGATCTCCAGATGGAGGCCTTTACTGATTCCAGCTTCCAAAGTGACAAGGATGACAGCAAATCAATCTCAGGGTTTGTATTTACCCTAAATGGAGGAGCGGTTAGTTGGAAGAGTTCCAAACAGGACACCGTTGCAGACTCCACGATGGAAGCTGAGTATATTGCTGCAAGTGATGCTGCCAAGGAAGCCGTCTGGATGAAGAAGTTCATTGCGGAACTAGGAGTAGTTCCAACCATTGTTGATCCATTACCATTGTATTGTGATAATAATGGAGCTATGGCATTAGCCAAAGAACCAAGGTCCCATCAGAAATCCAGACACATCCTAAGGCGATATCATCTGATCCGGGAGATAGTTCATCGCCAGAAGATCGAGATTCGGAGAGTAGATACAAAGGATAACACAGCGGATCCACTCACCAAGGCACTTCAACAGCCGCAGCATGAGCGACTGTTTGAAATGTTGGGTATGAGATACGCCAATTGTTGGATATATGTATGCCCTAGAGGCCATTATGTGATAGTGGATGTATCTATACATGTATATATATTCAGTTTGCATTCTTGCTCGACATGATAGTATGCTATCTGGTACTTCTTTATCTGACATGTTTATTTGATCATGCTTCTATTCATTCATACATACTGATAAAGCCCTAAGGATATCGGCTTGACTACTCTGATTATGATGGAGATCATACTAGTGGGACATCTGTAGTCTATAAGCATATCCTGAAATGTCCCTAGTCGGAGGTGTATCGAGACGGGGCATCGATATACCAGAGTAGACTAGCGTATATGATACTAGACCCATGTGATGGGCGATGGATGTTCCCACATTCATCGATGTTTGACATCAAGATCATATACGGGTGCTCAGTGGTGACTGGGTACACTGGACGGACTCGTCGAGAACTCCTATATGGAATTATATCTATCGTCGGATAGCAGTTCTCAGGTGACACTGGTACAGGTTAGTCTGTAGACCCAAGATCGTCATAGAGCCTTGTGTGTTCTCCCACTGTATTTTGATTGCCACCCTACCACGGCTCTACTGAGTCGTGCAAACAGGTGGCCGTTGGGTACAGTCCCGAGACACACGAAGGCAATGAGCGATAGGAGGGGTTTCGTCTCTCCCGGTATTGGGAGTTGATGCTGTGCTGTGCTCGACTGGTTATAACAGCAAGTCCCTGGCCAGGGCTGCTGAGATTTGCTGATAAGTGTTATCAGTAGTTTCTCGATCTGTTATAGACCATTAACCGGCACGACTTATTGAGTTATTGGGGTCGACGTGACCATCCCTAGGCTCGATATGCAGCATATCTGACGAAGAGACCGGACTGTACGGTAGTGTTGCTGGATGGCTCGACGGGAGTTGTAACAGGTTCGCTTGTCTTCTTCTTATCGCTCAATACCCGGGTGGCCGTTACGTTTGGCTGACCGCTTGCGGCTTGCGGGTGCTTGATATGATCATCACCCACTGCCGGCGTATTGACGAGTCTTAGAGTCCCACACAGGAGTTACCTAGTCCAGGCGAAACGTTGTGGTGCGCGTATGCGATATGCGCTTGGACCCGATTAAAATACGTGTATGGGATACCGTATATTAATTGGGCGGCTTGCTAATGGTCGGGTCATATGTGATATGACCGGATTAGTGAATCAAGTGTTGATTCATTATTATTTTCTCACTACAAATCCTATCTTGTTTATGTTGTATGTATGCATGCATGTGTACATTCATTTTTGTTCATGCACATGTTGATGTGCAAGCACACATGCATACATACATCAAATTCTATCATGGTTGTTTATACAATGGAAATGGTGGATGTATAAGAATTACACCATGGTTGTATTTGGATAATTATTGAATTTAAATTAAAGCAAAAGAAAATAAAAAATGGGTTAAATCAATTTGGAATTTCTACACTCTTCTAACTCAACCATGCTCACCTAACTTTTAACCCATAGTTTATTTTCTTATCATGCTTTTAATTTAAAATAAAATGATATCTAAATACTTAACCATGGTTGGTTAAGAGAAAGAAAAATATATATAGCTATTTTTCTTTTCTCTTTGTTAAGATAATTCATTCTCTTCTTAAAAAAGTCCATCATCTTCATCAACCTCCATGCTTAAGCTCTCTAGTTCTTACAAGAGAGTGAATCCTTCATAAAAATAGGATTTTGAAGTGAGATCCATAACCACAACCTCATTCTAATCAAGTCTAGCTCACTTGATTAGTGTGTTCTCTTTGTTTTTCAAAGTTGCAAGCTTGGACGGGATAGCTCCGGGTGGATCGTCGTGGACGCAAGAGGAGGAAGAGTGGACCTTCTTCCAACACCCCAAAGTCAAAGGAGCAAAACAAAAACGGGAGCTACAAAGGTTGTAGCCTTCTAACCCTAAGCTTTTCTAGTTTAATGTTTAGCAAACCCTAATTTTCTAGGACGATTCCTTTGCTTGTTAGTTTAGCACCATAAAAAATGAAAACTTTAGGTCATGTGATGCTTGTAATCTCTTCATAGGGTGCTAACCTAACCTAACATTGGTATCAGAGCCGACCTAGAACATTAGGCGACCTTTTTGCGAAGTAAAAAGTCCGATCGAAACAAAAATACGGATTTATGGGATGCTCTCTGGAATTTTTTTAAAAAATGATCTTTTTCAGAATTAAAAATTCTCAAAAAATAGAGCAGGTAAAAATTAGAGGATCTGGAAAATTCGTACACATGAACAGTAATATTGACCGCGGAAGGGCGGCATAAGCAAGGCTTAGGCCGCGCTTCCGCGGCTATTTGAGGGGTTCTCTGGTATTTTTTTGCACAGTAACTTTCTTTACCTGCTACAGTAATTTTTGAGAGTATTTAATCTGAATCTACTGTTGAAAATTCTGGAGATGGTTTTGAACTAGTTGTTTCGTTCGGAATTTTCATTTCGCTTTCTTTTCTGGGTAAACTAGAAAGTATTGAAGTGTTTGAACGAATATCATTTACTCAATGTTCACGGGGTTTAAATAGTTTGGAGATGCGTGCAAGTCTTTTTGCGGTGGTCCCTCTAGAAGACAACAAACCTTAACTCGATTATGTGACCGTCTCGAACTGCCCTTTGAACCTTAGGGTTTGGGGCAGTACGGCGTGCCACATGTGAGGCGTTGGCTTGACCCTTCTACGGCTGGACCGCCGCTACTGTGTCACACTCCGGATTTTTGAACCTTGCTCAAGTGTTGAGCTTTAGTGAATCTTGGGTACTTGATAGTTCGTTCGAAAACTTTAATACTGTCTGTTTATCTGGAATGTGATACAATATGTGGAATTCATATGGTTTAGATATGAAATACGGAATATGTGATATTTCGCATTTATGATGTCTAAAGAGAATCTGGATTCCAAATGTTGTAGTTTTACACTTTCTTTTCTGTGACCGTAAGTGTAGTATGTTAGATATCGCCGGTTTCGTTGCTATACATCAACGACAATCGGGGTACGCATACTTACTTACGTTGATGATATTATGTGTTGCTGAGATATGATGTGTAGGATTGTCGCGATCGAATAGCCGGGGGGTTTTGTGAGATGAGAGTTTTATATTTTCATTCATGTAAATTCAAATGTAATGTAATATTCTTTTATTTGGGGCACTTCCAGGTTGCGGTTGTGTCACCAGTGTTGTATATTATTTACTTTTCCGCATTAGGATGGACCCAAGGAGGGGAGCACAAGTGACCGGGTTCTGGGGTTCAGTGGGAGGCCATCTCGAGGAGTCGAGACCGGGTCTCCTAAACTCCAGGATTGGTAGGGTCACTTGCCGCTCTCGTAGGGGTCCAGGGTGTGGGCTTGGCTATTCATCGCGACTGTGGAATCCGTATTTTCTATTCTGGCTAAATACTAAATACGGACGTCCTAGTATATCCCACGTTATATCTATATTTCTGCTGCCTGTGTTCTGTGAAATCTGAGACGAATGACTTATTATATATATGATATATAGTAGACGTTGCTTATGTTTTACACCCGCGCTAGTCCCGTCCCGCTATGCCGTTAGTTAAGTAACCTAACGGTGCATAACGGAACATTGCGGCGAATGCGGATGGCATAAGCGTACGTGATATTTTCGTTTCTTTTCTGTGATTGGCTTTAGGACTTAAATGATGGGATTACATTAATGTGATTAATGTAAAGAAAATAAACCTAAAAAGATGTTGTAGAATCGGATTTAAAAACTACTCGGCTATTTATGAAAAAGCTTTATTTCAAAACTGCGGAGCTTAAGCCACTCCTTTTGAAAAACAGTTTGATTCTACAACGATATCAAGTTCAAAGCGTTAAAGATTTTCTTAAAAATCATTCGCAACCCTCCGTCATTTTAGGAAGTAGAGTACTTAGTATTCGTGCTACGTTTGTTGACTTTAGTTAAGGCGTAGTGTACGGTAGCTAAGTGATGTCTTCCTACACTGCATATGATGCAGATTAATTAGGACATTCATACGACTTTGTTGACCATAGTTAAGGGTCATATGGGTGGGTCTAATTGATCAAGAAATGACGGGTAGAACTTGACTGGTACTTATGATTTGTTGACCATAGTTAAGGTCATAAGTACTAGGGGTAAAAACCACATCGGGAATTTCAAGTGTTGAAATTTGCAATGAGATTGCATACCTTCCATATGATGGTTGGATCCCGATCCCACTGTGGGCAATAGTTGCTCCTAGGAGAGTTTTGCAGTTTACAATTAGCTAACTCATTAGGTGTCTAGAAAGGTGTTAACGGGGCTCCGCCTCTGGGAAAACGAGGTTTACTCTAATTAGGTCCGTGCGAAAGCACGGGGAACCTCCCTCAAAGTACCGACACTGGCCTGGCTGAACGGTTAGCGAAGTTGTAGAATGTAATTAATCCTGGCTAGTTTTTCTTTTTAAGGTTTGAAAGAAAAACTTGATAAAAAGCAGTGGGAAACATCGATTAGACAAGATAATAAAACCAATCTAATCTATGCAAGAGCTTTCGCTGAGTGTATTCTTTTCTCTCTCTTAATGGCAGATACCAATGACTGGACTTAAGCTTCTACTAGATAAAAACAAACTGAACGGGACCAACTATAAAGACTGGCTAAGGAATCTGAAGATCGCCTTGACTTATGATAAAGTATCATATGTCCTCACGGCTTCAGCCCCGCCCGTCCTAGGCCCAAAATCCTCAGTTGCGGACATAGAAGTCCGCAAGACATGGGACGCTGACTGTGCCACGGCCACATGCCTCGCGCTTGCATCGATGGATAACACACATCAAAAGCAGCACGAGGACATGGACATCCACGGGATACTGCTCCATACAAAGGAGTTGTATGGGGAGCAGTCCCGCGTATTACGATACGAGGCATCAAAGAAACTGTTTCACATGCGGATGGCCCCTGGCACACCAGTAGCAGACCATGTTTTGAAGATGATAGCTCTTATAGAAGAGCTTGAGGACCTCGGATGGACTATGGACAATGAACAATATATAGATATTATTCTGCAGTCCCTCCCCTCCACCTTTGCTCAGTTCATAGTGAACTTCAACATGCACGGCATGGAGAAGGACCTCCCTGAACTCCTTAATATGTTAAGGAGTGCAGAGAGCACTATGAAATCAGCAAAGACTCCCGTTATGACGATTGGACAGTCTTCTTCTTCTCGCCCGAAAGCTAAGGCCAAGGGAAAGAAAAAGAAGAAACCCACTAATCCTAAGGGCGGAGTCAAAAAGGTGAAGGGAAAGGGAAAGTCCACGGCTGGAGACCCAGGGAAAGGCGAGTGTTTTCATTGCCACAAGACAGGACATTGGAAGCGCAACTGCACGGAGTACCTAAGTCTTAAGAAGAAGCATGGTGATGCTTCTGCTTCAGGTGCGTTTGTGACTGAAAACTGTTTTTCTATAAACTCTGCTTCCTGGGTATTGGATACCGGTTCAGGTTCTCACATTTGCAATTCTATGCAGGGGCTGAGAAATAGCAAGGTTTTGAAGACAGGTGACCATACTCTCCGCGTTGGAAATGGTTCTAATGTACATACAGTCGCAGTGGGAGAGTATCACTTGGGGTTGCCGTCTGGATGTATTTTGATTTTGAATCCATGTTATTTTGTACCTGATATGCTATGTAATATAATATCCGTATCTTTGTTGGACAATGAAGGATATAATTTTGTGTTGCAGAACAATGTTATGAACATTCACCTGAATCAAATGTTGGTTGGGTATGGTACACTTAATAACGGAATATATGTCCTAAATCAACACACAGTTTTCAGTATACAACACACTAATAAAAGAAAAATTTCAGAATTAAATGAAGCTTTTCTTTGGCACTGTAGACTTGGTCATATTAACGAAACAAGACTAAACAAGTTACATAAAGATGGATATTTAAACTATTTTGAATATAAATCTTATGCGACTTGCCAGTCTTGTATCAAGGGTAAAATGACCAAAACTCCGTTTACTGGACACGGAGAAAGAGCTACTCAGCTCCTGGGCCTCATACATAGTGATGTATGTGGGCCAATGTCTACACAGGCTAGAGGCGGTTTTTCATACTTCATTACATTCACCGATGATTTCTCAAGATTCGGTCATGTATTTTTATTAAAACACAAGTCCGACGCTTTCGAGAAGTTCGTTGAATATAAACAAGAAGTAGAAAAACAAACCGGCTTGAGTATTAAGATGCTTCGATCAGATCGAGGTGGTGAGTATCTCAGTACAGAATTTGCAAACTTCCTAAAAGAGAATGGGATTCTCTCTCAGCTCACTCCGCCTTACACACCACAGCACAACGGTGTGTCAGAACGACGGAATAGGACCCTATTAGATATGGTCCGGTCCATGATGAGTGACGCTGAGTTACCAGTCTCGTTTTGGGGGCATGCATTGGAGACTGCGGCGTTTCTGCTAAACAGGGTTCCAACCAAAGCCGTGTCTACCACGCCATATGATATATGGAATGGGAAGAGACCATCTCTTAAAAGAATTAAGATTTGGGGTTGCCCGGCCTATGTTAAAAAGCAGAATCCGGACAAACTCGAGACACGGTCAGTCATTTGTAACTTTGTGGGATATCCAAAGAATTCTTATGGATATCTGTTCTACCACAAAGAGGAACAAAAGGTGTTTGTTTCTCAGTATGCCACATTCTTGGAAAAAGAGTTTTTCACAGATAAAGATGATGGCAAGGTAGTAGATCTGGAAGAGGTTCTGGAGACACAAACTACAAATGACGATTTGGTTGAACCGGCTGTTGCAACAGAAACTGAAGAACCTCGGCCACTCCGTAGGTTTGGTAGGACTTCTCGCCCACCGGAGAGGTACTACGGTTTCCTCATTGATGGTGACAGGGAAGACTGTATCATGGAAGATGATGATCCTACCAGTTTTCAGCAAGCTATCACGAGTGGTGACTCTGTGAAGTGGCTGGATGCCATGAGATCCGAAATGGAGTCTATGTACACCAACAAAGTATGGACTTTGGACGTTGTACCCCCTGGGGTAAAACCTGTAGGGTGCAAATGGATCTTTAAAAGAAAGATTGGTGTGGATGGGCAGGTAGAGACCTATAAAGCAAGACTTGTGGCGAAGGGTTTTCGTCAAAGACCAGGTTTGGACTATGACGAAACTTTTTCGCCCGTAGCCATGCTTAAATCTATTCGGATCCTACTTGCTATTGCTGCTCACTACGACTATGAAATCTGGCAGATGGACGTTAAAACGGCATTTCTAAATGGAGATTTAGAAGAATGTGTTTATATGGATCAGCCGGAGGGCTTCATTGACAGTGGGAGCAGCGAGAAAGCATGTAGATTGCTTAAATCCATATATGGGTTAAAGCAGGCATCTCGGAGTTGGAACATCTGTTTCGATGATGTTATCAAAGAGTTTGATTTCATCAAAAATCCGGATGAACCTTGTGTTTATAGGAAGGCTGTAGGAAGAGCTGTCACATTCCTCGTATTGTACGTGGATGACATTCTTCTGATAGGAAATGACATTCCTATGCTACAGTCGGTCAAATCATTCTTATCACTGAGGTTCTCCATGAAGGACCTGGGTGATGCCACATACATCCT
This sequence comes from Agapanthus africanus, assembly GCA_030015575.1. Taxonomy (NCBI): domain Eukaryota; kingdom Viridiplantae; phylum Streptophyta; class Magnoliopsida; order Asparagales; family Amaryllidaceae; genus Agapanthus; species Agapanthus africanus. The sequence goes on from JASDDO010000019.1 coordinate 579,667,539, forward strand.
GGGCATAAGGATCTATAGGGATAGATCCAAAAAGTTATTGGGATTGTCCCAAACCAGGTACATCAACACCATCCTAAAGAGGTTTAGTATGGAAGACTCCAAGCGGGGTGCCTACCCGCTTGCCATGGAGTCACTCTCTCCAAGGATTCTTGTCCAAAGACCGATGAAGAGAGAGCTCGCATGAGCATTATACCTTATGCTTCGGCAGTAGGGTCTATAATGTATGCGATGTTATGTACACGCCCAGATGTGGCTTATGCACTTAGTGTTGTAAGCAGGTATCAATCCAACCCAAGGGAGAACCACTGGACAGCTGTGAAGAACATTCTTAAGTACTTACGAAGGACTAAAGAATTGTTCTTGGTGTATGGTAATAAAGATCTCCAAATGGAGGCCTTTACCGATTCGAGCTTCCAGAGCGACAAGGATGACAGCAAATCTATCTCAGGGTTTGTATTTACCCTCAATGGAGGGGCGGTAAGTTGGAAGAGTTCCAAACAAGATACCGTTGCAGACTCTACGATGGAAGCTGAGTACATTGCTGCAAATGATGCCGCCAAGGAAGCCGTCTGGATGAAGAAGTTCGTCTCGGAGCTAGGAGTAGTTCCAACCATTATTGATCCAATACCCTTGTATTGTGATAATAATGGGGCTATGGCGTTAGCCAAGGAGCCCAGATCCCATCAGCGGTCCAGACACATCCTGAGGCGATTTCATTTGATCCGGGAGATTGTAGATCGCCGCGAGATCGAGATTAAGAGAGTAGACACAAAGAACAACGCCGCGGATCCATTCACCAAGGCTCTCCCTCAGCCGCAGCATGAGCGACTTTTTGAGATGTTGGGTATGAGATACGCCAATAACTGGCCTTAGTGCAAGTGGGAGATTGTTGGATATATGTATGCCCTAGAGGCCATTATGTGATAGTGGATGTATCTATACATGTATATATATTCAGTTTGCATTCTTGCTCGACATGATAGTATGCTATCTGGTACTTCTTTATCTGACATGTTTATTTGATCATGCTTCTATTCATTCATACATACTGATAAAGCCCTAAGGATATCGGCTTGACTACTCTGATTATGATGGAGATCATACTAGTGGGACATCTGTAGTCTATAAGCATATCCTGAAATGTCCCTAGTCGGAGGTGTATCGAGACGGGGCATCGATATACCAGAGTAGACTAGCGTATATGATACTAGACCCATGTGATGGGCGATGGATGTTCCCACATTCATCGATGTTTGACATCAAGATCATATACGGGTGCTCAGTGGTGACTGGGTACACTGGACGGACTCGCCGAGAACTCCTATATGGAATTATATCTATCGTCGGATAGCAGTTCTCAGGTGACACTGGTACAGGTTAGTCTGTAGACCCAAGATCGTCATAGAGCCTTGTGTGTTCTCCCACTGTATTTTGATTGCCACCCTACCACGGCTCTACTGAGTCGTGCAAACAGGTGGCCGTTGGGTACAGTCCCGAGACACACGAAGGCAATGAGCGATAGGAGGGGTTTCGTCTCTCCCGGTATTGGGAGTTGATGCTGTGCTGTGCTCGACTGGTTATAACAGCAAGTCCCTGGCCAGGGCTGCTGAGATTTGCTGATAAGTGTTATCAGTAGTTTCTCGATCTGTTATAGACCATTAACCGGCACGACTTATTGAGTTATTGGGGTCGACGTGACCATCCCTAGGCTCGATATGCAGCATATCTGACGAAGAGACCGGACTGTACGGTAGTGTTGCTGGATGGCTCGACGGGAGTTGTAACAGGTTCGCTTGTCTTCTTCTTATCGCTCAATACCCGGGTGGCCGTTACGTTTGGCTGACCGCTTGCGGCTTGCGGGTGCTTGATATGATCATCACCCACTGCCGGCGTATTGACGAGTCTTAGAGTCCCACACAGGAGTTACCTAGTCCAGGCGAAACGTTGTGGTGCGCGTATGCGATATGCGCTTGGACCCGATTAAAATACGTGTATGGGATACCGTATATTAATTGGGCGGCTTGCTAATGGTCGGGTCATATGTGATATGACCGGATTAGTGAATCAAGTGTTGATTCATTATTATTTTCTCACTACAAATCCTATCTTGTTTATGTTGTATGTATGCATGCATGTGTACATTCATTTTTGTTCATGCACATGTTGATGTGCAAGCACACATGCATACATACATCAAATTCTATCATGGTTGTTTATACAATGGAAATGGTGGATGTATAAGAATTACACCATGGTTGTATTTGGATAATTATTGAATTTAAATTAAAGCAAAAGAAAATAAAAAATGGGTTAAATCAATTTGGAATTTCTACACTCTTCTAACTCAACCATGCTCACCTAACTTTTAACCCATAGTTTATTTTCTTATCATGCTTTTAATTTAAAATAAAATGATATCTAAATACTTAACCATGGTTGGTTAAGAGAAAGAAAAATATATATAGCTATTTTTCTTTTCTCTTTGTTAAGATAATTCATTCTCTTCTTAAAAAAGTCCATCATCTTCATCAACCTCCATGCTTAAGCTCTCTAGTTCTTACAAGAGAGTGAATCCTTCATAAAAATAGGATTTTGAAGTGAGATCCATAACCACAACCTCATTCTAATCAAGTCTAGCTCACTTGATTAGTGTGTTCTCTTTGTTTTTCAAAGTTGCAAGCTTGGACGGGATAGCTCCGGGTGGATCGTCGTGGACGCAAGAGGAGGAAGAGTGGACCTTCTTCCAACACCCCAAAGTCAAAGGAGCAAAACAAAAACGGGAGCTACAAAGGTTGTAGCCTTCTAACCCTAAGCTTTTCTAGTTTAATGTTTAGCAAACCCTAATTTTCTAGGACGATTCCTTTGCTTGTTAGTTTAGCACCATAAAAAATGAAAACTTTAGGTCATGTGATGCTTGTAATCTCTTCATAGGGTGCTAACCTAACCTAACACCAATAACTGGCATTAGTGCAAGTGGGAGATTGTAAGTAATATGTATGTCCTAAAGTCCATTATATGGATAGTGGAAACTTGGACATATAATCTATGGAGATAGATGACTTTCTTGCTCAACATGATAATATGCTATCTGGTTTACTTTATCTGGACATGTAGATTTAATCATTTACACATGATGATAAAGCCCAAAGGATATTTGCTTGACTACTGTGATTATGATGCGGATCATACTAGTGGGGCACGTGTAGTCTGTACGCATATCCTTGAACTGTTCCTAGTCGAGAGTGTATCGAGACAGGGTATCGATATTCCAGAGTAGACTAGTGTATACCATTCTTGTCCTATATGATGGGCGATGGATGATCCCATATCCATCTGGTGAGGAGACAACAAAGATTGTATGCGGGTGCTCAGTGGAGACTGGGTACACTGAACGGACTCGTCGAGAACTCCTATGTGGTATTATATCTATCGTCGGATAGCAGTTCTCAGGGAACACTAGTACAGGTTAGTCTGTAGACCCGAGATCGTCATAGAGTCTTGTGTGTCCTCCCACTATACTTTGATCTCCACCCTACTGTTAGTGTATATGCCCTAGAGGCCATTACTGTATCATACTAGTTTGTATATTACTTGATGGAAGCTTGGGATATTCACCTTGTATAAACAATCTTGCTCAATATAGTAGTATGCTACTTGGTTTGTTTCTACTTCAATGTGTACTTGTGTTTATTTCAGTATATCACTTATACGCATTAGTGGAGCCCTTAGGATCTTTGCTTGATTACCAGCGTTGTGATGGCAGTCACACTAGTGGGGGCTGGGTAATCTATAAGCACATCCTTATACAGGTCCCTAGTCGCAGGACTATCGAGACAGGGCATCGATACTCCGGAGTAGTCTAGCGTATGCGCTTCTCATCCCAGTGTGGGAGATGGTCTGTCCCACAGCCATCAGTACGTCGTACTGGAGATAGTATACGGGTGCTCGTTGGGTTACGAGTACACTGGACAGGACTCGTCGGGAACTGAAAGGTTGGTATTATACCTATCGTCAGTTATCAGTTCCCAGGTGACATGAGTACAGCTTAGTCCGCTGACTTGACACTGGCACTTCGCCTCGAGTGTGTTCCCACTGCACTTTGATCACTACCCTACCACGGCTCAAAGGAGTCGTGCAAACAGGTGGTGGTTGGGAGCAGTCCCGAAGCACTTGGAGGCAGTGACAGTTAGATAGGATTCGTCTCTCCCGGTATTGGGGGTTGACATCGCGCTGTGTCTAGGAGAGCCATTACACGAGTAGTCCCTGGCCAGGGCAAGCGAGATATACTGGTAGGTTCCAGTGTTATCTCAGGGTGTTTTGGGCTTCACTCCGACACGACTTGTACCGCTATTGGGGGACTGACGTTTTACCGCCCCCTAGGCCCGACATGCGATGTATCAGACGAACAGACCGGACTGTACGGAGACTGTCACATTCAGACTCAGTAGGAGTTCAGATGGGGTTTCACCTCGTCAGCCTTCTTGTCGACATCTACCTGGGGACCGTTACGCACAGCTAGTGCCGCTTGCGGTCTGTGGTTAAACCCACTGCCAGCGTAGTGTCGAGTCTTTAGAGTCCCACACAGAGGGTATTCGCCTCTGGGCAAAACAGAGTAGAGGTCGCATGGTTTTGCGACGGGGTTCGTTCTCATCCGCGCACTTGTGCACGTTTGGAGTCCGGACGGATATTACTGGCTGGCTCTGGTTTGAGTCAGATACCGGTATTTGTTTTGGGGTTGATTTTATCTCTCAGTATTCATGTTCCCCGGAACAAGAATGCAGGTGTGTATGCACAGTTCTTTTTGAGGAGGAGGAAGATGATTTTTCATTAGGGTTTCGGAACGGGTGCGTATGCACAGTTGACAGTTGTCTTTTTCCAAACCCTAATGGATTTATGTTATATCAATTAATAATATTTAATAAAATGAAATTGTGTCATGGTTAGTTTTTGTTGACTTGTTGACCATGGTTGAACTTTTGACCATCATCATCACAAAAGAAAGATGCTCTTTGATTCTAGCAAATTCATTTAATGTTTGTAATGATAATGGTCATTCTAAAACTTTCCATCAACCTTTTCATTTTCATTATTATTATTATTGATAATTCTTTTTCTTTTGCATTATGGTTGCAAGAAAGAAAAAGAATAGCTCATTCTATCATATTCACTCTCTCTCTTCACTTCATCTTCTTCTTCCTCTAAGCTAAAGAGAACCCTTCTCATGTGTTGAGAATCCTTCTCTTTAGAAAAGAAAGACAACCCCTAGTCACTCTCTACTCATTCTAGGTCCAAGGTTTAGCAAGCCGGAAACCCTAGTTCACTCAAAGCACGAGGAAGAGCCCAAAGGTCGAACTCTCGAGGTGGATCCATCTTCGACGGAAGAAGGCGACAAGAAGAGAACCATCAACCTCTACAAAGTTTGAAGAAGAAGGAGTTCAAGTTTAGGTATAACCATCTCCATCCGAGTAGCTAACCCTCTTTAGCTAAGTATGCTAGTTTTAGTTTAGACACGATCCCGACCTTGTTTAGTCCATGTTGCCTCTTGCGATAAAAATTTGTTTTTTATACCGTTTCCGCCTCCCCGTAAGAACCGGGGGTCGCAATATGGACTTACAGTGGTATCAGAGCCTAACTAAACTTAAACTAGCTTGGTAGTGAAGTGTAACGAAGTTCGGAAACGAAAAATCACAAAACCGGAAAAATTACAAAACCTGAGTTTCTGTTGAAATTTTTTTGGATCAAAATGAGAATATTTATACTTGTAAAATCGTCTCAGGGTTTTGTGAGTGCACCCATGAAAAACGATGACCTAATTCCCTCAAACCGCCGCCCTTCCGCCGCACGAGGTAGGCATGTGCGGCGGAAGCGCCGCGGTTTGTCGCCTTCTGTCCATCGATTTTCGTGCAGTGTGTTTGTGTGTTGGTTTTGGGATTTTTAAAATATATTATATGTGCCCAGATTTTCCAGAACTGAAATTCACTTTTGGGGTCCTATAATTCCGTATTTTTTCCGAACTTCACTGCACTTTGGCTATGTTGGTTATATCTGTGATGCTTGCATGTATTGAACGTCGGCTAATCGCTATAAGTCGATTAGTCGGGGTTATACATGATCTGTGTTTGATATTGGATTGTGTATATGAATGTGTTGGACTGTCGCGGGTGAATAGCCGGGGTGGATGTGAGATGAGCTTTTGTTTTTCTTTCATTCATTGTAAATGTAAATTGATGTAATTATATTATTTGTTTGGCCGCACAACCGGGTCGGGGTTGTAGCCGTCATTGTATAATTCTTTTTACTGTTTTTGCTCCTAGGATAGACCCATGGAGGGGTGCACAAACTACCGGGGACTTGGCGGGTAGTTTGCCGCACCCGTAGGGGTCTTGGGTGGGGTATTTGCTATTCACCGCGACCGTGTAATCCGCTTTTCGTTGCAGGCTCGAAAGGATTGCGGATTGCTAGTATATCCAATGTATTCATCTGTGATCTGTAATGTCTATCATTGCTTTCTATTTAGGCGTTGCTTATGTTTTACAGCCGCGCTAGCCCAGCCCCCGCTCTGTCGTTAGTTAAGTAACCTAACGAGTGATGACGGGACCCCGTGGCGAATGCGAATGGCATAAGCGTACGTCATATTTTGGTTGTTTTCTGCAATGGTAGGATTAAATGATTGGACGCATTAAAAGAACTAATGCAAGAATATCACGCATTAAAAGAACTAATGCAAGATAATAAACCAAGTTAAAGTCGTTGGAACACTTTCGAAAAACCACTCGGTTCTTTTCAAAACTAACTTTTAAATGCGGAGCTTGAGCCACTCCTTCTAAAAGCTATCTCGTTCCATCGATTATATCAAGTTCACTACGTTCACGGTTTCGCCAAAACCATCCGTAGCCCTCCGTCGTTTCATATGAATATTCAACAGTATTCAAGCTGTGTTTGTTGGCCTTAGTCAAGGCACAGTGTTTGGTAGCTGGTGGGTATTCATATGTTGCATAGATAGAATGCGTTGGTTTGGGACAGTCGTATTGCCTTGTTGGCCATAGTCAAGGGTATATACGGGTGGGTTCAAATTAACCTGGATAACGACGGGAAGAACTTGACATGTGACTTATGATTTGTTGGCCTTAGTCAAGGTCATAAGAGCATGAGGCAAAAATCCACATCGGGAGTTTCATAAGTACTGAAACTTGCTAGATTTGCATACCATTTGGAGTGTGATGATTATGGTAGGATTCCTTCATTTTCGTCACGCAATGATATTTGGATCCCGATCCTACTGTGAGTATATGCTACTCCTCGGGAAATTTCTCACTAAACGATCAATGCTATAAACCTAGTAGGTGCCTAGAAAGGTGTTAGCGGGGCTACGCCCCCAGGGAAAAGAGGTTCTTAAATTAAGGAACTTCGCGAAAGCGTTGGAAAACCTCCCTCGAAATACCGACACTGGCCTGGCTGAACGGTTAAGCAAGTATTGTGCGGTGGGATTGATCCCGGCTAATTCTTCCTTTGTGGTTTGAGGAGGGATTCGAGAGACAGTGGGAGCCATCCTGTTTAGACAAATTAAAAACCATTCTAAACTTGCAAGAGCATCGTGCTAAAGTGTTTCTTCTCTCCCCCCTGCAGCGACCAAATCGAAATGACTGGACTTAAGTTACTTCTAGATAAAAACATATTGACAGGGCCAAACTACAAAGATTGGCTCAGGAATGTCAAATTGGCAATCTCTTACGACAAGCTGGGGTATCTTCTTACCACCAAAGCTCCCCCCGTCCCAGGTCCCACCTCCAGCGTCGCGGATAAGGAAATCCGTAAGACTTGGGAGATTGACAGCGCGAAGGCCAGATGCCTCGTACTTGCCTCGATGGACAACGACCATCAGAGGAGGCACGAGAATATGGATTTGGAATCCATATTTCTTCATACAAAAGAACTGTATGGAGAGCAGTCTCGTATCGCAAGATACGAAGTGTCGAAGAAGTTATTTTCGACAAAGTTGGCCGTCGGATCATCGGTAGCGGACCACGTGCTTAAGATGATTGGCTACACTGAGGAGCTCGCGGAACTTGGGACCACGTTGGACAGTGAACTCTATACGGATATAATTCTCCAGTCCCTTCCATCCACTTACGCCCAGTTCATACTGAACTTCAACTTGCAAGAAAAGGAAGTTGAACTTTCAGAACTCCTCAACCTGCTGAGGAGCGCAGAGGGCACCCTACAGAAGGGTAGGGAAACACCCGCTTTGTTTGTAGGAGGATCTTCTTCCTCTAGGTCCAAGGCGAAAGCCAAGGGAAAGAGAAAGAAAGCCCCCACCAAACCAAGAGGCGGTGTTAGTAAAGTGGGTACGAAGGGAAAGGAAAAGGCAACAAAGATTGCGGGGAAGCTTGTTGGTAAAGAGGAATGCTTCTATTGTCATAAGAGTGGACACTGGAAAAAAGATTGCAGGGCTTGGAAAGCCAGGACACAGGAACTGAAGCAGGTTGCGGCTTCAGCTTCAGGTGTGTATGTTATTGAAAACTGTCTTTCTATAAACTCTACTTCCTGGGTATTGGATACCGGATCAGGATCTCATATCTGTCATTCTTTGCAGGCGTTGAGAAACCGTAGGTTTTTGAAGGCAGGTGACATGACCCTCAGAGTTGCGAACGGAGCTAGCATGGATGCTAAAGCCGTGGGGGACTATCACCTGGGAATGACAGATGGGCATGTTTTGGTTTTGCGTAATTGCTTTTTTGTACCCAACGCAACTTGTAATATCATTTCTGTATCTTTGGTTTCTAAAGAATGTTATGAATTTGCGTTTGTAAGTAATGTTGTAAACATTCACCTTAATCAAGCTCTGATTGGGTCAGGTACACTGAGCAATGGTATATACGTATTAAACCAACCACAGATTTTCAATGTCCAGAATACACACAAAAGAAAGTCTCCAGATATCAATCAGGCTTTCTTATGGCATTGTAGACTGGGTCACATCAATGAGACACGGTTGACTAAGTTACATAAAGAAGGATACTTGGATCCGTTCGAGTATCAGTCTTATGCCACTTGTGAATCTTGTCTCATGGGATAGATGACAAAGACTCCGTTCACTGGACACGGAGAAAGAGCGAGCGAGCTCTTGGGACTCATACATAGTGACGTGTGTGGTCCAATGTCTACACATGCGCGAAGCGGTTATTCATACTTCATTACTTTCACAGACGATTTCTCTAGGTATGGACATGTCTTCTTAATGAAGCACAAATCCGAGGCCTTTGAGAAATTTCGGGATTACAAGAATGAAGTTGAAAAACAAACCGGCAAAAGTATCAAGATTCTAAGATCGGATCGAGGTGGAGAATACTTAAGTGCCGAGTTCCTGAATTACTTAAAAGAGAATGGGATTCTCTCTCAGCGTACTCCTCCATACACTCCGCAACATAACGGTGTATCGGAAAGGAGGAATCGAACCCTATTGGATATGGTTCGTTCCATGATGAGTAAGGCTGAGTTACCGCGATCTTTCTGGGGATATGCACTAGAAACAGCTGCACATCTCTTGAACCAAGTTCCTACTAAGACTGTGCCTACCACACCATATCAAATGTGGAGTGGGAAGAAACCCTGTCTTAAAGCCTTTAAGACATGGGGATGTCCGGCTTTTGTAAAAAAGCAGCATACGGACAAGCTCGAGGCACGCTCAGTACAGTGCAAGTTTGTGGGATACCCAAAGAACTCCAAGGGGTATCTATTCTATTACGCAGAGGAGCAAAAAGTCCTTGTTTCTCGTCATGCCCACTTCTTGGAAACTGAGTTTTTGGAAAATCAGATAAGTGGGAGCGCAGTAGAACTGGATGAAATTCCAGAACCTCAGACTATTACTGAAAGCTTAGTGGAACCAGAGGGTTCAAAAGAACAGGACATTCCTATGCCGCTCCGTAGGAGTAGTAGGCAGTCTCATCCGCCCGAGAGATACTACGGTTTTCTCATAGACGGGGATAGAGAGGATTGCATCATAGACTATGATGAGCCTACTAGCTTCCAGCAGGCCGTTCAGAGCGTTGACTCAGTAAAATGGCTGGATGCAATGCGGACCGAAATGGAGTCCATGTACACCAACAAAGTATGGACGTTGGACATTGCTCCAGACGGGGTAAAACCCGTAGAATGCAAGTGGATCTTCAAAAGGAAGATTGGTGTAGATGGACAGGTTGAGACCTATAAAGCTAGACTTGTAGCAAAGGGTTTCCGTCAAAGACCTGGCTTGGACTATGACGAAACCTTTTCTCCAGTGGCTATGCTGAAATCCATTCGGATCCTTCTTGCCATTGCTGCCTTCCACGATTATGAGATTTGGCAGATGGACGTAAAAACCGCTTTTCTAAATGGAAATTTAGAGGAGTGTGTCTATATGGATCAGCCATAGGGTTTCATTCAGAGTGGGAGCAGCGGAAAGGTGTGCAAGTTGCTTAAGTCCATCTATGGACTAAAGCAGGCATCGCGGAGTTGGAACATCTGTTTTGATGAGACGGTCAAGGAATTTGACTTTATCAAAAATCCAGATGAACCATGCATCTATAGTAGATTTGTAGCGAGAACTGTAGTATTCCTTGTTTTATACGTGGATGACATTCTCTTAATAGGAAATGACATTCCTATGCTACAATCTGTCAAGGGTTTCTTGTCACACAGGTTCTCCATGAAAGACCTGGGTGATGCCTCTTACATCCTGGGGATCCGGATCCATCGTGATAGATCCAAGAGGATATTAGGACTTTCACAGTCCAGGTACATCGACACCGTACTGA